>OY735205.1:69979770-70049770 GCA_963457665.1 Thysanoteuthis rhombus | reverse complement strand
GTATTAAATCACTTTTTATTATCCTTGACCCTATCTTTTTCTTTCTTTTTTTTTTCTTTATGATACATCTTATCATTTTCTTTTAAGCAGTTATTGGAGACCGTCAACCGAAACTGTCAGTATAGGTTTCCTCAGTTTTTTAGTAAGTCTGACTGGCTATGATGCATATAAACCCCAAAAACGGAAGAAGAGGGCGGAAAATTTCAACATTTACTCCTTATTATGTCTTGGAAAAAATGTACAAATCTTTAGGGAGCCTCTTCCATTGGGAAGGGGGGTGCCAAATAGCCACCCCCACACACACCTCAGCTATACCCCTGCATGTTTAAGTGTAGCTCAAAAGTTAGAACACTGGTTTATCAGGTTAATCTTTGTCTTTACAAGACAGAAAGGAGGGGGTGGTAACAGACACTATATAAAAATGCCCCTGGGTCCCCAATGGCGGGGCCTCCCAAAAGCTTTATAAATAGCAGTTCACAAGTTTGTTTTTTCAAAGTTCACCTTATAAATAGGGTTTTCATGCAGTGTTCAATTTTCCATGTAATTTTATGCTAAATTGGTCACTAGTTTGTGTTAAGCAGTGTTCATGCTCATTTTTGAAAATTGAGGAAAAAGCAAGAGAAGTAACACATTTATCGATTACCACTTTTTCTAATTTTTCAATCAATCATCCCCAACATGGCATTGTGCCAAAAGACATTGGTTAAGTAAAAGTTCCTATTGAGTGACAAACTAAATCTGTTTAGTGATTCTGGTGGGGGCTATGCAAGTCTTGAGTGTATACCTACTTCTCTATTTCAGTGTAGGTTACATCGTCTCAAAACAGCCCAGAAATTGGTCATACTTTAGAAGTATTACTAACAGGGCCATACAGCACCCTGCAACCCCCAGCTGTGCTAGTTCACATCATTCATCCCTGAGCATAAATCCTAGATACAGCCTTACCGTAAACCTAGTTCACAAAACCCATTTCCATCGCTACCCCACTGATGAGGGAGAACTTCTATGTGAATAAAACCATTTTTTTTTTTTCGTAATGGACACTGAAGTGTTGGATTTTTGCGAAACCCCATCTGGTGCTGGTCTATAAAAGAGTCCTGGATAAGGTATGCAATATTGCTATACAGTTATCCATTGCCATTCGACCCCCAAAACCCTTTTGGTCCCTGAAAACAAAAAATCTTGAACCATAAATTTCATGATAAACAAACACTTTTCCAAATTGTAAATGCATTAATGAATTCTGGAAAGCATACAGTAAAACAAATATACAGTTAATAAAACCTATAAATTTTTAAAACTTCAGTACAGTGAATTAGAAAGAAAAAGTCAATGTCAAATATACTGCTCGACTAACCGGTTCACAAGAGTAAACAAGTTTTCAACCAACCTATCTCCAGGTTTATATCATCTACATAAATTATTTTCTGTCGATAATTTTCCGCAATCTTCCTTATTGATTAACGCAAATGTTATAACAATAAAATTAATAGATTACAAGCTCCAGGCATTCATAATGACACTTGTCACTTCTTGTCAAAAGTCTGTGATAGTTGCTATTATAAATATAAATGAATTAATGATTTCCTAAACTTTTTA
The DNA here is from genome assembly GCA_963457665.1 of Thysanoteuthis rhombus. Classification (NCBI taxonomy): domain Eukaryota; kingdom Metazoa; phylum Mollusca; class Cephalopoda; order Oegopsida; family Thysanoteuthidae; genus Thysanoteuthis; species Thysanoteuthis major. The sequence continues at coordinate 70,048,171 of OY735205.1, read as the reverse complement.
CGTTTTGTTCAAACTGCACGTCATATTTTCTGTGAAGTGGTTTTTCATGGTATACTGCAAAATTACTCTAAATATACGTATCAAATTATTCAGATTGAATCACAAATTATTAAAACCACCAATGGAAAACCCACAAATGGCAGAAGATAACTTTAATTTTAATTAAAAGATCTCATTTGATGCGTCCACTAATTAGAAAATCATCCAAGATGAGCATTCGTTAGTTTACATTCATATTTTCTTTTGGTATTCCTTTAATCAACTTATAGTCCGCTTTGTGCACTAGTTAAAAAATATTGACCGACAGAAAAACCTATAGCTCAGTCCCAAGCCCGGGTAAAGGAGTGGTAGCAGCTCCATGCTCCTCAAGGAATCTACAAGAACAAACAAAGAAGAACAGGTACTTCACTCTAGTCATAATTAAATCTGTGTGCAATGCTCAATCTTCTTAATGAGATGCTGCTCTGAAATGGGATCCAATGATACATTTTTTCTGGTTAAAAAAAAACTTGCCAGAAAGCTAGGATTCCCTTTTCATTTTTCTTTGAATCTTCTTGTTTCTCAACTATTGCATCTACATGTAGCTCAACTTCATAAGTGGTAAGCATAGTCCAGACTGAAATGAACGCAAAATATTTACAGGATTGATCTTTCGATTCCTTTATCAATCCTTGATACTTCGTACATGAAACAAAATTCAGAGAAAGATATTTCTTCACTTAACACTTGTATAGGACAAAAATAAGACTCTATCGTAATCCTGGATTTTTTAGGATTGGCTCAACTAACAAGAACCTGATCCTGATAAGTGTGAATTTGCAAGCGCAAACACACTATTATTCTTAAAAATATTCCTTTTATTTATTGATTCTTATTTTACTCAATTTGGCACTGCTTCTCCTCCTGTAGATTTCAAGATATCAATGTTATTCTAACACTAATCGGTGCATCTTAATGCTGTGTTTTGCACTCGCATACAGATTGTTTTTGTTTTCAGGTTTCTAAAGGGGTGTTCTATTTATAATGTAAACTGGACCATTACTTTCTGTATTCCTATTCCGTTTCACATCATTTTGCCCCTATGCTCTTTGAATCAATAAACTACTGCTGCGCAATCTCACTTGTAGTTCCTTCGGAAAATGTGTTCAGTCCAGTTATGCATCATTTTCTTGTAAATCATAGGATTTGGTTGATCACCCTGAAAATAAGTTCTTTTGATGCCTAAATCTATTATTAAATGTTTGTTTAACTTGACTTAGCTTATTGATTGTTTTTTAGGGGTTTTTTCGTAAGGTATCTAAATCTAGATCTTATTAAGGTTGTTGACTGATATTTTAGGAAAAGGGTTTCACGGGTTATTCATTCTTCATTCTCAATACCACTCATTTTTTACATTCATACTCTGTATTGTGCTACCTGTTTCCTTGAGACCACCAATGAGATGGTAACTGGGTCATATACTGTATTTACTGTAGTTTAATGCAATCTCAAATGTAATGCAATCCCCCTTTTTTTTTGCTAAGAATTAGTAATATTCTTTTACAGTCTACTATAGTACTCTCCCACCCAATTTTGACCCCGATTTTTTACATTAAATCTTCTACATTATACAAGAGTAAATACGGTTGTTATATATAGTTACCTCAGGGAAGTATATGAAGTAAAGAACTTCTACAAGAATGAAGTATTTAGTAGTTGTGACCCAGGAATGTTATCCGCTAAAATCTTTGTTGAAAGCACTGAAAGTGTTAATATTTGAAGTTGGTCTCAATTCGGCTAAAAGAAACTGGGTTATGATATAACAAGCCGTACTTGAAGGTGCTGTGTTATCTAAACAGCAGGTGTTGTACAATAACCTACAATTCTTATCAAACCATTTTTTTGTGTGTCTGTGTGCATTCCTTCATAAACATAAGTGACTTGAGTTTTTCACTTCATTTCATTTACCACAATATTGAGAACAACAGTTCTGAGCTGAAACCTAACTTTCTTTGGCCATCGTTCAAATATTTGTTACTGACTTACAAAACACAAGACAGGTGATATTACATGAAATTCATTAGGGAGAACAATGCATATCAAAGATGATTTTCTCTCATATGTCGCATTTTTCTTGATTTTATTCTCTCTCTCTTTCTCTCTGTATGCGCTAACTGGAATACCTGGTGTTGTTGTAACCAAAGGTCTGTTCACTTGTACAAAAAGATGCTCCTTGTCTGTCATTTTTGCTGCCAAAGTATACAATATATTTTGGTTTTTCAAAAGGTTGCTGTTTATAGTATACTTTTACTAAGAAAGAAAACATAGTATACACCCACTCTCCTGCCCCTTCAACCATCTCATCCTCCAATGACTCAGCCTAACATACCATCACCACCATTTTTCAGGTCTTGGAATGCTCAAAAGAATTTCCCATATAAATTAATGGTAAATGCTTCTCCGCTCCATGTCATATAAGCCCACAAAAAGTTTTTATAGTAACCCCTACTTTTGGATAACATATAAAACCCGTACGTGGATGGATGTGTGTATGGGGGGGGGTCGTATAGAATTTTCTGCAGATTTGCATCTTTTAATTTTTTTTCCCCACCAAATTTTACATCAACATTAATTTACCTAAACTTTAGATATTGGTTTGAGTATTTATTGTAAGCATGTAGAACAGAAGCAACACTTTAATCTTAATGAAAGACCAAGAAAATAGGGCAAATAAGTCTTTCTTACAAACAAGTCTTCTGAATATATACAATATTGAGCATTGTTTTAATCTCATACTCAGAGCCATGGTAGGAGGGGGCTACTTGACCCCCCCCCCCGATGGTGATGGGGGGGAGGGGTCCGAAAGCTTTAAAACTTACAGCACACCTACTGCTTATCTATTGACATTATACAATAATGAGGATATATTTGTACATACATGGATTGCATGAACAATAATTCAGCCTTTCGGGTTGTTTTTCGCCAATTAAGTCATAGATTATGTCTATTTATCGCAATTTTTCCTTTTTCTCAAATCTCACTAAATGTTGGAGGGTGCCCCTCAAAAAGTCAAGCACCCACCCATCCCCTCACCCCACACGATACACCACAGTTCATATATTGTTTCAACTCAGACAATGCTTGGTAGCTCTACTAGTATTCAATGTTGTGTATATTCAAAATGTCAGGTTGGGTTGGGTTACTTTGTTATCATCAAGCGTTGAAAATAGCTTTCTCTTGGAAATGGTTAGTGCTCATTCCTTTCTGACCATCTTAGAATCAAAACACTTGTGTATATTTAAAACACTCCTTAGCATATTTTTGTCATCCTGATAATAAGTTCTATATTTGGACTTAGTCTCGAGTGTGAGGCAAAGAAAGAAATCCTATACAACACATTTAGTATACTACCATGTTCGGTAAATATGGATAACTAGCACAAGCCTCCGCACTCTGGCGGGTAATTCATTCATTTGTTTATTGTCATTTGCAGTCAGGCAAAACTGAGGGTTTGAGGGGAGGGGGTTGCATTCTTGAGCATAGTGTAGTGATCAGTCTCCTCTTTGAACACTTTGTTGATTAGATATTAATAACCTTCATTTACTTTAATCTCTGGTTATAAAATTCTGAGAGAAAATTATATTAACTACTGTTTTTTATCTTTTTTTATCATTCATTCATTTTTTTTTGTCGCTTGCAGCCAAGCCAGTCAGAGGCTTGTGGGGGGGGGGTCTGTGAGTCTTTGGCTTATGCTACTGAGCATAGTGTGGAGATCAGTCTCCTCCTTTGGAAGATTAACACGATCACTAAGTGAGACTCTCTACATGATCTCAAACTGCTTATAGCAACTGATATTCTTAGATGGTCACCCATTCAATTACTGACCAGACTCGACATTACTGGACTTGAGTGATTGTTCAAGAACTTGTGTATCCATTGTGATTTGACCGTAACTGACTGGTAATGCGTCTACTTTATCTGATAATTGATGTTTGTTCACAGATAATTCAAATCTACTTGGCATGAAACCAACAAAATTTTGTTTTTATCTGAATACATTGACCAGTTTTCCTAACTTTAGAGATTCCAGAAATATTGTACAGGCCTGCCACAATGTAGCTCAGTTGGCTATCTTGGACCCCAACACTCGTGTTATAAGTGGGGAGGCCGGCAATACTGTTGGAAGATGGTAAGAGAAAGATTTTGGTCATAAACCCATAAAGATAAAATTGGAAATGGAAAAGGCATGAATCCATCTAACCTCCTTGTCCAGCATCATGAGAGAGGCCAACAACAGACAGAGTAGGGAGCATGTTCCTGAAAATGTATCGTTAACAAGAAGGACTTTTAATTTAAGGTTTATCCCAGTTCCAAATTTCAAAATAAACCATTCCAGAATCTAAAAGGCCGATAATGTTGAATGAATAGATAACCACAACAGAGTTGTTTGTCCAATATGGCAATTGGTCCCATAAGTGTAGGGTTTACCAGCTGTGACATCGGGCACCCATCACAGGTCTGTCTTGGGAGAGATAGCCTGACAGTGACCCATCCCTCTCCAGGCTTCCTACTGTTTATGCTGAGTGCTTTGCAGAGAGTTATTGAGTAACATTTTTATAAGTCTTTGGTATAACTCATGCAATAGATTGAACCTACAACCTACCAAACCAAAGTCAAGCATTCTCCCCCTGGGCTACTGGCAGCTGGAGAGATTTGTATTTGCAATAGATACATTTTATTTGCTGGAATTTGTATCTAAGAAACAAATCTATTTTTGTCTACAAAAACAATTTAATCTATAATTTATTAGTTTCATTTCAAGTTTTTACTTAAAGAAAATATATTACTCATTCTATTGGGTGGTTCAGAAAATAATGGCCAGATTAAAAAGATGCAAAACTCCTTAATTTTGATTTTAAGTCAAAGGGGTGAGACTTTAATATGCAAATTATTTGAGTTAGAAGAAAAACATAAGTTTATAAAAAAAAATGATTTATCTTGCAATATATACACGTACACTGGAGATACATAGAATATTTATTATATTGCAACATAATTAAAATATGGTACAATAAAATCAACCATCATTTTCTTAACAACCTGATACATTTTTTTTCTTTAGATTCAATAAAACTGACTTGCATGTTCTGTACAAGAATTTTAGTACTTTTCATTCCTGAAGTAAGTGATGTATCAAGAGAAGATAACTTTATTCTGTCCCTAATATCGATTGAGGGCCATGAATCCTTACATTTATGACTTTCAAGAAGTTTTATATTTAAGACCTTCTGAAACAAATTCAACCACACTTGACCCTTGAAAAGATATAACATAATACCTAACTAGCTGATAAGAGATATATAAAAATACCTATATGAGATTCTGAGGAGCACTTCAGATAAATTATCCATTATGTCTCCAACTTCGTAATAATCTTTTGACAGTAGCCTGACATGTTTATTGACCAAAAAAAGGCTTTTTTATCTGAACAGGTACTATGAAAGCCAAAATCACTTTCTTTCAGACCAAATTGAAAGCATTCATGGGACAGGAAATGAAGAGAGAGTGGGCAAAAAAAAAAGAATTATCATATTCTTTTTTTAAGACAATTCTCAACTTGTGATTTAAGAATGCATATGTAATTTAAGAAAATTTTTTTTTAACATATCTCATATTGTAAGTATCTTAATAGCTTTACATTATTCTTCTTTTTATTTTTCAAATGAATGGGAAACAAATAATTTTATTACAGAAAAAGATGTGAAATGCTGTCAAGAGTTATGTAAACTACATTGCTGGGTTTTGAACACTGTCTGTCCTTTTTCTTGTTTGTTTCAAGGCAAGCACGAGTTTTGCTATATGATTTTGTAAATTTTATTATTCACATAAGTCTCTGAAATTATGTAACAATCTACCACAAAAACCCTACGACAGAACCCCATGAAATTATTTGTGTGTACCATTAGGGGAAGTTTTTGAAAATCATCTCCCAAAATATGCTGGGGGGGGGGGGGGTTACAGTGTAAATTCATGCTCAAATGGACACATTTTATGCCCTATGTTTCAGCTGAATCCACTAGGTACTAATGAAAAACTGCTAAATCGCAATAGTGAGTTGGGACTTAGTATCATTCAGAGAGAGGGGATAAGAGTAAGAAGAAGAATGACCGCTTATTTTCTGTTAAGTGATGTATATCTACATTTTTTTTTCTGTCCAAAAAGTCACAGATACCATTTCTTAAAAAAACAAATTATACCCTATCTGATTTCAATCAATCAATCTATTTTTTATTCCACTCATTAGGGCGTAGTTTCAGCTAATTAAGAAAAAAAAACAGTATTTGATGTTTCATACCTGGTAGATTTTTATCAAACTCCTACGACTGAGTTTTGACTTTATTTTCGTTTTTCCACAACAATGGAAATGACATCACCAAAAATCCAGCGACATCATGACGGCACAAATAAAAGTTACGTACACAAAAACCGGTGATGAAAGACGTTCGTTCAACCCAAGTCAACTTGTTTCATTACAGGAAGTACTAATAAAGGAGTGGAAATAAGTCTAGTGATTTTGGAATTTCGTACGGAGAAATAAATTCTGTTTAGTTTACCTTTTAGATTTTAATGAATCAATGAAGCTTGCCCCCAGTGCAGCCAAGCTTGTTTATTCTAAATTTTTGGCTGCTCAATTGTAGGATTTGCATGAAGATCTAACAACACGGAGAATGGAATCAGTGAACAAACTTTAAATTCCAACTATGACAGTTGACGTTCACTTTTCACTAATGCTCTTGGGATTTTTTTCCACAATCCCAGCTATGGGTTAATAGTAGGGACAAACTTGACTCTTTAGCCTTGATTGGCCACCAGTCTAGTAGTGGGCTACTGTGAATTCAAACCAGGAAAGTCCAATCACAGTGTCTTGAGATGCAGGTAACAAGTTGGAAATGTGTTACTGAAATATACGATTTATAGGTCCTAGCAAGCCGGAAGTGGATTATGATTTTGAAAAAAATTGCCAGCGTAAAATAGATAAGAATAATAAAAAAAACAAAAAACAAATGAAATGATGCAACACCCATCTCCACCTCCCTACGATCCATCGGTTAAAAGTAGATGATTAAAAATGAAACCTATTGGATTGGTCAAAGATAAAAGAGGAAGATGATTGGAGGTCATCAATTTGACATCATATGAACATTAAAATATTGACACAACCATATTTCATCAAATAGAGCAGGGGTAGGTCTGGGATTTTGTGTATATGGGGGGGGGAGTCTAAAGAAAAAAATTATTTTTACAAATAAATCTAGGCACTCAACTGAAACTTCAGGATTGAGGGTGCCCAGAGTTTCTGAAATTCCCAGGTTTTTGGTGTAGCATAGGCTAGGCCTTCTTCCAGGTACTACAGGGTCATTAACGTCACAAAGTTATACGAATACCCCAGAATTTGAGAGCACTCTAATATTAACAAAATACTTGTCTAATTTATGAAATCTCAAAAAAAAATCTCAAATAAAATACTGCTTCCAAATAATTACCTACATTTTTTGGTTTTACAAAAAAAATAGATGCTGAGAATTTCTTTAATGACTTTTTTTTTTAATTGTCATTCAATTGATATGTTTTAAAACATTATTATTCAGATAGAAAAAGTAATTTGCAAATCGATAAATAGAAACTTTTACAAAATTTGATAATTATTTGATTCTTCAAGATAGCCAGGTTTCTAAAGTTTCTTTATTTCTGATGCTCTACTGGATTACCGACAGAAAAGGTCAACCCTAATCTTGAACAGAAAAAATACATGATTATATACGCTTTTTAACACTATAATTGGAAAAAGAGTTTGGAAAAAAGTTAATCAGAGAAATTTACCTGTGAGCCAATAATTTTTTTGAAAATTATAAATTAAGATGGAAGACCTCTTATTTATAGATTTTCATTGTTATTACTTGAAATTATTTCAGTTTCTTTATTTGTAAAAATTTCTCTAGTTTCCTTTTTTTTTTTTCTTTTTTTTCTCATTTTTTTTTTTTAATCATATTTTGCTTGAGCAGGATTTTGGGGGTCAAACTGCCTGGGTCAGCATCTGTTTGGATCATCTATAAATATTCCTGTTACACTAATCCTTTATTTTCAAATTGTCTGAAGATTTATAGACTGTCCAAAATATTCAAAATTATTCCTTCTTGCATATTCAAAAGTAGCTTCTATGCTTTAGTTCATGTGATATTAATTTTCTGAGTTATGAATACTTTTTAATATCTCTACTTTATTTCTGCATCTTATTTTAAATCTATCGGTGAGTTAAGCTTTGTTATCTTGGGGGTCCTACTAATCATAGCTTTTCTAAAAATATTTTAATAGTTTTTTTGTTTTCACTGATTAATGCAACACAGAGAAATCCATGATGCTTTTCTAAAGTTGTTAACTTAGAAATATTTTAGTAGAATTATCATTTTTTCTCCAGGTTAACCGTATGCACTTTCAAAATTCTGTGATCTACGTTACTGTACCAAACAAGCATGTCAACCAACGTACAGCTTCAGGTTGTCTTCTTGGGTGTGTTCAATATGCAACTTTCCAGTATTTGGATTTTATTATATTGTTCTACTCAAGGGGGGTGCTGGAAGGCAGGGGGGCAATAGGAAGACAAAGAGTTGTAAAGGTTGGGGGGGAAATACTAATCAATACGTCCTGCTCATAAATGCATTTGTCTCAAAGGCTTATTTTTCAGTAAAGCTGTTTGAAGTTCTATTTTTCATCTTTCTGATTTCATGAATTCTGTTAACTTATCTAAATGATTTAATCATAAATAAATCAACATAAATCCATTGTGAGACGAAAAAGTCATCTTTGAACTTCAAAGAGCTTTTCTGTAAAATCTGCTTTTCACACATTCGGCATTATGTGTTGGGGTATCATTTGTCACCAACCTTACAGGAAGTGCACGGATGAAATATATGCTCTAAAAAAGGGGGCCAGCCGTCAAGAAAGGTTTGGGTAATACTATACAATAGAAACAAATTCATGCACAATTCACTGTGATCTAGTTCGAATTGACCATCCTTCCAAGCAAATATACTTTATGGATATAATGGAAAAGAAAAACCGAGGTCGTCTTGTCAGTTTCATAATCGAATGGTATTTCAGACCCATCCTTGAACTGTTGGGCACAATAAACTTTGGAAAAAAAGAAAAAAAATCTAGTAAAATCTTTAGGGAAATGTTACTTATATCATATTTTGGTTGATATTTGGATAAACATTTCTGGTAATGAAATATCTTTTGTTATTTGAGAGACATTTTTTTGCCTTTATTCAACAATTGACTACACAATATTACTGTGACATTTTATTGTAATCAATCTCAGCTCAACCCAATTTCATTTCTAGGAACTTAGGTCGGTCTTTTGTGCTGAAAATTCTATTGTCCCACTTGTCAGGTTGCTGTATATTGAAGAACTTTTTTTATTCTTAATATTAGATGAAGTATTGTAACACAATATTTTTATAAATTTTGACTAGTTTCTTCCTTTATCTTGATTCTTAGTTTCTTTTATCATGACTTTTACCCCGGTTTATCATTTCTACCACAACAAATAAGCAGCATGATTATAAATAAAGAGTTAGCTTTCAGTGAGAATTAAACTCGTGTCTCTCAACAAGAGAGAAGCCCGTTTTACGCCTGGCTGCTATAAACATTCCACCATGAAAGCTCCATAGTAAAATAGGCGTCAAATTTCAAACGCCCATTATTCCAACTTATCGACGCCATGTTGTTGTTCATGTTTTGCGAAACTTAGTCTTATTAAAGCAATTCTTTTATTATTTATTCTCATTATTGGATGAAGTATTGTGACAATATTTCCATCAATTTTGACAGGTTTTTACTATCATCTTAATTCATAGTTGTTTTCATCACTTTTTTTCTTCATTTATTAAAGAGGAATTTTGTAAATTTTTTTTCTCAGAATAAGTAATTCATGCATTCACCAGAGGAAAACAACACAAATAGTATAAAAAGTGGTCAGTAGTTCAATTCATGCTTCCACTTGCTCAATATATATGTTTCGGTAAGATTGTGAAACTAGTGGTTTTATAAAATCCCTAGGAATTATGTGAAATTAGCTCATCTAGATGATATTCATCCAACAACCTTGTGTACAGATTTGTTGATGAAATGTTTGCCAGCCAGTGGATCTGGAAGGATGGGTTTATTTCTTGGTCTCCTGGGTCACCTGATCCAAGTCCTGATCTGAAAAGCAAAAGATCTGCTAAGCTATATCATCTATATCTTGATGAAGAGATGCTCCAACGTACCTGGCGGGAAATTGAATACCACTTTTCTACATTCAACTAGCGCCCATGTAGAAATGAATTGATGTTTGTGAAAAGAAGTTTATTACTCAGTCACCTGTAACAATCACTGTATAATTATCAGAAACTGTCAACATAGATTTCTTCCATTTTTAAGTTGGTCTGGCTGGCTACGTATGTATGTATCATGCTTATGGTCCACAATAATGGAGCCATGAGATGTGAAAACAAAAATACTCTTTACTCATATCAAGAAAATTACCTCTTGGTGATGATTTATAAACTTATCAAAGATTTCTTTCAGAATGATAACCTGTTCTCATTAAGGTTAGAAATGGTGTTTCCAATGAATCCTAAATGTTTACATACGGTGTCCAGGAATTTTCCAACAAACCCTGTATAATCAAGTTGATATTTGTATTTTAAATAGGTTTTAGTCATAAAGCTAATACACGGACACTATAGTATTGCCTGCATTTGTATGTTTACAGCAGATGTTGTTGAAGGGTAACAAAAGACATACTGAGGGGAAAAAAAGCACATTGGCAACAAATTTCTGTTTGTTTATTACTCACCAGGCATGAGTGTTTTTGTAAAAGAAAAACTAGACAACATCCCTACACATGAATTTATTTTGTATACTGCTGTGACCTAAATAAGCTATGAAAATGGCGGGAAAGATGTCTCTGTGAATTATTATTATCATTATCATCAATCAGACGTTTGCATGTTCACATCCAAACATAATCTTAGGAGATTGCTACAGCCAAACGCATGGGATATGCAGGTTCTCGTACAATCAGCAGAGTTAAGAAACATAAAGTCCGGTCAGTAACTGGATGGTTGACCGACTTAGTATACCAGGTGCTGTAAGAGCCTCCTGTGGCGATCCTGTTAATCGTCTTAATTATACTACACTCAATAACGCAAACCAAAGGTCCTCCTTTCCTCTCTCCCAAACCCTCTGACTGGCTTAGCTGTGAGTGACAAGAAATGAGTCACAGGAGACAGTGACAGCAAGTCTTTTTAAATATTCAATACTTTTCTCTGTGTATCCACACAGACCCCAGCATCAGTGGTTCAGTCTGGTCTGGACAATCTCATTTCTTCTTTGAATTTTCAATGCATCTGATTCCATTGTTTTAGCCATGATTCCAACTGCTCCAACTCTTATGGAAATGATTGTAATTTTTATGTACCAGATTTTTTTCTGCTCCCTGGTGTGGTCCAGGTATTAGAAATTCTCAACCAAAACTGTCATAAAAATTATCATAGGTTTCTTCAGTTCATCTGGTTGGCTAGCTGGCTATGTATGTATCACTCATACAGGCCGCACCAATGGAGCTAGAGGGTTAAAAATTTGCACTCCTAATGTTTTGAAAAAATGTTTTTTTGTTTTTTTTAAATTCCATCCCCACAGTAGGTTTTTATTGGGAGGGGGTCCAATTTGCAATGTAAGTTTATGCTAAATTTGTCCCTTTGTATATGTCCAGTAGCATTCATGCAAGTTCAGATTCTTAGTGATCCCTGCCCAACAATATGTGAATAAAGTAATTTATTCATTGATCACCCCTCAACTTGGCATACTTCCGAAAACATTGATTTTTATTGAGTGACTAATTTTTCCAATTTTTCATTTTTTTTTTTTCTTATCTTCACTCGGTGGTTGTTTTTTGTTTGTTTCCTTTTTTTTTTTCTTTTTTTTTTTTTTCAAGGGAGCAGGGGGGCTTCCATGGTGGTGATAGCTTCAAATAGATAGCGCCCGCTCCCCTCCTTAGCTACCACTCTGTCTGGGTAATGATGAATTCAAATAATTCCCCATAGAAACACCTGTTTCGCCTTTTTAAGAAATGTTCACCTTTTGAAAACCTTTTTTTTCCCTTCCTTCACCCCACCTGGATGAAACTGGATGTGTGACAAGGGTGGGGGGAGTGTTAATCGCTCCCACATTCAAAACCCAGCCAACCGATACAAATATTTACTCTGGGGCTGACTAACCCCACCCCCTGAGGTCTTCCTTGACTACCCGTTTTGACTTTAGGCGAGACAGGTAAGGTAAAAGGAGGTGGCAGGTAGGAGCTGAGCCTCCAAGAGGAATTTTTTATTAGGCGGTGGAAAGCTGTTTTCGCCCCCTCTCTGCCCTCACCCTACCTGCTATATACACAGCCACCGCTAAAACACCCTAGTTCTTTGGCCATCCCATTCCTATCTGTTATAACCCCCTTTAGCACGTCATACTATATTTGCACGACGTTATACAAGAGAATCATTTGACCTATTTTACTGACTTGAAATCTAAATCTCCTGAGGCCTCTTTTTGCCCTCCGTCCCCGGACTGCGAATGGGGTGCACCGGCTGCACACCACACCCAGACGTCATGGTTGATGTTCTCATGGATAGTATCCATTAAGGGGATGTTTACCTGATTTTCAAAAACTTTCTCATTCCCTAATTTAAAAGCTCAATTTCTTACGCCCCCCCCCTTACATTTCAATTGAAAACCATCAACCAAAACAGTTCAGACAATTTTGTTTTCTGTTTTCAAGTTCGTCCGGCTAGCTATGTATATATGACGCCTACTGGCTGCACCAATGGAGCTAGGGGGCTGAAAATTTCAATATTTACTCCTTATCATGTTTATTGAAAACCTTCTTTTCTTTTTACCTTCCCCGAAATGGGTTTCAGTTAAACTCCAATTTACAATGTAAGTATATGCTAAATTGGTATCTAGCTTGTGTTAGCTTGTTTCTTGAAAGTTCAAACTATTTAGGGATCCAACAGAAGGCTACAAAAGAAACTTATTCATTGATCAACCCTTATTCCAATTTTTCGATTGATCACCCCCAATACAAGCTGTTTGTAACGGTTCCTATTGAGTGACTTACCAGACCTGTTCTATTTTTTATTTGAATCTTATTTTTGTGTAATAGGGAAAAATAAATCCTTTTTCTTGGAACCCCGACCCCGCTGATGATTCTTGTGGCTGCGCGGTCTCAATGATGACTAACTTTTCTATAATGTGCGTCAGGATCACTGTATTAGGTGGCAGGAAGGGGGTTATGTTTACACTACCCCGACATTAATAATGTACACACATTCTCTCCCTCTCTCTCTCTCTCTCTCTCTCTCTCTGTCTAAACTCCCTCTCTCTCTCTCTCTGTCTAAACTCCCTCTCTCTCTCTCTCTAAACTCCCTCTCTCTCTCTCTCTAAACTCCCTCTCTCTCCCTCTCTCTCTCCCTCTCTCTCTCCCTCCCTCTCTCTCCCTCCCTCTCTCTCTACACTCCCTCTCTCTCTCTACACCCACTCTCTCTCTCTCTACACTCCCTCTCTCTCTACACTCCCTCTCTCTCTACACTCCCTCTCTCTCTACACTCCCTCTCTCTCTCTACACTCACTCTCTCTCTCTCTACACTCACTCTCTCTCTCTCTACACTCACTCTCTCTCTCTCTACTCACTCTCTCTCTCTACACTCACTCTCTCTCTACACTCTCTCTCTCTACACTCACTCTCTCTCTCTCTACACTCACTCTCTCTCTCTCTACACTCACTCTCTCTCTCTCTACACTCTCTCTCTCTCTACACTCACTCTCTCTCTCTCTACACTCACTCTCTCTCTCTCTACACTCACTCTCTCTCTCTCTCTCTACACTCCCTCTCCCTCTCTCTCTACACTCCCTCTCCCTCTCTCTCTACACTCCCTCTCCCTCTCTCTCTACACTCCCTCTCCCTCTCTCTCTACACTCCCTCTCCCTCTCTCTCTACACTCCCTCTCCCTCTCTCTCTACACTCCCTCTCTCTCTCTAAACTCCCTCTCTCTCCCTTTATAACCCCGTCTCTCTGTATATACCCCCTCTCTCTCTCTCTCTACATAAACTCCTTTTCTCACTGTATATACCCTCCCTTCCCCCTCTCTCCCTCTGTATATACCTCCTCCCCTCTCTCTCTCTCTCTGTCTATACCTCCTTCCCGTCTACCCCCTCTCTCTCTCTCTCTCTGAATATATCTCTTCCCCCCTCTCTCTCTCTCTGAATATATCTCTTCCCCCCTCTCTCTCTCTCTCTTCTTTCTCAATCCCTTGAAAATATGGGACTTCCCTTTGATACACCTTATTGAAAAATAATTTTGACCTTAAATGACCCCTAAGGTGAGCAACCCCTCCCTATGTTAATCCTGGGGTCAAGATAGGCATAGATGAATTCGCAACTCCTACAGTGTAGCCGTTCGCTTGGCTGTAAAGACCATAGTGGTAAACAAGCAGGCAAACAAACGTTCGTTGGCTTTATATATATATATATATATGTGTGTGTGTGTGTATGTTATGAATGCGTTATATTATTTTGAATGACCCCCTCCCCGTTATTACAGGGAGAATGTGTCACTTGGCCTTGACAGTGTTAATAGAATAAAGAAAATTGGCCTGCTGCATAGACCGAACCTGTGGCCGATAGATAGTCGCTTTAACGTAGCGTCGCTCTTCCCGTTTTCCTAACAGCCTGGCGGAAAGGCGAAGGCCCAAATAACTGCTTTATCTCCACGTTCATATCTTGTTTATTTATTGTTCATGTCTGCACTATTGTTTCTCGTTGGAATCAATTTATATTATTAAGAAATGGATATATAATCCAACAATAATTATGAAAGCGTTATATTATTCTAAACTATTTCAAATAACCCGTTATTACACAGACTTCCCCGCATAAATAGAATAAACAATTAGAGGAAATGAGACTGCTGCAGCCCCGTATTTTTTTTATTGTTTATCATATTCAAGCTGTCTAGGCCAAGTGACGTATTCTCTGTGTAATCTTATTTAAAATCTCTTAACAGCTATACGTTATTTTGTTTTAGAAACGTTCATACAAATCACAATAAGGTTTGTCGGTCCTCTGTAAACTGACGTCCGACAAATCACAATAAGGTTTGTCGGTCCTCTGTAAACTGACGTCCGACAAATCGCTATAAGGTTTGTCGGTCCCCAATCAACTAACACCATAAAAAAACAATCATTTATCCTTTTCTTTTAATCGATTATCGTGATAGATATAAAATTACGTCATCAGCGTTCACAAGCATGGGATTATAGGTGAAAATAGCTTTTTATCTATAATTTAGTTTATCTTCTAGTGGTCCTCTCTTTCAGTGTTCCCCCCTTCCTTATCCACAGATTCCATTTCTGTGGTACGTGAACACATCATTGGAATTCCGTTCTTTAATCAATTGGAAACAAATAGTTTTATTACAGAAACAAATGTTAACAAATGCTGTCAAAAATTGTTAATTACGTCGTGGGTTTTGAACAGAGTCTGTTCTTTTTCTTTTTATACAAACCAATGACTGATATCTTTTCTTTTTTTTTTCTTAATATAATCTTGTCTTTGTTTTCCAGGGCAATTTTTTGATAATATTATATTATCAAATGGATTTCAAAAAATGATTATTGGTATGTAACTATGCTAATACTCAGCCTAGCAGCATTGGGTCTCTCTCTCTATCTCTTTTCCTCGCCCACCTTTAATTCTCTCTTTCCTTTCCTGCCCTTCACTTATCTCGGGAACGGCGTTCCCTTACAATGGGGCTGCAGGAGGAGAACAACGTTCTTTCAATGCTATTCAAATTCTGTACTTGAACAATTCACTGATAAGAGAAATTAGCTTGTATATGTCCTCAAATTCTCATCCCATATGGGTTCAAAACGTCTCTGAAATTGGTTGCATTTTTTAAAATAATTTTTCCGGGGAATGAGGAGCCCCTGCACCCTCAAGAGCAGTCAGCCCTGCGTTCCATCACTTCCTCTTTCTTTATTTTTTTTAGCACTACGCCACCGCCTATCTCCGTCTTAGTCACCCCTATTAGATGACGCGACATCTCAGAGTGGGGATGAAGATAAGTGCAATACAAAGCACGCACTCAGGGATGGAAGGAACGGTTTGCTCGATGACGTTAGAGGACGGGGAGGAAAGAAGCAAATACTTTGGCTGACATATCAACTTAGAACCAGTTGCATTGATTTTAACAAGTTGTTGCTGTTGCTGCCGCCGCCGTCTGGAATGTGCGTGTGCGTGGTGTGCACAATAGAGGCTCTCTATGTTGGCGATGGACTTGGCAATGACAGTGGATGGTCGGGGGTCGTGGGGGGCCGGTTTAATGACCAGGGTTGTCTACGGTCTCATCTCCTACTCGAGATCATCTTCAGCCTGCTGAATAGAATAAAGATATTTCAGCTACTCAGCTATTGCCGATTTAATATTCCCTTCCATCCATTTTTCATAGGATCTTGCTTTAAAACTTCATTTCTGATTCTGTTATCTGTATGAAGTCCTTTTGATCAGAACTTTTATCCTTTTGATCAGAACTACATTTGGAGGTAAAGGTACGGAGAATGGACTCTGCAGGCCTAGTTCAAACCCTGACTGGAGCAGTTCGTGTTCACTTCACTCTAATGCCCTTGAATCTAGTTATCCACTAGCTATGGGTGAAATAGTGCATGTTGAACTGAGCGACGCCACTTTGTGTGCTTATAGCCTCTAAGTCAATTTCATAAATTGCAGGCCGAGGAAGTCGTGAGGTGATGTGTGGAGCCCAAGCTGGAACGACTGTAGCCGTCGCCAGCGTAAGGGCAAGAAAGAAGGGTTACATTAAATCAACACTATTAACTAAAGCGATTTGGCTGTGAACTAATAGGTCTAGGAGGGGGTCTACTTCAAGCCCGGGTAGAGGGAGGCCTGTTGGCCTGGGTCTGTAACCTGTTCTACCCGACCTTGTTCATCTATTGCCAGGCTTATCGCCAATTCTACATGGAAGGAAAAATCAAATAGGCGGTCAGCGAAACTCGCGTAAAACCTTCGATACCCTCTTGTTGAATTAGCAATTGCTGTTCGGCTCAGTGATGGTCCCATAACGTCTTGATGTATCCACGGTCAGTTCAAAGGCTCTGAAAAGCAAGAGAGAGCCCTTCGCACGAGCAATCGGTCTGATACTTGTAAAACCTTAGCCCCCCCTCTTACTCTCGTACGCTTAAGGTTATTTGTCATAGCTTAGTCTGGCACGACGCCACGGCGGTGATGCACTTGCGAGAATCGAATTTACTACCCAAAACGAATTGCTCTCTGAGACTGGCTTGTATCGATCATGCCAAGGTAGTCGCTTTCCGTACGCTCAATAATATTTTTTTGTAAATGTTGACGATCCATTTACGGTTGTTTGGAGGAGCTGAGTATAGATATCTATTTTAAAATATCCCCCTTCTTGACTGATAGAAACTTTTAATGGATCCCCCTCCTTAAAAAGAAAAAGTATACTTTCCTATCGCTATTCTTACTGAAGCCCAGTGGTAGAGCGCTGCCATTGAGTTTGGTAGGTGGTTCGATCCATCGCCGAATCATACCAAATACTCAATGCCTCAATCCACAAGGGATAAGATCGAGGAACCTCTCCCCGAGGCTAAGGGTATACAGCCAAATCATGTTAGATACACTAGTTGTCATAAGATCACTGGAGTTAAGCAATGTTGAGCTTGATCTATACCAGTATGGTTGACCGTTGCAGACGATCAGGGACCGTAAGAAGCAAAACGAACCTTGGACCGGCCTGGCAAGCTAGAAATTGGTCTTACTAACAATTGCCCATCGGTAACTATTATACATACATGCATACACCTAAGATTCTAATGAAAAACGTCTTGTTTGTTTTTAAAGAGAAAAACTTCCTGTTTAGCGATTCCTCTGGCGGAAGTTTTCATTAATTCTCCACTAAATTTGATATCACAGAAAGGAACAGAACACGTCGATTCTAGTAATTAAAATGAGTTCGTCAAGTGAGCGTGTCTCCCTGTCTTGAACCCTAAGCCCCGGATTAACCAATGTAGACAAGAGAAAAACACATTACTTATTTCTTTGAAAATAAGCATAGAACCGGGAATGGGGGATATGCTGGCCTTAACTCTTTCATTTTAAGGTAGTAGAATTTATGTAATTATCCTGTCATAAAACGTTTCTTGGAAACTTTGGGGTTTACCATTGTTATACGACGTTGTAATATAAATTTAGATGAGGGTTATCTCTAGTTTGATCCTGGTAAGTCTCCATTGACTATAAAATGGCTACCCTACTTGATAATTGTGAAGTTCCACTCTTGCTCACTAGATGTTAAAGATCGAGCAAGTGAGTGTGTGGAGAATTCATTGAAGAAAAATGGACGTTAATCTCGCTCACTCGATGTTACAAAAAAAACATATGTCGTCGGTTGGCTGTAGATATAGTATATTGCTAAACCAGGAGACCAGAAATAGCCATTTTTTAACCAACCAAAATTAGGCAGTGTCAAGCCAAGGATTTCTCCAGGTGGCCAGCCCTTTCTGAATGGTCGGCAAGTTATTTATTGCTGTCGTGTCTTCACTTGTTACGAATTGTAGTTCTTGTAGATTGAATGAGAACGTAATGTTTTTGAAAAATCGTCTGTTTTCATGTATGGCGAAGACGCCATGTTAAATTTTACTTTGGTCATCTGTTTAAGTTGGTAAACTCAAAAGTTATGAATGGAATTACAAGCAATGGTCAAGGTGTGTGCGAATAGACAGAGATATATCCTTTTCTGTTTCTCTTACCCTTTCTAGTTGTTCATCATGGGTGGTAAGAGTTAGGAGGGAGAACATTGAATGTTAGAGTACGTCATATTCCAAGGCAGGTGGAATTAAATACATAAAAGGCGAATATGCCGATGTATAGATTAACTTTAATAAGAACGAACATACACGAAGAAAGTGGAACGATTTTAGATATGAGCCTACTTTTTTTTTCTTATAAGAGCAACCTAATTCAAAAGAAAAGGCTATTTATAAAACATACATAGTTAAACGACATGTTAAAAGCTATGCTGAAAAGAAATATAGTCTGAATAGATGCTAAGAGTAAGTGGTCCATGACTGAGTAGTCCGGAGTAATCGTGAAGACGGGTGCTGAACCCCAAAGCTTTTTGTGTCAGCAAGTATCTTCCCTAAATCGACCTGCCTTTCCATTTCGTCGGCAAACTAGAGGTCTGTATGCCCATGTCGTCGGCAAATTAGTGGTCTGTACCCTCCAATAAAAATCACCTGGTGTATTTGTGCCCGTGGGAAATGTCCATGAGTTGTCTGTGATAATGAAGGATGTCATGTCATGTACGAAATTCCGTCTGAGTCATGATTCATGGCCATTTGTCTTGAGAAAAAGTAGTTCACTTTTTCCATTGGAGAAGTGTGTAGTTGGCCGGAAGGTTGTCTTGCAGAGAAGTCATGTTTGAAATTTTTTTTTCTTTTTAGTACGTGCGTTGAGAAAAGTTATCATTTTGATGTTTATGAAAAGGTGGGTACATGCAAAGGTTTACTTACGAACGTTTTGTGTTCATGAAATACGAGGTGTGTTCAAACAGAAACCGATTTTTTTCAAAAACAAATTTATTTGCTGTCTGGATGTCTTAGATGTATCCTCAATATGTATAGAATTTTTTTTTAACTTTGTCATCTCGGTTCATTTTTTTGAACAAAAATAGGAAGGGTTCGGAATCTTTGATGTGACCCTTTAACCTAGAATTCTGAATCTTTCCCATTTACGACACTCGCCTGAAGATCTTAGGGTACAACGGCCGAAACGTTGGGCTCAAAAGATGAACCGAGATGAGGACAACAGAATTGAAAAAAAATCTATACATAACATAAATGTCACTCTCCACTGCACTGTCAATACATTGTTCTCAACGTTTTCCCAATTCGAGAATGCGTTCTGAGGGATATTGCTCAGGGTCCATAACGCATTTACTTCCATCCCTTCTATCATCAGAAATCGCCAATCTTTCGGTGTGAATCTTAGCTTTGGAAATAGAAAAATATCCTCCGGTGCCCAATCTAGGGAGCTGAATGGCTGGGGGACGAGAGTTATCTCGTGCTTCGTCAAGAATCCACGGATAAAGAGTAACGTATGGTGAGTTGGTGTGTTGCAGTGTCTTGCTGCATACAGGTTTTGTTTGTTCATGCCCCAGCCCCCCCCCTTTTTTCACACTGCATTTCTTAAACGCCCCCAGAACCCCCTAGTGAAACTCTTTATTGACCCTCTGATCACGGGGAACGAACTCACGATGAACGATACCTTTCCAATTAAAAAAAGATGACTAACATCACCTTCAGATTTGGGGTTGCCTGACGTCATTTCTTTGGTCGTGGTGATAATGATCCAACTGCCTGAGTCGACTGCCTTTTTGTTTTCACATCATAGCCGCGCACCCAGGTTTTTATATGACATTTTTATGGCCAGCTTTCATTAGCATTGGCGCGATTAACCACTGACTGTTGACTCGGTTCTGCTTTTGTTCATCTGTCAACAGACGAGGCTCAAATTTTGTGGCAATACGATCCAACATCAGTTTTCTTTTAAAATCATGTAACACGAACTTTTAGAGATTCCCACCTCTTCAGATCTCTCTCCTTCTCTCTCTCTCCTTCTCTCTCTCTCCTTCTCTCTCTCTCCTTCTCTATCTCTCCTTCTCTATCTCTCCTTCTCTATCTCTCCTTCTCTATCTCTCCTTCTCTATCTCTCCTTCTCTATCTCTCCTTCTTTATCTCTCTCCTTCTTTATCTCTCTCCTTCTTTATCTCTCTCCTTCTCTATCTCTCTCCTTCTCTATCTCTCTCCTTCTCTATCTCTCTCCTTCTCTATCTCCCTCTCCCTCTCTTCCTCTGTCTGTCTGTCTCTCTCTGTGTCTCTCTCTCTCTCTCTCTGTCTCTCTCTCAGGGGTATCATCACTTCATATTTCAAGACTTCAATGCAGAAATAATGATGTAATGATTTGCACTCTCCTCAGGATGCACCCCGCCGCCGACTAATTTTAGTAGAATAACTTCTACTAGAGTCATTAACAAATTATAAACCCCCCCCCCCCGAAAAAAAATAGTGGATTAAGCAAGCGGCCGTTTTGCTATGGTTGGGTTGGTGGGGGATGCAGTTACCGTGACGTGAACCTGCCTGACCCCCCTCCCAAACATTAGGATCAAAATTTCAGTCCCTTTTTTTTTTCTTCAGTGCTGACGACATGATTTTGTAATGTTTGTAATTCTTTCTCCTGTATACGCACACGTGTTGGGATCTTCTCTTTATTTTCTATCACATATGGTTCGTTATTACAATTACTGTCAGCGTCTTCCCTTCGGTTCCTGGAGCCCTGGGCGAGCTGAACATTGGCGTTCTTATGAGTATTTGACTTACGTACACATTTGATTACTTGGGATCTCGCCTTACCCAACTGAACCTCCCTCCCAGTCTCCGGTTACTGTGAGCACTATTTCCCCGAACTAGCTTGAAGAAATTTTCTCTTAATTTCACCGCAATAGGAAGTATTTGACTGTCAGATATTCCTGAATAATCTGACTTCAAGTCAAGCATTTTTTTTTTTAAATCTTACTCTTTTTATTTTTATTTTTTTCCATTTGTATTTGGAAAGTTCTATTGTCTCAGACACATGACAGGCGCTCCTAGCATTCGGTGCCCTGGGCGCTTCACTTGGGAGTAAGAGATGGATTTCTTTTGTTCACATGATGGAAACAAATTGCGATAGCAGCGTAGTTTGAAATCTATTGACCTCTTTGAACTTTAAAATTAATAAACTTAGTCTGACACAAGGCCACAACAGGCGAGCACTCAATGAGCTCTTGCGTAGGTCAGTACGCCTAACATGTGGGTGTGAATCGTCTCATTTCTCACAGCTGCTGTTTTCATTAAAGTGTGACGTTTCTTAGAAAGACTGATAAAACTAATTTGAAAGAAGTAATAAGCTTTAACAGATTCAAAACTGTTGGTTTACATTTCAAATGAATTCGACGTCCTTTTTTTTTCTTTTCTTTTTTTTTTTTTTTTGCTTCAATGATTTTAAGGTTTATTTTAAAAACAATTAGCTGAAGTGAGACCCGGTGTGTTATGCATAAATTGATATGAATGTGTTGTGAATTTTCAAAAGAATTAGAATAAATTTTTCACAGTTTTTCGAATGCCCGTTCCTTTGTTTCTGATTAAATTCTGGAAACTATAAAATACTGTACAAGTAAATGGGTGAGGATTTTTGTGTTGAAACTTGTGCGTATTCATGGTGCCGAGTCGTCCACACGTTTATGTGAGGAGAACAGGGCCGGAAATCCCATTAGTCCTAAAAAGAAGGGTATGCAATCAATGCATCCTACCGATAGTCACCTATTGTGCTGGAACATTTAAATCTAACCAAAAGATGACCCTCAAACTGAGAACCATGATCAGGGGAGAATCATGTTCGACATAACGCGGAGAGATCACAAGACAGTACAATATATTAGATAAGACAGAAGTCAAGGATATAATGAATACTGTCGGAAAACTCAAATGGCAATGGGCTGATCATGTTGCGAGAATAGCAGACAACTGCTAGACACGATGGCTCACAATATGGATCCCCAGAGTTCACATGCGAAACCTTGGCCAATGAAATAAAGGATGGCGTGACAAACTAAACAAATTGAGAATGTATTGGCTCTGCGACGCCTATGATAGAGAGGTCTGGCGAATTTGGGGGAAGGCGGACGTTAAAAGGCTGCTGATGATGAAGCAGTATTTGATTTGTGGATCACCACCACCTCTTTGGGTCTCCCATCGCTCTTTTAGACCATGGGACTAGAATCAGCCTCTTATTTCGCTTATGCCGTGGGCCAGCCCACGTGGGGACGACCGCTGTCTTCATTCATCCAATTTCCTTTTAATTCAATAACTGTAGGCTAGTCCAGGGTTCGGCCTACTACGATCCGCTGGCCACATTCTGTCCGTGGCCTCAGTTCATTCGGCCATCTAACGTTGCATTCAAAAATGGTTTGTTCCCCTTATCTTTGGTAAGCGAACAAAACAGTTCAATATTGAGAAATAGGGCGAAAGCTCTCAGTGACCTCGAATGTATACTTTTTTTTTTTAAAGTTTAATACTACACAAGCAGTCTTGTGTGATCATTGTTTCATTTTATATATATATATATATATATATCTGCTTTGGCATGCAAGCAAAAAGGTTTGCCGATCTATAGGCTCGAGTATCTTTCTCCTATAACAAAAAATAATGAGCTGGCATGGTGTTTTTGAATTATTGAAAACTAAAACTAACCATTTTGTAATAACTTAACCCTTCAACGAAATTTCGAATTATCAGGGCGTAAGGAATTTATGGGTTCGCGCCCTGTTGAAGTGTGAAATTCTTTGTTGTCGGTTACCAGCTTTTCAAAGCATGTGTCTTTCTCTGGGAGTTTTCCCTCCTCACAATTTGCGATGTTCGTTTCCTTTTTATGAGCTTTCTTTCATCCCCACTATGCCTGAAGAAGCGAGAAAATTTATGTTAATTCATCTGTGTCTGGTGACTACGTGCTGTCCGGCAACCGGCGACTTTACTCCTTTCAAGTTTGCTTCAGTGCTTCTTAACATAAAAACAAACGATACGGTTGAGCATAGATTTTGTCTCTCCACTGTTGTTACTTACAGCCAATGAATTCTGCAGCACGAAGAAGAGACGTTTTGATCGGATCGTCAATATTGACAAAAATGACTCGTTCGTTATCGACTGAAGACGTATGAATGGTTGTATGTAGTTTTTGTTATCAATAATAAAGTTACTACTATAGTGTAGTACGGATAACCCCGATTATTGCACTACACGCGTTGCGATATTTTATATGCAATCTTCTTCATGCAGTAGATGCAGAATGTGCATCAATTATTCTTCTCTTCTTCTTTCTCCTCATCTTTCTGCTTTCTCATCTCTCTTCTTTCTCACCTTTCTTCTTTTTCCTCACCTTTCTTCTTTTTCCTCACCTTTCTTCTTTTTCCTCATCTTTCTTCTTTTTCCTCATCTTTCTTCTTCTTTCTCGTTTTTCTTCTTCTTTCTCGTTTTTCTTCTTCTTTCTCGTTTTTCTTCTTCTTTCTCGTTTTTCTTCTTCTTTCTCGTCTTTCTTCTTCTTCTTTCTCGTCTTTCTTCTTCTCTCTTCTCGTTTTTCTTCTTCTCTCTTCTCATTTTTCTTCTTCTCTCTTCTCATTTTTCTTCTTCTCTCTTCTCATTTTTCTTCTTCTCTCTTCTCATTTTTCTTCTTCTCTCTTCTCATTTTTCTTCTTCTCTCTTCTCATTTTTCTTCTTCTCTCTTCTCATTTTTCTTCTTCTCTCTTCTCATTTTTCTTCTTCTCTCTCCTCATTTTTCTTCTTCTCTCTCCTCATTTTTCTTCTTCTCTCTCCTCATTTTTCTTCTTCTCTCTCCTCATTTTTCTTCTTCTCTCTCCTCATTTTTCTTCTTCTCTCTCCTCATTTTTCTTCTTCTCTCTCCTCATCTTTTCTCTTCTCTCTCCTCATCTTTTTTCTCCACCCTGCTCTTGTCTGTCTTTCTTCTTTTCCCCCACCCTCTTTTTTTCTGTCTCATAAACTTGAGTGCAAACACCGTGTAATGCAAAGTGTGTACCATATTTACCCCGTGTATAATCTGCACCTTCTCTTGAGCATTATTTTTTAGCCGGAAATTTTCAGGGGAAAATGCGTGTTATACACGGTGAAATACGATATACGTCCACGTCGTATTCCACGCGTATATTTTTAGGCACACTTCTTTACATCCGCGCTCGTAAAAATGTGAACTTAGTACTTACGTACCATTGACTTCCCTAGTAAACAATAAACATTCATAGTTGTGTACATGTATGTGAGATAATGTGTTAGACGTTTGTGTGAAGAGGGGGGGGGGTCGGTGCCAAATTGTTGGGTGGCAGTATGTTCTAATGTACTAATTTTGCCATAGTATCTAAGAACAATTTAATCGCACACACACAGTTCATGAATGAAATAACACAAGAAGTGAGAAAACGATTCAACGAATTTGGTTGGGGAATCCCTGATTTTGCATTGTTGTTGATGGTACTCAACTGCTATTACAACTACTGTCTACTACCGGAGCCCTCACAGCAAGTCCCTAGAAAAATGTCTGGGGTTCAGAGATGTAGGTAGGGTGGGGAGAGAAGGCTATCTGAGCATGCCCCCTAGCCCCCCACACACACAATTGAGGTTGGGGCAAAAGCTATATGAATTATAGTTCACCTACTGCATACTGACATTATACATTTACAATAACATGGACATATAGAAATTTCATAAATAGTAATTCAGATATTGATTTTTTTTTCAGCAATTCAGAGATGTACGTCTATTAATTACATTTTTTCATCAAATCTCACTGAGTGTCGGGGGGGGGGGCAGGGGCTAAGCTTCCTCCCCGGGTCCTTTATCTCTAGCTACGCCACTGTCGAGTCCCTTACTAAGTCACCACTCACCAATCAATCAGTTCCTACTTCCTGAAAATTCCCGGCCATCTACTTGCATCAATCTTAACCAGAGACCTGAAACTCCCCTCCCCTCACTCTTACGCCCCCCCCCCTGCCCTCGAACCCCCCCCCCTCAACACAGAAGCGTGTAAAGGAATTCAGTCAGAACCGGTATCTCTTTGCTGCTTGCAGAAATTCCGTCATCACTATCATCATCATTCTTGGATGATTCATTCTCTCTTCCCTCCGATTCTCACTGAACCCCTTTTGCTTCTTCTCTGTCTATGAAGCCTTTTACAAATACAGGCGGCAGCAGCGGCAGCAGCAGCAGAAAAGGAAATAACAAGGAACACATTGTTGCTCTCCTCGATCGTTTCGACTGCTGTCTCTCTCTCTCTCTCCTCCTTGCTCTCCTTTCTCCATTAAAGCATGCTTTCCGACAACCGGCGTGCTGCTGGACCCTACCAAGTGGTTGTTGCTACTTCAGGAATGCCCTGTTGCTGCTTCTTACTCTAGCAGCGAGACATTTTGACAGATTTATTCTCACTTACCATAGGATTTACCTACAGTTTTTGTTTTTTTTTTTGCTTCTATACCCTGCTTTAACCCTTTGTTTATTCACGCTACTACCTTGAATTATTGGCTACACACCCTTTAAAAGACATGGATCTTGCTGATGGTATGCTTCTCAACGTTGTGTTGTGTTGTGCATAGGGCTCTTCATTACAAGATGCTGCTGTGTTTTTTGTCCAGTATTCTTATTTACATATATATATATATTCACTGATCCTCATCTAAGTGACCATTATGTACCTATCTGCACTAACTACTACTCCATTCCTTACCATTTTTATTTTAGTTCCACTGATCCCATATTTCTAGGTAGTTATCAATCCCTATTTTATTGATCAATTCATTTCCCTTTGCACTTGTATATATATATATATATATATATATATATATATATATATATATATATATCAAGCTCTTATATCTTGACTATATATATGTTATCTTTTATCAATAAAGGTATTATCTCCTTTATTGTCTAAATCAGCCATTCTCAATCTATTTTGACCATAACCCCATTGAGAGCTCTCCTCAGATTCAGGGCTTCCTGTCAAAAAAGGGATTCAACATGAACAGAGGGACAAAAAAAAAATCATTATCTCAGTCTATGGTCCCTTCAAATGTATAAGGGCCCCCAAATAGGGGGCATATGGCCGATTGGCTAGTCTTAATGCATCTACAGTAAGCCTTAAAACTTATTCCTCTTACCGCAACTACTATTTCGAATGATACCCATTTTTAGTTGCACAACCTTTTGCAAATGATGAAAATAGAATTGGTTAAAAAGGAATCTAAAATTAGTCAAAATCATTTTCATTTTCTCTATCTACTTTCTCTCTTCTCCAATTTATGGAAAATGTTTGTCAGAATTTTGCCCCCCCCCCCATTTACAAAATATACAAATCCATCTTTCCTCCCTCCTCCCTCCTCCCTACCTATCAAATCCCTACAAAAATTATTCATATTAACCAGCGTGTCCATGTTTTTCTCAACATGCCTGGAATCGGGAGATCCTCTTCCATATTGTTGTTATCTAATTAAATGATGTTTGTATCTTAAACAAAATTTAGGTGAATTAATGGGGATGAACGTCTCAATTTTACAAAAAAAAAGAATTGATTTTTGAAATGATTTTGAAGATTTGCTGTTGTGAAGTAACATATTGTGATTTGTTGTTCTTTGTGGTTACCATTGCCATTGTCTCTGGCCTGAATTTAGGGAACCAATCATTTTGCTTTTCCAAATACAAATTGTATGTAAATTTGAGTTGACCATTTATTTTCTACACTCAATTCTTTGCACTATGATTTAGTTTTGTTTTTTTTTTATTCTATGTAAAGAAAAATTGACTTTTTTTGTCAAGTTGGATTATTCTACCTTTCTAAGTTGTATTTTTTATTTATTTTTAACCCTTGTTTTTCCTTTGCTTATGATCAAGTAAATGCTCAACTAAACAGTTGCTTACCCCAAGCATGAAGCGATAAAAAAAAATTTTTCTATGTAAAATCCAAAAAAGGACTTAGAGATGTATTGAAAATATGCATCCCATCTGACTTTGGTGCATTCTGTCAGGAATCATCCCCGTGGGGGCCTGTGTACACATACACACTCAGAAATTTGCCACCTTCTATAAAGGAGAAAGAGAATTAGAAAAATATGAGTCAAACATGAAGGGATTAAAATGTGAGTTTTTTTACCACGCGGTCAGTGCTTGATAAATTTCTTGCTGAAAAGTGATTGTTGGCATGCAAATCTAGCATATCAATGGTAGCGAGTTCAATTCTTGTTGGCTGCTTCACAAATCTGGCCTTGTCCAATAAATATCTATTTTTTTCAATTTGTTTGACTTGGTCTTGTATTGCAAATTTTTTTTTTTTCAACTTATTTGCTTTCATTATTGAATTTGATTTTTTTTAATGATTGTTCTATTGATAAGATTAAATGGAGAAATTTTTTCAAAAAATTGAAACAATTATAAAACCAAATCAAATTCAATAATGAAAACAACAATTTTGAAAAATTAGATCTTCCTCATTTTGCTTTTTTAAAAAATCATTTGTTTTTGCGTCTTTTTTGGGGGAGGAGTAATCCCCCTCTCCGATACTCACAAAAGATGGTTTCCTTATAATCTTGTTTAAGTAAAGTATGCATTCCTGTTAGAAGAAACATGTGTTGCTTTTGTTGTTATGATTGCATTTCGGACAATCCATTCTACAATCCACAAGGAAAAAAGAAGTGTTTTTTTTTCCTTTAGAAATAGATTCAAAATGTGATGGTAACAACGCAGCGAATGAATTCAAGTCTGAACGACTTTTAAGATGTTTTGCAAAGTTTCACTTTTTCTATATCTCTGTCTATATATAATATATATATATATATATATATATATATATATATATATATATATATATTACATATCTACCTCTGTATTATCTATATTTACATATCTATCTATATATCTACTTCCATATCTACCTATCTGCATCTCTGTCTATCCATATTTACATATCTACCTCTCTGCCTGTATTTACATATCTACCTCTCTACCTACCTATATTTACACATCTACCTCTCTACCTACCTATATTTACACATCTACCTCTCTGCCTACCTATATTTACACATCTACCTCTCTCTCTCTGCCTACCTATATTTACACATCTACCTCTCTCTCTCTCTCTGCCTACCTATATTTACACATCTACCTCTCTCTCTCTCTGCCTACCTATATTTACACATCTACCTCTCTCTCTCTCTGCCTACCTATATTTACACATCTACCTCTCTCTCTCTCTGCCTACCTATATTTACACATCTACCTCTCTCTCTCTCTGCCTACCTATATTTACACATCTACCTCTCTCTCTCTCTGCCTACCTATATTTACACATCTACCTCTCTCTCTCTCTGCCTACCTATATTTACACATCTACCTCTCTCTCTCTCTGCCTACCTATATTTACACATCTACCTCTCTCCCTCTCTGCCTACCTATATTTACACATCTACCTCTCTCCCTCTCTGCCTACCTATATTTACACATCTACCTCTCTCTCTCTGCCTACCTATATTTACACATCTACCTCTCTCCTTATTCATCTATATTTGCATATCTCTATACCTATGTATATCTGAGGATTTTGCATTGATCTATATCTATATTTGGATGTGCCATTTCCTCAATAAAAAGTTGGTACAATTTCTTCTGCTTCATCTTCCTCTGCATTTCTTTTTCATCCAAGAACTGAAAGATTTTCTCTTTCCATGTTCTCATCCAAATGGCATCTCCAACCACGAAAGATTATCGATAAAAGGTCATCCGGTGACATCTTCGCAATCGGCCACAGGGAAACGGATAATGAGAATTCCATGCATCCTCCTCATACCTCCCTCTCACCCTATCCGGTTTTTGTTAGACTACAACCAACGCCTTCGCATGTTTGCTCCTTGACGATTGTATAGCTTCCTTCCGTTTGATCATGTTTTGCTTTACCATGTTCAGCTGTTAACAATAACAAGTGTCTTTCTTAGGCTTACGTGTCATCTTTGTTGGACAACATTGACTTGCAAGGCTACCCAGTGCTGTACTGGCTTTGGAAACTGTCAACCAAAACTGTTGACATAAGGTTCTTCAGTTTTCAAGTGATTCTGTCTGTCTATCTATCGTGCATATAGGCAGCACCAATGGAGCTAGAGGACTGAAAAAATTCAACATTTATTCTATATCATTTCTTGAGAAATATTTTTTTTCAAATCATCCCCTCCCAATAAGTTTTAGTGGGGTAGGGTCCATTACCAAAACAAGTTTATGCTAAATTGGTCCCTTAATTCGTGTCTGGCAGTATTCACATTTGTTCTTTTAAAAATTCAAACTTTCAAGTGATCACTGCCCAACAAAATCCAAGAGAAGTAATTTATTCATTGATCACCCCCTTAATCTAATTTTTCTATTGATTATCCCTAGCAAGGCATGCTGCCTAAAGATGTTGGTCATGTAAAGCTTTCTACTGAGTGACTAATCAGATCTGTTCTCATATCTTGTGAGACTTTAATCTCGTCTGAAGTTGGGTCAAAATGGAAAGTCTTGGATAAATCTAAAAAGAGATGACAGGTCTGGTTAGTCACTCAATAGAAACCATTAAATGACCAATGTCTCTTGGAACCATGTTATGTTGGGGATGATCAAATAAAAAAATTTAGAAAAGGGATGATCAAAAAATAAGTTACTTCTCTCGCCTTTTGTTGGGCAGTGATCACTAAAAAGCATAAATTTTCAAAAAAAACAAGTGTGAGTACCGCTGGATATGAATTAAAGGTTCAATTTAGCATTAACGTACACTGCAAATTGGATCCTCCCCATCTAAAAACCTAGGGGAGAAGATTTTTTAAAAGTTTTTTTTCCTAGGCATAAGAATTAAATGTTTTCATTTTCAGCCCTCTAGCTCCATTGTCGTTACCTGTATGCATGATACATTCATAAGTGGTACATTCAATCCTCTTTCTGAAAAGGTTAATCTAAAAAAATTCAATACCAAGATCCAAAGAAATATCTGTTTTTATTCAACGAAGAAATATCAACAAATCATATAATTTCCTTGCGGAGAAGTACCATGTGCTTTGCAGCTCAC
Source organism: Thysanoteuthis rhombus (assembly GCA_963457665.1). Classification (NCBI taxonomy): domain Eukaryota; kingdom Metazoa; phylum Mollusca; class Cephalopoda; order Oegopsida; family Thysanoteuthidae; genus Thysanoteuthis; species Thysanoteuthis major. The sequence goes on along the minus strand of OY735205.1, from coordinate 70,017,340 downwards.
TAGCTGACCCCCCTCCCCAAACCTCTCGATCCACGTCTGGCAAAAATGTAGTACCTGTTCAAACATTGTGAATTCATGATGAAGTAGAACCAATTCCCGTTGTAGCCTTTATTATGTGTGCGCACAGAGACCAATTAAACTGTCATCATGGAAGTAAATAAAATAACTTAGTACAAGATTCGAAAGATAACGTTGTCAAGGAAACTGTTTTTTCACTGTCAGTGTGTCAATTCTGAATACAACCTTTGACTTGTAATGATGGGGGGGATATTTGTTTTAATCGTAAAATAGTGCAGGTCTGGTTGGTCATTCAATAGAAACCATTGCATGACTAACGTCTTTTGGCAGCATGCCATGTTAGGGTTGATCAATTGGAAAATGAATGAGTCACTTCTCTTATCTACTGTTGGTCATTGATGTCTAAAAAAAGTCTGAATTCTGGCAACATGGCGTGCCTGTTTGAGTTTCCTAATGGATTTTTGAATCTTTGTCCCCTGTTTGTTCTCTAATAATATACTGTCTTGTGATCTCTCTTTGTGATCTCAACCATGATCCTTTCCGGTGCACACTGTATGGTTCTTAGTTTGGGAGCCAATCTTTTGATAAGGTTCCATGTTTCAGCTCCATAGGTGACTATCGAGAGGACACACTGGCTGTAGACCCTTCTTTCTAAATCTAACGGGATCTTCTCTATTTTCTCAGCACCACTATACTTTGGATGATGTATAAAAGTTTTAAACATTTGTTTCTCCCAATCTACTGATTATTTGGATGATTGTAACAGAAATTGAACACAAAAAAAAATATCTTCTGAACCAACAGCAAGCTAACCATTAGTATTAATAAGAGTGAATTTTTTTCAAAGAGATTATCTGGAATTTGCTTCTCCTTTTTTGATGTCCCTACAAAAACAAATCTGATCGTTTTTAATGTTTTTGTTTTGAATATTACTTTCAGACAACATTTAAACAATTCTTTTTTAAATGTTCATTTTCTAAAAGGTCAGTTTTTAAATTTGTAAAATTAAAATAAATTTTGAATTTTCAAAGATTAGATTTACTTTCAAAAATGTCTTGCATACTGGCCACACCGATGGAGCTAGAGGGACAAATATTTAACATTTACTCGTTTTTAGAAACTACAAAAATGTTTTTCGTATTTTTTTTCTTATTTCCTCCCAATTTAAGGTGAGAGGTAACTTATTCATTCATCACTCCTTCTTTCTAAATTTCAATTGATCACCCCTACATGCTGCCAAAAGACATTGGTCATGTGACATTTTCTATTTAGTGACTAACAAGACCTGTTTTTTTTTTTTTTGTTGTTTTTTTTTTCTATGCAGGGAAAAAATCTTCAACTGACTTCCTAAGCCCATTTTTTTGTTCATTTATTTTTGTACATCCTTGGAAGATTCCCTTCTAAATTTATTCCGAGAATGAGAAGCATGCAGGTTTTCAATAATTTTTTCCGCAAAAATCTTTCTTTTTGACTAATGGTAAAAAAAGACTAGACTTGAATTTCCTTTTTCACTAACTAAAAAAGAAAAGTATGATTCAAATTGAAATGAATTTAATGAACAATGTCCTGAAATTTCAATCGTCTAGATTATTTACATTCCAAGGTCTAAACCGGATTCTCTAAGGAAAGGCAAAGAGCATTTTTATTGCCTAAGAGCAGAGTATGGTAGCCACAAAGCACATGCTACCAGACCGCAAAGAGAATATCAACATTCTTCATTTTCCTTTCGTTAAAAAAAACAAAAAAACCGAATTCATTTATTCATGAGAATATAAACAAAATTGTGTGTATTAGTGACTTGTAAGTGACTTATACTTGACTAATCACTTATAATCAGGCCGTGATAACACCACCATCCACCAGACTGCAAGAATACTATGGATAGTAAACTGTTTTGTGGTGCAAAAAAGTTTTGGGACCCCTGACTTGATAGTGATGTTAGACTGATCATAGAAGCTGGGGTTGCTCCTTTGAGATTGTATAATGCGCTGTTTCAACAGAATTATTTTGTCAGGGTATGGTTTGGGGTCTGATGACTAAGAGGAGAAAGGCAGCATCTGGAGATGAAAAAGAAAAGGAGACAGAGGCCATTATTGTTTTGACTGGGAATATTTCTTTTATTGAGATGATGACACAAATAAAAAAGCAGAAAAGAAAGACGAGGATTGCATAGTTTAAGTAACAGCTTTGATCATTACAGAAAAAAAAGATGGATTTTATGGCTTTTTTATAGCTTTGAATATTCAGGGATGCCTGCAGATGTCTCTCTCTTTAAAATCCCTTCAAAATTGGCCTTTATGCCATATGAAAAGGGAATACTTGTACTGCAGAGTAGCTGATGGGGGTGGTTATTTCAACCCCTGTCCCCCAATAGAAAGAGGCCCCCAAAAGTTTATAAGTTGTAGTTCACCTACTACATATTTACTGACAAATCCTACTAAATGTTGGATGGGGCCCCTCAAAGAGCCCCTCCCAAAGTTTCTAGCTACACCTCTGTATTCACACAAATATGAATTATACACATTTGTCTAAACCCATGATTCTGAACCATTATATGATTTACCCTTTCGACAAAGTCACTCATCCAGATTTACCCGTTCCGTAAAAGTTGCCAAGAAATAAGAGAGAGGTCTGGTTTGTCACTCAAAAGAAAGGAAAGGATTTTTAAGATAAATTTTCAAACTCAAGCTTAAATTTGATGCAATTATTTGAATGAAAATAAATAGATTTTTAATTATCAGAATGAGTGGTTACTAGTTCATCCATGCCAAAACTTTTCCCTATGGTAATCTCAACCAACATTAAGAAGTACTGTTATAGTAATTATGGCAATTTTTAACACTATTAAAAACTACAAAAGGCTCATACTTCTAATCTTGTCATAATGGTTTAAAGAAAAGGAACAAGGCAAGATCAAAATAATGATATTAGGCATTCCTCAAATAAAATCACATCAAGAAATTCAATTTATGAATCGATCCGTCAAATTCCAAAAACAAGTTGAAAGAGCCTTTGATGTATTTGCAGATATTAATTTGCACACCATAAAATAATTACAATACAGTTGACTTTCACTAATCCGGCCAGTCTGTAAGATTTAACTTGACCTGGTTGAGTTAAGTCTCTCTCAGGCATGTAAGTTTTTCTCTTTAATCATTTATGTTTTTTTAAAATATTAAATCGAATTGTTATCAGTGGCAGACTGAGTGAAAATGTACATTCCAGTAGATTTCTCGTCACATGGACTTTAAAGACGACAATGATAATATATCCTTTATGTAAACCTTTATGCAAAGTTTGTTCACCTGACCTTGGTTTCATTTTCTGTAGAGGAACAGGAAAGGTAAAACAATGAAATTAAAGTCAACATAGTTCATTACACTTTGTATGATTCTATTCTTTTAGGCAAGAGTCTGTCTGTCTTTGCATAAGTATTTCAGTTGAGACTTATAGTTTTGAGGCAAGTAAACTTTCCCTCTAACTCGACCGGCGATCAAGTTACTTCTTTTTGAAATCTTAATCTGAATTCATTTCCTTCACTAGTTTAACACTAATTTAAAATTTCCGGGGTCACTGTGATTTCCAATTCCTTGGGGTACCACACCAACATGCTGAGCGGCCTTCAGTTACTATGGATATTCTAAGACTCTGGTTTTCCTGCATTTATCAACATCATTTGGTCTTAAGTTGAATGATTCATCATTCCCACAAATCCAGCATCATTGGGATCTGTGGTATCTGTTTTTGCTTTGTTATACCAACAAGTCAAGTTCAGAAAATCTTTCAAGTTTTTTAGTGACTCAAGGGTCCAAGGAGGAAGTAATTAATTGTAAATAACACCAAGAAATTTTATATTGGGTGTGTCTTTACTAACTAGTTTTCTTCTTCCCTAAAAGATCATTCTATAATTCACAAATTTCCTATGTTTCAAAAAAGAAAATATTACTTGAATTATGAAGTCACATTGAGACTATTAACTTGTGTCTTAGTCCTTGGTGACACAGGCAAAAAAACACTTTTCATCTACAGATCCAGATGTTTATTGTATAAAAGTAACCCAGAAATACATTTGTAAGTAATCAAAATATTAATAAGCTTTTGAATTCCTTGAATCTCTAATAGTCCTGTCACCGTTTCCATGGGGTTCCCAAAAAGCCTACAAAAAAGGTACCATATTTAGTCAAGTACAATGCAATCTCAAATAAAGTGCGACCCTCACTTTTTGTAGCTAAAAATCTGTTGTATATCAGAAACCATCAACCAAAACTGTCACAATATGTTTCTTTGGTTTTCTAGACGGTCTGGCTGGCTATGTATGTATTTATGACGTATACAGGACACACAAGTGGAGTTGGAGGGCTGAAAATTCAAACATTCACTCCTTATTATGTCTATGAAAACCTTTGGTGGGGGAGGAATTCCCTCACTAAATAGGATTATAGTGAGGAAGGTTCAATTTGCAACATAAGTTTATGCTAAATTGGTGCTTAGTTTGTGTCCCGCAGTGTTCACACTTGTTTGTTGAAAATTCAGACTATCTGTACTGCCTACTGGTAAGTGAATGAAGTAACTTATTCATTGATCACCCTTTTTTCCAATTTTTTGATTGATCACTCCTAACATCGCACAATGCCAAAAGATGCTGATCATGTGATGGTTGAGTGACTAACCTGACCTGTTATATATTATCATTTTTTTTTTTTTACTCTATGATGCTACCCCCCCCCCCAATTTTAACTTTGATTTTCTTGTAACGAATTTCTTGCTTTACAAACAAGTAAATGAAGAAGTTGCATAAATCTATAACTTGCTTATTTTTCCTTTTTCTCTTTTAACAAAAAGTAATCACTTCTATCAATCATTAGATTTGTTGTTTCTACGATATAAATATGCCGAGTGTATCATCTTTTATGAGGACAGTACACTTAGAGTTAATAAAGGAAGTTTCATTTTCATATAAACGAAAGAGATCTCTAGCAGGGTTTCTCAAGCTGGGTGATATCACCCACCACTGTGCAATTTCATTTCTCGGATGGGCAGTGAGCAGTTGTGCTGAAAAGTGTGTGTGGTTTTTAAATTTCGGTGGGTGGTATAGGATTTAGACACAGGGATCGCATTGATGATATCTAAAAACGGTATGTGTATGTGCCAAAAATTTTGTAACTCCTTTACATTACTTTCATAAAAAAAAAAACAGCAAAGAGTTAAGAATTTTCTGCTATCGTTTAAAATATTTACTATACTGGTGGGCAATGTATAATTTTCCAAATGAAAGTGGGCAGTGACATCCAAAACGGTTGAGAACCCCTGATCTAAAATCTGGATTTTTTCCCGATGACTATGAGCCACACTGGACAAAAACTGGCAAGAATTTTTTTTTTTTTTTTCAAACTTAATTACTTTCATTTTTTATCAAACTATTCTTATCTTCTTTTTCATTTAGATCAGACCAATTATTACCACATCTGCATTCAACACACTCTGCACGTTAATGCTGTATGGAGATAACCTGAGCTTAACTTTGTTTAGTGTAGGAAGAAACTCTGGTAGAAATACTGATATGCTTATCTAAGCGGAGAAGAGTCTGCTTGCATTGAAAATCTGGTTTTCACCTGGCTTTTAACATTGACCACTGGTGTTAAATAGGAAACTACCTTAGCCACCAAGCTGGCATAACATCTAACAATATTTGAAGAAATCTCTGTGTTGTTCGACAGACCAAAAATTATTTTACATTACTATTACACCCCATGACTTCTGGTCCCTTCCAAATATACACTTTTGGAACAAGAGTAGAGTTCCAATAAAAATCTTTTATAAACTGACATGGCATGAACGATCAATTTATATGAGAAAAACTTATGAGCATTCCCAGACTCCAAAATGGGAATGATGGTAAGTTGAGCTGAACCATTGAGATCTTGTCCTATGCACACCAGTCATAATCCGTACTAAAAGTAGTATAGTCAATGAAGTTTTAATTAAGATAGTACAGGGTGTCCATAGATTATCTTTAAAACTTTGAAAATCTATTAAAAACGGGTTCGGTTAGTCACTAAATAGGAACCATGTGACCATGTCTGTTAGCAGCATGCCGTGTTGGGGGTGATCAATTAAAAGATTGGAAAAAGGGGGTGAACAATGAATGATACTTCTCTTGCTTTTTGGGGGCAGAGATCACTAAAAAAATTCTCAATTTTCAAAAAACCAGCATGAATGCTGCCAGATACAAATTAGTGATCAATTTACCATAAAATTAAGTTGCAAATTGAACCCCACCTCAATAACCTATTTAGGGGAGAAATTTTCAATAATCAGAAAATCCATTTTTCCTAGACATAATGAAGGGGAAATATTTAAATTTTCAGCCTTCTGTCTCTCATTGTTGTGGCCTCTATGCGTGTTACATAGGTTTCTTCAATTTTAAAGTTGGTCTGGCTGGCTGGCTATATTGACAGTTTCTGATACAAATGTCAACATTATTATTCAGGGTTTGTTGCAAAATAAAAAGTGATAAAGTTAGTTTTTTTGTTACAAGCTCAAGTACATCTCTCCGCAAGTGCCATTAGTCACATATGGCACATCTAGGTGATATTCAACTTACAGCCAGGTACACGAATTCCTCAATGAAACATTTCGTAACCAGTGGATCAGAAGACGTGGACTGATTCTTTGGCCACCAAAGTCACTTGATGCAACTCCTAAAGATTCCTTTTTCTAGGGTTAAATTCAGGACAGAAAAAAAGAATCTGCCACTGATGAAGAGATACTCCAACGAATCAGGCTGGAAATTGAATATTGTCTTAATGTGTTATGCATCCATTTAGAAGTGTATTAATGCTTGTAAATAAAAATATTATTACTTTGTCTTCACCCTGTAACAAACCCTGATAGATTTTCAAAGATAATTTATGGTCAGCCAGTATATCTCTGTACAATCAGAGAAACAATTTGCATTAATTTATAAAAAATTGCTCAGGCCTACCAATGTTGAAATCTTGACGGTTTAGCAATCGAGATGTTGAAAATAGCCTTAATGGCCATAACGTGTGAATCCATCAAAAGGCTTCCATCAATCCAATACACAAGACAGACCTCATGTTTTAAGAATTTAGAGTTTTCAAATTTTTTTTTTCAAATTTGAAGTTCCAGAATTTTAAGATTTTTTTTTAATGAACAATCCAGAACACTCAATTAGAAAAAGACATTTCCATTTTAATAGTCTATTGATTGTTACTAATCAATTACTTTATATCCTCAATTCAAATTTCTAGACTTTGAAAGATTATTAAAATTAAAAGGTTCCTGTTCGTCTTTTAAGCTTCTCAGAGTTTAACATAGGATATTAGTAACCTGTTGTTGTCTGCCTCTTTTTATTCCTATTTATTTCCCTCAAAACAAATCTCTTCTTTTATTGGATCTTTTTCTGAAGTTCAAAGCTGTGTTGCCATTTTAGATAGGATTTTTTTTCTTTTTCTTTTGCAATTTTTTCAATTTGGAATTCATTCTCAAAATCAAAAAATAATTTTCAAAAAACATCTCAATTAGCAATACATAACTCACAAATGAAAAAAACTAAATTTTAAAAAAAATCCAAATTGGCAAACATTGGTTCAGAGTTCCAACTCAGCAGCACCCACAGACAGCACTTCGCATACAATGTGCAGCTAATTGCATTTTTTTTGTCCCCTAAGTGTTACAGCATACCCCACCCCCTTATCAGTTGACAATCAGTCCATCTTGACATCTGCCCAACGCTTAATGCTGCATTCAAGAGAGTGACTCACAGAGTTTCATCTCTCTGAATCATACTTGATGCAGTTCATTGGGAAGAGACTCACTGACACTCAACCACAAAAATGTGTTTACAAAAAACAAAAATATATTGGAAAAGTCTGGTTAGTTACTCAATAGAAACCATTATATGACCAATGTCTTTCACCAGCCTGCCATGTTGGGGGTGATCAACTAAAAAAATTATAAATCTTGATCAATGAATAAGTTAATTCCCTCGCCTTTTGTTGGGCATTGATCACTAGAAAAAGTCAGAATTTTCCAAAAAGCAAGCTTGTATGTTGAGGGACACTAAAGAGTAAATTCTCAATCCCGTATTTTCATTGATGTGGCTTGTACATATTATGTATGTATAGCCAGCCAGCTAGACCAACATAGAAACCTATATTATCAATTTTGTTTGACAGTTTCTAATAAGGAATGTAAATATTTATTAAAGGATCTGCAAGATATACCAACATCAATTAAGCAACCACGATCTACGAACAGCAGCCAGGCTTGTTTACTTTTAAAACCTACCAAAAAAATTCTTTTTAAAAATCAACGTCTACCTGTTACCATTCCACAATCAACTCAATTTGTTCTACGGTCACTCTTTTCTCAAGCCTTGAATTCATATGAAAAATTCAAATCCTAAACTAAGGGGAGTAACTTCTGATCGGATTTTTTTTTTTATTCAATCTCCAAAGAGTTCCATTTTACAGAATTCTATTCATTGTAGAATTACACTGTATCAGGGAACGGTTTCTAGCTGTTCACAAAACGTCTTTCTTTCCTTACGGATTATACTCCTGAAGAAGGCTGTAATATAGATTGGTAGAAACATCATCGACAATATAAAGAATACCGTATTTCCTAGCTGATGAAACATTACAAGTGGTAAGACACCCTAAAATTAGTTCTAAGTACTTTCTATAACAGAAATTTTTACTCTCCAATAATAGTAACACTTATTTCCTTTCCTTTTTAGGTCTGAATTTCTATACCATGTCCGTGAAGGCACATCACATGTGCAGCATTTGATGTGGCTTCAGAAAATCTCTTTGAATAACTAAGTACTTTTCGGAATAAGATATTTGAACGATTGAATAGCTTCTGTAATAGAATTTTGTGAGGGTCAAAAAACTCACCCTTACAACTTGTCCCTCGAGTGCTAATATGCAGGATGATTTTGGGGAGGGCATTTTTCAAGGGAAAAAAATGCATCTTATCAGCCGGGAAAGACAGTGAGTTTAATAGAGTGAGCAAAACTTGGAATGTTAATGACTCTTCTCAAAATCATGCACAACAACTATTACCAGTTACAAACATCAAAACCAACCAGTCTGGTGAATCACTCAATAGAAACTGTCATATGACTGTGTTTTGGCAGCATGCCATATTGGGATGATCAATTAAAAATTGGTAAAAGGGGTGATCAATGAATAAGTTACTTCTTTCACATTTTGCTGGGCAATGATTGTTGAAAAAAGTCTGAATGCTGCCAGCTACAATCTTACGGATGAATTTAGCATAAACTTACATCACAAATTGAATCCCACACTGAAAAAAACATTTTGGAGGATAATTTAAAGAAGAAAAGAAAACGTTATTATTAGACATAAGGAATAAATGTTTAAAATTTTAGCCCTCTAGCTACATTGGTGCAGCCTTTACAGATATATAGCCAGCCAGACCAACTTAGAAACTGAAGAAATCTATGTTAACAGTTTTGGCAGACTGTTTCTACAAGACTAAAGTAACCAACCTTATCTAATAGATGTATTAACCGAAACAGTCAAGCAGTAAAAAGCTAGAGTTCACTGGTGGTTTGTTAAACAAAAGAATGTGACTGTTTCCACTTGGCTGTAATCGAATGTAACAGCTTGCAAGTAATTGAAGTGAAATTACATGACGCAGTCCACAAGGAAATTCAGCAATTGTTCCATAGAGCAAAGAAAGAGATATCACTCGTGGCGGAGCTGGAGGGAGTCAGGGGGAGTAACCTCCTCAAGTGTCGATTTTCAACAATTTCAAAACTCTTTGTTGATTCTAAATACAAAAAAAAGCCTGGCTCCTGCAGGGTCAAACTCCACTCCTACTTCTATTCCACCTGAAGATAATTACTGCAACTTTTGTATTATATATATATATATATATATATATATATATATATATAGTAAATTAAATGCATAGGTATAGAAGACTTGTCAGTTGAACTCATGGTCATGTTTTCAAATCACAGTTAGGAAACGTTAATTTTATTTATAGGTTTAATGTGATGTGATAGACAAAATAAATTTGTTGAGGATTGTTCTTGTTAGGGTAGGGGAAACAAAGTCAACTCCAACTGGGACTGGAGTTTGACTATTAAAATGCAGGATGAATTTAAGATCATTTTGTACATATCCTTTGCGGGTTTTGTTATGTTCTTGCTCCCCCTTAATTCTAGAACCCAGCTAGACCCCTCAATATGACCAGAACTGACCCAAGTCAAAAATGGACTAAGCGGCTACTTGGAGCCCAGTGGCCACCAGAGGAGCCCCCAAGAAGTTTAGGACCCATAAAGGTTTAAGTCAATGTACATATATATGACTTTTTGTTCAAGATTTGGTTGTTAGCAGTGGGTAGAAAGTAGGTGCCCACCTTATCATCATAGTTACATCTTAAAAAGAACCCCCTCCCTTATAGAACCTTCAAAAAAATTTCTAAAACCTAACCAATTTTCGGATGATCGTAGGGTCTAATGGATTGAATGCACCTAAAATTGAAAGAAATGAACATTTTCTTTAAGGGGAACTGTGTGATGCTAACAACCAAATATTCAACCGATTTTGAAACTGTCAACCAAAACTGTTGACTTTGGTTTCTTCAGTTTTTTAGCTGGTCTAGCTGGCTATATATGTATCACATATAGAGGCCACATTGATGGAACTAGAAGGCTGAAAATTTGAACATTATTATGTCTATAAAAAAACATTTGTTCTCGTTTTTATTTTCTTGAAAATTATCCTATAAATAGGTTTTTAGTTGAAGGTTCAATTTTCAATGCTAGTTTATGCTAAATTGATCCCTTTGTTTGTGTCCAGCAACATTCACGCTTGTTCATTGGGAATTCAGACTTTTTTAGTGATCACTCCACAACAAAAAGCAAGAGAAGTAACTTATTCATTGATCACCCCATTTTCCAATTTTTTAATTGATCACCCCTAACATGGTATGTTTGTCAGTTTCTATTACATGACTAACTAGACAAGTATCTTTGAATTTTTTTTCCTCCTGTTTTTTTTATAATTACCTATCACTTTGCTGATGGTTATCATAAGCGTACAAAAGACTCAACTGATACTAAAAGTGTGACAAATGTGGTGGGGGGGGCAAGGGGAGAGAAGTTAGGTAGTTTGATAACGTAAGGAAGGGAGAGTGGCTGATGACGGTCAGTGATACTAAGGCCTATTGAGGAGGAGGAAGAAAGTGCAACTTGTCAGTAAACTTATTCACATAACATATGTCAGAAGCCACAAGTAAGAAGTGTATTTGTTTACTGGAGTCATATAATTATGAAAGTCACAAAGCAAGAATGTTTTTGTCTTGTATTCAAATGTTTGTATTTTTTGGATATCATAGGGTGATTGATTCCAAAGTCTTGGTGCTATATGGCTGAAACTTCTGAGTCACATTCATGTTCTAAAGTCAAATCATCTAAATCTTGGATGTTGATCAGAGCACATTTTGTTATAAGTAGGAAATAATTTTCTAATTGATCGTTTAAATTTAAAACAAGTCCGGAAATAAAAGATAAAATTTAAAAGTTTGAGTGAAATTCTTAACCGTCATTTTGAAAAATAAATCAATCTGTTCTCTAAATTCTTGTTAATTATGATTTCACTATTTATTCGCTACACCTGTTGTTTACTGTTCCAGAAATGGTCTTTTTGCTGAGAGGTTTCCAGATGCTATTTATATAGATGCTCAATTGGCTAATTGGTTTGACTGAACAAAGTATGTATGCTGTTTCCGGCATCATATTCACTAATTGCTCTCCCTGACTATCATTTGAACTTCAACCTATAAATATCACATCTTGGAACCTCTTACCAAAAAAAACATTTTTTGAAAAGTAAATTGGTCACCTCATGGAAGGGAAGCAACTCAGATTTTGATGCCAAAAGACAATAGTGATGTGTAGGAAAATATACTTAGAGAGAAATGACACAAACAGTAATTCATGTCTATTGCTATACTAACTTGTCCCACATTGTTAAAAATGTTTTTAGGGTAACCCATGTTAGTAAGCACTGTTTCAAAAAATAAACATGTAGTATTGAACAATATTGGTATACAATACGCATAAAACCTTACATAAAATGACTAACTACATGTATGGCATAAATTATATAATAATAAAAGTAGGTGGTGTTTGATCAACACTGCTGGGGTGCCATGTTAATATAATGGTTTTGTTTTTAAAATCCTCGAAACAGTCACATGATAAATGAACAATGATCCCAACAAAGGACAATTTATACATCATACCATTATAGGAGAGTCTATGTGATACAGGGAAAAACATTGTCAGTGACACGTCTAGTCCAATAGAAGCCTGCATTCTAGGATGTGATTCCGCTTTCTAGAACCAGGAACAACCATCAAAGGCCAAAACATTATGAATAAATGAACAAATAAACGAGGAAAATAGTCCAACCATATCATAAACAATGATTAATAAACTCAGTCTAACAAAATTCAGGCACAATGTATATTTTTCAGAACCACATTTTTTTCTTTCATCTTTTTTCAAAAGAATTTCATTAAATTTTTTATACATTTGAATACTTGCAAAATCTCTGATGCCTCATTAACCAAAAAAACTAGCATAGCTCTTTTAACATGATTCTTTTGCTTTTTACCTTGAACCTTGATCTCAAAAGTGTTAATAGTAAGAGAAACCATTTTTTGTCCTTCCTCTGAACAAGGAGGAAAAGGCAGCTTGTCTATTGCTCATTATTAAGTGAGCCTGGATCAACAAGACACAAAAACACCAGTTTGTGTTTATCACAGTTGCCATAGACTTGGAGACTTTTCTGGCCAAAAACACATGCCAAAAAATAGCCAAATGGCCAAATTGTTATAAAAGCAATCACTTCATTATTCATTTTTATCAGATGAAATACCGTGAATCATTAGTATGAGAAAATCTAATATTACTATTTACCTTCAGCTTAATTTTTTTCAGTTGCTTTTTTTATCGCAACTTTATGGAGACGGCCCGAATCTCAAAGTTGCAATTATGAAAGGCAACTGAAAAATTAAGATGAAGGTAAATAGATATATAAAAAAATGAATAAGGTATCACTGTACTAATTGATGTAAATAGGTATAAACTGAAAGAAGAACCCATTAAATCATAAGACTTCGAACAGGGCAGTTTTGAACAGTACAGAAGATTTTAGAATAAATTACCCACATTAACCAAGGTATTCCTGTAGAATATTACAATACTGAAGTAAACACTAAAAATACTACCACAACAAGGTCAAAAATGCCAAGAATTTAATGTTATAATTTTTGACCGTTTTTGATTTTATCAAACCAAAAGTTTTATGGCCAAATACTTTTCAAAAAGGCCAGATATGGCTATAAAGTGGCCAAAATGGCAACCTTGGTGCTTATCAGTACACAACGTTCTTTGACTTACGTCTGCTGCCCAGATTATGACAGGGAACTGGTTGCTTTATAGAAAATAATAAGTAAAGTGTAAACTATAATTAGATCTGGAGTTTCCTGGGCAGTAATTATAATAAGACATGTGTTGGGAAACCTGTTCGTGGGTGAGGACGGAGGAAGACGATGGTCGGGCAGGCGGGGGAAAATGGCCTGATGGTCATTATTAGCCAACTTGGATCAGTCATTCCACACACACACTTACATGGTTATGAATAATAATTACATACGCACATAATTACTGATATGAAAATTTATAAATACATTCATTCATACTATGGTGTATGTGCTTACACACTCACACACTATTGTATGTGTGTATGTACGTGCACACACACATACCATATAATGGAATATGTGTGTATGTACACACACATACATCAGCGTGCATATATATGCAAATGCATGTTTTTGTTTTTTTTCTGTCGTCCTGACAAACTTAGGTATTTACTTGTTGGCTCTATTAACTCCTGACTTGTAAGTAAGAAAGAGAGAATGGTGTAGTTTACAGAAAAAGAGTTTAGTTGTTTTTTTTTTGCTTTATGAAGAAGTTTATGCTACAAAAAAAACAAAAACTCACGGTTGAGAAACAAAAAAACTTACTGTAGAGAAAGTTAAAGAAAAGAAAATGAGAGCTTGAAGAAAAAAAAGGAGAGAGGTACAAGATGAAAATCATGAAAGAAGAATTTTGAAAAACAAACTGATTTTCTTCTAGTCTGGGTCTCCAGTCTTTTGAGGTAAAGATTTTCCTTCAATTTATTTTCCTACACTTTTATAGTTGCAGGGTGAGATGAGTGATGCAACTACGGGTGCTTGTCACCTCTAAGTCTATCTCACATCTAACAAACGGGGCTCAAGTTGATAGTAATGTGATAAGTGAAGCCTGAGCAGGGACGGCTGAAGTTTTAGCCAGCATAAGGGGCACTACTTACATTACTTTTTATAGTTTAGAACTAGCATTGTTTATGCTATGGAGAGACTTTCTCGTAGAGATATGGGTTGGAGGGAAGTTGATATCTCTCTTTGTAGGTGCGTGTATGTCTGTTTTATACCTATTTCTCAATCTTCCAGGGTCTGGCTCCCTCCAAACTTCAAAAGCCTTAGGTTAGGTAGAGGGGGGTATTTTTGAAAGCCTCCCCTTTGATGGAGGGACCCCCCCTTAAAATTTTTATAACTGTAGTTCGCCTTCTGTATTTCTTCTGATATTATACAATAAAGGTATATCTGTACATACATGGATTGAGTTTATAATAATTCAGCCTCCAGGGTTGTTTTTTAACCAATTGAATGATAGAATGTGTCTATTTATCGCAATTTTTTCATCAAATCTCACTAAATGTTTGAGGGTTCCCCTCAAGGAACCAAGACCCCTTCCCCCCCAGGCCGTCTGATCCCCCACCTAAATCTCTACCTACACCAATGCTGTACAGACACCAAACATTATTCTGTTTTTAGGAAAAAATGCTTGAAATTCCATTCTAGATATTTTCACTTCAGTTTTGCTCTAGGTCTTAAAATGTCTAGTTGCAAATACTTATGTGGTTATATTTAGTGTTTTATTACTAAATATATTTAGAGCTGTTATATTTAACAGAGCACAAAGGATTATCTACCCACACATTTGGTACCCATGTTCATCATTTAAATGAACTCTCGGCTTTGGCTAATGACTGATGGCTATAAGTTGTTTTCTCAATCTTTTGCAAAAGTGATGTTTGTGACCTTCGGAGTTTTCTGATCTTGAAAAAATGAAAATGAATGTGCACTTAATAGAAAATAAAATTCTCCATTCTTCCTCTTACACTCAACCCCTCACTGTGAATGATACCAAAATACCCACTTGCTATGCAAATAAGCTATTTTTCAGTTGCAGACAGTGGACAGTCTGCTGAAAAAGTAGGCACAAGTCTATCTTAGCATGAATTTACTTTGTTAATAAAACTCTCCGTCCTCTTCCCAACATAAAAGAAACGTATTTGAGAAAACTAATTTGCAAAAAAAAACCTCTCCGAGAGTCCCATTGGACCACAGAGAAAGTTTGATGGGATTATGTTGTATGGTTTTTGCAGTAGGCTGTCACAGACAGACAGACAGACACACTCTTGATGAATTATAGTAAGATATACTATTGCCTATAAAACAAACTCTTATCAAGTTCCCACATCTAGCCTATTGTATCAATTTTAATGAATATTATCTATGAACTAAGTAAATGTCTTTTAAAGTGCAGTAGTTATTTTGAGAGAAACCAGGGAGTTGAAGAAAAATAGAAAAATTTCAGGAATTGTGTTGGTAATTTCAAAAACTTTGGAATGTGAAAATTGTTCCCATAATAATTGGAACACATGGCAGGAGAGGGATTCTGAAGATTCCTAATTGGAATCGGAATGCAAAATAATTAGAGTTTATTTTAGCCCCAAACAGAGAAATGTTAAAGGAATTCCAAGTGGTGTATTATAGTTTTAAGTAGAAAATCATTTGTCCTTTGTTGGATTTCTAAAGAAAAAAAATCCTCATTAAAATTTGAAGTTTGAATCATAATTACAGTGAATGCAAAAAGTATCCAATACATTGGATAAAAAGATTATTTCAACACATAATATATAACTTCAAAATTGAGTTCAAACCAAACATTTCTGATTTTGTACATAAGTTTTCAATGTTTAATTTTGTTTCAATATCTAATCTTTGGTCCAAACTCTGTCAATTTTGAAGCTGTATAAGGATGCTGAAATAAACTCATTTACACTCACTGTATAATGTCATAGGTCTTGAGAAGGTGATAAATAAATGACTTTAGTTATCTAAGATTTGTTTGAAAAATGAGCACATTCTTTGTGTAGCTGATGTTGTTATGACAACAATGCAGCTGATCTATTCTACAACCTTCTTCAAGTGTACAATTCTTAATGTAAGTGAAAGGTCTCTCAGTCAGCTCAGTTCATTCACAGCAATGCAAGCCACAGACAAATCACTGACGTAATGCAGGTGATTATAATTTATACACAGGAGTGCTCTCCAATTCCCTCCCTGCTGAGCAAAAAAAATCATCAGCAACTCAAAGAATGAGTTAATTGTCTGAACGAATCTTGGAATGAAAATAACTCTTCTCCAAATCATAAACATTGACTGTAGCCAAATTGAAAAACATCTTCGCCAAAATCTTCCAAAATTCATAGAATTTTTTACATTGCACAAAGTTAGGATAAAGCAAATATATGATTGTTCTCATTAAAAGCAGAAAATGACTCCATGATTATCCAAATGCTGTAAAAGACGAAGCATTTTTATAAAAGATCTATATGGATCCGAGAATAGACTGCAGCTAAAGATATCATGCAAATGATTAAGCTACAAAAATGGAGATGAGCTAGACACTTAGCTAGAAGAAAGGACAACAAAAAGAGCAAAATATTAAACAACTTGTGCTCATGGGACAGCAAATGCAGTAGAAAGAGACCTGACACCAGATGGGGAGACAAGATAGAAATGTATGCTGAGAAAACGTAGAGGTTAGTGTAATCGCTGCCATCATGGAAGGAAATGAGGAAAGGCCTTTATCCAGCAGCAAACTTATAATAACTGATGATGATGATTCTCAATACAGATAAAGCCATTTATTATAATTATAGATAATGTTATCGAATTATTGTGATCAAGACCAGTCAGTTCCAAACACTTTATTTAGAATGAATTAAAAATTCATATTAATTAGTTACTTTTTGCAAAGTTATTTATAACAATGAATTTATTAACAAAAAAAATGAATGTAAATCTATGGATTTGACTTGTTCCGATTCTTATATCCCTTGCCTTTGCTTCGCTTTTATATCCTTTGCTTTTATATCCTCATCTGGTTTTTGTTATCTAAGTGACCCAATACCAAATTTATTACAATAAGCCACTTCCTTTGTATTTTGTGTGTCGCTACTATTCCTTTAACTAATTTTGAAGTGGGATCATTCTCATGTGTCAGTATGATAAGGCTCAATACCACAAATTCAACCAGGTGGAAAACTTGGGCTCCTTATGGCCCTTACCCAATCAATCCAGCACTTGTAAAATCCACAATACCCACGCTGTATAAATATCAGGCACAATACTCCAATACTTCAGTTGCTTCAAAAAAAAAAAGAAAAAACTTAGCACAATAGGTTTCTTCACATGAGATATAACACCTGAAAATGATAAAAACTTTATCATAATGGCCACAGATATTCGGTACTTTTTTTTCTGATGGTTATTTTCTTCTTTTATCTTCAAGTTGTTTTATGATGATCTAGGATTGGGCGGGGGCGGTAGTCAGGCTGTGAAAAAAATTTTGAAAGATTATGATTGTTTTTCATACAAGAAAAATGTAAAAAAAATTGTTTTTTAAAAAAACTTAGTGAAAACTTTCATCTTACTACATGAATACCATTGTCACTTATTTTTTGTGCAGATGTCTGTTTGTCTATCATGCTATACCGAACTGACTTATAAAATCAGGGAATAATACAGCGACCATGACTCAATTGCCCTATGTAGACCTTAGTAGACTGATGACATACACGTGGGCAACGGCTACAGAGATAAAAATGGATCTGGATTTTAAGCCTGGAATATTGTCTGTCGGTCTGATTGGGTAGGGGAAAGTAGATAACAAAACAATGAAATTCACTAGACAGATGGCCTAATTTTGAAAAATTAAAACTGGAAATATGCCACCCAAAATCATAGATCACTTTCAAAAGTAAATTACTGATGGATTGAAAAAGCATACAATGATCTACAATTCCAAAAAATTTATTGATTTGATATTTAATTTCATTAATTTAATATTTAATACTGTATCTACTCAAGTACAATGCGACTTTGAATATATTACACCATCACCGGCACCACCAACACTTTTTGTTGCTAAAATTCAGTAGTATAATTTATCCTCTTATCATTGCATGTCTTTCTAAAAAGCCAAAAATTGCTGTGGTTCTTTCTTTTTCCTCAGTCACTTTTGGTTTGAATTTCGCTTAGATCAAATTCTGTATATTTGTTGGTTTGTTACCATAGTACAACAAAAACATTCCTCATCATTTTTCAGGGGTCTTGTATATGGTATATTATAATTTCACTTTTAAATTGGATAAAATAATTCATAATGTCACTTTGATCTTCCCATTCACACACCTCCAATCATTCAATACAAAACCACATATTAATAATTCAACCTCCTTCAATATGTCAAGGCATTGACAAAACAGCCAGTTAAGCACTATGACAGTAACAGTCTGCAAAAGTACCTTGCTAACAATTGCTCCATGGCAAGGTACCTTCACTGGGTAGAAGAATGGCTGTAGATAAGAGCTCAGAGGGGTGGGTGGAGACATGGACTGGGTGTATCATCATTTTCTACTTAACCCCACGATATCCTTGATGAGGGTATAAGTACATACTGGTAATTGTTAGTGAGACCCACTTCCAGCTTGCCAGGCCAGTCAAATTTTCATTCTGCTTACAGCACCAGCTGTTCTCCAATTGTCACTGATCTATTTTTATTGACCAGGCTCAACATTGCTTAACTTCTGTGATCTTACAAGGACTGTTTTATCCATCATGATTCTGGCCATAACTCTTCAGCCTTGGGGAGAGGTTCCTCAATTCTATTCCTTGCATTAAGTGCTTAGCAGAAAGGCATTGAGTACCATTTTTAGAGTCTTTGATTCAATTTACTGCCTACCCAACCAAAGGCAAACACTCTACCACTTGGCCACAGTGGTCAGTAGCAATGGAATTAAATGCTTGTTTTGACTAATATTTCTTTCATCTCAATTTTGATTGTTCTTAATCGTAACCTCTCAGACCATCTGTCCATGCAGCATGGATTTGAGATGGAAGAAATTCTTATCAAAAATAAATGATGGTCGAAAATTCTTCATCTAATACAGAAAATGAATGATGGTTTTGCCGCTACTAATACAATTAGTGCAATAAAAGAAAAATAACTAAAATTGAGATGAAAGAAATACTACTCAAAAAATTAATGGTTGACAATGATTCATCATAAAAAAAACAAGAACCATAAGTTCAATGATGCATGCACCGTCTATAGTAATAGCAGGAGGAGGCATAGGAAGAACAACAAGTAGGTTTTCTTTGAGTCAATTGATTCTTATACTTGTGAAATATGGAAATATTCTGTGAGTATTATTGCCAATAAAAATCACAAATGGCTGTTTTTGGCTTTTTTAAAAATGAAAATGCAGACCTAGTAATTCTATTGTGACATCATAGCAGCCAGAATTTATCTGAATAATGACCACACCTCTCCTTTCCTTCCTTCCTCTTTCTGTTGATTGACGTAATCGGAACAGACCAAAAAGCACGTTCTTGAGAAGTACGGGCTCATCTAAAAAATGAAATCAAGATAATATTACTTCACTTTTTTTTTTGCTCTGTCACTCCTTTTCATTTTATAGAAAAAGAATGCAGCTTTGTATTTTATTGAGACCAGTAGATTTATTTTTCTCACTGTTAAGCATGAATAAATAAGATGATACAATACTTGTAGGGTGCCAAAGTTCAAACTTTAGTGCCAAGCCCTGCAGGCTGTACAAAAGCCAAATAAAAATTCAACTTTTCAATGAATAGTTCAAGATCGCTATTTGTTGATTTTAGATCTCATTCTGTGGTGTTACTTATCAATCCCATGTTCATATACAGGCTACCCTAATTCACACCAATTGACAATTATGACGGTTGGAAGTTTGCCTAAATATTTTCTTCTTTTTAGTTATTCAGGTTGTATATCATTAATCAAGTTATTATTCATATTGTTTTTATTAGTAGAAACTTATATCAACATACTTATTTAATGGATTTATTTTGTACCGATTCTGCTTCTACCACTTCCTCTAGGAATGCATCATCTGCATAAAATCTGGGCAGTGTGTAAATATTTACTAAAATGTGTCTGGCATGAGGCCACAAGTGTGGAGCACCAAGTGAGGATTCACATGTATTTATTTAACTGAGCCTTATCAAATTCTGTTTTTAGATTTTAGTTCTTCCTGTCATAACTTCCTTTATGGTATTTGTCCTTGTGCCTCATCTTCCTTCCTGTACGTCAGAGATATACAACGGACAACACCCTCCTTGTATGCTGCCTCAAACTAACTCAACTTCTGTCCCAATCTATTTTATTTATTTATTTATCTATCCTGTAAATACTCAACAACTTATGATTACATAAGGGAAAATCCTTTACAAGCTCTTTTTTGGGATCTCCGTGGGTGGGGTGCAGCAGCTGCATCACACTTTGGTCGAGAGGAAGAGAGCTGCCAAAGGGATTTTCATGTTGTGTATCAAAACATCCAATATGTATACCGGTTATACCAAATGGAAACAGAATGGCTAAAAGACAAGGGTGTTTGTATAATGTGTGTATGTGGGGGGGCAGCTTTGTAATGCCTACTAAAATCCATCTTGAAGACCCTGCTCTATTCACTGTCTATGTATGACTTACTTTTAATTAATATAACAATCCATAAGGGTCCGTGTTAAGAACAGGGAACTTGTCTTGTTTCTCTTATTTCTACCATGGATCAAAAGGGTTTAAATATAGATATTGCTTGAAAATTTGATTTCTCGTCAAGAAATTTTCTTATTTTGTTTGATCTATTCGTTTTTTCATCAATTGCATTTGGAAGGTCCTACTGTCTCACATCATTTGTACCTCCTGGAACTTGGTGCTCTGGGAGACTGGCCATGTTGCCGTTACTAATGGCCAGCCTTATATATCGTAACCATACAAGTATATCTATATTCACCTCACTGAATCTTTTTATTCTGATAGTAATTTCTCTTTTTTCATTTGCAGCTATCCAGTCCCTGGATTCGCTGAATGACCAGATTGTCCAGTATATCTTCACACCCAGAGATGTCACGCTGGACCTTGACCGAGAACTCTCCTCCCGTGAACAGGAGACTCTCCGTTCCTCTATGCTCCTCATCCGACGACTGCTGATGGATGCCCAGGGCAAATTTCGAAAAATGGTAGAGGACAATAAACAGCTTGCAGCCCGAATAGATGGCTCAATACATGCAGCCAATCAGGAGGTCAATGCTCTACGAGCTGAGCTTGCTGACACCAACAAAAGACTCACGCAAATCAGCACTGGATCCTCAAAATCCAATGATAACCTTCTACCACTGGCATTCGGTGAAAATGATTGTAAGTATTATGTTGTATTTACTAACAGCTTAATGATGATTATGTATAACTAGCAGTAACTGTGGAAATTCCATGATTTAAAAATAATATTCAAGTCAAAAGATCTACTTATCTTATATGTTACACCATCCTCATCTTCTCTGTCATTATTTTCTACAATATAATCATTTCTTCTTTCTTTTTCTCTTTTAATTTTTCTTTTATTCTGATTCTTCTTTACTATTTATTTCATTCCTCTTCCATCTTTTCATCTCTTTTCATTCTTTGTTTTGCTATTCGTAATTTTTTTTAAGATGATAGGCTTTCAATTGATGAAAAAAACCTCCATGCTTCTACCTTCATTATTCTCTGAGTTATTAAGTTTCGAAATGTGTGACAAATGGGTCTGGCTGGTTTGGCTTGTATCGGGTCGGATCATTTCCAAAAGTCTAAATGAATCTTCAAAACACATCTTATTGAATGGTGAAAACCACATGCTTCTATGTTTATTAGTTTCCAGGGCATGCAACAGTTCTATGACTAATACGTTTAATGAGAGCAATTTTGCCATCTGCTCGATCACAATAATCATATTACTATGATAATGAACAGGGTGACTTCTTTTTTTTTTTTTTTTTTGGTCTAATAATGAATTCTTCCACTCAAAGGGAACAATTTTGTCCTTATCCACAATTTGGAACTATGAAATTCTCCACTGGAACAAATTCAATAGTTCTTTTTTATTTTTTCAAATCATTTATTTTATGTTCGGTTGTGATCATGTTCACCTGAAAAATCACTATTCAATCCAGTAAATATCTGTCCTTCAATCTGTGTGAACATGACACAAGGATGGCTAGAGCTATGATCACCAATTTTTCTGTGGCTACTAATGGGGTGCTAAGGGATGTTTTACGCAGATTAAGCTTTGAGAGCTCTTAACTTTCCAAAGGGATCAGCTTAAAAATCCCGCCTGTTGGGCACGTTTTCAGCTAATGAAAATAATCATTTTGTTTCTATTCAAATCTATCCCTTAAGTTCTTCATAGGGATTGACTAGTATATATATATATATATATATATATATATATATATATATATATATATATAGTTCCCCCACCCATATAACACTGTTTATTGTATTTTTACCTACATTATTGCCAACTCGTCCAATAAACCTAGAATAAAAACAGTTTCTGAACCTGTAAACTTGATATTTCCGGCTGAAAATTATTTTACTACACCTGAAGCCTATCTGATGATAGAGGTGACACAACTCTCCCTTCGCTACCACTAAGAAACCTATTTGACTTACTCTGGTAAAAGTGCATTGATAGCCTCGTGGATAAAAGGATTAAATATCTTAATCTGTGGTGGGAATGGGTTTGGGGGATTAAGTATACCATAAGCAAGACCACTAAACTCTCCATTGAATTTGAAATCTTTTATGCACACATTAATTTCCTTTGTGCACTGGTTTTAAAGTGTGTGTGCATGCATGTGTGCACAGTTTAGGGGGAGCAATGATGTTAAGGCTAGATTTTTAGGAACTATGTATACAGTGAGGCTGTGTTTTGGGGATCTAGGTAAAAACTAAGGTTAGGTTCAGGGAACTAGGTAAAAACTAAGGTTAGGTTCAGGGAACTAGGTAAAAACTAAGGCTAGATTCAGGGAACTAGGTAAAAACTAAGGCTAGATTCAGGGAACTAGGTAAAAACTAAGGCTAGGTTCAGGGAATTAGATTAATGTTGAAGGTAGGTCTTGGAATCAGATACACAATAATGACTCCATTGGTGGACATTGAGTGTAAGAAAAAAAATAAACTGGAATTTGCATCTTAATATTTTAGTTCAGTTCCTGCTAGATTTTTAAAGGAAGATGAATGAAAAACAAAGAAAATATGACAAAGTTTGTGACTTACCAATACAAATGCTGTTTAATAACAAACGAAATAGTTGTAGGAACAGTAATTAGCATGTTATTTGCATATATTGCAATGTACACACATGTAACACTAGTTTATATCATATATAATAAAAGAAAAACAATTTTTGTCTAGAACACTTTCATCTAAAATCACTCTTGTCTAAATGAATATCATTATAATGTACTTTTTGACTCATATCAGTGACACCAAATCCCATCAGGTCTATAAGCTCCACAACCAATTCAATGTCTGCATCCCCAAATAAAATCATTGTTGACTAATTGTAGGTATGACCCACTCCCACGAAATATTTAAGAAAGTCTCTGGTTAATGCTTTTAGATTAATATTAATCAGATTTCCATGAATGTGCTTTTATACTAAACCCTTAGCCTGCCCTTAGATTTTATCATTCTGTATGTTTTTGACCTGATCCAAAGATTCATGCCTATTATTTTCTTTTCTTCATAATTCCCAATGTATTCATGGTAGACCCACAAAAGCATATATAAAATGAAAGTAAAATGAACAAAGGTTTCACTTGTAGTATGGTAAGTGAAAAATGATTTTAAAAAATTAGAAATATTCAGTTGAAAATGTAGGAGAAAGGAAAAAGAAAAAAACTCACTTTTATGAGAACAGGCCAGCATGTTTATAAATAAACGGATAAAACTTTTCATTTATAGATGTTGTTGTGATGATAGAGAGAGGAAGGATTGATGAAAATATGCAGTGAACTTTATGTGATTAAACTGTATTGAGCCAGAGATAAAACTTTTTAATATTTTGTTTACAGCACTGCGTTTATGCATAAATCTTTAGAACAATGACTTTGATTTTTTTGTGTGAGGCAAGTTTTCAAACACAAATATATCACCATTTCTCTAGTTTATATAAATAATTTCTATGTTTAAATTCTCTGATTTTTCTCCTTTTTTGCCGCATTTTTCAGTGATAACATCGACATTTCACGAGGTTTGTGATCTTTATCCACAAACAACTTGTTTTTCATAAGAGTGTGGTGACTACCACATATCATGTTTTCTATTTTAGCAAGAAAATGAGTGCAACAAAGATAAATAACTTGATTAATTTTTCTTTAAATAAGTAGAACTATTGAAGGAAGCCACTTGTGTTATTATATTCTCCTATGCCAGTTGAATTTATGTGTTCGTTTGGACGTTCAAGGGACATTCACACGGCACTGCTGGCTTAGCTAAGAGGAAGTACCACATACATCCTGATGGCAGGCTAAGGGTTAAGTACATTATACTAACATTCATTTAGACAAAAGTGCTCCAGACAATAATTGTATTTGCTAGAGTGATAGACAAATCTATCTAAAACCTTGTAAAGCACATTATGTCACTAAGGTTCTCACTTATGTTCAATAAATAATTGTAGTACAGGTGTGGCTTGTCACTCTATATAAATCATCATATGACCAACATCTTTTGGCAGCAAAGTCATGTTATTGAAAAAAAGGATGATCAATGAATGAGTTACTCTTGACGCCTTTTGTTGGCCAATGATCACTGAAAAGAGACTGAATTTTCAAAAACAAGCCTAAATTTTGCCTGACTCAAACTAAGGGACCTATTTACCTGAATCTTACACTGTTTAAATTTTCATCTCTCTGGCTCCATTTGTGTAACCTGCTCATGATACGGACATAGCCTGCTAGCCAGCCAGCCAGAACAACTTGAAAACTGAAGAAACCCATGTTTACAATTTTGGTTGATGGCTTCTAATTTTGAAAAATATTAAATTTAGTTCTGGGGCAAATTATTGGAATAATTGCCGTAAGTTTTTTAAAGAATGTCAGAAATAGCACTTATTGCCCTTAGTTGAAACGTACCCAGAATATGCTCAAACCATGGTTCATGGCTCTTTGGCCACTGCTGTAGATTATTCTTCATCATTAAGAATAGATTTGGGTCTCCCTCAAGGTTTATCATTGATATTCAGGTTTCCTGATCTCAACCTAATAAACCAACACCCAACAGTTTGCACTGTTGTAGTGTTCTCTCCAAATTCTTGGTTGATGTTATCAGCAGCTTGAGCAGGTTCATGTCCTCATTTGAAATTTTACTTGAATATTAGTCTAATGTCTTGGGTTGACACCATCGGATGCAGAAACCTTCAGTAGTAAGGAATTATATCTCTATTTAGATTCATCATCAACATCAGTCTTTCAACATCTGTTGTTGGAGATAGACCTTCCCCAGGAATCACCATACTTCTCCATCATGTGCATCCCAGAGCCAATACTTTCTAAATTCATCTCTTCTGGCCTCAGTTGTACATATGATCTCTGGGCATCCATGTCGTGAGTCGTGATGTCCATTGGTTGTCTGCCATTCTTGCAACATAACCAGCCCATTGCCATTTGAGTTTTCTAATGGATTCTCTGATGTCTCGGACTCCTGTTTTCTCCCAGATATATTGTGTGGTCTTCTGATCTCTCCATGTGAGGTTGAGCATTATTCTTTCATGTGCACATTGCATGCTTCTCAGTTTGCCGGTCAGTCTCTTGGTTAGATTCCATGTTTCTGCTTCATAAGTGGTTATTGGGAGGATCCATTGGTTGTATACCCTTCTTAGTGTATAAGCAAAAAATGCAATTTCATCAATATTAGGTATAATTGCATTTTTTTATCATCAATTCCAAATCCGTATATCTCAGCTTATCATAGTATTATTATATCATCAATCAAAAAAAGAACCTTCAGAATCTACAGATCTTTGCCAATTAGAAACCAGTCCATTTATTCATAGAATATGGATATGCTGAAACCGATGAATTAATGAAGGCATTTTGAGCTGCTTGGTCGTTGAAGACCATTCCTTGCAGGAAGTGGTCAAAATACTTGAAAAAATATTAGTCAGTCTGAGAGAGGTTCGGTAAGTAATCTGAGTGAGATAGTTTTGTAGCGTAATTCATTTAATTGCTGCAGGTTTATTCACGTGACATACAGTCAGGTGTTGTCTTGGAGAAGGTTTGGTTCTTTTTGATTGACCAAGATTGGCCTTTTTACTTTTCCAGTTTCAACATAAATGTTGAACAACTGTTGAATGGTCAACATTTAGTTCCTCTGCAATCTCCTGAGTTGTTTTGCATGGGTCCACTTCAACAATGGCCCTTGATTGGATGTCTCCAATCACAGAAGGATGTCCATGACCCTGCTCATATTCAAGTTTCTTGTCTCTGTTTCAAAATGCTTGGAACCAATGTTGAGCTATACATTTGTTGATGGTCCTCTGGCCAAAACCTTGGTTGATATTGTGAGCAGTTTCCGCTGCTTTACCTTCCATTTTGACCTCCTACAATAAACTTGCTTGAATTTACATTTTTCCATCGTTGATTCAATAGCTTTGAATAAATCAGAATAGTGAAAAGAAAACGTTCGGCTTAAATAAATAGAGAAAAATTTTAAAATGATATATGACATTAACATAGTTAAATGAAACTTTATTCCAAAATAAGCATCATAGTTTAAAATAACAAAAACTGCAATTTATTTTTGCACCAACCTATTAAATCTTTCATTCTCAGCATTATTCTCTATGATGGATGTAAAAAAAAATTTCTTGAATTCTACATGTAAAAATGAAATATTTAGTGAGTACATTTCTATTCCCACTTCTCTTGCCTTTTTTAGTGTAAAGAAACTCATCTTTTGATCATCAGGTGTATATTGGTCACATTCCTCCGCTTATGGACACTTAGTACATAATAGAAAGATGTCAAGGTTGTAATCATGGGTGTCCACTTCCACTTTACCAGGTGGGGAGTGGGCAGAAACATGTGTTTTTAAATGGCAAAAGGATATATTCAGTGTAATATCATGATGGCAACCCTGTTAGACAATAGACATTCCATCCATAGAGAAGGTGCTGCATTCACTGCCATTTGCAGTGTAAACAAATACACCTTCACACCAAGCAGACGTCCATGGTTGCAATTCTGCTCCGATGTTTCTCAGTCACTGGTGTCAAATATTTGGATACAGTTATCTTGTAAGTTTTCATGTAAAATATTTAAACGTTATTCTTTTGGGAGCAAATAACATTCCCCATTTCATTAGAAAAGCAGTTTCACAATTTTAGCTGTCATAGAACAGATTTTTCTCTTCCTTGAATACCAATAATTTCTTAAACAGCAGGGATCACTTCCAGCGCTGTAGCTGAGAGCAGTATTTTGGAGGAGGAGGGGTTAAAACACCCCTTGGTCCCCAATGGATGGGGCTCCCGAAAGCTTATGAATAGGGGCAAATTATTAGGTTGGTGTGAAATGTTTGAAATGAACTTATTGCCTCTAGATGAGGTAGCTGATGGTGAACCCAAAACAGGACTTTGCAGACTGTTCTAAAAAGTGAAAGAGATGCTAGGATAAGTATGTGAATTCCAAGGAGTATTTTGAAGGGGAATAAGGAGCCATTGCCCTAGGTTGGCTTTTTCTTTTTTTTTTTAATTAAATGACTGGATACTTTGTGGATGGACCTCATACTTCCAAGTAGTTTTTCAGTCACATGATTATTGCACAATGATTTTGCACTGCTTTTACTGAATGTAGTGACTGTTGGTCTTGCACACACACACACACACACACACATATATATATATATATATATATATATATATATATATATATATAATATATATGTGTGTGTGTGTCCATAGATAAGTTCACCCCTACTGAAATTTTTTTTATAAAAAGTTAATTTTCTTCTAAGCCAAACATACTAAGATTTTATTATTTTTTAGCATGTGACTGGATTTAAATCCTATTGAGTATTCATGGAATGTACTTGAATGGAAAATAGAAAAATGATGACGTTCCAACTAGACAGGATTGAAAGACTGCCTACTGTAGGGCTGGAAAAACATTCCAGTGACTGTTTGTGCAAATCTAGTGAGGTCATTGTCATCACAACTACAAGCAGTAGTAGAAAATAAAGGTGGCCACACCAAATATTGATTTTAAATAACATTTCTTTTGCAGGGGTGTACTCATTTTTGGATGGCTGCATATTCATATTTTTGGCAACCAAGTTTCAATACTGTTGAGTTTGATAATAAATGATACCTGATAATATCCATTTTGATTGTATAATACTCTATTAGAAATAATGAAACCCTGGTATGTTTGGTTTAG
The DNA here is from genome assembly GCA_963457665.1 of Thysanoteuthis rhombus. Classification (NCBI taxonomy): domain Eukaryota; kingdom Metazoa; phylum Mollusca; class Cephalopoda; order Oegopsida; family Thysanoteuthidae; genus Thysanoteuthis; species Thysanoteuthis major. The sequence goes on along the minus strand of OY735205.1, from coordinate 69,988,555 downwards.
AAGAAAATTAGATTTTTCTAAAGAATGGGTAGATGTGCTCATATTTGTGGGCAATGCTGTATGTGTAATATTCATGTGGGTGAACATTCCATAGAAATGATATGAAGAATGAGTCATGTCTGTTGTTATACTTACTGATCCCTCATCGTTAAAAACGTTTTTAGGGTAACCTACATAAGTAAGATCTGTTTCAAATAATAAACGATATGTAGTATGAAATATCATCAATATACAATACACATAAAATCTTATATAAGATGATTAACTACATGTATGGTAAAAACTATATAATGAAGGGAGGTGATGTTTGATCAACACTACTGGGGTGCTATGTTGATATAACTGTTTTGTTTTTAAAATCCCTGAAATGGTTACGTGGTAAACTGATGATCCCAACAAGAGACAATTAAATAATTGCACCATAACAAAGTATATCTGAAACGGGGAAAAAAAATACCGGAGAAAATTACATAAAATTGCATTGACAGATATTTGGAAATAGGTGACTAAAGTGACACAAAGAAATTTCCAAAAAAGTTCTCCAATGTTTAGTATTTAAAGTTGTGAAGCTTTCTAGACATATATATATATATATATATATATATATGTATGTATATATATATATGATTTAAAATAGGAAAAACTGGTGTGAATAGGGACACTCTATGGACACTTGCTGAGTGAAGTAGTGTTTCATTGCTCCTAGTACATAGATTAACAGTATCCTACCCAGCAGGTAGTGATTACCCATGTATTAATATGACAATCCCCTTTACAACAATATTAAATTTTTCAGTTGACAGGCATTGGTTATTGACTAGAAATCAAATATTTCAAGGTTAAATGGATGATGACCTGGAAATTGTTTTTCTAAAGCATGGCAAATCTTAACATCTAACTTTTGCTTTTTATTGTTGCTTGGAGATAAAATCAAGTTAGCAACAAAAGCCCTCGTTGTTTGCAGGTGTTCTTTTAGTGTTAGGGTCTTGCTTCACTCCAAGTATTACAGACAATCCAAAAGTGACGTCTGTTTTATTAGCATATATACCAGAGTTTACTTAGGAAAAATACATTGCTTTTGTGTACAGAGAAGTTAGAGAGAGATTCATTTTATCAGTGTGATTGTGCATACGCAAGCACCCTATAAGTAGCTATAATGCTAAATCAGGCCCTTTCTTCCATTCCTAGTTCCAAAGTATTCAATTACTTCCCTTGAGAAGGCTGTAAAAATGTTTTCACTCGTAATTTTTTGTGCTCACAATAAGGTTTCCTTTTGGTGGGGACTATGCTGTTGTGCAATCATACTTACAAGAAATACAGGCCTCAGTTTTAAATGCGTTCCTTCTGTACAGAGAAAATTTACAGAGCTCCTGTATTGTTTGGATTTCTGAGATACGGAATTATTGCTATACCTAAACTGATTTACTTGGACTAGTGTCCTCATCTTGATTATTATAGCAACAACATTTTGGTTGTTGTACTCTACAGCTGTCTGTCACAGTTGGTAACCCTGTGGGAATTTCAAACCAAGCTCTCTATTCAATTGCATAGATTGTTCTTGTCATTCTTTCAATTATTAAGTTTTGACTTGAGTTCTTGCAGCTTTTTTCTCCTTTTCTGATCCTCCCAGCTCTCCTACTCTCCTTTTTTTTTTTCATTTAGCAACATTCAAAAACTTAAACAGAGGGAAAACTCAATAGATGTAGAAGTGGGTTAGTTGAAATATTATTATTATTATTAATAATGACAATAAATCCAATTTAACTTTTAAAGTTATCCACATGACTCAGTTAAACTTGAGTTCAAAACAGCCTGACATCAGAGGTGGCTCTTTAAATGTCATCTTTTACTCATTGGAATGATCCCAACTGTTGACATTGCAGCAGTGAATAAGTTATTCTGTTTCTCCCTTGCATCAAACCCGGAATAGATTGAAATTCCAAAAACAAATGAGTCATTTCGTATGGGTAGATAAAAGTGGATAATTCTATCCACCCGGTTTGAAAAAGCTCATCAATGATATGAAATGAATCCTTGATTTGCAATAGAAAATATGAATCTTTCCGCAGCGTTGTCAAATCAGGTCGTATTCTCATCGGTAAATGTCAGCAGAGTCTTAGCTTTGTCACCTTTTATCGTTTCATTCAGGAAGTGGTTCGGTTAAACCAGCGGTATTCAAACTGTGTTCTGCGGAAACTTGGGGTTCTGCGTGACCTTTCCAGGGGTTCCGTGAAACAGTGACATTTTCACAATATACTTGATAATTCTTCATTACATAAACAATTCCTCCCTTTCCGGGTTTTATTTATATGTTCAGATGATTCCATTAACATGGTCAAAATCCAGTAGTTACAAACATATATAGATATGTAGGTAGAAGGGGTTCCCCACGAAATTTGGTTTTGAAAACAGATCCCCGAGTTAGAGCTTGAAGACTAGTGGGGTTAAACTCATTAAAAAGCACTGGGAGACCCTGACAGAAAAAAAAGTACAAAAATCATTAAAGGGAGATAACTGCAATCTGACACGGAGATCAAATGATCAATAACGAAGTTCATTTTTGTAATGACATTTACAAAACTAGAGCCTTCACTTCCTGAAAGCACTTCATTTGTGATAGCACTGCAGTGCAGTACTCCCTCTCTAAAACTTTAATGAAAGCACAAAAGATTATGAGCAATTTTTTTTTACAGCCATACCGTGGGCAATAGCCGAAGACATTGAAATCGTTTGAATGGTGGAAAATAAGCGTCAAAGTTAGCATTATAGTTACATTGTAAATTAAACCCTTACTTGTTTGCTATGCCTTCCCTGCTTGCTAATCATCGCTTTTCTACTTTTTCGTCCAAATATTTGTTTATAAGTTATGGAAGCATATTCATTATAAAATGTCGCATTCATTTTCTGTATCTCTCTCACAAGATGAGTTTTACTGGTGCACGTTTACGGCATAAACTTTTACGCACACTCGGAGGTATATGAAGGAATTTAGGGGCCAGAGGGATTAACTCCTTTAGGGACCCCACCAACAATTAACAAAATTTGTCAGTAAAAATGCAGTTGCTGAACTACAACTGCTATTTATGAAACTTTTGGGGCCCTTCCGTTGGGGGCTTAGGGATGCATTTTCAGATAGCTCTCCTCCCTCCGCTCCGCCTCGGCGCACACTTTGAAAATACTGTGTCTAAAACGTACCCCAAAATACATGGGTAACTCTACACCTGATCCTGCAAGACGAGCTTACACAGGCGTAAATTAAGATATTCTTAGATTGCTAAAAGTTTGTTTATTACTAACATCCTCACCCCCACCCCAATCTATCCATCTCCCACCCACAGTCATCCAGATCCCTTACTGCAGTGTTCGAGGAAACATCTCATCTCCTCCTTTCTTGTTCTTTTATTGGGGAGGGTGGGGAGGTTTCAAAGAGGAGATGTTGGGTAGGGGGGGGGAGAAAAAGAATGAATGAGTGCCAGGGAGGATGCTTTCACTTGTTACAGAAAACATACCCTCCCCCTTTGGTTGAATAGTCTCTCTCTATCTCTCTTCTTCTGCTGCCCCCCCCCCCTTCGTCTCTCACCTCCCATGTCGATACTATGTGTATGATTTGCATCCCCCCCCGACCCTTACTGACATTCTACCCTCCCTTCATATCCCCACTTCACTGCCACGGATTGGTTTTGGAATGTCATACTACGTTCGTTGCTTCTCTTACGCACCGAACGTTTTTTTTTTCATTTTCTGAATGAATGAATGACTCATTGATGGAAGCATAACGATGGGAGGTGAATCGATCTTCCTAGCAAAGCAAAGATTCCCTCAGTTCCCTAAATTGCTTTCCCTCCTATCCCACCCTCAGGGGGGTCTCTGAGAGGAGGGGGCAGCTGGTGGAGAGGGGGGGCATGAGAGTATATTGGATTGAGCTGTGTATCGATACTTCTAAGTCCGTTAATAACGTAGATAATGACGCCCCCCCTGGCCCCCGATGGAAAGGAGCCCCCGTAAAGCTTTATACTCTATAGTATACTTACCTCGTGGTATACGTTCTACATTTCTATTGACGATAACAAGGATCTTTTTATACATATGCGAATTGCATCAATAATATTTCAGCCTTTAGGGTTGTTTTTCAACAATTTAGTCAGAGGTCATGTCTATTTATTGCAAATGTTCCATCTCCATCGAATCTCACTGGGGGCCCCTCAGAGAGTCCCCTTCCTCCTGGGCCCCTAAATCTCTAACTATCTCACTGCTCAGTTCCTAAACTGTTTCCCTTCCCATCCTACCTTTAATTATCATATTATCCCAGCCATCATCATCATCATCATCATCATTGGCTGGGCCCCAAAATGAAAGCAGAGGGGGGGGCATTACCATGACTTCTCATCAAATGACATGTGGTCCAATATGCAAAAGACACACACACACACACACACACACACACACAATATATGCACACACATACTCACATACTGTATACAGATATACACACCTACCACATCCACACAGACCTCATACGTACTCACGTATCTGCATATCATGTTGACATGTGCATATACAGGCCTCGTATGCACACTCATACTGACATACAACACAAGCGTATATACATGTGCCACATCCACACACAGTCCACGTATATGCACACGTATACATTTACGCACATGTGTGCGTGTGTTTGAGGCATGTGTCTGTGTGAGTGTTTTTCATTTTCGATGAAACCTTGTTTGATGAAAAGTTGTGCCAGAAAATGGAATTCTCCAATATTCTGAGGGACTGGAAATGATGGGTAGAAAAAGAGATTAAAATAAACTGAGGCTGATTATTTAGACAGATGAAGGCGTGGCACTGGTGGGGGTGATTTGTCTTTTATCTATAAAATTTGATTCATTTATTTTATTTATTCCCATCACCCCACCTCCCTACCCACAGTTGGGGGAACTCTGGAGAATGGAGCAACAGTCATTCTGATATTACGAGTCATTTCAAGTGGGAATTTCTTTTCTTTTTTTTTTTTTTCAAACGGGGCCCTTTTCTTTTTTTCATTTCTATTTTTCAGTATTTTCCTTTTTTTTTTTTCTTTTTTTAAAATTCTACTTTGTTTATTTGAATTATTTCACTTCGTTTTTAGAATTATCTGTTTAATTTCCTTTTATTGTATTTATTATATTATTTTGTTTCATTAATTTATTGGCACAACATAGGGGAGGTAGTCTCTCTTGGAATTGTGAGTGTGAAAGTTTTACACCTTTGCATGGTCGATGATAAGTACAATACACACATGAAAAAAAGAAACAAGAGAATTTTCATGAAAAAAAACCCAGTAGTTTCAATTTTTTCATTGCTCATGTTTGTGTGTGCATCATCGTGCTCCGCTTATACCCTCATCAAGGGTGTCGCTGGGTCAGCTGCATGTAGGCAATTGTTAGTAAGACCCACATCTGACTTACCAGGCTTATTGAAACTTCGTTTTGATTATGGAACCTTGTATTTCTCAATGGTCACACATCTAGGTATTGACTAGGCAGTTGTTAGTAAGACCCACTTCTGGCTTACCTGGCCCATTGAAACTTTGTTTTGCTTATTGGACCTGGTATTTCCCATTGGTCACCTATCTAGGTACTAACTAGGCTCAACTTTTCTTGACTTTGGTGATCTAACGAATACCATTGTATCCAACGTGATTTGGCCACAACCCATCCCTACATGCTGTTCCTGTTGACAAATTTTTTCCCTTTTGAAATGGATTAGATTTTTGTATACATTCTTGTGTTCAATATCTTCACCTTTTCTTGATGGATGCACCTTACCTTATTGGCCTACACTCCCCAATGAAAATCATCTGGTATCCCTTTTCGTTGATAATGATATTACAATTATTATTATTATCCTAATATCATCATCATTATCATCATCTTTTCATTCCTTTCTTCTTTTCCTTTTCTTACTATCCTATAGCATGGTTATGCATAGGTATATTTTGATTTCTCCTGCATGGATAGAGACAAAAATTCTACAGTTCCCACAGCATTTTCCTTTGGAACATATCAGGGATATGATCCCTGATACTTTAAGCACAATGGGGAAGTGTAGCCAAGGGGAACTAGACATTACACTTTTCTTTCCCAGCCACGGTTGTCTCTGCACAAGGTGTCATCTCGTTTATCGGGGTCATTTATCTTCTGGTATCCAGCATAACATATGAACAGGTGTCTTTAATAGGATGAATAGAATGTTTAATCAGATGCATAGCATAACTGCCAGCCCCACCCCGGATAGAGGAAGACCCCACCCTGACCCAAGCTTTATAAGTTATGGTTCACCTACTGCATTTCTACTGCCATTATACAATATCTCTTCTTCCCATCTTTTATGCTGACACAACATTTTGACTGATTCATTCTTCATTCTAAGGCCTTCCTCAGTTGTAATATGTAATATCCATAAGTGGGAGACCTAGAAAAGAGACTCTCTTTCCTTATGGATATTACATTTTATACTAGAAGAAGGCCACAGAATAAATTTGCCAAAATGTTGTCAACATCAAAGTTGGTATGTTAATGACTCTTCTCAAAGTTTTAAACAACATAATAAGGATGTATTTGTGTATAATTGAATTGCATAAATAATAATTCAACCTTTGGGGTTGTTTTTCACCAGTTAAATGATAGCACATGTCTATCTATTGCAAATTTTCCTTTTTCATCAAACCTCACTAAATGTTGTGGAGGGGAGAGCCTTCAAGGGGCCAAGCCACACACATACCGGGGCTAAGATCTCTAGCTATCTCTCTGGCTTTAATGTTAAAATATCCACCACATTTATCAATTGTAATCATGATTATTTAGTCTTATATTGTTGCTCTGTGGTTGTCTGATAAAATTTACAATATTTGCCTCTTTTCTTGAACTTTCGGAGACTTTTATTACCCACGTCTTCTATCTGTGGAGTATGTTGAAAATTGAACTAATAATTTTGAAGAGAAATAAATTTACTAACCAGTTTCATTTTTCTATCTGGTATTAAACTTGGTTTATAGGATTGGAGACCTTATTTATTAATCACCCCAAGAATGAGTATTTGATCTATTGCGATTATGAAAATGAATATTCAATAAATACCAATAGAATTTCAGCATGCAGAGTTTACTTACAATTATCAGTTTTCATTCACTATAAATTGTTCAATCAAAAAGAATAACTCTTCTTCGCTTGAGTAGTTGTCAGTGTAACAGAAACATAAAAGTATTTCTCTGCTGCTTTCCTTTATCACTCTCACTAGTTTCCCCACCTTGGTCTTCTTATTAAAAAGCAACAAAAGCCTTTTTTGGAAATGTTTACACAATTTTCAGTCTGATCATCAAAAAGTGAAACAGCAGATCTGCTGATCTTAAGAAGTGTATTTTGCAAACTATCTACAAAAGCTTTCTGTCAGCATCTGGTCAATTAGGGTTTCACAACATTTCCAGGTCAGTCATTTTCCTGATTAAGGTTACCTGCCACATAGCTCCCCTCTTCCCTGATCTTCGCTGTAATTGTGTGACATCTGTCAGCACATGTGTATACACAGGTATGTTAATTTGTCATCAGGACAACTCCAAGAAACGTTTAGATTTTTTTTTAAACTAAAACTAAAGCTTAGTACATTTAGATATCAAAATATTAAAATCTATGATTATATGCAACTGCTTTTAAGGAATTGATTTTCTGTTTAGAATCATATTTTGCTATAGGATTTTTTCACACGCTGGTTCATATCTTTGTAATTTCTTTTAATGTTTTTTTCTCCCTGGATGATTTTATGATTTAGCTATAGCAAACCTTTCTTCACAATTTAATACTTCAATTCAGTTCCAAATACGACCAGTTCTCACTGTATAAACATAAATTATATACATATCAATTAGGTTCACAATGTGATCTGTTTTCACTGTTTAAACATAAATCATATACAAAGATAAGTTCCAAACATGACCAGTTCTCACTGTATAAACAAAAATTATAACAGACACTGGAGACAAATCTTACAATCAACTAATATACCTCACAATTCAAGACAAATTTAGTGGGAAAGAATTTTCTTTGTGCTTTCCTGACACAGCGATTATCAGCAAAAGTCTGGTTTTCTGTATTTGTATTTTTTTTTTTAAATAATCAACTTGTTAGTTATTCAATAGAAATTGTCACATGACCATCTTCTTATAAATCAAAAATTAGAAAAAGAGGTTATTAATGAATAAGTTACTTCTCACTTTTTGTTGTATCACAAAAAGTCTGAATTTTTTTAAAAACACACATGAACTCTGCTGGACATTAACTAAGCGACCAATTTTGCATAAACTTACATGGCGAAATGAACCCCACACTAAAACCTATTTGGGTGTGAATTTAAAAGTAATAAAAACGTTTTTTCTAGTTTTTCTTATTATATAAGGAGTAAATGCTGAAATTTTTTTTTTTTTTTCTTTGTACATCAAGTCACCCTAAGGGAGGGTTTTCAGCCACTTTTCACAACAAAGGTTTAAGAAAAAAGGATTTTGTTATGTCACAGAATTCGGACCAGTAAAAAAAAATGTCAAAATAGCTTATAGATGTTAAAATTGTAAAGTTAGAAACACTAAAACATGACATGTTTAAAATGAAGACTAAAAAGACTAACATTCAGTAAGACACTAGCTTGATTGTGCAACCTGTGCACATGACTTATACATACATAGCCAGATCCACTTACAAACTGAAGAAACCTATGTTGACAGTTTCTAATAGCAAGCTCTCAATAATCTATATTA
>OY735205.1:69512270-69974770 GCA_963457665.1 Thysanoteuthis rhombus | reverse complement strand
GACTTCACCAGAATATTTTTTAAAGAATTGAATCAATTTGAAAATAAATTTCTTGGATCCATTTTTCAACATCCATATATACCTGAAATGTTGTTTTTATATAATTGATTCATTTTTCATATTACAGATACTTAATCTATAATAGATATATTTTTCTCGTGAACTGTAAATGCAAGATATGATTTAACAAATAAAACTACTAAGTTGTTTGACAAAACACTTGTTTATATTTTGGTTATAGATGCTTCCAGATTGAGGGCATTGATAAACACTCATTGGATTACTTTTAGAAAAAAAATTGAGATTGATTTAAATTCTTCACAGGTTTATCTTTTTAGAATATAAACATATTTTGGTTTGGTTTTATTTTTATTGACATGTCATAAAATTAAGTAGAGAAGGTTTCTTACTGGAAAAAAATATTTCCACTATTTATTTTCATTTTCAATAAGTAACATTCTCATTTACAAATTCTGTAGTCTAAAAATAAATACCAAAAATGTTATTGAATTTGATTTTTGCTATTTAATGGTCATCCTTCTGAGTTTAAAATTGTGTTGTTTTTATGAAATTTTTTCTAATCCTTCTTAGGGAACAATTTCACAGATATCTTCCATGTTGTAGGGAATACAGTGAAAAAAGACTGATATTTTTTTTCTGTTAAAATCAAAAGATGATTTGTGATTTCAAGTTACTTACCATATTTTTTCAGGGGGGTTACTTTTTAGTATTGAGGGTTTCATTATTTCAATGATCGGTGATCTCAAAATTTGGATTTTATGTCCTGCTTTTTCCTCTAATGTATAGTTCCATCTTGTGATGTTATGCACGATTCTCTCCTGTGGGTGTTACATGGTTCTCAGTTTGAAGCTCAATCTTGGCAAGGTTCCATGTTTCAGCTCCATAGGTGACTTTATTGGTTGTAGACTCTTTTTTTTTTCTTTTTTTTCTTTTTTTTTTCTGTTTTGGGAGAAGTAAAGCTGTGCTGCTTTGAGTTCCAGAACTCCATAATCTCTCCTGGGTAATTTTTTCTCAGGGTTTCCATAAAACCCACATTGAAATCAAGAAGTAGGTATATGCTGTACCTTGGTATTACCCCCCACCCTCATTTCCACAAGCGAATCTAATTTGTAGATTACAAGCTGCTACCCAAAATTTGGGGGAATCAAAATAGCACATGAGAACTGAATGCTGTGTACATTTTTGCCACTTCCATTTGAGAGCAGTATCTTTTGTAAGATCACTGTTGTACGAGTAGTTAAGGATTCTAATATAAAGGAGACATTGCATACTAAGTGTTACAGTGAGGGTTTTTTCACTGGGTCAAAATCCCCAAATTTTGGGGTAGCACCACATATATCAATATAAAAATTGACCTTAAGAGTTTGATCTCTTTTTTTTTCCTTAAAGGCGTTCCTGGCAATCTGGTATTTGGAGCTCTTTGTTACCGAGAACTTGGACCTACAGATTTGCTGAACAGTGACCCATGTAAGTATTTATTCACGTATATAAAATGCAATGTCTATCCATATATAAATGTGATTTTTTTTCATGTCACTTGATAAGTCAGTAAAAAAAAAATCTGCTAAAATAAAGAGATATTATTCATGATTATTTTGTGAATACAATATATCCGACAGTATGAATTCAGTTGACAATAAGGAAAGAAAAGAATAATTGTAAGTAAATCAAAATTCATTCTGCTACTATACTTTTTTTTTAAACAAAACCGGTTATGTCTGGCATACCACTGGGGTCTGAATTGGGGTTGTTATTGTTCTTAATGGTTTATTTTGAAAATCATATCTCTCCAGCAGTAGCTAAGGCTATCTTCAAAATTGGTTGGTTTCGCAGAAATATCATATAAACAGATCAGTACATTATGCTGAGAATTTATAAAGCAAAAATATGACCGCATTTGGAGTATTGTGTAAAGGCTTGGATGAAAGAAAATAAATTGCTTTAAAAATTATGGAATTCTAATGTTTAAGAACAGGAAATTTACTTACTAGGTCTAATTCAAAATCAAACTTAGAGATAGACCTGGTTAGTAAAAAGAATTTTGAAATGCTGGAATAGTTTACAATTGTAAAAATGATACAAATGTAGATAATTTTAAGAATCAGTTAGATAAGTATAGATTCTGTAGGAAATTAGATAAATTGATTGGGCAACTTTTGGAATAGCTGAAATATATAGAATAATTTAGTGAGAATGAATGAATAAAAAGTGCTTGGTAAATGTTCCTCTGTAGTTGTAAAATCTTTATCAAGTTCCATACATTTTTATAACTTGAATGAATCTACATTTTAATGTTAAACAAGTATTTCTAATATAAATTGTTTAGGGAGATGCCTGTAGAGGCATTTTTATTTAATAAATAAATAAATGTGTTTCACCCTTTGGCTTTATCAAAGTCTACTATTCTTTAACACATGTTTATAAAATCCTCTATAAACTTTGCGCAAGCCCAATATTTTCTTTCTGTATAAATTCTTTATATAAATCCATTCAAGCATTTCAGTTTCTTCATAACTTCGAAATAATCAGTGTTTGCCACTCACGTGTTGTGATAACATAAGACAAAAGTAAATGGATATTCTAAATCGTGTTCCAGTCAAACTGACCACTTTGATAAGACTGAAAGGTGAAACATGTAAGTACAATAAATATGAATTTGCATAAGATTATTGTTTTCTATCCTTATTGTCAACTGAATCATATACATATATATATATATATATATATATATATATATAGTGCCCCCTATTTGATATCTAGCTAAAAGAAGAGTTTCATACTTAATTCCTAACTAAAAGTATAGGGGGCACTACATATATATATATATATATATATATATATAATGTATGTATCTATGTATTGAAAAATGGACATATCTGGTCCAACAGAATGAATTGTAAATTGCGTTATATCATATCGAAACTTATTTGAAATGATCTCCCATCATTACGTGATTGATATATCACTATCATCAGTGGCAGGTTGGATTTCCTGCAGCAGCCCCATTTTCTTTAATTGTTTATGCTATTTATATTGTCTAAATTGAGTGATGTATTAACCATGTAATGACAGGAAATGATTTAAAATGAATTTTTATAAAATATGATGCAATTTATATATATATATATATATATATATATATGAGACCCAAACAGGGCAGAAACATGAATGTATTTGTGTAGCAAATCCTTTTTCTACTATATTTCCAGCTCTACTCCAAACTAACTTAAAACTTAGAGTTTAAAGTTGAATGTATCAAACACTCTATGAAATAAATCCATTACATATCAGACATTGCTTTATATCATATTATATCGCAAACCTGATTTGTATTATATATAGAAAATATTTGGGGTTTTTTTGTGTAACGCTTTTCAATGAGCCCATAGATTCTACATTCTGATCCTCAGCAGAATTACCTGAGTGCAACACTCTGATCCAAGGTAAATTGCACAGATACTTTTCTACTGGAGGACTCACTGAAAACAGGCACTGGAATAGCATCAGATTTAAAAATTGAGGAAGCCTGACGGCATAGGTTCAAAAACAGCTTCTTGAGATGGGGCCCCCATTTTGAAAATCAAAAAGAAATATTTTTTTCATTTGTTCATGATTTTCACCTTGATTAGTTCTGTATATCTTCTTTTTTTCTTTTTTGTGCCTTTGTTTTGTTTCAGCATCAGGTTTGTTGAACAATCGATGAAAAAAAATGGACCCAAATTATTGATATGAAGAGTACATCGTAATTTCGGTTTTTATTGCAATTTTCAAGTGCATTTGGTATGAGTCAATGGTTAAGAGTGAAGAAAAAAATCTCAAGAAGTGCTGAATATGTTTGTTTGTTTCTTTCATCTTTCTCCACTGTCACTCCCCTAAATATCTGTAATGATAATAAAAGGTTAGAATCCTCTATGAAGTGTCAGGAAGCAATTCTTCCTTTAAAAAAAAATGTAAGTGCATATTAATCTTGAACTTGACTGTATGCAGTGACGGTGCTCGGTAAGACTGCCCCCACCCCCTGCTAATTCTTTTCAGATGTTTTTACATTGATTTTAGGTATTTTTAAATAATTCATTTTTAGATATTCCAGGGATCTTCAGATATATTGCGCACACAGTGGTTTGCCACCCCCCCCCCTTTCCTGCAATTGTTGAATCTGTGGGTCCCTCATGGCATCCCCCCCTTTCCTGCAATTGTCGAATCTGTGGGTCCCACACAGCACCCCCCCCTTTCCTGCAATTGTCGAATCTGTGGGTCCCACACGGCATCCCCCCCTTTCCTGCAATTGTCGAATCTGTGGGTCCCACACGGCATCCCCCCCTTTCCTGCAATTGTCGAATCTGTGGGTCCCACACGGCTTCCCCCCCTTCCCTGCAATTGTCGAATCTGTGGGTACCACACGGCACCTCTGCTTCAAGAGTTCTCAGTGCTTTATGAATCTTCCAACTAGCATTTACATTGTCTTTCATCATTCCTGGAACTTAGTTTGAAATGGTCAAAACTGTCAACATAGATTTTTTTCAGTTTTCAAGCTGGTCTGGCTGGCTGGTTGGCTAGCTTTGTATATATGTACAATGCGCACAGGCCACATCAATGGAGCTAGAAGGCTGATAATTAAAACATTTACTCCTTATTATGTTTAGAAAAAACATTTGGATTTCTTGGGGGGGGGGTAAAATTCCCCTTCTAAATAGTTTTTTGGTTGTGTGTTCAATTAGAAATGTAATTTTATGCTAAATTAGCCGCTTAGTTTCTGTCCAGCAGCATTCACACTTGTTTTGTTTTTTTCAAAATTCAGACTTCACTGCCCAACAAAAGTCGAGAGAATTAACTTATTCATTGATCATTAAATTCAAAGTATCAGATGATTATGGGTGTCTGCTGCCATTTTCCTACCAAAAGGATGTATTCAGAATATATCAGTGAATAATACTTTTTTTCCATATGGGAACATTAAGTTGGGGTTCCATAAAACAATTGTACTGCACCATTGTCTTTTCTGTCTTTAGATGAGGGATCATCATTATGTAGAGATTTTTCCAAACTATTGTCCTCATTTTGGTTCATCTTTTGGACCCAGCATTTCGGCCATTGTACTCTACGGTTTTCTTCAGATGGGTTTTATAAAATGGAATCTCTTGACTAAAGTTCCAACTTCCAAACTCCCTTGTCCTTGGTGAGAAGGCCTAATCCAATTGGGAGGAGGGGGATGCATTAAACACTTGCCTCCCCCCCATCCTTTAGCACATGCCTTTGTCCATCCATGTTTGTTTGTTACAAGAGGTAAACAAATAAAGAATTTTGGAGTTTCTAATGCTATAAAAGACAACTGAGAACCAAATGATGGACTGTCAGTTGAAGAAGGAAATGTTGTTTCATCGTGCAATGGAAGACCGTTCACCTGGCTTTGAGAAAACCAGAATTACCAGAAAACTGCCTTTTGTTAAATCACGGCACAATCCCATCTGTTCTTATATTCATTTTGGATGAGTTTGCGGCATTCATTTATTCAGCTCCCGACCCTATGGTGACATTTGCTGTTTTTCATCTTCACATAATAGTCCCTAATGCTTTTGTTCTGGGTTCTATTAATATCAGCCATATCCAGATCTTTTCATCTGCAATTTTGTTTGTCTTCTGAATTCTCCAGAGAGTTGCTTTTCTTCCCAATTTTAACTTTTCATTTTTGTTGCTATTTCTTGTCTGTTAATTTTGCTGTTTCTAGCTTGCATTATTAGAAACTGTCAAAATAAGTTTCTCCAGTGTCCTGGCTGGCTATATATGTGCCATGCACACAGGCCACATAAATGGAGCTAGAGGGCTGTCAATTTTAATATTTACTCCTTATGTGTAGAAAAAAAATTTTTCATTTTTATTTCTTTAAATTCCCATTCTGAATAGCTTTTCAGTGGGGGATTCAACTTACACTGTAAGTTTATTGCTACAGGAGTCTCTCTTTATGATCCCCAGCTGCTTTGGGCACCTGGTATTCCATCCAAGTACCAATCAGGATTGATATTGCTTAAATTTGGTGGTTTTACAAGAATCACTACATCTAATACAATTTGGCTGTAAGACTAAGTTCAGATAGAAAAGTGTGAAATGCTGGTTACAAACAAGAAATGACTTCCTGATGATAATCAGAATATCAGATGAGAATGACCATAGGTTTGCAAGCCAGGAGAGCCAAAATATTTTGGCAAAACGTGTTAAATTTCAGGTAAATCAGTGTAATTATGGCAAAACCGTGGAAAATTCTGTGCGAATCAGGCATTTTTCACACCTTATAGAAGGAGTTCCCATACGCCTATGCATTGCATATGCTTGTTCTTTGGTACAAAGTAGTTCCTTGGCATTTTAAAAATGCCAAAGAACTATTTTGAGACTGAGTACTATAACATCCCTACTTGAGAACCACTTTGAGATTGAGTATGATTGCTTCACTACTTAAGAACTGGGTGACATGGAATCTCCATTCTCTGAATAATGAAACCTCTGACAATGAAACAATGATATTTGTCTGACA
This sequence comes from Thysanoteuthis rhombus, assembly GCA_963457665.1. Lineage (NCBI taxonomy): Eukaryota > Metazoa > Mollusca > Cephalopoda > Oegopsida > Thysanoteuthidae > Thysanoteuthis > Thysanoteuthis major. The sequence continues at coordinate 69,968,223 of OY735205.1, read as the reverse complement.
TTGTCCTCACCGACCCATGCAAAATGATTTCATCAATAATCAAGCCCAAATAAAATAACCATTGCTCTGGTCTCTCCCAATATGATGATACCGTTCAGATCTCCTTTAAAATTTAAAGATTAAACCGAACAGACAACTTGTTGAGACAAGTTATCTCATCTTTGGCAGAAAATACGTTGATATCTTTTTACAGACATCCAACAAAGTTCATGTCGAGAGATTAAAAAAAAAAGGCAAGTCTTGTTAGTCAATAGAAACCGTCACGGAACCAATGCCTTTTGGCAGCACACCATATTGGAGGTGATCAATTCAAAAATGGGATGATCAATAAGTAAGTTACTTCTCTCAGCTTTCATGGTGGGGTGTGATAACTGAAAAAAGCTGGAACTTTTTTTTAACCAAAAACTGATTCTACCAGACACAAATGTGTGGACCACTTTTGAACACTCCATTAAATTTTATTGGTGGGAGGATTTTGAAAAACAAAACATTTTTTGTAGACATAATAAGGAGTAAATGTTTAAATCTTCAGCCTTCTAGCTCCATTGGTGTGTCCTGTATGCATGATGCATACATGCATACATAGCCAGCCATCTAGACCAACTTGAAAACCAAAGAAGCCGATGATGACAGTTTTAGTTGACAGTTTCCAATAGAAAAGACGAAAACGAAGCAAAGAATCTGTCTGTAATTTGTGGAAGAGTGATCATCCTCCCCAGAATTGTTCAGATAATTAAACTCATCCTTGTGTTGTTTTTGTCATTACCTGAACATTCTGGCCTATTCACTCCACATCCTTCTTCAGGTGTATGAGGAGCCACCCTCGGGTGGCCAAATCTCCTACCTGCACCAATGCTACACGCATATTACCAGATTTCTAATCTGAATTATAAATTTACCTAAAGATCACGTTAGATCATGGACATAATTCTATTTCTAGATAATATCAGCTGAAAAAAGTCCATCCCCTGAAATTTGAATGAATTAATATTTATGAAACTCTCTTTAAATCCACCAGTTTATAGAAATGATTTTTAGGAGAAAAATGCTCTGTAGTATCTATTAATATGGTAGAGCATAAACTCTAATTCCCTGCCCCCTTTACACTAAATGCAAGGTACAGGTAACACCATTGTTCTGTAATAAAAACTATGTAGATTTTATTGTTTGGGGTTGTTTTTTTTTTTTATAAAGACTACTGATACCTAAGTGACAGGGTTATCACCAAAAGTATTGTCAGTACTGGCATCAAATGCTAGGCGGCATCTGTCATGTGACTCTCCGAACTCAAACAGAAAATTGGGAAAATAAATCAATTAAAAAGAACAAAAAGTCAAAATAAGAAAATTCCCCGATATAAAGGTCTGATTAAATGCTTGGTGAAAGTTAGAATTTTAAGGTTTGATTCAATTAGTAACTGAGTTGGGAGTAATTTGTTTGGTATGAGAGAAAACACATTTCTAGGTATATAACTACTTAGTATGTGGGTGTAAAGAATCCAACAGTATGATGGTAATTGACAATAAGGAAATGAAAAGATTGTGACTAGTTAAATACATCTCAACATTTTCGCTCATAGTAATTTCTAGTTTACTTTGTCTATTCTCCTCCTATCTCTGATGAAGCCTACATAGGAGAAATGCATTGGAAAAGTCAATAAAAATTTTGAGATGTATAAACTAGTTTCAATTTTTTCATTCCCATATAGTCAATTATTATTATCAGATATTTATATATATGTGTGTGTGTGTGTGTTTAACTCTATACGTAACTCAGCAACACAACATCAAGAAGAAGAAAAAAATTCATGAAGTCTATTTTCAGAGTTTCTAGCTTTGATAATTTCAGGAATCCCTCTGATTACAAATGTATGGGTTATATATATATATATATATATATATATATATATAATGTAATCTGTTTTTGCGTATGGTTGCCAATTTTACAGTAGTGCACTGGGGTGGTATGAAACAGGTTTTATTTTTATACATAGATTTGTATGTGTTCGGCAGGTGTTAGCATGTGTTCAGATAATTGTGTTATGTATGATGCTTTTCATAAGTATATAGGTATATGAATGTGAATATTGTGCGTCGAGGTTAGTTATATATATATTTGCACGTGTGCATATTGTATGGGTATGCAAATGTGTATGTAAGTGCTTATATGTGTCTGTAGGTATGTGCCAGGGCATCTGCCTATATATATATATAATGTGTGTGTGCGTGTTGTGGTATGTGAGTTTTTAAATATATATTTCCCAACACTTGTATCTCAGAAATATCAGAACAGTTCAGGAGGCTACGTGCTGGAGAAGAATGCAAATAAAGATTTTTGTTTGCTGACATGATATCACCCTATACTTCATCCAGTACACATACACACACACATATATATATATATATATATATATATATATATATATATATATATATATATATGTGTGTGTGTTTGTACTGGTTTGGGATTGAAGTTTACATGATTTGTTTACTTATATATATGTGTGTAAATAAGATTTGTGTATGTGTATATATATATATATATATATATACATACACACATGTTCGAGTTCAAGTATGCATGATTTAAATGCACATGTGTGTGTAAATGAGTATGTACATATAGTATGTGCTATTGTTTTTTTCTCTGTACAAACATGGTATGTGAGTAACTAATAATTTATTAATAGATATACACAATACAAATCAGGAATATAATATAATACAATACAATATCAAATGCGCGATGGGTTTATTTCATAAAGTGCTCAATACATTCAACATCAAGTTGATTTAGACGAGGGCTTAAAATATAATGAAGTAAGAATTCACTACACAAACACGTTTATGTTCCTGCCCTGTTTGGGCTTCTTCCACCTGAAGAAACTCATGCAGGGCAGAAACATTTGCATGTTTGTGTAGCAAATCCTTGTTTCATTGTATATATATATATATATATATATATATATATATAACCATCAACCAAAACTTTCTGTGTAGGTTTCTTCAGTTTCTAAGTCGGTCTGGTTGGCTATTATACATCACACATACAGGCTAGAGGACAGAAAAATTCAACATTTACTCCTTATTACGTCTAGGGAAATTTGAAAATTTACCCCTTGAATAAGTTTCAAGTGAGGAGTTCAATTTGCAATGTAAGTTTATCCCAAATTGTTTCCTTAGTTTGTGCCCAGCAGCATTCACACATTTCTTCGGATAATTCAGACTTTTCTGTTGATTGTTACCCAACAAAATAAGAGATAATATTCATTGATCACCACTTTTTCATTTCTTTAATTGAACATCCCCTACCGTGCATGCAGCTTGAAGACGTTGCTCACATGGTAGTTTCTATTGAGTGACTAACCAGAACTGTTAATTTATTTGCATATGTGCGCGTGTTCAAATACTCGGGATATGTTTGCGTGTGTTTATGTGTGTACACAGATATAGTATATATTATTGTTTTGTATCCGTACAAACACTGTTTTTTTGTGTTTATATATATATATATATATATATAATATATATATAAATAAATACATATATAATGAGCAGTTAGGTGTGTTACAAGTGATATCTTCGACCTGACTCTCTTTCCCCCTAAGTAACATCTCTAGTGAGGGGTGCCTGTCGCAATCTCCTTGTTGGTATGTAAGATAGACAACAACCCACCCCCCACCCCCACCTCTATGATTACCTCCTCATCCACCTCCTCCTCCCTCCCAGCTGGAATGATAACGCTTTTCTTCAGATATCTCAGCCGTACCTGGCTGGGGAGACATATATCCTCCACTTTTCTTTGAGAGAAACAGGCAACTGATTCCTCGGGAGTTCCTCTCTAGCAGAATCCGATGGACTAACTCCTACAAGTGTAGGTAGGTAGGTGAAATCTCATTGTGGTCAGTAGCATCCTTAACCCTGTGATTTACATGATATACCGGTATACCTTGGTTAGTGCGGTTAATTTGTTCCAAAATTTTCCGTACCGTTCCCAGTTTTATTATAATTTTATACATTTGTTGTTTTTTTTTCAGCGTATACTTAGTTACAATAATTTGTACTTAACCGTACTACATCGAAACCGGCACTAATCAAGGTATCACTGTATAGTTATTGACTAACCTTTCCATGAATTTGTTTACGTTGTGTGTATTGTGTTGTTTAGTTAGAGTTTGTTATACTATTAAGATTTGTTTTTCTTCCGACAAAATGAAAACTGTTCTATAGATCTGATTATGGTGATCATCCAACTGCAGAAGCTAATCAGGGTGACTAACAACCCCCGAGAAAAATAACAGAAAAATGCAAAAACTTTTTTAGGAGCACTCAAAGAATCAGATCGGTTAACATCAAAAAGAAAAGTTTATGTATACATGATATACAATAGCAGTATGTTTCTCTGACTCCTTTCTCCCTCTGTCTCTCTCTGTCTCTCTCTATCTGTAATATCAAACCCTAAGAATCTGTTAGATTACAGGAACGCCCTGATTAACATCATGGTTAAGTTCCCGAAAACCACAATTTAACTGCAACAACGTTAAGTGAAACCGATCTTACCATACACTCAGTTATATAAATAAGGGTTATTAAATTTATTGTAGGGTAGGAATTTTGCAACAAACTTATGTCGAGTCGGAAAAATCACTTAAAATCACAAAATTCCACCTACAATATTTTACATATTTTTGTTGTTTTTTTTTCCTCGACAACATTATAATGAAATAATGCTGAATGGAATGATGTTACTCGAGGAGTTCCTTATACCAGTTAGATGGAAATTTCACCTGGAAACAAAGACTTAAAAAATGCTATATTTAGTTTAAACATTTTAGGTTCTTGAGGTAGGCATAAAAGCTGCTTTTTATTAAATAAAACTGAAAATTCCAACATACCATTATCGGATTTTAATAGAATTAGCTTCTTCACTTTATGGGTCATCAGTGCTGTTTAAGGTTGCCGAAGCACCTCTCTATCACCTCTGTAAAGAAAAACAAAAGCCAAAATAAATGAAAAAAAAACAAAAGACATTTCCAAACCTCTCTAATGGTTACTTTCTACCCCTGTTAACAGTTGTCACTTCCAATATATATATATATATATATACACACACACATATTACATGAATGAAAAAATATCATACGTAGAGAGTGAGAGAGAAAGGAAGGATATAGGAAATGGCAAGTGTTTTGTCAGCTCAAGCACCTGAAAAGTTGGCACGGCATCCCTGCAGGCAAAAGGTTAAAAAAAAAAAACTGGGGACTGGAGATCTCTTTGCCAACAGGTTTCCATCTTTTTCACTATAACTTTTCATCATTTCTTTGCTGTTCCATATTTTACTGCTATATCGAATGTGAGTATTACAATATTGACAAATATTGATTGTCTGGCACACAATGAATTTGTTGATCGTTATTATTAATTTCTTGCTACTATTTACCTTCATCTTGATTATTGTTTCTTTTTATCGCAACTAAACTCAGGGCGGTTTCCCTTTGGCAGTGAGTAAATAAATTAGCTGCGTGGATAGGAATAACAAATAAGTTCTTGAGTTTAGTTGCGATAAAAAGCAGTGAAAATTGAAATGAAAGTAAATAGTTGCAAAGAATTGATAATGATGATTTACAATGCTTTATCTAATAAAATAAATAGATTTGTTGTTCGATGTTTTAAATAGAAATCCTAAATATACGAATCTGAAGATTATTTCTTGAAAACCCAACATTTTAGGTTTATTCTAATTATTATCATATTCCCTCCCCCTCCTTTTAAATGCTCTTGCTAAGACATCACCTTGGTGCTTATATGTACACAACACACCTACGTAACCTGATACAGTATCAATTGTAATATTCTCCCCTTTTCAAATTCGGATGGCAGTCTCTTCCTTCATTTTCTGAATCTGTTCTTTATCAAGCAGGTGAAAAAGAATCATTATGTGTTTTCCTTTCTTTGCTCTTTTTATAAGAGGCTGAGAATAAACCTATTTCCAGCGACTGTTTTCATGCTCTCTCTTTTCATGCTTCCTGCAACAGTTGGGTTTTCACTGAGCAATTATGCTATGTATGTGGTTGTATACTTATCTATTTATACATGTTCGAGCACATGGGGATACAGGTCTCCCCTCCCCTTTCCAAAAGCTGGGGGGGTTCCTATAAAAAAAACCTTTTGTAAGCCGAAATGGCATAAAATGAAGAAACAATTACCGGTGGTGGGAATGGGGGGAGGGGTACACTGAGTATGGTGTATAACAGCCTCTCAATTACAAGGTTTTTTTATATGTCTCAAAACAGCCCTGTAATTGGCCGTATTCTAGAAAAATTATCCATAGGGGTTTACAGTGCTTCAGAACCACCAGCGGCAGGGGTTCACTTTGCTCATCCTTGATAGAACCTTCTATGATCTGCGATACAGCCTTACCATATACCTTGTTCCCAAAAGCCCTTTCCATCAGTGCATGTATGTAGTTATGTACTTATCTATATATATATATATATGTTTTTGAGCACACGGGTATACAGGTTTCCCCTCCCCTATCAGAAACTACAGTAATACCTTGAACAGTGCAGTTTTGATGTACTACGGTCAAGGTATTGCTGTATAAATTCATGCAACTAAATGAGTTGGGGAAAAAACAATGAATTATAATGAGAACTTGGATAGTATAGAAAATTTTGGAACAAATTGACCGCACTAATCAAGGTATAGAGATCGAATGATCCTATAAAACATTTTTGTGAGACGAAATGGCATTAAGCAAAGAAGCAATTACCATTCAAACGAATACTGAATGCCGTTTTTGCTTTTGGGTCTTTGTTTGTAGAAATAAAAATGTAGCCTAAAATAAGCTTTTAAAAAGCAGAGTATATCCATATAATAACCTATATCTATCAAAATGAGGATGTAAAACCTTATCCATCAGACAATTTTTAAAAAAAATAGATGAAGTAACTATGTAAAACATGCTTGTAGGTATTCAAAGAATTTTTGGACAATTGAAGTCTTCCTTCATGTTTTTGTTGTTCGCACATTTTGGCCTTCTTCAAGTATATTATGTAACCTCCATGAGAAAAGAGACCCTTTTACCAGTCTCTTTCTTGGGTAGTGCAAAGCAAAAAAAAAGTATTGAACAGAAAGTTTTAACCATTAACGTGAGCACTACAGCTTGTTTCATAATTTTTAACATGGAAATGTTCTCAGTTCTTTCCTTTGTAAAGTAAAGAATTCCAACCTGTGTCCCTTGTCCTAGTTGTTCAATTCTCAGAAAGATTCTTGAATGTTAATGACCCTTCTTTATACATAGTATGCTTATAGGAAATCAATATCTACTGAACAAACAAGAGATGTGGTTGATTCTGTTGATATTTTAACTGAAAATAGATGGAAATGTCAAGAAAATCATTCACTCTTGTTTGTTAATCAGATGGGGCTTATCATTTTGTACATGAAACTTTTTCATGTACATCTGTATACATAGTGTACTCACAAAAGAAGATAGCAGAGTTTTCATTTTCACAACCCCTTTGTGTCTTTTTCAATCCAAATATACACACATCATTTTTGACAGCAAGTGTTAACTAGTCTTACTATATAATTCAATAAATGTCCGCCCATCTGTCACCAAAAAACTCAAGAATGGCCAGAGCTATGGCCATCAAATTTTCTGTGATTACTAATCAAGTCACAGAGCCAGTTTTTAGAGGGTTTTTTTTTTAAAATCACTCAAAATTTTCAGTATGGTGTTCAATATAAATTCAGGCTAAATTAATCCATTAGTTTTTTTATCCAGCAGTGTTCATACTTACGTAAGAATTTACTATCTTACTATAATTTACCCATCAGTACGCATCAGTTCATGTTGGCCAAACTGAAGAGTTTTTAGTGATGGAGTTTTGATTTGCAGAAACTAGCTGGGGAGCCCATCCATAGGGTGGGTTTTTGGTTAGTTCACTTTGATAGATGTTTTGTAAAATTTTAATCTATAATTGCAATGCCTCTTCAGGTTCTGGACAGTCACTCTTTTGGAAGAAATATACAGTTTCTAAGCTTAGATTTTATTTTCATTTTTCAACTAAAAAAATTTAATCAATTTTACTTATTTCACTTGGGAAAGACATGAATCCACTACACACACACACCTAGCTATAGGTAAATAATCCAACAAAGAGAAAGGTATTCACAAAGAAAAGCAAACTAAGGCAAACTGGTGATAAAATCTGGCTACTCCTGTAGCCGAAAAGGCCCCTAGTTGTGATGTCTTATCATACCACTCGAAAAGGTCCATGGAGACCGAGAGAGTGCAACAATCTTTTCACTTAATAAAATTCTTGCTCAGTCATCAACCAGTACAGAGCTCTAATTGCAACATTAAGGGGAAAATCACAGTAAAGATATAAATGCTATTCAGAATACCCAAATAACAATGTCTCAGTTTGAGAACATGGCAACTGGTTGACCAATTGCATAGCTAGAGATTTAAGGGCCTGGGGGCTTGGCTTCTTGTGGAGGCCCCTCCAATAGTTTGTGAGATTTGATAGAAAAGGAAAATTTGCTGTAAATAGACATACACTATTACTTGACTGATGAAAAACAATCCCAAAGGCTGAATTATTGTTTTTCAATTTATGTACTTGTGTATGAATATATCTATATATCATATAAATATATATATATATATATATATATATATATATATATATATATATATATATATATATATATGAATTATATAATGTCAGTAGAAATGCAGTTGGTGAACTACTATTCATAAAACTTTTGAGGGAGCCTCCTTCATTGGGGACCTGGGGAGAGATGTTTTCAAGAAGACTTCTCCCTTCTTATCCTCTCCCCATGCTTCGTCTCTGATGTTGACCAATGATTGCTTTTGGAATAAAGAATGATACTAAAAAACTTACAAGACTGAACTCTAAACCCTAATTACTGGGTCTGTGACATCCATTACTACAAATTTACCTACAAAAGAGAACATTTTGTTCTCAAATCAGAGTGATAAATCTCTAACCCCTTCCCCCCCACCACCACAGTTGTCAGTCTAATGCTTTACACGCTAATTTTATAAATTTCAAGTGATATGAGTTTTCTCTATATTTGCCAGACTATGAGATACAATCCAGTTATTAATCATGAAGGATAATATCTATGCAAAAGAAAATACACAGCCAAGAGAAAGTTGTGAAAATATGAAACCTCTCAAAACAGAAAAAATCATATCTATAACAGAGCTCAATCTTGGATTGTTAAAAAAACTAGTCGCATCCAATTGCCGTACAATATAAGGTTAGTACTTATATAAAGGTTTTTACCTTTCTGAGTCAGGCTCTTATTAGTTATGTATCAATGAGACATTAGTATCTCAGTTTAAAAAATCCTATTCAAGAGTCTGGGGAAAGCTGCCCTCGATTGTGTTTCTCGTTTAACTTGTTCAGTTGATATGTTGCCAAGGTTCTGCGATATCCTTAACCATGGATTTCTGTAATATTTTTGGAGAGAAACAAAGAAAAAATCAACTTGGTAAAATAAGCATTCGGTTCATGGTACACATGTGTAATATACTTGAGATTAGAGATTCATATAGTCTCTGAGAAGTTTTGATATTTTCCTGGTCCTTGTTTGTATAGTGAAAGGCAAAATTATTAGAATAAGTTCTTCTAATCTCTCTCTCTCAATATATATATGTGTATGTGTATATAAACTGCCCATTTGACTGTCACACCAAAGAAACCACCAAAACATGGACACAGTCCAACCAAATTTGGTATGCATATCCAATGGACCTAGGAGGAAGTTTTAAAGTAAAAGGTCTGGGGATTTTTGTAAGGTCTGTATCCATGCTTACCCCGATATTGATAATCTCAATTTCCATCTATTTGTATTTATAATACTAAAAGTCTGATTCACCCTATCAAATTTGGTATGCATACATAATGAACCTTAGGGAAAGTTTTGGGATTTGGGGAGAAAAATTGCCAATAGGCTTAAAAGGTAAAGTATAAAATCATTGCATAATACCAGGTATGACATATAAAACCTGGAATCTCACAAAATCACATGAAAACCAACTCAGAACCACTCAGAGAGCAATGGAAAGAGCAATGTTAGGAGTAGTGATAGAAAAAGAACAACGTGGATCCAAGAGAAGATCAGGATGAAGAATATTGTACAAATAATGTTGCAAAGAATTGGAGAATGGTAGGACACATAGCCAGCAGAAGGGACATCTGATGGAGTGAAAGGCTAACCAATTGGTGCCAATGGGACAGTAAATGCAGTGGAGAGGACACAAGATGGGAAAGGCCTTTGTCCTGCAGTGGACCCATCATGACAATGATGTTTGAACATTCACTCAGTGTTACCAAGTGAACAAATATTTTTGTACTAGTGTGAGTGCCAAATATAACAGCCAAAAATGGCCAAAACACAATGAAAAGATTTTTAAAATGGTTAAAAAATGGCCAAATTGTTTAAGCACTTCTGTGTTAATTTTAAGATTTTCACTACCAAAAGGCAAAAAGTGCTAAATTGGCAAACTGTATACACTTATCTGAAAGAATATTTGTGTACTTTGTTCCTGGGAAGGGCATAACATTTGAAGATTGGAAAATGGACACAAAAATAGCAAAACTGAAATTGTCTCTTGGAAGAGATTATCAATATTTATAATGGTATTCGTAAGGAATCTCACATTCTATAAATAAAATTTTTACAATCCAGATCAGATCATAGTTTCACAAAAATTTCTTGCTAACTGAGTGGACTCTTATCTTATAGATAAGAAATTTTTGCTCTCTTTCCAAATAGAAACTAGTGCAGGGGGATGGATCCAGGATTTTAAGGGCGGGGTCCTAATGGAAAAATTTGAGCAGTGAAGGAGGGTGGTCCAGATAGAAAAATTTGAGTCGGGGGGGGGGGGCCAAATGAGAAAATTTATCTTTATAAAAAATGGGTGGAACAGAAAACAAATTTCAAACGTTAAAAATAAGAAAGTAATGTGTGATCTGGCATTTTTCACTTACATCTGAGTCATGACTTCTTAGCACAAGAATTAAACCTTTAATACCCACAAATAGGTTTTAAGGACAGCTGCATAGTGTCATAGAACTATAGGCAGTCTACCAAACAATCTTGCACTGTCAGACAGACAGGGTGGGACTAATATAAAAATTTATAGTCAAACTTTGTGTTTCCAATATCCTTTGTCATTTTTAAAGCAATAATCAATTTAGAAGGAATACACTCTTCACTGAGAGCATTCCATGGTTTGATCACTTTGAGAAGAAACTCTTTCTCAGCCCAATGGATGTCTTTATCTGGGGTTTTTGACAATGCCCTTGGATTTTAGATAATGATGTTATAAACATGGACGTGAAGAGCAGTGATAGTTTTTGTCTAAGGTGTAAATGTTATTTCGAATAAAGTAAACCTCCAATGAGTTTACACAGTGTCTCTCTCCATATCAAATGTTTAATTTTGAGTACAATCTTGGTTGCTGGACTCTTTTTATCACATCAAGAGAGGCAACCAGAAGCTTGAAGCAAACTTTGGATGTAAGTGGACAAAAGCTTTGTAGAGGAGCAGGAAGGTTTCTTCATCTCTGTATTTGAAGACATGCAGTATATAGCTAAGCCTTCTGTTAGTGGTGTTTACTTTTGGTTGGAGTTGTTTTGAAGTTAAGTCAATTGTCTACATGGACTCCTGGGTCTCACTCCACTTGGGTGTTCTCCAGTGCATGTACTGTGCCGTCATCTCCGAATCGAAAAATGGGTTTCTAAAAAGAATAATCAGAGATTTACTACAGGACAAATGAATAGAATATTTATTAAAAAGATGTGAGATGTTTTACTTATTAAATGAAAACAAAACATTTTCATTGCTCTTGAGATTGATTCATGACTATTTGGGTCTTCTACTTGTAAAATTTCTTTATCAAGATTTTTTTTTTTTTTTTTTTCAAATTAAATTGGGCTCTGCCCGTGCTGGTCAGAGTCTGGACCCTCAGGACAAAATTTCAATCAACCCTTGCCTGCTGGATATATGCCTGCAGTGTATAGTGTCAGGTTGCATCATTATTCTAAGGATTGATTTAGGTCAAGCATAATGGACACAAAAGTTTTCCTGCCCTTATTACACAGGATCAACATTTGGTTTGTGCTTCAAATGACTTCAGTGTTTTTTTACCTCTTCAAAGAAAGTTAGTTGTGATATATATATATTCACACATATATATCTTTCTGTCCACACAACAGTATCTCAAAAAGTTTCAATTAAATTTCATGGAAGTGTGGTCAATGAGCTAGGAAAGAATCGATTGATTTTATGGAGGATCCAGGGAATTTTTCTTATTAAAATATATTTTCCCTTATTAAATGTATTTTCTCTTATATCAAGACAATTATCAACAGAATAGAAAATCAAAACATGCGTAGTTACCTTCCCTGCATCATAGCTACATATAAACTGATTTTCATTCATTTTTTAGATAGTGTATGGCATTGGCAGAGGTATGCGCTCTCTGGGTGCTTTTTAATTTATGCAGCATGTATTGCCTATTTCCACCTCCTTATTCATTCTGGTTGCTTGCAGCCTGGCCAGCCAGGGAGATGGGGGGGGGGTCTTTGGCCTGTATTATTGAGCATTGTGTTAGGATTGGTCTCCTCCTAGGAGGGTTAATAAAAATGTCATAGGAGACTCTCTACAAAATCCCCAGCTGCTTACAGCACAGTTTGTCCTAAAGCAAAACTAAAAAAAGTAGACCACTCCACCTACCTAGGACAACGAATATCCATGAAACCCTAAAAAGAAGAAATGAAATGAAGAATCACCCTAGATTGGAAAGCTCAACAAATGTCGATTACAAAAAAAATACATCAATCTTGAAAAGAAGGATCTACTACCAATGCATCCTCCTGATAGTCACCTATGGAGTCGAGACATGGAACCTAACCAAAAGATTGGCTCTGAAACTAAAAACCGTGCAACGTGCACAGGAGACGATCATGCCTGACACCACTTGGAGGGATAACTGCACAATATATTGAAGAAAAAAAGAGTCAGAGATATCTTAGAATGATAGAAAACTCGAATGAAAAAGGGCAGGTTTATACTGCAAGAATGACCGCACGACTCGCAATACAGATCCCCAGAGATCATGTACAAAACTATGGTTGACAGAGAATTAAATGACGCAACAATTTAGACAGATTCAAGAGATATTAGCGCCACAGCACCTGCAATCGAGAGACCTGGTGAATCTCAGGAAGGTTTACGTCCAACGATAGATGTTATAAAGCTGGTGATGATTTGTCCCAGAACAATTTTATTGATGTAATTAACGAACTACAGAACTGAAATAATGCATTTTGGTTCAATGTCATTGCTGTCCATTTCTATATAAAGCATTGTATATGTCTATGTTTATTTGATCTGTTGTTTGTTTATTGCATCAATATAATTTTTTAAGAATAAATTAGGCGTCACTCATCTAAGTACTGACCTGGCTTGACATTGCCTAACCTATGATCCAATGAGAACTGTACTAAGTACTTAACAGTGAGTACCATTTTTAAAGTATTTGGTATGACTCGGTAGTGGATTTAACCACAGCCTACCGAACCAGAGATGAGTGCTCTACCCCTGGGTTACGCTGATTTCACATGTTTTACTTCTCAAGTGCCTGATGAGAGATGAAAGTTTCAAGATACTTTCAAGATAGTGATTCCATCTTAAAAGTTTCATCTTTCAGGCACCCACAGTTAGAAGATGAAAGATTTTGAATATGGAGGAGAGTGAAGATTTAAAAGAAACTTTCGGGTTTCTTTTTATGGGAAAATAGAATCCATGTTCTTGAATGTTGAGCTTGCTTTGCCAAAAGCTTGCCAACCTAATTTCTTCTTTTGAGGATTTCATGGAGATTATTCTTCCCAGGTAGATGTAGTGGTCTACCCTCTTAAGTTCAGTGTTTTCAATTCTGATCGTTTGTCTTTGTCCTTAATATATTTGTTGCACAAGATTGTTTTACTGAGTACATGAGGAGACCTACTTTCTTGCTTCAGTTCATCTATCCTTGTCTGGAGGATATAAAAATTCTAAAATAATAGGCCGATATTGTCAGCAAATCTTAGAGTAAAGGGAAAAAAAGAAACCCAGAAAGTTAGTTTTAAATCTTCACAATCCTCCATATTTAAAGTATTTCATCTCCTAGCAGTGGTGCCCAAAAATGAAACATTCAAGATAGTTTAAACAATTGATTCTTGAACAGAAAAATCAGAGCTTAATATTGCAGTGTGCATTTTTATATAAATAAGAAAAGACAGGTCTGGTCAGTCATTCAATAGAAAATATCACATGACCAACTTCTTTTGGCAGAATGTGTTGTTGGGAGTGATCTATCAAAAAAAATGGAAAAGAGGTTATTGATGAATAAATGAATTCTCTCGTTTTCTTAGGCTGTAACCACAAATTTTTAAAGAACAAGCATGAATGCTGCTGGACAAGAACTAAAGGATCAATTTAGCATAAACTAAGACTGCAAATTGAACCCCCACTAAAAATCTATGGAGAGGGAGGATTTTGAAAACCCCAAAAAGTTTTTTCTAGGCCTAATAACTAGTAAAAGTTGAAATTTTCAGCCCTTTAGCTCCATTGATGTGGTCTGTACATGCAATAGATACATACATACATAGCTAGCCAGCAGGATGTAGTGGAGAAACAGAAAACCAAGAACTTAATAGACAGTAGCAGAATAGGATAGCTTGTGCATGGAGTAACGTACATCAGGAACTCTTCAGAAAAGGAGGCACACATGCTTGGGCAATTTCCCTTTAATATGAGGTGATCATGAATATCCATTAAGCACTACCAAGTAACTTTCATTGTGTGGAGAAATACCAGGAAGGAGGGAACATACTGCATAGCACCTTGATGATCTAATAGTAGGTTGAACTGGAACTGGATTCAAAGTAACAGTTTAAATACTTTCACAAAAAATGGTGTCTTCCAGCCAAGAGTCGAAAATGCACAGAGATAAGTTCTATGAAACCAATAATAGGTAGTTTCATTATTAACTCTTAATTTCATGGAACATTTGATCATCATCATCGGTCTCTCAACGTCCATTGTTGGACATAAAACTTCCCCAGGATTTGCTGCTCTTCCCTATCGTGGAGCCAGTACTTTCTGAATTTGTTTGGCTCATCCCTCCATCTAGTACTCTGCCAGTCTCCATTGCACATGTGATCTCTGGGGGTCCATGTCATGAGTTGTGTTGTCCATCGATTGACTGCCATTTTTGCAACATGGCCAGCCCATTGCTATTTGAGTTTTTTAATGGATTCTATGATGTCTCTAACTCCTGTCTTCTTGCGGATGTATTATGCTGTCTTGTGGTCTCTTCAAGTCAGGTTGTGAATTGGTAATTCTTTCATGTGAACATTGTATTGTTTTCAATTTGCAAGTCTGTCTCTTGGTTATGTTCCATGTTTCAGCTCCATGGGTGACTAATGGGAGGATGCATTGGTTGTATACCCTTCTTTTTAGGACTAATGGGATCTTGATACCGACCCCTAATCGAAAGTGGAACTCTTCTATGAATAAAATGAAAAATAATGCAACCCTTCTGTGAATAGAAAAGAGAATTACTTAAAGGTGGAAGTTTGCTGGGGGGGGGGGGTTGTCGGAGTTGATAACCATTACACCAACTTCAACTACCTTCAACATCCCTAACCAGGAGGCACACCTGCTGAAAGGGAGGCACAAATTATCAAAACAACAATAGATATGAGAGTGCAGAGATCTAAATCGAAGGTTTCTGTTCTTGATTGAGAGCATGAGACAAATCAAAGAAACTTAAAGCTCCATAGTCTTCAGGTGCAAAGTGAAGAAGATTGTGATGCAGTGAGGAAATAAGAACACATTCAGAAGACTGTTAAATGATGAGAAGAATGATAGATCTAAACTATCTTTTATGGATAAGTAATTATTGAATGCAAAAAGTCTCATTAAGTTCTTCATTGGTTGATTGATTTGAAAAATTTTTTTTTTTTTAAATGCGCAAAATTTTTGCTATTAACCAAATTCCAGCCCAAGCATTTAGGAAGAACATTTGATTTGAATTCTGCTACGAGACACAAAATCACTTAAACACACCTTGTACCTAACCACTTCCGGGATGTGATCTCTTTTTCTTTTTTTCTTTTTTAAACTTGTAACTCATTTCAAAATCGTTGGGGTGCCACTGATGAATTTAACATGGGTGTGTCAGTGGCAAAATGGCCTGGCGTAGAACATCCCTCTTCAGGCTGGTTTGGAAATATAGTTGTCCATCTCTTAGACTGGTTAGTAGCCATAGCTAGACAGCTCAGTCTACCCTACTGATTGGCTATAGCCTTGGTGGTGGTGGTGGTGGTGGAAGGAGTGCTGGATTCTTGCCTTTCCCAAGGGCATTAGTGTAAAGTGTAGGGTTTGAACTCAGCTCTTGAATTCCATTCTTCTTGCTATTAACCATTCTGCCACTCCTCACCTCTCAATGTTAATTCCTCTCTGCAATTTATGAAAATTGAATTACCTCGAATTCAAAGATCTACATTGGAACACTTGTTCTAAAATCCCAGCAACTTAGTATTTAATAGGTTGATGCAAAAATTGTCAGCGCTATCTTTTGCACAATGCTAGGGAAATCTTAGAAGCGTCTCTCAATAGTTTACTCAACTCTAGTACATTGTTTATAACGCTTAGGAAAATTTGAGAAAATCTGTTCCCCATGCACTCTCAGAAAGAAACACCAGTTTACCAAATAATTTTGAAAAATACATTAAAGTTTTAAAACATACAGTATCTGTTGAAATTTTATCTACTTGTCTGCATATGCAATACATTTTGGGGGGGCAACCACTGGTAGGGGAGGCAAACAAAGCATTTAACCCCCCTGAATCAAGCCTCCTTACCGAGGGTAAGGGGGTTTGAAAGTTGGAACCTTATAGGGGCCGGAGGTCTAGAGTACACTATGAACAAACAGTTTAGATTGAGTCGCAGCTTAGGCACTCCCAAATCCCCTACCTGACAACCAACATCCAGAAATATCTTTCCCCCCCCTTCCCCGAATATATCCTTTTGCACCCCCACCCCCACCCCCACTACCACCACTACCACCCCCACCCCCCTGCCTCCAAAAAGAGGCTGCAAATGCTCATGGCAGCATCATTATCAAACTTTGGTTGCACTTTAACGATACATTTTCTCTCCTCCTCCCACAGTCTCCAGTGATCCTCTTGGGTTTCGTTTCTATATTTTTGATGTTTCAAGCAAAATAATAAAATGCATTCACCAAATTCTTCATGTTGATATTTCCATTGCTTTAGGCGAACAAATATAGAAAACACAAGGATGCAAGCATATCGACTAACATTTGTGAGGGGGGGGGGTATCCTTCTTCCAACATCTTGGTATCTCTTGTCTACTAATTTGGGATGTATACTTATCTTTTGTTGGTACTTTTTCCTGGATACCATGGTCGACCACTGCCACTTTTTAGGCATAATGATACTTTTAAAATATATCTTAGTGGCAACCCTGTCACCAATGTATAGGTTATACAGGAACATTAAGGTTACATAAAACAATTGTACTACACCATTAGCCTTTATTGACCATAAGGTTCCAACTAATAAATGTCCTCATCCTTGGTCGGAAAACGTAAGAATGGAGGGTAAGAATGTACCATTTGCCACCCTCCACCACCACCACCCCGTATCAGCAGGTGCCCATGCTTCATACTAATTTCTGTTTTACTATTGTAATTATGTTGCATGACCATATCATTATTCTTTGGGCCAAATAATCTTTTGTGTGTTCACCAATAAAATTGCATACTTCCAAAATCTTCAACAACCCCACCCAACAATATAGTACACCCTTGCCTACAAATTAGTAATAGTCACAGTGCAGCGCACATTTTCAAACTGAGGATACTGATTCTCTATTTTGAAATCATTTGACTGTAAGCATGACCAGGGATTATGAAGCTAATTAATGTGCAAAGTATCAGTGAATGGAGCCAACAAAATAGATTTGATCTGGGATACCACTGATAGTACTTTTCTGACTCAAACCTTTTGGAGAAACCGTGGCCAAGAAATAAAACTCAAAATGAAAAAGAAATAATGAGCAAAAGTCAATGAAAATTGATTACTTCAAGATGGCTTTTAAAAATTCTATGATGAACAGAGTTTGAATAACTACTATTAAGGATAGTTATCGCTATGACCCAGTGATAGTACTCAACTCCCGTTTGGTAGGCCATGGTTCAATCCATCACTTAATCATACCAACTTAGAATGCTACTCAATGCCCCTCCTTTAATCATTCATTACAAGGACTTGGATCATGGAACCTCTCCCCAAGACCAAGTGGATGCAGCCAAATCATGTTGGATACATTGGTTCTTTTAAAATCACTAAAATTAAGCAACATCAAGCTTGGTAAATAAGTGATCATTGGGAAATAGCAGGGACCATAAATAGAATGAAGTTTCAGCAGGCCTGGGAGAAGTGGGTCTTTCTAACTATTGCCTGTATTTGCCTAACCCCACAGCACCTTTGATGAGGCTATAAGGGGAGAACAATGATATATACGTACTATCAAGAATGTTGATGAAATGAAATTGTAGCTAAGAGATCAAAACTGTTAGTCATATGATTAGATTTTAAGTTTGTGCATTTCACGAAAGGCATTATGAAAATAGTCATGTGCAACACCCAGGATCAAAACCTTCATTTTTGCTCCATTTACTGATGACCTGTCCATTGACCTTCCTCATAATCTCCCATAAGTGAGCTTTGAATTTTAGAATAATCATAGAGTATCAAACTAAAGGAATAGATCAATGAATGTTAAACATTTCTGCTCCATGCCCCCCCCTCAACAGTTCCAAACATTTGATGTCCTGTTTACTATAAAAAAGTAATTAAAATATATATTATGTTGCAAAAAGAACCACATCTTATATGCTTTTTCATATGTATAATTAAATTCTTGGCCTTCAGCCAATTCTTGCGCTTTCATGTTTTGATTAATTTCCTCTTACTGTAATGAGTTGAGAGTTAGTTACTATGGAATCTATGATAAAATTAGTAATTAATAGCTTTGTATAATTGAGATTTAATCAGTTAAGCCTCCATACGACAGTTTTGAGCAACTGAGTACCTTACACTCTTCAAACCCAAATTCCACCCCCAGAGTATTCAAATAGCCCCCTTTGTGTGGAGTGCAACCCACATTCAGAATCACTGTCTCAGATAAAGCCCTCAAAGACTTAACAAGACAAATATATGAGCAAGAAGAAGATTCTAGTAAAATCAGGTGATAACAGATGATTAAGTGCCTCAAAATTGTCTTCAGGCACTTTGATGAGCTAAGTTCTCAATATGACTAAAGGCTATTAACCTATTCAGGCTTGGATTCTTCAAGAGTTATGGGCATAAGTGAACTAGAATCAAAGCTAAGAATGGTTTAACCTCTTCTCTGGCAATATGGAGGTGATTTATCTAACAACTGGTTACGCTAATTTATCTTACAAAGGTGTGTTATTTTTTTTCATTTTGCATACTATTATACATACATTATATTTATTAGATATTTGGTTGTTAAAACCATTTTGAATCTGCAACAAAGACTTCTGTTAAACAACCGTAACCATCAAAGATGGTGAAGGGTTCTATCCTTATATATGCATGTGTTTGTGTGTTCCAGTGCTCCTGGCCATACCGTTTTGTCAATAGACTTGTAAATTGGCATTGGTACTTCACTAGACCCCTTATAAAAACGTTTTGTACATTTTGGGGGAAAAAAGCTTTTTCAACCTTTTGGAGGCCTTTATTTTGACAGGTTGATTAATAACATCCAGATTCTTCAGAAACTTTTTACTCTATTTTAGATGTTTTCCAGTGGAAGATGCCAATAGTGCCATGAATAGAATTCATTGTGACCATGTTTATTCTTTGGTGGAATTTTTTACATGACTTCAAATTTTGATGCTACGGTTGTTTAATTATTAACTGTGATGACAAGTTTTCATCAATTTTATACAAGAAAAAGCAGAGATGTAGCAAAAGATTTGGGAGATCTAGGGGCCTGGGCTTGCTCCTGAAATGAAGATATGTATGTGCAACATCCAGGATCGAAGCCATTATCTCGGTTCCCTTTGCTAATACCCTATCCTATGACCCACTATTTAATCTTCTATAACAAAGATTTCAAACTTTTTAAACATTTAGTGAGATTTATCAGTAAGAATGCAGTAAGTGAACTACCATTTATAAATCTATTGGGTGCCTCGGGGGCGTTTTGGAATATCCCCTCTGCAACTTAAACCCCTCCCCCAGGAGTTACAACATTAAAAAAAATGTTCTTGGCAAGAAACTGGTTGAAGGAGAAAAATAGAAAAGTTACCTGTGTTGTTCTCGTTTCTTTTTGGGGGGTTCTCTCTATTATCTTTCTTACCGAGTATTCAAAGGAATCCTTTTCTTTTCTTTTCTTTTTTTTTTCTTTTTGTCCTCCTCCTTTCCGTCTGTGTGTGTATGTGGGGACGAGGGGGGGGGTAATTATTCCCAATCGGATCTTGTGTTTTTCTCCTTCACATTCTCTATACCCCTTCTCCACTCCCCCATGCCTAACTGTTAAATCCATGAGTCAAATCTCCCCATTTCGAAAACATTTTACCCTAACCCTAACCCTTCTTTATATGCTCGGTTGATTTTCCCTTAATTACGTTAATATCACGTTTGAACCCCTACCCCACCTCTTCTTCACTTCCACTTCTTTTTTTTTTTTTTCCTTCACCATTTTCTATACTTTCTCCCATCTACTTTCCTATTTTCCTTCCTCTCTCACTCATTCACGGGAGGGGGGGGTAAACAGGGCGGGGGGGGTGTTAGGTTCAGCCTATATCAACTTCTCAATTTCTAGGTTTTTTGTGTATTCAGTGTCTACTAATGGAGACATTACTGTACACCTAGTTCCCTAAAACCCAGCCTTACAATATACTTAGTTTCCAGAATCCAACCATAATGTATACCTAGATCCCAAGACCCATTTCTCTGCTCTTTAACCCTAGTTCCTCCTCAACTTCCCTTATCCTTTCCCTTCCTATCTCGGCCTAGGGGTCTGGTGAGGCCCCAGGATTCTCTCTTTATTTCCACTTTTCCGATTCTATTTCTAACTTGATATCTACCTTCCACCTACCGATATAATCTCCATTAATTTTTTTTTTCTTCTTGCTATTCTATCATCAACAGGGGAGTCATGGTTTGGAATTGAGGACCCCCATAACTCCTTTGCCAACAGGAGGGATAAAAGAAAGATATTTATTCCCCCTCTCTAGTATTTGATTCTCACCTGTAATTCCCTCAGCTCTCACCTCTATCTTCTGGAATTCTTGTGTCAACCATGCATACAGATTACCCCCAAATTATTTGTTTATATTCTTTCTTTGTAAATTGTATCAGTTTACCTTTGAGCCATTTTTTTAGGAAGGTAAGGTAGTCAAGTCAACTTTTTTACGCACAGATCCAAAGGAGGGGGTCTAGGGTCCAAACACCCCCTCCATGTTCAAAGCGCATTTTTTTTTAGTTCTTCAATATTCAGAATAGAACTTTCCAAAACTTTAGCAACATCCTTTCTTGAAATAAAATTTTTGGCATCATATTACTTGAGTTTTGTTAATCAAACCAAACATCTAAAGTCATGCCAGCAGTTCAACTGACTCAGAGAAAGTATCAGTCTGAAAATATACAAAATTATACTATACATTTCTACACAGTTTTGATGGATCTGATCTTGATAGATAAATTTATAGAAAAAAGAAAGCGCGAATTATCTCAAGTAATCATAAACTAACCTTAAAACAGATATTTATCACATCCATCATCTAATCTGAGTCAAAAAAATGTATGCCCTTCCCTGCTAAAAATCTTGGATTCACTACTGTTTTTATCCTTGAAAAATTTACAGTTGAAAAAAGTTTATTAAAAGGGGTCATCATCGACCTTCCCCCAGATTCACCACACCACTTCATCATGGGTGTTGTGTAGCCAATACTTTCTGAACTTGTATAGTTCATCACACCATCCCATTTTGGCTAGCCACAGTTTTGTATATGATCTCTTGGGATCCACGCTGTGAGTCACGATATCCAGCAGTTGTCCGATATTTTTTAACATGACCAGCCCATTGCCATTTGAGTTTTCTTATGGATTCTACATCTCTTATTCATATACTGTTTTGTCTTGTGATCTCACTTTGTGATATAGAGAATGTTTTTTTTCCTGTGCACGTTGCATGGTTCTCAGTTTATAGACCAATCTTTTGGTTAGGTTCCATATTTCAGCTCCATATGTGAGTATCGGGAGGATACATTATCAGTAATAGACTGTACTGGATAAGGGAATGTGCTTTAGGGGCTGTGGTGCAGGGGCCTCTGCCAGCTGGAGGGCTTCCAGAGATTAAATGAAAAGATATCTTATTTGTGACTCCTGAATCAGTGCGTAAGTACTCTGAATTATCTATTTAAGAAAAGGCTTCTATTAATAAATGGTATCTATGTCACAATGAGATTGTGAAATCCCTTAACATTTCAGTAATTTCTTGAAATCTCTTATTCACAATCAGTGCAATGATAATTAAAAAAAAAAACATTACTACTGTAATGCATTTGATCCTCCCTGGGTGCCCCACTACTAAACTAAACTCAGTACAAAAATGATTGCACTTTGTCACCAACTTGGAAACAGCATAGAATAAAAGTTATTTACAGAAATAAGAACCTTCAGAATTTCCACATTTTTGCCAACTTGAAACAAGTCCATTTATTTTGGAATTCAATTTGAAATTCACCAGAAACTGTTTGCTACATTATCTTGAAATAAAAGCTTCAACGCTTATATTTGCCATCCTATACAATGCATTCATCTTCTCTATGTACCCAAATATTATTCTGTATCCAATGTGCTGGTACTATGATTTGGAGGCTGATCAACCAAGGAGGAGTTATGAGTTTCTAAATTAACATCCTACTTTGTAACTTCCTAAATTGAATTTTGGTGTGAATTTTAGGCTATTGTTTAAAAAAAATAAATATCAGAAATAAAATTGTAGTGATCATTAGAAACCATCTGCCAAAACTGTCAACACAGGTTTCTCAAGTTTTGAAGTTGGTCTGGCTGCATGATGTATACAGGCAACAATGGAGTTAGAGGGTGAAAAACTTAAACATTTACTCTTTGTGTCTAGAAAAAGATTTAGTTTGTTGTTTTTTTTTAAATTACCAGCTGAATACATTTTTAGTGCAGGGTTAAATTTGTAATGTAAGTTCCTGCTAAATTTGTCCCTTAATTCATATTCAGCAGCATTCAAGCTTGTTCTTTGAAAATTTAAACTTTTTTAATGATCACTGCCAAACTAAAAGAGATAGAAGTAATTTATTCATTTAATTCTCTGATTGATCATGTTCTTTTGGTAGTATATCATATTGGGAGTGATCAATTAAAAAAGTTGAAAAATGGGTGATCAAAGAATAAGTTACTTTTCTTGACTTTTCTTGTGCAGTGAACACTAAAAAAAAGTTTGAATTTTCAAAACAAAACAAGCATGACACAAACTAACAGATCAGTTTAGGATAAACTTACATCGCAAATTGAGCACTGAAAACCTATTCAAGGGGGGAATTTTAAAAAAACAGAATCCATTTTTTTGTAGACATAATAAGTAGTGAATGCTGAATTTTTCAGCCCGTCTAACTCCGTTGATGTGGCTTATACATGTGATGTATAGCCAGCCAGACCAACTTAAAAACTGAAGAAACCCACATTGAAAGTTCTAGTTGATGTTCTTTTCTGGACGAAAAGGAGAACATGTTAAAATTTCCAACCCTCTAGCTCTATTTTTATGGCCTGAACGCATGATCCATCCATACATACATACATACATACATACATACATACAAACAAAGCTAGCCGGACCAATTTAAAAACTGAAGAAACCTATCGTTGACAGTCTCTAATATCATTTTTCAATTTGGAAAACTTCAAAATGTCTTCCCATCTTCTGTTTCCAATGTTAAAGCATCCATCTTTACCGTTAACTGAACTTCTTTAGTTCAGATGAGAAGTTGCTGTTTTCTGCCACTTCAAGGCAACCCGAGTAGTTTTTTGACCCACCTGAATCCACCTCCGTCGTCCCCCCCCATCCACCCTCAGATTAGATTTCACCCAAACTACTTCTGTTCCTGCTACGTTCATGCTCTATTTTACCAGAATCTCTCAGCATTGTATAGAAAGGAAGGATTCCTTATATACTTACCTGCCCATGCAACTACCAGCAAATGCACTGAGCCACCTCTATGCCCCCCCAGCCCCCACCCCGAGTGGCTCTCTGCCAAAAGAGGTGCACATTGTTATTCAATGAAGCCGTCATGTCACTATTTAAATGCACTAAATGACACCAATTAAAATTCTTCTGTCAATGGCCAGTGCCTGATTTTGTTTGATAGAGGAAAGAATTGAAAAATCATGTGACCAACTGTGATGTCATCATCATCATCATCATCATCCTCATGATTACCAATCCAATTGTTTTCAAATCGGACAAACAACCATGTTGTCTGAGGATTCACCCTCAGGTTAACTGTCACAAAAACTGTCAACATGGATTCCTTCAGTTTCCAGGTTGGTCTGGCTGGCTATGTATGTATGTATGTATACATAATGCATGAAGGCCATACGAATGTAGCTAGAGGGCCAAAAATTCAAACATTTACTCATTAGGTCTAGGAAAAAAAATTTTTTTGTTTTTTCAAAATTCCACTCCTGAATAGGTGTTTAGTAGGGGTTCAATTCACATCATAGGTTTATGCTGAATTGATCCCTCAGTTTGTATCCAGCAGCACTGACACTTGTTTTTTGGAAAATTTAGACTTTTTTAGAAATCAATGTCCAACAAAAAGCAAGAGAAGTAACATAAACTTATCCAATTCAGCATGCTGCCAAAATATATTGGTCACTTGACAGATTCTATTGAGTGACTAACCAGACTTGTATGATTATACAACCATTTTTTTTTTTCATCTTTTCAACAACTTTTTGAATGATTGCACTTCTTCCAAGTGACTTATGATAAAATGTAATATTATAAATTAACATTCAAAATCATGAAAAAAAAAATATCATTTTTTAATTTACTCTGATAAAGAAGTTTTTGATTGCAAAATAAAAAAGTGGAACATATATTGATTTTATTAATCAAGATTTTGGTGTACAATGTAATATTTTTTTTTTTAGATATTTCCCACTTACATTGAACAATCAGCATATACGATGACTAGAGCATCAGTCTTATGAGAGACAACTTCTATTCAAGTATGACAGCCGGTGACAAAGTCCCAGTTTCCTTTGCATGTGTCAGTTTAGTGAACCTCGCATGTTTCAAGTCTGGTCAAGACCAGGACCTTATTCTTACAAGATTTTATGACCCCCTAACCTAGCAGGTTCAAATCCACCAAAGAGAATCAAACCCAAGACCTTCTACATGTCAAGCAGACGAACTAACCATTACACTATTTGAGCAGATAGCAAGTATTTAAGTGATGCAAAAAAATTGAGGTTTTATTAGTGATAAACATAAGATGTTGTGTCGTGCAATGAAACATTTGAACTCTTTAGTTTCATTCACTTTCATTGAAACCATTTTGCGTTCTCAGAGCATTCAAACCCTGTGAATCCAGTCAGGACCTTCTCACGTATTCAGTATGAAACTATTACTTACTTTTCTGAACAAATGCAGAAAAGAGAGCATTCTATCTTTACTTTTATTAAGCATTGTCATCCAACATTAATAATTCTTGATGAGTCTATTCTTTAAGCTTCATTTTTGATAGGTCTATTCTTTAAGCTTCATTTTTGGAGAGTCTATTCTTTAAGCTTCATTTTTGAAGAGTCTATTCCTTAAGCTTCATTTTTGAAGAGTCTATTCCTTAAACTTCATTTTTAAAGAGTCTATTCCTTAAGCTTCATTTTTGAAGAGTCTATTCCTTAAGCTTCATTTTTGAAGAGTCTATTCCTTAAGCTTCATTTTTGGAGAGTCTATTCCTTAAGCTTCATTTTTGGAGAGTCTATTCCTTAAGCTTCATTTTTGGAGAGTCTATTCCTTAAGCTTCATTTTTGAAGAGTCTATTCCTTAAGCTTCATTTTTGAAGAGTCTATTCCTTAAGCTTCATTTTTGAAGAGTCTATTCCTTAAGCTTCATTTTTGAAGAGTCTATTCCTTAAGCTTCATTTTTGAAGAGTCTATTCCTTAAGCTTCATTTTTGAAGAGTCTATTCCTTAAGCTTCATTTTTGAAGAGTCTATTCCTTAAGCTTCATTTTTTAGTCGCTTTTATCTCAAAATTTACTCCGGCCATCAGTGTATGGCCATGAGTAACTTATTCATTGATCACTCCTTTTTCCAATTTTTTTGCAACACAGCATGCTACCAAAAGATGTTGTTCATGTGGCAATTTCTATTGAGTGACTAACCAGATCAGGTTTTACTTTTTATTTTAGAATATGTCCAAAATGCAGAATTTTTCTTCACACTCTAATTTGAATAAGGAATTATTTGGCACATTTTGAAATCTAACAACTTTCAAAACATTTACCTTTTTTTTTCCTTATTTCTTTGAAAAAAAAAAAATACTTTGTGCTCACATTTTTTTCAAAGACGGATACCACAAACATGTAATTTGAGAAAAAATTTCTCTTCTTTTTTTTTTTCTGACACTTAATTTTGTGGGGAAAAGGAAATGGTGGGTGGGAGAAAGGGAGTGATAGTAATACACAAGGTAAAAGTGCCGTGTCAGATACAGTGGGTCTGTTGATCCGGAAGCTGAACATTACAAACAAGAAATGTAAACAAATCCATCACATGAATTTTCTCCAAATGTTAGCAAAATTGTCTGCTTGATCATCAATCTTTTCTGAACTCTGGAAATATTTAGTCTGTCAGTGTAAAAAATGGTGAAAATTAAATAGTTGGAATGGTGCAGGAAGGGTAAAGTCAGTGGGCAGCAATCTTTTTCTCTTTCTTTTTGGTTGAAATGTTGCTTATATATATCAGGTTCAAATGCAATCAGCACTACAATTCAACCGTGATTCCAATAATATTACTTATTACACCTAAAGAAGACCGAAGAATGAATCAGCCGAAACATTGTGTTGTCATCAAAGATGGGAAGAAGAGATTGGATTGTCCGAACTAAAGTTGGAATGTTAATGACTCTTCTCAGAATTATATACATTTCAACCATGATAATTTTCACTTTTTCCTCCTGCTTCTGAGTCACTACTTAATCATTGGAGTGAATGAAAGTCTTGCCTAGCTATGAGAGTCCGATTTACATGAACAGTCCTAGTGCTTTCACTGAGGTGGGAAGCTCTGTAATGGTCTTTGAAAGTTGTAAGACTTTGACATATTGTTCTTGTGTTTTTAGAGTGTAAGAGGTAAAAAGTGTGTATTTGTCTATGAGTGTTAATTTGTCAATAGAAACTATGTAAATAATAATGTATGTATGTATGTATGTATGTGTGTGTGCGTGTGTTGAAGAGAAATGATTTTTTCTACAATCATAACAGTACATGATTTTGTGTCAGTTGAAAAATTCATACTTTTATATTGTTAAGAAATGGATTTATAATCTAACAGAAACAATTATAAAAGCATTGTAT
Source organism: Thysanoteuthis rhombus (assembly GCA_963457665.1). Lineage (NCBI taxonomy): Eukaryota > Metazoa > Mollusca > Cephalopoda > Oegopsida > Thysanoteuthidae > Thysanoteuthis > Thysanoteuthis major. Next base: position 69,940,460 of record OY735205.1, on the reverse strand, counting down.
TACTTAGGAGCTCTATTTGAAATGACTTCTCATTATTACATGGTACATGTATCATTTGGCCTCAACAGCGTAAATAGAATAAAAAAGATTAAAGAAAATGGTCTGCTGCAGGAATCGAGCCTGCAACTTTTTTATGAAGGATGGCATGTGTGTATGTGCTTACATGTGTGTGTGTGTGTGTGTGTGTGTGTGTGTGTGTGTGTGTATGCTTGTGTGTGAGTGAAGAAAAATTTCGAAAATGTTGGCCTGCTTGATGGTTAAAGGGAGAACCCTAAAAGTCAGATCAGAAATGTGTGAGTTCTCTTCCTTGCACTTCATTTTCGGTGTGTCAGTTAGTCAGTCAATGATGTCAATCGGTGCTAGAGACACTTACATGTCAAAAATATATTTGCAGAATATATTGTATAGCTGCCTAGTTATTTACTGAATTTAGGTTTGGCACAAGGCCATGAGCGTGATGCACCAAGTGAGAATCAAATTCACTACACAATAGAAACGGTCTGGCCAAAGTATTTCCCTAACCATTTTCCTGTTGCAAGGTGCTGAAGTGAGTTTGGCACAAGGCCACAAGAATAGGGCATCCAGTGAGGATCAAGCTCACTATTCAGTAGTATGAAATGTAGACCTTTACCATAAGATGATAGAAAGTGGGATAGCCAGCCTAACACTTGCTGTAAACTACTTAACGGAACTCCCAAGGCTCACCACAAATATTTCCAACTGAAACTCGTGTTTGGTAAAATTTTATGATCATTGGAACTGTACTAAAATAGGAACAAGTTAAACTAACAGTAATAAAATAGAAATAATAACCGCCATGCATCGTTTAAAAAATAATCCAGAAAATTCTGTCATTGTTTAAGTCACAAAAAAAAATCAATAAGTAATTCCATTTTAGTTTTTCAATTTCTAAGATAATATAGTTAATTTTTTATTTTTTTTCAAAGAGGAAGGATGATTTTGTAAACAAAAGTTTCCAATTGTAACCAAGAGAGAGATTGACTGTAAACAAATCTTAAGTTCAGATTCTTGATTCATGATTTTATTAACAGCCAACTGTCACCCCCTTCGATTTACAATAATGTGCGGTTATGCGGAATTATTAATAATGCATAATTTGTTATGATGTTTTAGCTTCTACTCTTTCGGGTCAACTTATACGGTGAATACAGGCCTAAACCTGAATTAATACTTGAAAATTTGGGCATCAACTTATATGCCTCTATCAACTTATAGGCTGGTATACGTGGTATTAACTTCTGGCAATGGAAAAAATATTCGGTGCAGATTCCCCAGAAAAATATTGTTCTCTCTGAGCTTTATATGTGTACTTGCATATTTTGTAACCAGTGAACAAATGAAATGTGTGCACACAAGGTTACTTAACTAAAATAATGTATTAATTAATAATCATAATAATGATAATTTTAATATATTGTAACTATATTTACTGAAATGATTAGTTTGTCTATTTACCAAAGACCACTTTTGTTCATCATTAATTTCCTATTCTAGTTTCTACATCACAGCTACAACCATGCTTGGCAGGGAGTTTTCATATCATAAAACTCATGAAAATCTGTTTCAAATTCTAAATATTGAAGAGTATTGATTCACTATTCTTGTCTGTATTTTGTTAGATGAGTTGTATCAATCATTATGTATGACATGGTTGGACTATTTCCCTTGTCTAAACATTCATTTGTTCACAACGTTTGGTCCATTTACCCTCCAGCCTTCATGAGGTGTTCCTAGTTCTAGGATGATGAAATATTCCTCAAAGTGCATACTAGATTGGACTGAACACGTAATTTGACACCGAAAACACAACCCGGATATACAAAAAATGGAGAAGTGAATCCATATTCTAGAACCAACAGTACCCGACAAAGGTCAGAGGGTACATGGCCAAAATATGGTGGAAAAATGAACTCATGGACTACGAAAATAATGCGACCATATCTAAATGACTGATCCAATATGTCGAATTCAAAAGTGCTCACGCACTTTTGTCATTGGAAAAAAAATTTGCACAACGTAAGATCTTTACGTACCCTGACAACTAGAAATTAGCGGGCACATTGGTTTACACCCATTTAAAAAGAAATTATAAAAAGTGCTTAATCATGAGTTAGGGTGTAAAATATCCAAAATAGAAATATACAAGTCTTTTTATTTTTATTTTTTTTACTCGAATTACATAGATATGAAGAAGTAATAGTAATACTAACCGTACATCCATTACTCGAATATATTTTTGGCTTTTAGGCATTTATGAGGTTGCTCTAACATTCTTACAAAAAGAGAGAAAAGGGGAAAGAGAAATACGTTCCTGTATCCAGGCTAACAAAGATTTATGTGATAAGGAGAGGAAGAAAGAGTTCTTTACATCCAATTCCAAGGATATTTTTGTACATGTTCTTATAGACGAGGTGTGAGTGGCTTAACAGTTGATGGCAGAGAACCTAATTCAAACTCCACCTTGGATAGTTCGCTTCACGGTGCCCTTTGGAAAGGCATGAATCCACTTCTCTCCCTTACCTCCAGCTACAGGTAAATAACAAAGAAGTTTGAGGCCTAAAGCCTTAGTCTAACATAAGTATATGTCACCTGATGAGAATCAAACTCACTACAGTCGTAATGATCTGCAAAATAGGCTTAGTCTGGTACAAGGCTACAAATGTAGGGCACCAAGTGTAGATAGATTTGAGAGAATAGTTTGCTAACAATTCTTCCATGGTGAAGTGCCTAAGAAGATTCTTATTTATAACTGACCAGAGGCTTCTTTACCTTTCATCAGATATGAATTTGAAATTAAGTCATAAAAGTATTTGATCTACTCTATTTATTCACTTATAGATGTTTCATGCCTTTGCTGTGCTCTAGGTAGAGTTTGTAATTTGTAATATATTTCCTGAAAGAGTCGGGATAAACTGGCGCAATGTCAAAATAAACTAAGAAATCTCATCTATACACAACAAGGTCTTCTGAATTGTCACTTCACTTTGAAATGTTCAGTTTGTAATATGGCTATCAATTTTGTTTTGTGTACGCTTTTTTTCACTTTGCTTTTCATTTTTTCTAAATCGAAGCATTATTGCATTGCTGTTTCAGATTCTGGCAAGCAGAACCAGGTGGTCCCTGTATCCAACTTCACAAATGAATTGACTCAACTAAGTGAACAAAACATGCAACTTGAACTTCAAGTGTCAAATCTAAGCCGTGAGTTGGAAGAACTACGAAAGGCCAAGACAACGTCCCGGATTCAACAAACTGGTTATGGGGAAATAAAGCTCGAACTAATTCAAACAAAACGGGAACTAAATCGAGCCAAGGAAGCATTGCAAGGTAAAATATTCTCCCTCTTTTTTTTTCTTTTTTTTTTTTTTTTTAATATATTTTCCTTTTATGTATGCACATAGTTCCCTTATGCTGGCTATGGCATCAGCTGTCTCACTCTCTCTGAGCTTCCCTTATCACAAGTTTCTCTCAACTAAGCTGGCAATGTACAAAATATTTTGAAGCGACAAGCACCCAAAGTGGCATTACTCACTTCACCATCCTTGCTTACAGCATCTAGTATTCCCAAGCGGTCACCCATCTAAGCACAGACAAGGCTTGACATTGCTTAACTTTAGTGATTGCACGAGAATGGGTGAATCCAGTATGAATTGGCCATAAGTATTTTCCTTTCCTACCTACTATAAATTCCTAATGAGTAGATGTAAATTTTTTAAATACTACATTTTTCCAAATAGATGAGATTTTCTTAATCAATGATTTACATGTAATCATTAATTGCTACAGCCCAATATAAAGATAGTTTGTTTTTGTTTTTTTGTCCCATTCCCTTCTGATGAAATTCTGGGGATTTTGATGAAAATAGACTTTAGAGTCTTTATTTCTCTGGAATCATCATCATCAGTCTTTTAACCTCCATCTTTGGACATAGACCTTCCCCAGGATTTGCCACTATTCTCTATCATGGGAGACGTGGAGCCAGTATTTCCTGAATTTGTCCGGTTCATCTCTCCATCTTGTGTTCTGTTGGCCTTGGTTTCTCATGTGATCCATGTTGTGAGTCGTGATGTCCATCATTTGTCTTTCATTCTTGCAACATGGCCTGCCCATTGCCATTTGAGTTTCTTAATAGTTTCTATGATATCTCAGACTCCTGTTTTCCTCCTGATCTATTGTGCTGTCTTGTGATCTCTCCATGTAAGGTTGAGCATGATTCTCTCATGCACACGTTGCATGCTTCTCAGTTTGTAGGTCTGTCTCTTGGTTAGGTTCCATGTTTCAGCTCCATAAGTGACTATCAGGAGAATGCATTGGGTATATACTCTTCTTTTTAGGATTATTGGGATCATCTAGTTTTTGAAAGTTGAGCTTACTCTGCCGAAGACTTGCCATCCCAAAGTGATTCTTCACTTGATTTCCTCCTCTTTCGAATGTCTCATGGAGATTCGTTGTCCTAGGTAGATGTAGTGGTCTACCTTGCCAAGTTCTGCATCTTCTATCTTGACAGTTATTTTCTTATTCTCAACATGATTGTTGCACATGACTTTCGTTTTACTGAAGTTCACGTATAGGCTGACTTTTTTGCTTGCTTTGTGTAGTTCATCTATCATTAGTTGGAGGTCATGTAGGTTCTCTGCGAAAAGGACAATGTCATCTGCAAATCTAAGCTTGCTCAGATATTCGCCATCTATTTTGATTCCTTTATTTTCCCAGTCCATCTTTCGGAATATCATCTCAAGGCAGGCAGTAAAGAGTTTGGGTGAGCTGGTATCACCTTGTCTTACTCCTTTTTGGAGCTGGAACGGTTTTGAGTCCTTATGTAGCCTAATGAAAGAGTTGCTGTGATTGTATATATGTTGTAGTACTTTGACGTATACAGGGTCTGGAAATGTTTAAATTATTCAAACAAATGATAGATGAGATATAACTCTCAGCCTAATGATTTTGTTTCTGTCTGGGTAAAGGCGTGGCTGAGGATAGAATCTATCCCCCCCTTTCCCTGCTGCCCCCTGGATACCCAGTGAAGGAGGACCTCCAAAATGCTTTATAAATTATACTTCACCTCCAGCAATCCTACTGACATTAAACAGTAACAAGGATAAAATTGTACAGACATGAATTGCATGGATAATTATTCGGCTTTTAAGGTTGTTTTTCACCAATTAAGTGATTGCGCATGTCTACTTATTGCAAATTTTGCTTCTTCGTCAAATCTCTTTAAATGAAGGTGGGGGTCCATCAAGGAGCCAAGCACCCAAGGCTCCCTAATCCCTAGCAATACCACTGCTTCTTGGTTTCTCCTTTGTTTATTTGGGTGGAGCTTTGCATTGCCATACTTGAGGACGGACCTCATTTCTCTTTATCAAATTCGCATATTGCTTGTGCAATACACCATTGACATTCATGAATTGTTGACTGCCAGCCAATGTAATTTATTTAGGATATTAGAAGCAATTCCAACCCAGAAAAAAAGGACAGGTTATCTTGTTAGTTTTAATAAAATATTCCAATTGACCCAGTCATTACTGAGTTAACAGAAAATGCACTTTATATACAATGGTAGCCTCAGCGTTTTGTACCAACCCAAGTAAAGTCTGGGCAAAGTTTTTATATAAATAATAAAGTCACTTCTCAATGTAATCGCAAAGTTACAATAGATGAAAAGAGTTAAACATGAGAGAGATAGCAACGTTTATTTCAAGTTGCAGTGACACAGACTACAAAACAGCAATTCTCTTGTTTCGATATTTTTCTGTGAAACGAAGGATGATGTCATAAAGATTTGTTTTTTTAGCACGTTGTCTATTCATGGAAATTTTGCTTAAATTGTCCGTTCCATGGAATCTCAGAGATGAGTTTTGATCACTTGCAGTTTAGAGGAACTGTGTTTACCATCTGCTCTGCTTGAAGGCATGAAAAAAAAAAAACATGACTTTTGTGAAAGTACATACCTGTGTATGTACAGGGTCACATGATGCACGGGCAAGGCTTGGGTAAAGCTGCAGGAAGACCTGGCTTGCCCCTGTCACTATTTATATATAAGATACAGCAATGACCTCTATATTTGAGAATCAGGCACTGATTATCACGTATATATAATAGTGGAGACCTTTCATGCTTTGTTATTAGCCCAGAACCTGATCTGATGACTGTCCATATTTACATGTCTCCAACTGCGTCTTACTGGTTTTTATTCAATGGCCATGTTCAGGTCTATTGTACATACAAAGTCTACACAGGTTTGTTAACTCAACATGGCTTTTGCATGCTTTATGATAAGTGAGTTTCCCACGACTGGAGATAAACATTTGAATGTCAATTGAAATGACCTGAATATTGTGGACAAAAAATTCATGTCAAGGTAATAATGGAAACTGTCAATCAAAACCTACAACATAGCCAATATAAGTTTCTTCAGTTTTGAAGTGATTTTGCCTAGCTGGCTTTGCATGAATGTTTTGTGAGTACAGGCCAAACCAATGAAGCTGTAGAACTCAAAATTTGAACATTCACTCCTTTTTATGTTTAGAAAAATATTTTGTTCTTTTTCTGAAAGTTTTCCCCATAAATGAGTTTTTTGAGGATGGGGTGCAATTTACAATGTAAGTTTATCCTAAATTGGTCTTTTAGTTTGTGTCTGGTAACTTTCACGCTTATTTTTTTTTTCAAATCTGAATCTTTTTAGTGATCACTGCCCAACAAAAAGGCAAGAGAAGTAACTTATTCGTTAATCACCCCTTTTTCTAATTTTTTTTATTGATCACCCCCAATAAGACATGCTGCCATAATATGTTAGTCACTTGATCGTTTCTATTGAGTGACTAACCAGACCAGGTAATCTTAAGGGATTTGGTCAGCTGGACCACCTGTGTGGTGTTGATCCATGGCAAGAGCTAAGACCCTCCTTTCTGTTTCAAATCACGCCTATCCCACATAACAATTATGTTGTAATTGCATGTCATGAGAAAAAGCTGAAGAGTTATTTATAGTCATTTAAACAATTATTACGAAAAACCTGTTAGTTTCATATGGTAGACTGAAGTGAAAAGTCCTTTATTATTTCCCTTACAATTGTCAGTTTTATTTTTCATTTAACCCTTTCAAAACTTTTGCGTCATAAATACCGAAATACCGAAGGGCAAATATTACTGAGACCCACTTCCAGCTTGCCAGGCTTGTTGAAGCTTTATTCTGTCTACAGCAGCTGATATTCCCCAATGATCACCCATCTAGGTACTGACCAGGCATGACACTGTTTGCCTTCAAAGATCTTACAAGAACTGGAGTATCCAAGGTGATTTGGACATAACCTCTTAGTCTCAGCAGGAGAGATTTCTCGATCTTAGTCATTGTGCCGAGTATCAAGCAGAGAGGCGATGGGTACCATTTTTGTAGTCTTCGATATGACTCGATGGTGGATTGAACCACTGACATAAACATTCAGTCAAAAAATTGATACGGGCTGGCTCCATCGATTTCCTCAGTTTCCATATCAACATTGATTGAATATATATCATACAAGTGCTGAATTCCACTCGATGTGGTTTCCACTACTCAACAGGGATGAGGTATGGAAATCAAAGCCAAACAAGGGAAGAGGAAGAAATCAACTTTACCTGAATCCTATGTTGAAACATGGCTACCATTGGATTATTAGGTTTACCACCATCATATTCAGATATTACACCTGAAGAAGACTGTAGAATGAATCAGCAGAAACATTGTGTCAGCAGCACAAGCCACAAGGAGTCCAAATCTCAAAAAAAAAAACCCTTTGAAAGTTTATGACCCTTCTTGAAACTGCAGATGGTATCTTTACAAATTTCTATTCTTCAAACATAAGTTTGTTATTCACAAATGACAAAATTTTTCCTGCAAAAAAGAAGAGGTTACAGAGTCCGTATACTTCTGGGTGTTTGTATACCTGGAAAAGACCCACTAAATATACAAGTGTATATAGGTATGTCAACAAGTCCATTGTCTAATGATGAAAAAAGCATTTCTTTCGCACAGAGAATATTCATTTTTTGACATGATTACTTTCCTTATCAATGCACCTAATTCAATGGCAAATATTAATAGCATAGATTGAAAATTATGCAGTGAAAATTTGAGGTCAAGGTTTAGCTAATAACCACATGTACTTATTGATGCCCTCTCATATATATCAGGCATGAACCAAGTAGAAAAGAGGGACGGGGCAACTAATTGCAGCTGGGGAGTTGGAGGAGCATTGTAAGTCCCCCAATGAGGTTTAAGGCAGATATTTTCTTTTATTCTTATTTCCTTTACTTTTTCTTTTTTTTATCTTCAAAGGGTTTTGGGGAGCATGCCCCCTAGCCCCCCATTTGGTACAGGCCTGGATATTCACACAGTCACCCATGCATTGATATACATGCTCAAGGGGTAACTTCATTATTTCAGTCTATAAGACGCATGGTTAATGAGGGTATTTGAGAGACTACCAATCACTGCAACTCATCAAAGCCCTGTAACTGTCCATATCAAACTTCGGTAGTTAGACCCCCTAGTCACAATACCAGCAAATGGGATACAGTTGAATATCTACATTTTTTTTCAATTCAAATGTACATCTTATATGGCCTCAAATAGGGTCTTCCTTCCCCATTGGATCACAGCACTTCAAACATGTTTCCTCTATGTTTCTCTCTCCACTTTCAGCACTGAAAGCAGATCGTAAACGTTTAAAAGCAGAAAAATTGGAACTTCTTAATCAGATGAAACAACTCTACGGTGCCTTGGAAGACAAGGAGACAGAATTGCGTGAATTTATACGGAAATATGAACAGCGTATGGCAGAAAATGATGAAAGCATCAAGAAGGTACGAAAGGACATCCCTCCCCCATTCTATCTTTTTTTTCTCAAAATCCCAAAACTTTTAAAATCTGTAAAAGATCACACTACACATTTCTCTGATGTAAAATATTGTGAAAATCCAATAAGAATTTTATTGTTTCGCTTGAAAGGAAAACCAAAGCAATTATGTTTAAATATTTCAACTTTGAATCAATAAAGTAAAGGTTTTAGTGATTATTGCAATTATGAGATTTATTAAATTTTTAACCATGGACGTTTAATTCCAGAATTAGGAAAAATTTGTGCTGAATTTTTCTTTTTTTGTATTCCTTTTTTCAGTTGGCATCTGAAAAAGAAGATGCCGAACGCGAGAAGTGGGAGATTATCAAACGAGCAAGAGAGGCCGCGGAAAGGTCGGTGATGCTGCAGTCCAAACTGGATTCAAAAGAACAACTGGTGTCAAAAATGCAATCAGACCTGTCAGAGGTAAGAATACATATATATGTATATATGTTCAGGTGTACAAGACAGGGAGGGCAACTGCTCACTCCCTTTATCATCATCAGTCTTTGAACGTCCGTTTTTAGACATAGACCTTCCCCAGGATCCACTACATTTCTCTATCATGGCGTGTCGAAGATCCAGTATTTTGTGGATTTGTCTAGTTCATCTCTCCATTTTGTATTCTGTCAGCCTCGGTTTCGCATGAACTTCAGTAAAACGAAAGTCATATGTGACAATCACATCGAGAATTAGGACATAAGTGTCAAAATGGAAGATGCAAAACTGGGGAAAGTGGACCACTACATCTACTTAGGACAGCGAATCTCTAGGAAATCCACAAAAGAAGAAGAAATCAAGCAAAGAATCACCCTAGGATGGCAAGCCTTTGGCAGAGCAAGCTCAACCTTCCAATAATCCTAAAAAGAAGAGTATATACCCAATGCATCCTCCCAATAGTCACTTATGGAGCTGAAACATGGAACCCAACCAAGGGACTAACCCGCAAACTGAGAAGCATGCCATTTGGGCCAAATACAGATGAAAATTCAGGCAATTGATATTTTTGCTGCTGAAGCAAGCAAAAAATGATATCTCTTTCAAGTTGCATCTTGTGTGTTTTGTACTAATTGTGTATTGTCAATTGATAAAAAAGACTTTTGATTGTAAAGTAGTACTCGTGTTTTTATGGGTATAAAATTTTGGGTAGATTAAACCCCCCTGCCACCCTCAACCAAAGAGTTCTCATATGCCTCTGTGTATATGCGATCTGGTGCTTCCAAAGGCTGATATACTTAAACCCAGGTTCATGCTTTGGCGTAGGGGGTGGTAAACGCTCATTTTCTTGATTTTCTGGCTTGATAGACTTTACTTTCTGTGGTCCCTAATTCTGGCAAGAATTGATTCAGTACTGTGAACATTCTGATTTGTTTTGCTTTTAGTTTTATAGTTTTCTAACAATTTGTAGGTGTCAGATGGGGTTGCATGCTTATATTTAGATATGTTTGGAGAGGAGGGAGGGAAACTCATATCTAAGATTGGGTGGAGTGACATTAAGCATATCTAGATGTGGTTATGTGTAGGTGTAGTTGAAGTCAAAAGAGTGTAATATTTCTTCATATGAGTTACATGTGACCCCCACTCTATCTATGAAAGGTAAAAATTACACATGAAAATTATGAAGAAGAAAGAAGTGATCACTAAGCTTTGCATTTGGGATTTTTGGAAGTGTATTTTATCTAAAAACTCACTACGTGCTACCCGAAAAGTTAGGGTATTTGTCCATGAAAAGAATTTCTTGCACTTACACTTAGTTTGGCTCGACTTCATCTGTAGTGATTTCTTTCACAATCCTTGCTTTGATTGAAGTTTTTTAGATATATGCTATTTCTTCACAATATTCTTTGAAGGAGTCTGAATTTTATCTTTTTTTTTGATAAAATTACAATTAAATTTGGATTTTGTCTTCCTTGTTTTGTTTAAGTTGAATCAAATTTTTGGAATTCGAATGGCATAAAATTTGCTATTTTCAAATATTTTGATACATCCTAACCACGAACAATTTTATTCATTCAAGTTTTGTGTCGTTTTTGAGTTTGAAATTAAATAGACTAAACAAACTTACATTTCTCTCGTGAATTCTAATTTTATTTTTATTTTGGAATTTACAAATAGGAAAAAGTTTGGCATGGGGATCTACTTACTTGATATACCTACTTTAATTCCCTATAATTTCTTAAGTAAAACTCATTTGTCCCTTTTTATGAGACTAAACTTATTTCAAGCTCTTTATCTTTTTTTAAAGTTGCGGAAGAATGAAAGTTTACAATTGAAGTTGTAACTGAATTTTGATCTACTTTTTCAATTTTGAAATCTATTTACAGTAATAAATTTATTGCAACTATCCCTCTGCAAGTCAATACACGAGCTCACAAAGAGTAGTTGTAAAATGTCAGTGTTATGCTTGATTCTCTCACCTTGTTTAAATTCTCTGGAATGTCAGGTGGGGAAATACAGCTTCGTTGTTAATTTGGCTTCGGTTTACTTTGATAGTCTTCTCAAAATATCCCATCAAGTTACCTCCCTTAAATTTTTTCCTCAATAAATTTTGGAAGCCATTTTTTGTTTCATTATTGATGCAATGATACTAAAGTAAAGCAAAGCCTATAATTCAAAGTTCTTTACATTGTTTTTCATTTTCTTTTTTCTATCAGTTGAGAAATCAGTTTGCTTCCATCTGTCGGACACGAGCAAGTGTCACTTCAGATGTGTTTGACAAGTCGACTTGTATGGATGAAAGCCATTCTGCTGACGAACTCCCTTCTTATGAAACACCTCCTGTGTCGGCAAAATCGACTGATGATAAAAGCTTCAAAAGTAAGTTTTTATTTTAACAAGTCTGTCTATAATTTTGAGAAGGGTCATTAATATTCTGAGAGATTTTTCTGGCAATAGAAGTCTAGCTTCTTCTCAATGTTATTCCTAAAAGATCTGAGAACATTTCTACGTTAAAAATTATGGAACAAGCTGTATGTATGCATCAGTTATTACTTAATTTACAAGCCTTCCTGTTAACATTTAAAAGACTCTTTATGTATAGATATTACTTATTACACCTGGAGAAAGCCATAAAAATCAATTTTCAAAAAAACTCTTTGAGTTCAGCAGAACTGTTCTTAGTGTGCAAAAAATGTATCGTTGAAAAACAACTTCTTGCTTAAAATATTTTATTATTTTGAATTTTTAATTTTTTTCATATTTATTCATTTTATTGTATATTTTTATATCAATGCTTATTATTAGTAGTTTATTTTCATTGATAAAATGATTTATATACACAATATTGTAATTATATAATGAATTCACTCTCCGTCTCTCGACTTGTGGTACTGAAAAGTCTTTGTTTCTGACCAAGATTTGTTCTGTTTTATTTTGTGCTACCAGTGACAAACAGTAGTCCAGCCTCAATGACAGAGGGAGATACAGGGTCAGGGTCCCCGCTAATGAGTCTCCTCAGCTCAAGTCAAGAAATCCTTGACAATGAAGTGAAACGGCAGAAGAAGAAGAAGAGCCTTGGATCACTGACAAAAATGTTTTCCAAATCCAGAAGTCGACGCTCAATGGCATTGCCCAGTGAATCAGAATTGGAGGGTAAGAGAGAACTTGATCCCACGGTCAACATAAGGTAGATGGTAACCTACAGGTCAATTTAGGATCAAAACTACTTTTTCCACCTTTTTCAGTTTGTACGCATCCATTAAAAATTTATTTCTGAAAAAAAAAAAAATATATATAAATATATATATATGTGTGTGTGTGTATATGTATGTGTGTGTATATATATATATATATATATAGGTATATTGTTGCTAGATGCATTCAATGAAATGATAATTGAGATTTTACTGTTTAATAATGGGAAAGCATTCTTCTAACACTTCATTTTGTAAATTTTCGTGATCCAAATTACTCAAAAATCATCTCCAGTCATGATTTGATTTTTCTCAATTTGACTGAATTTTTTCAATTGAACTTGAAGATCCAAGTTTCAGTTATTCTTCTACAGAATATTTTTTGCCATTTCAGATTCTAACTCAAGTACACCTCGTGTGAGTCTGCTGAGCCCAGAAAACCACCAGGAAAAGCTTCAGTTGGTAGAGCAGTTGAGAGGAATCCACATGTCCCAGTGGAAGGCCAACCAAGTGCTGGCCTGGCTTGAGGTTGACCTCTGTATGCCAGGCTATGGCCAAATGTGCTGTGATAACATCAAAAGTGGCAAGGTAAGAAAAATGAAATCATTATTAACATTGTTAGAAGTAAATATAAAGCTTATTTCCTGTGTACAATGATTTTCAAAAACATGATTTCCTCTTTTTACTCTAAAAATACCTAAAAACAAGTGGATCATCCATCTTTATCAATCTTTTATCGTCCATTGTTGGACATAGACCTTCTCCAGGATTCGCCACACCGCTCTATCATGGGTGTTGCGGAACTAATACTCTCTGAACTTATCTAGTTCGTCTCTCCATATCATATCAGTAGAACCAAAGTTATAGGTATTGTCTTAGTTTAGCACGAGACCAGTGTACAAGGGAGGCAAACCACACTTATCAAGAGTGATTTCCCTTGAAAGTTTTTGCTCAAACATCTCGGTTTTTCACTGTTAATTAGGTGAGTGAGGTTACATCGGGGTTTGTCATCTACAAGTCTTTTTTCACATAAGCTGTAAAACAACATTATTACAGTTTTTGTTTTTCTTGAAGAAAACTCCGAAAATTAGGATAAGAATTCTATAATGGTCCATGTTTATACACCAAAAATATGGCACTTCAGGTTTCGAGTGGCGAAGAAAATTTGGATCGTTCATATAGATGAGGGGTTGGCAAACTACAGCCCAGTGGGCAAAATCAGGCTCTCATTCCTCAGTTCTCATTCCTCAACTCTCATTCCTCCTGCAGCTTCTAATGTATCATCTAAAAATCTACAGACATTATGCAGACTTGCTGTTCTAATTATATACTCGGCTTTTCCACCATCCCCAAGAATCTGATAGTTCTCATTGATTGATAGTACAGTTGAGCTTATATGAAATCAAACATGAAATCAAATAAGCCCAATTGGTGGGAGGTGGGGGTTGAGCTTGCACTCATGTTTTATTGTTGAGGTTGGGATTAGGATTAGAGGTAGGGTGGGGGATATGCACTAAGAAAAATGTTTTATTGTCAAGTCAGGGTAAGATTTCTTGTGAAAATACTGCCAGACTGGCCGAAGCATTAAGAGAAAGAAATTCACATCTACGATTACCTACAGCAAGTGGAAAGTAAAGGTACAGTTTAGCGTTCTAGCCACATCTGTTGTAAATGCTCCTCTAATAAAACTTTTGAAGATTTCCTTTTTCAAAACTAAATTTCTGGAAGGTTCTGGATGGTCTAATAGACACAAAAGAACAAAATTATTTGGAAAAAAATTTCTCTGACAAACTTCAAACTTGGTCCACCAATTGTATTTACCTTGTTCCTTAATCTATTGATTTCACTGATTTCTTTACAAATGAAAGTTTTTTATGAGTGCGAACGCAGACCCCGAGAAACTGATGAATTTTCTTTGAAAAGTTCGACCTAAAAATGTGTGCTGTAGGTAAATTGAGACCTGCTGATTTTGACTGTGCATTTGTTTTTCCTCTGCAATACATCGTTCTCTACTTTTAAGAGTATAAACGTACATACATACTCTCGTAGTTTATAAAATCATTATCAGTCTTTTATTGTCCATCGTTGGACATTGACCTTCCCCAGGATTCACCACATTTCTCTATCATGGGCATTGCGGAGCCAGTATTTTCTGAATTTGTCTAATTCATCTCTCCATCTTGTATTTTGCCGGCCTCAGTTTTACATGTGATCTCTGGGGATCCATGTTGTGAGTCGTGATGTCCATCGGTTGTCTGCTATTCTTGCAACATGACCGGCCCTTTGCCATTCAAGTTTTTTAATGGATTCTATGATGTCTCAAACTCCTATTTTCTTCCTGATATACTGCGCTGTCTTGTGATCTCCCCATGAGAGGTTGAGCATGATTCTTTCATGTGCACATTACATGATTTTGACTTTGTGGGTCTGTCCCTTGGTTAGGTTCTATGAAATAGATGTCTCAATTTCAGTAATGAGATGCTTGTCATGCAGTTGGTTACAAGTAAACAAAAAAATACTTTTTCTTCATTAGAAAGAATTAAAATTGTAAGCATTTAGATGGAAGTTGATTAATATTTTTCACCTTTTTTTTTTTCTCCAGGTTTTGTTGGGTTTAAGTGACTCTGAATTGAGTTCAGCACTGGGAATAACAAATCCAATGCACAGGAGGAAATTAAGGCTTGCAATTGAAGATCAGCGAGATCTTTCAGAAAGGTGAGTTTTTAGTGTTTCTTTGGTCTTGTTTTTTGTTTTTTTGAATAATTTTCACTTTGCTGGGCATTACACTTGATGCCAAATCATTTTCTTAGTATTGAATTGACCCCCAAAAAGAGTAGAAAAAGTTTTCCTTCAATTTGACTCCCAGAGGGGAATAAAAGGCTTCCCTTCACTTTTGGACTCCTAAAAGGAGAAAAAATGTGATCAGAATTTAAGGTCAGGTTAAAACAAAAAATTGACATCAACCTGACATTTGAAAGATGTGACAAGAAAATAACTCTTGTAATATGATTCAAGGAGCTTTTTTCTCCTCTGTATGATTAGGGTTTTCTTGTAAGAATAGATGTATTTTCATGAAAAAAATTTTACAGTCAAAATAAGCTATAGAAAAGTCAAAATAACAGGAGAAAAGTAAGAAAAATTTTACTTACTTAAAACTATATCCAAATCATAAAATAAATTTCTCCCCTAGTGCAGATGGATATTCCTTATTTTCTTTGCTGTATCTACAGAAGAGTAGCTAGATAGTGGGGGGGGGGCTTGGCCTTGGCCCCTTGAGGGTCCTTTCTAACATTCAGTCAGTAGAAATGCAATAGGTGAATACCTACGACTAGACATAAAATAGAAACAATTTACATTGTTATAAATTCATTGTTATAAACAATTTTTCATTATCAAAATTTAATATTAAATTAATATGAATTTTCAATTCAATTTAAATGGTGTTAAGG
This sequence comes from Thysanoteuthis rhombus, assembly GCA_963457665.1. Lineage (NCBI taxonomy): Eukaryota > Metazoa > Mollusca > Cephalopoda > Oegopsida > Thysanoteuthidae > Thysanoteuthis > Thysanoteuthis major. The sequence goes on along the minus strand of OY735205.1, from coordinate 69,924,480 downwards.
ACCAACTGATTTTGATAACAGTAACAGTTTGATAACATTTTTTGCGATAATAATAAACACCACCCTTTGTATTTGAACTCCTTCTGAAATACTCTTTTTCTTTTTTCTTTTTTCAAAACAAAGGAAAAGTTCTTGCGCCAATAATAAATAACAAGTACAAATCTGTGTAGTCAGAAAACACATCTGAAAGAACTAATTTTTGAACTTGCTTAACTCTTAATCAATCAAACTTAAAAGGGAGTTAACTGATCTATAATTATCCTCCTTTGACAACTCAATTTTCTTACTTAAAATTAAGAGTTAATTTATTTTCCTCTTTCTCTCTCTCCAGGAAATACCCCAAAGCTTCTGAATTGGATCACAGCTGGGTGTGTCAACATTGGTTGAATGATATCGGCTTGCCTCAATATAAAGGAACGTTTGAAACTCAGCTTGTTGATGGACGCATGTTGAACACAATCTCTAAGAAGGACATGGAGAAACATTTCGCTATTCACCGCAAGTTCCACCAAGCTAGCATTCTTCATGCTGTGGAACTTCTAAAAACTGTGGATTTCGATAAAGAAGTGAGTTCTCCATTGATATGGACAATCTCTCTCTCTCTCTCTCTCTCTCTCTCATTTTGGGGGGGAAAATGACTGTTAAAAACAAGTCTGAAAGTCACACCAAAGATGCACTAGTTCTTTTCTTGTGTGAAGATCTAGCAAGGGCAGTGTTACTAACTTTATTTTCTAGTTTACATCTAAAATTGAGTCAAAAAAATATCTCAGAAACATCTAGATTCTCTACATATGTATCTAAAATCTAGAAAATATATCACTTTATTAATGAATTAAATTTGACTTCAACATTTATCTTATTAAAATATTACTCAAGTGAAAATATTACTTACTTTATTTTCATAGGTTAAATAAAAATGATATTCATTTCATTAAAAATCATCTAGATAGCAATTTTAGATACAGCCCAATCTCATCCAGATATAGATGAAAAACATCTAAATTGGTAACCCTGAACAAGGGACGTAACTCATATTTTGATATGTCAGTCACTGATGCGAAAGATACTTGAAATACTAAAACATTTAGTAAATCACAATTCCACATGTCAGTCAGTCAGTGACAGTGATCAGTGCTACGAAATGTTAGCATATGTTATATAATAATTTACGTTTCAATATATCAGTCAGTGATGGTGCTAGAAATGCTAGCACATAAAAAAAACTGAACCTTGATTACAAATTCATAAAAAGTGATATTTGAAATTCAAAAAAGGATTTTTATGGGGGGGGGTGTACTTTTAATTGATTCTGAATTAGAACGTTGTTCATCTTTATTTTAATCTCTGCCTCTTTGATCAATGTTTATATTTTGATTAATCCCTTGTTTGGAGATTAGGAGGAGTGACAGATGCCGGCAGGAAAAATGGAATCTGCTGACCTAGTCCGAGTTTTGGCTGAGACCGTTCATGTTCATTTTGCATTAATGTGAGAATAGCTGGGCTCTTTAGCCCTGTAAAGCTATCCAATTAAAAGAAGGCTACTCTGACAGGGAAAAACTACAGCTTGGCTGGTTCCAAGCCCATGGAGGAGGGTTGGACATGAGACTAGCGACTCCACCCTTGCAAAACCTTCCTGCTTCTAAAGCTGTAACAGAGTAGTTGCAGCCCTATGATCCTCAAAGAGTCCACAGTAATAAACAACAATTCCTGGTTTGATCTGCCTCTAACTGATCTATCATTTATCTCAAAACTAGTTAATACCCATGAATAAAATTCACAGATATACAGATTTCTCCTGCCATCGAAAAGCCAAAATTGTGTGAAGAGGAAAGGCAACCACCATTAATCTACATGGAAAAAATTTTTGAGCGTCATCCCGAGACCCAAAAATTTGTTAGGGTGTTATGTTAGGCTTAGTCATCGGAGGTTGTGTTGATGGGGTGTAGCCAAGAGAAAAAGACAATCTAAGCTACCTCTAAAAATGGCTTGCTGCAAAATCAAAGCTGAACATTATTTCACTTTTCTATGACTGTCGTGGAAAATACAAAAAATGAACTTTCAAAAAGCTACGACCGCCTGTATTTGATTTTTTTTTATTATTTAGTGGAAGGGTTTATTTTTAAGATTGTAAACTTTAAATGGAAGAGTCCATGGTTACAGACAGAGAAACAAGGAAATCACGTTGTTCACTTTTGATGCTTTCTCCTTCATTGAATGAATCTTTTTCTTTCTTTCTAGGCACTCATTGAAAGGAGAGCCAAATGTGAGGAACAAAACACTGATCCTCTTGTCTGGAGTACTCAACGGGTGATCAAATGGGTCAAGTCAATTGACTTGAAAGTAAGTACAACATTTGATCCTGATTTTTAGCTGATCCGCACGGACATTTCCACCCCCCTCACTTTTGGACCATTAAAAGGTGGCGGGTGGGGTAGAACAATCAAAATATGAAGTTGGGTAAAAAAAGTTGACATTGAACCAACGTTTGAAAGATTTGGCAGGAAAATAATTCTTGTAATATAATTTAAAGAGCTTATTTTCCTCCATATGATTAGGGTTTTCCTCTAAGAATAGATGTATTTTGGTGAGAAAATGACTATTTAGAACAGGCCTGAAAGTCTGACCACAGATGCGCTAGTATTTTTCTTGTGTGAAGATCTTGCAAGGGCAGTGTTGCCAACTTTATGTACAAGTTTACATCTAAAATTTAGTCAAAAAACATCTTGAAAAAACAACCGGCAACATCTAAATTCTCCACATACATATCTAAAATCTAGAAAATAAATTAATTGTTATTTTTATTTGATCGGCATGAACAGCTGCTGTGGGGGCTACTTGGGCATTCCCTCCCCTACTAGGGATCAGGTCATCTCATCAAGAGCAACAGGTTTGAAAATTTGAACCTTAATCTTTAAAAAAAAATGGTGCCGTACTATTTTTTAATTAAAACCCAACCTAATGTTCCCATATAAAAAGACAGTATCATTATTTGCTGGTGTTCACTCCATCGTGTCACCCCGGGATCAGATCAACATCGACAATGAAATTCATTCTCTGAAATCTGAATCATGCAGTAAGTTGGATTTGCTGACACTACAAATGATAGTTGGAATGCCCATCATGTAAGCGGGTTGCCACCAAAATATATTTTGAATATTCCCTCTTACTATCACCCCTTGAAATATATGCTCTTTGCACCCCCTCATTTACCCCTAGAAAAGTGGCAGCTGATAAGATATTGGGGTGAAAAAAATTTAAAAATTCAATTTGCAGTCAGACATAATCTCACTGAATATTTTTTTGACTTTACTTTTAAACCTTCGAGATAAGCCAGGATTATTTATGATACACTATTTGATGATGTATTTTTTCCAGGAGTATGCTGACAATTTGAAAGAAAGTGGTGTGCATGGAGCCCTCATTGTCCTGGAACCGTTATTCAATGCAGATACGCTGGCCACAGCTCTGGGCATCCCTCCATCGAAGTCGTATGTTCGCAGACATCTGATCTCTGAGCTTGATGCCTTAATAAAACCTGCCAGGTGAATTCTTACTTTGAGAAAAAGATTATTTTTCTTGGTTTGAGTATTTGAATATAACACAATGATTTTTAAAAAAACTTTTCTTTTTTTTATCAAGTAGTTATGAACAATATGGATGTAATCTCATTGGTAAATCGACCCCTGAAATTTTTTTAATAAGTATTGAAAATTTGATTAAAATCAAATATGGTGATTTTTGTCAGATTTTTTATATTTTTCAGATGTTAATTTTTTCGATGAAAATTTTTTCATATTGTTTACACCAATTACTAAGGTATGAAAAATCCTTCATGTACTCTGTTAGTTACCTCCGAGATGATGAATCTCATTGACACTGGAGAATGAAAGGTAAACACCACCTATTCTGGGAAGAAGTCCAGATTATAGACAGAGAGCACTGTTGCAAAGTAAGAAAAATCAAAAAGTGGCATACATCAGTTTGTCCAGAGTCAAACCAATGTGGAATTCAACTCAATGCGGCTTTCACAACTCAACAGGGATATGACATAGATATCAAGAAGACCTGAATCCTACATAGCTTCTATTGGAAAAAATTCTATTTACTAACATTCAGATAATGCACCTGAAGAAGGCCGTAGATTAATTCAGACCAAGTGCTGTATGAGCAACTAAATCAACAAGGAATTCAATTGTCCAAAAAACTCATTGAATCTTAATGACCTTTCTCAAAACCATTGACACTATGAAACTTGATAACAATGTCATTTCCTAATTGGTTTTATATTGTGAAAATATTTTTTTTTTTTAAATTTTTATCAAATTCAATATCTTTCCATCCTTGTATACAATAAAAAGAACTCAAACAAAATATTGTAGTTATGAGGTTACTGTTTATAAGGTAACATTTTTTGGTTTCTATACCAAGGAAAAAAAATTAATGTACATTTCTCTCAATCCAATTTTTTTAAACAGAGCTGTTCTGGATACTACAGTCCTTTCCAAAAAGAAGGCTAATGGTGGATCATTAGGTCGATCCTTCCCTCGATCATTCCGAACTAACGCCAGTGTTGATGATTTGACTCCAAAATCTACCAGGATGAGTATTAGGGTGAGTTTTTATAGTTTTCTTTTTTATATCATAGTAATCAATCTCAACAAATAATGAAACAAAATGTGTACTTATTCATTTGTTTCCTGCCACACTTTTTACATCACCGCATGATGATGTAGTAAAAATAAAATTTCATCTTCTGTTAACATTGTAAAAAATGTAATTTTGCTTTATCAAACTTGATAAATAACACCATGATTATTCAATGAGGGATAGAATGTTATCTGTACATTTTTTATCTGAGAAACCGACATATGTGTATATATTTTTTTCATTTGAGGGAAACTTCAATATTTATACACACAAAAAAAAAAATTTGATAATTGGCAATTTGCTCACATCTTTGTAACCAGATCTTTCAAAAAAAGTAACTTGAAGGAAAAAACACTTGAAGAAGGTTGAAGAGCATACTGACCTGAATGTCATGATGAGAACAAAGATGAAAATGAATGTCTGGACAAAAAAACTTTTGAATGATAACCATTTTACATCTCAAAATTTCAACTCTTGAATTCATGAACCACTTGAAACCGACCTTAAACGTTGTTGAACTCTCTAAAAGAGTTTTTAAGAATGGAACTCTTTTAGTAATTGAATTTTTACAAGAACCACAAGTTCAACAATACATCCACCATCCATGATAGTAGTAGCAGAGGGAGGAAAAAGAGCAAATAGTCTTTAACCAAGTCAATTGATTTCCGTTCTTGTAAAATATAGCCTGTCCATGTGACATAAAAAAAGATAAAATTTCAACCTTTCAAAGTCTTGTCCATTGATTTTCATGCAATTGTGATATGGAAATATTCTGCAAGTATTATTTACAATAAATATTGCAAATGGCCATTTTTGGTGTTTTTCAAATCCAGAAATATGGACCTTGGACATTCTATTCTGATATCATCTTATAAAAAAAGTTTATAAAAAATTAATCCAAACAAATGTTCTTTCAATGACATCTCACCTTCTCTTTTGACATAATAACAGCTTGTAAATAAAACCCAATACTTCCTTCCTTCCTCTTACTGTTGCTCAATGTAATCATAACCAACTGACCAACCAATCAACCAATCGAAAAGTATCTTATTGAAATGCATATGGACACATCTGAAAAATTTAATATTTCAATTTTTTATATGAATTTAAGAGTTAAATGTAGTTAAATCATGCAAACCATTTTCTCTGAAATAAAATTTCTGTGATATTTTTCTAAAACAGTCAACTTTTTTATTCATTCAGGGTTCAATAGGTAAAGCATTTGGTCGCAAAAACCGAAGTGGCTTCGACTCAAAAGACAGCAGCGATGCAGACACACCGACACACACCAAACGGAATATCTCCGAGCCAATAGCCATGCGACATCGGTCATGTGACCTGGACTTTTCATCTACTACTGTGTAATTGTGGCTCTGAAAAGTTGGGCCATGAGCAAAGAGAATAAGATGGGGGGGCAGGTCAGCACTATCGGGCAGGGCTGGGCAGAGATGGTAGTAGGCCCAGGCCAGATGGGAAACGTAGACCCCATTTCAAACTGCTCCTCAAGTAATTTTGTATACATATGATTTATGTATGGGTATATACTTATACGTATAGTGTAAATGGTGCACTTACAAGTGACAGAACAGAATAAAAAAACTAGAATGATTTATAAACTCTGAAGTAGGCCCCTCCTCAAAGATGTAAGCCCATGCCAATTGGCCCACCTTACCCCCGCCTCTCTGCCCGGGCTTGCTATGAAAGAGTGTTAGAAAAAAAAAAAATGGGTAAAGTTTATGCATTTTATTCCTTCTTGTTTAATATGGAAGGCTCTAAAAACAAAAAAAAAAGATTGTTGTCTGACCCTCCTGCCACCTGGATCCAGGTCTCCTGCTGGATGCTGTCTGACTCAACTTATCCACGATGTACAGCAGTAGAAAAACCATAATTCCCGGCTGCTTGGACTCTCTATTATCTGCTACCTCCTGTACTGGAAGGAGATCTTGCCACTTTCACATCCTCATCAGTCATCAATCATTTTGTCATTCGGAAGGGGGGGTTCTACTTTTTTTTTTCTTTTTTTTTTCTTGAAATTCTTCCCAGTGGTGTAAAAGTGTGGAAAGAAGAACAGAAGGGTTGAAAGTGATGTTTCTGCGATGGAGAAGAAACGTTCCTATTGCAAAAAAGAAAAATCTGATTTATTTTAACATTTGAGGCCATAATCATCCGAGTAGTTTTCTCTTTTCACTTAAATTATTATGAAGATAATTCTCTTCAAACAGAAGCCATATTTATAAATCTTCCTTTTGCCTTTCAAACTCATTATTGTGGCTATCATATATATGTATATATATGTATACATACATGTGTGTGTGTATGTTTACATATATATGTATAAATTGTGTGTGTATACATACATGTGTGTTGTGTATGTTTACATATACATAGATGTGTGTGTGTGTATTCATAGATATATATGTGTATACATGAATACATATGGTGGTTTTGACTCACTAACAAATATGAGCATCCTTTGTTCGCCATTTTCTAAGGCTTATATACATACATACGTGCATACACACACACATATATATAATTATCTCTGAACAAAATGCCTATGAAATCAACAAAATCAGAGCATCTAAAAGTTCATTATATCAGGTCCCTGACTCATTTGGGATTTTCTGTTGAAACTGAAATCATATCACATCAAATGTGGTGGCGGAAGAAGTTTGGATTCAAACTAATCAAAGCCGTCATGCATGATTGACAGTCACTGATCAATTGAACAGCCGGTCACCAATATGTGGGGGTCGTTTCCCATTTGGTTCCTCCCCACTTGTCCCCAAAGCCAAAACATGAAAAAAGATTCAAAAGTTTACGGTTTATTTGATTTTCACACTCAAACGACTGTTGTCAACTTTGCAAATCCAGAATGAGTTTTTTGAAAATCAAAACTACTGTAATTGAATGCCGTCAGAAACATACCAACAGTGCTTATCCGGGTTGCCAGATTTGGCCAGAAGAAGGAGATGATCCTGAGCTTCATCTTAGATATTCCCCCAAAACAGGCATTGGAATCATGTTGAATTTGAAAACTGAATGAGTCTGCAGTTAGAGGTTCAATTCCAGCCTCAATTGAGCAATTTTCAAATCAGAGGCTGATATTGAACCTCCGTCTCTGAACTCACCTGATTTCCGAGCAACACTATTCCCTCGCCTGCGTTGTCTTCCTCTTCTGGCCAAATCTTGCAACCCTGGTTCGGATCAAAGATCTTTCTGTTAAATGCAAACTCGCAATAATCTTGACTCTCTCTACTGAAGAATCTTCGTTAATTCTGAAGTCATGAAGTTTACGTTGTTGATTACATTTCATCGCATCTCATGAAATTGACTTTTTTCATTTTCTCACCATTTTAGTATTTTAAAGTGAAAAATAAAAATTGGAGTTACAAGTACCACCAGGACACGCAGGTCTCAAATCAATTATCAGAACATGTGGTACTTGAAAATACACTTAGCACGTAAAGGATTAACCAAGAAGGAATGTAGGAATTTTTTTAAGATCAATCTTTTCTTTTGATTTCGAGAAAGGAAAAAAAAAAAGATAAAATGCTATCTTTCCCGGGCATCCTCATGACTCCTTCATTTGCCAACTGTTCTATCAATAACAATGAAATTGATAAATCAATCAATTAGTCAATATTTTAACGCTGCTGACGATTCTTTTTTTAACTTTTTATACAGAAGGATATCTGAGAAGAAAAATGTTTTGTCATAAATCAGGTTTTCTGCAGAATCTGATGCAGTGATTTTTAATCTTTTTTGTTCCTTGCGTCAACTTGACGGATAAAAGTTATTGATGTCTCTCTTATTATGAACATTAGCTACTATGGGACCTATAGTAGAATTAGTAATTAGTAGTATAGTGTAATTTGGGATTAATCAGTTAAGCCATAACCCGACTCAAGTTTTGAGCCATGGAACGCTCTTCATTATCAAGACCCTGATTTTGAATTGCACCTTGATATACTTGAACTGCCCATTTGCGTGTACCCCACATTTAGAATCATTGATATAATCCATCCTGTAGATTATAATGTTACACAAATAAAGGATTATATAAGATTTCTTCGGAACTTTTTCAAAAGATATTTCTAAAGTGCAATCAGCTGGAAGTGAATCTTTGAATTCCAAACAGCTGAATTGAAGCCGGGCAAATTATAGTCTTTGTCAAGCTACAGTCCAAGTTGGAGGCTCAAGTTGACTTTGTCTTTCCACCATAAAACAAGAATAAACCTTTCCTAATTTAGGGGTGTAAACTTCTTACTGTTCGTCTGTCGCATCATGTTAAACCAAACTGGTATATAGAATTAGCATTTCCCTTCTGTGAATTGCAATCACAATCGAAAGATTGCTAGGAGGCTCTCTTACCAGCTGATGAGTCTTATATATCTACAAAATTTATGATTTTTTTTATTTATTATTTATACAATACAAAAGTTACACCTATTATCTTCAGTCGGAATAGAAATAGGATTGATCCAGTTACATTAATGGTTAAATCGCATTTGGCACACCAGTTCTCTTAAGATTAACAAAGTTAAGCAATGTCAAGCCTGGTCATTACTATCAGGTGCCATAAGCATTAGATCAATCCCTGACCGAGTCATACCAAAGACTTTAAAAATGGTACTCAATGCCTTTCTGTTAAGAGTGTAGGATTGAGTTGAAATGTTTGTCACATCAGGGGTAGGAGTTGTCCCTTGCCCCATCCAAAAGGATAATAACAGAGAAAAAAAAAAGGGGCCTACGGTTCACCTCCAATCAGCTCATTTTTTTCCTTTTCCTTCTTAAGGCAAAATCGATTGAATGGTAGAGAGATAGTCAATTAAGCTATTGGCAATACTTTTCTTCTCAGATTTTTCTTTGTCAAGAAAAAAACATTTGTGTTAAAGATTATAATCAATTCTTCTTTGAAGAACTGGCTTTATTTGTGATTTGATTGATCTTGAAATTTCACTTGTTATTTAGTTATGTGATAATCCATTTGAAAAGATGCTCCTCCAAAGTAAACACTTGAAATTAACATCCTGAATAGAATCTTCAGTCCTCAAGGGAGACCATCCTTCTATGACTCATCACCTTTGTGATGTCAAACATAAAAAGTTACGGAGGTTATACTGAGTCATAAAAGGAACTTTCGTATTGGTTAGAGACTCCATAGCCAAACTGTCAATCTTGGAAGTATGTACAGACCTTCTTCTCTTGAGCATCTGTAGCTTTCAGATCTTGATCAGTTTGCGGCTCCGTGTAAGGAGAGGTAACGAGGAAGGATGCAGACAGATTCAAACAAGCCATTACTTTCTTCGGTTGATCCCTAGTTTCTGTCGGTAAAATCAAGAGAACTCCTGTTAACCTTGAAATGAACCGAAGATTATCTACCCTATCAAAGAAAAACAGATTGGTATTGCTTTGAAGAGCGCACAAATAAAATGAATAAAAACAACTTCATTTCTATACCTCCATTTTTTTCTATTATAGGGGAGATAATCCGTGGCTTATTTCGGTTAACAGGAATTACCTCTATTTTATGCACAGAAATTAGGAACATATCCTTCCTTCAAATAACAAATACAATCTCTAATGAATATAAAATGAATTTAAAAAGCACTACTTTGGCAACTAGAAACAAATTCTAACGATTATGATGATGGCAACAGTGGTTTTGCTAAGCACTAATTTCTTAAGTTTTATATAAATCTCATATTTACCAAGAAAAACAAATGGTAGATTAGACATCACAGTGGTAGAAAATAGCTTAGAAATCGAGTTAGTTAGGTTCATGCAGTGCCGGATCGAACTTGACAGAGGCCTGAAGCACAGGTCTACTTGGTGGAGGCAACTAAATCCATCCAGGGGTCCCTTGGAGTCTTGGGGCCTGAGGCCTATGCTTCAAGTGCCTCATGGTTGATACAACACTGGGCTCATGTAAGAGATAAACTTTAATTTTAAACCAGAAGAAAAGAAGTCATATTTTTGTGAAATCTAATGTAACCAGATTATAAATGTATAAGCTTTCTTCTTGGCCTCTTAATTGGTCAATGACTATCTTTTATTTCTCACAGAAAGAAGTCAGCTTAATATATTGACCATAACATTCTAGTCAATAGGTTTTAATCATTTTTAAAGAAAATGAAACAATTCTTTATTTGGAATTGAAAGGTTTTCACTTTCATTTGTGCTTTATTGTGCATAATACACTATGCTATTCGACTTTTTGAGAGTTACTGATTATAGACAAATGATTTTAATGCTTCTTACTTCAATAACAATTCATAGCAGAACACAATTATATCAAACTCTGGTGAACAAGTGACACCTAGCTTGTTCTAAAACATATTGGACCTGTTAAGGCCCATCTGATTCTCTGTTAATGTCAGTACAGGGCTGGCCCTAAGGTTCTTGGTGCCGTGATTTAGCTGAACTTCAGCACCCTAGAGGGTATTTGACTCTCGGATATTCCTGAAAAATCTTACTTCACATCGTGAAATTTTGACTGCTTTTATTGTTTGATTTATTAATGTTCCCATTTTCCATTTGTATTTGGAAAGTCCTTTTGTCTCAGACATGTGACAGGCACCTCTAGAACTTAGTGCCCTGGGCAACTGTATTCATTGTTAGTACCTAGGGCTGGCCCCTCTATCAGTCTACACAGAAAAAGCTTTCAAAATCTGTTCTGTGCCGTGATGGAAATGGTTTTAGAGAACAACACACAAACTCCAGAGAATGAACAAACATTTTTACATTCATAGACATAATTTGTTTCTTTGGAAAATGATGTTGTCTATATTTAGAACTAAAGCAACAAATATTGATAAAAAAAACTCTTTTTAGATTTGGTCATAGTACATTTCTTTTTTCAAGTATAATATTCAGTGAATTCTAAAACACTCATTAGAATTTTTAACAAATTGTCTACCATAGTTTTAAAAGTATAGAGATACAGACAGATATTTAGCTGTGATTAAAAGTCTATAACAAGGATGAATATATCTAGATGTAGTATAAATGGTGATTATAGAGTTTAATATATATGTATATATGTGTGTGTGTGTGTGTATATATATATATATAAATGTAAATGGCGTATGATAATGATCATTCAAAATATTACGCACTGTACGGTTGAAAAATATAATACAGGATATTAGGATTTTAACTCTTAAATTCATAAACCACTTGTAATTGACAGTGGAACTATTCAATGAATAGCATGAAAAATAGAAGAACTCTTCTGTGAAATGAATAAAAAAAATCTTAATTCACCAAACTGTCAAAAGGAGATAATTTCACTCAGAAGTTATTCCTCTCAAGATTGACATTCTATTCTCTTTGTATGAATTTAAGAGTTAAATAGTGCATGAAACAAATTCTGGAGTTGAAAATTAGCTATGAACACTGTCTACCTCTAATTTCCATCATTGGTTCAATGGAAGAATTACTATTTATGATAAAAGCCAGAATCTTTATCTAATTGCTAAGTTTTCGTTAATAGCCTGTTACTAATACAGACTGATATGCTAGGGAGTAAAAGGGATGATGAATTTTCATTATTATTATTATTATTATTGGATGAGGTATTGTCACACATTATTTTTATTGAATTTGACTAAGATAACTCATTAGTTAAGATTTAGGTGAAAAAACAGTCAAATTTGATAAAAATAAGGTGATAAATTATTCCCATTTTTTTTTTCTCTTGAGTGTAACTAGTTCAGAGTACACACACAAAGTCTATATTTTTTGAGTCAATTAGCAATTAGTTCCAAAGATCATCGCAAGAAAAAATGAGTCTTCCTTAGGGACTGTAATTTTCGAAACCTTGGTAAGTGATGTGGGGCTCTCTTAGAGGGTTAGACATTCGGGTGAAAGCTGGTATCTAGTAACTCTACAAAAGGAAAGATTGATCTATATCTATTGATATATACCCTATATATATTTATATATCTCCAATATCCTCTGAAATTGTCACGATTCTGATCAACAACACGTATTCACTTTGAGGATTATTTCCCCCTTGAAACTAAGATTACAGATCAACTGCTATTCTGGATTTGTTGCATGGAAATGAGTTGGTGACCTGATTAATGAATTATAAGATATTCTCAATTCTACATGACACATTGAAACACACACACACACACACAAATGATCTATGTACATCAACAGATTGAACTACTTATAAAAATTCTTATATGGAGATGATAACTAACATTGTATAACTCTTAAATTCATAAACTGCTTGATATCGCTCTTGATTGAAAATGGAACTCCTCCGTGAATGGAATTTCTTTCTAAATTTGCCTGAAGGTAACTTTGATCAGAAGTTATACTGCATTCTTAATCTTACCCAGCCAAGATTATAGATTATGATGATACTATAATATATGTAATTATTCAGAATTGTCTAAAGTAACAACAGCAGCTATATTTTCATTCCTCTAATATTCACTTTGGTGTATAAAAATAGATAAAATCTTTTCTAAAGTTGGTGAAAAAAAATCGACTTGGCATTGTAAATACTCACCTAAAAATGCTTAACCATACAAAGCGTATTGCCAATAAATGAATTTTTAAAAAACACCAAAAAGCTTATAGGGAGATAACTTCAATCAGTTATTCCCCTTGGTATTAGCATTTGAATTTTCTTATATGAATTTAATAGTTAATATTCATTTATTAGAGTGTATTCCAACCCTTTAGGCTTTGGTTCTATCCAGCTCAAGCTTATGTGCAGACATCTATATCATAAGCATATTTTTCTATCAGAATATCTATAAAATATACAAAAATGTAGATCTAATATATATTTCTACTCGGCTATTTCGAGCTACATTTTACAGACATGGAAAAAATCAGTGTCATACCAATTATACAATTATATGAGAAGAAAAAGAAGTTCTAAAAAGCATAGAGTGGTACTGAATATGAATTTTAATTTTGTCCAATATCTTCTCGATCAAATGTAGAATCTGGAACCCCAAACTGATTCAAGGCAAAAGTGCGAATAAAACCAGATCTGATATCATGTGTCGCATCAAGATGTTAATACTAATAAACTGTTCCCCAAAGATATTTTTTTCCCTTCTTCTTTTATACAAAATAAATAAAAATATTTTTAGCGATTTCAATAGCTTTCAATCGTTTGTGTGTATATTTCAGTATTTCTGTGAACAAAACAAAGCAAAATGATTCACAGTCTTATGAGTGAATCTAAAATTTTGTTGAGTATGCCACTGAGCCTTCTATTCATTATGTGAATTACAGTTCTAGGCTTTACTACTTTTTTAAAAATTGATAGCAGTGTGTCTGCATATCTCTTGTCTACAATCTCTGTCTATATCCAGCAAGCTTTGTGCCTGCATCAACAAAACCAAAAAACCCATGTTGAAAAATTGCGTTAAAAAAAAAGGAAAACTAAAAAAAAAAGAAAGAAAACTGAAAAAGAAGGGAGGAAAAAACTTTGAGGTTATGTATGGTGTCAACTGAAAATTTGTGCTTTTGACTTGAATCAATTTTGGTGTCTGGATTCTACATTTGATCCGACAGAGTTAATCTCAACAATTGACAAGCACTGAGGTTATTTGTTCAATTAAGACAATATGGTGCAATGTTGTTCATTCTGCTTTAGTTGCTACTTGGCCAAAGATCGTTGCAAGAAATTGTTTTTTTATATACTAACATGCTTATTCTTATAATATCAAATATAATGATGGCAATTATTTTGGACTTGATGGAGGTTACCATTTTGAATATTAAATCTTTTTTGCTCTAAATTTAATCACTTAGAACAATGATGGCAAACCTTTGACACGCATGTCAGCAGTGACATGCTACTGGTTTTTTAGGTGACACGTGATTGTCTTTGAAAAAAAAAACTTCTTTGATTTCATTTTATTATCCTAGTTTCATAAGTATAATTTGAACTTTCAAGTTATATTTTATTGAACTCATAGTTTTATAAATATATAAAAATAAAAAAAAACAGTTGCTTATCTACAAGCATTTACCTAAACTAAAATACTTGAGGACATGACTCTGAAAACAGGGTTATTCAAAAAATTTAAATTTCGACTCATTATACTTTTAAAAAATTGCCATCACTGGCCTGGAGCTTCAATGAAGGTATTCTTATGAATCACTCTATTTTTATTTGAAACTTGACTCTTAAATTCATGAACTGCTTGTAACCACTCAATGAATTGGTTTTGAAAAATGGAACTCTTTTATGAATTGAATTGAAGAAAATTCTTTTTAGATTTACCTAAAACAGCAGGAGAGGTAACTTCAATCAAAAGTTACTCCCCTTGAATTACTTTTTTACCATAATGAAGTTAGGAGTTGATTCTATTAGCCTATAGAATTCTCATACTTGATAATTCCTGTTGATCTTTGATCAAATGTTATCATTATACACAAAAACTAAATTCATTTTTAAAAAAGTTGACAGAAAATTTCAATGGATTCTGTTGGAAATGATTTGTGACAAAAATTAGTTTCTGTCTTTGCAAATGTAAGTTGATTGGCTATAAAAATGAGTTTGAAAGTGAAAATCGGTGGTCACTCTAGAGAGGTCGTCTTCATACACTGTTATCAACTGGATGTATGTTATTATAAAAGATCATTCGGCCAAAATTATTTTAAATAACCAATTAAAAGATTTTGGTGAATGAGAAAAATTTACCCACCACCCTTCAAAAAAGATCTTTTTTTTTTTCTTATTTTCTCCAAATTCTAATGCGTCCTCCATATTTTTTTTTTTGTTGATGTTGTTTTTTGGGAGAAATTGTTAGAAATTACTTTAGGTCTACTGTAGACACTTAATTATTTTTCATTATCTGTTGTCTGGTTAGTTAATGTGAGCATGAATTGTATCTGTGGTTTTTGAAGGGGACAGTTTTACCAATGTAAAACACTAAAATTGGTGGGTTTTTTAAAATTTCTGTTACATCCTGTTTGATTTAGTTTTTCTGCTTATATTCATATAAAAAAAAAAAAAGGTTTACAGGTCCCATTCCTTGTTTCACTCTTAGATTCATGAACTGCTTGACATCGCTCCTAAACAGAATGGAACTCTTTTGTGAATTGGACAAAAATTTTTTTAAATGAAATTCACCTAAAAATGCAAGGAAGTAACTTGTATCCGAAGTTATCCCCCTTGGTTTAAAATTTACTTTTATAGTATATATACATACATATATAAATGAATGTAAGAGTTAAAAGTCACCTAAAATTTAAGATTTCATAAATCACCGACCTACATTACAGTGATGAAAACCAATTTTAATATTGGACATATAACACCTAGTTTCCATCTGAAACTGATTCATATATTGAAGATAGAGAACCACTGAAATTTCATGGTTATTTGTTAGATGAATTATTATTTCCTCAGGAGGCACTGGGACAAGATCCATTTAACCCTTTATATCCTGATTTTTAAATTTTTTGTAATAATGTTTTTTAATTTATATTTGAAGATTATACAAAGACAAATGATACTGAATGATAAATAAGCTTTTAGGTAAACACTGATTTTTATGGAAAAATGAAAATTTGACCCACAAGTACTACCAGGACACACAGGTCTCAAATTAATGGACAAAAGAAAACAAAATAATTGTTAGTATGTAGAGGGTTAAGATTCCGATAGAATGCAGGTTGTTATATCATCTTCTCTTGCCTTACCATCTATGGATACCTATGTCTTTGTTTAACAAAAATAGATGTCACCATTATGGAAATCGAATTTTCTCTTCCGTTACAAATTTCTGTCAAAACAGATAATTCTTGTAAAATTCAGCATCCATTAATTATTTTGCTTTCCAAGTTCTCTGGTTTTTTTCTACAAATATCATTTCTGGAAAAAATTTATTTCTCAAAAAATATGATAAACTTTACACTTCCTTGTTTTTAAAAACAAGTATATTTTGTTTCTGTAGAATGTTAAAACTATTTAAATTCAATATGGCAAGAAGGAATAAGAATATCCTTCCTCCACAGAGTTTATTTATGAATTTATCTCCTATGGAAAGAAAATCATTTACAGTTTTATCTCTGACAACTTCAATATAAACTTTCATTAAAAATATTTGGCAAAATGTTGGAAAGATAGTCCCAATCATGAAGTTTCGCATGCTTGTACACTCCGTTGAAAAAAACACATGAATGAAAAACAATTCAATAATTTAATTCATTCAAAGAAATGACAGTATAATTTATGTATCTACTTCTGTTTCTCTTTCATGAATTCTCTTATTTCTCTTTGTGTGCCATTTTTAACACCAAGTGTGTGAAACTTTGCCATTGGGATCATCCTCCATACAATGTGCCAAATATTTTGCTAACTGTGAGGTTACAGAAAAAAAAAATCTTTTTCATTCTTTTTGGAGCCTTTTCCAAACAACTTTTTGGCCTTGTGATGACTATTAAGATCTTTTTATGATAAATATTTGACATATATTTTTACACTATAAAGTTTTAAAAGATTCGGTGACATAACCTTAAAAGTAAAATTTCAATTAAAACTGCATGTCTAGTTTGGGGGATTTTTTTTAAACCTCTTATGTTGTTTTCCAAGTTGGTCATTGTATTAGAAGTATTGGGAGATATAGTGAAAATGTATAAAAAGAATATGTTTACTTGAATTTAAATTCTGGACACAATTAAGAAACACCTTCCTCTTTTCAACTTGAGTTGACAGAGGTAAAAAAAAATGTCCATGTCCTTTGATGAAAATACCCTTCTGGATAAATTTTTTATAAGAACGCAATTTTGAAAATAGCCAAGCCAGCATAATTTTCCTGCTTGTTAGCGTTATCGAGTCAGTCACATCTTTCAGCCACTGACTGATTAGAATTTCTATTGAAAAGAAATTGTCTAAATTATGACGATAATCGACAAATTTTGCTCTACGTCTAGCTCTTATAAAAATTAATCTTTCTGGGTTATTTTATACAGGTTCCTCCACTATCTGGAAGTAAAGCGTTCCTATTAAAGAACTTTCGTAAACCGAAATGGCATGAAGCAAAGAAGTAATTACCATTTATTTATTGAATTTTTAGCATTCCCACACTCCAAAAAATGGTGATGATGGTATGTTAAGCTGTCTCATTAGGGGTTGGGGTGGTGGGAGGCACAAGAGACTGAGCTGTGGGGGAGTAGAAAGAGGGCGAGTGTGTGCGCTACCTCTATAAAGGCTCACTGTAAAAAAAAAGTGCCGAACGCTATTTTTGCTTTTCACCTTTTTTCGTGAAAGCGGAAAAGTGGAGAGAAGTGAACTTTCAAAGTGGGGGATGCCTGTATTTTCTTTAACTCTGAAGAAAAAAATCTTTTGATCTTATTAAATGCTTGAGGAAATTCCTTTCCAGAATGGTTGGAAAAAAGAAAAAAAAAAAGACACCAAATTATACCTTTTGGTGCCAAGATGAAATTTTGGTACCAATTGCCAAGCTCTGATAAGAATGTCTACTATTCTAGTGGGCAGGTCAACCAATATGGTTTGTTATAATTAAGGAGCGACCATTCAGACCAGAGGTCCCCAACCTTCTTTAAGATGCAGACTGATTTATTGACAATATTACTGCGCACCGACTGATAGAGGTGGGGTTGTTAATTACGACCGGAATAAAGGTGATAAGTCACTTATAAGTGGTTAATACGCTCAATTTTGTTTCTAAAAGGGTTTATCGAATAAATTTGATATTGAGATCCAAGGGAATTAATTTGTCAATATTTTACTAAGAAATATTGCCAAATCCTATTGTTTCCTCGTGGCCCGTTAGCAGATGGTTAGGGACCACTGATTTAGACCTTTGACAGGTTTTTTCAAGCCTCATGCCATCTTAGTGGTATGAAATGGTGCTCAAGTTCTGTTCTTCTTGATTATCGTATCTGAGGACTATAAAAATAAACAGCAATATTTGAATATGTTATCTAAATATCAACTGACTTTTGTGCCATTTTCTTGTTTATTTTCTGATGAATATTAAGGTGCAACACCACTTTAAAACAATTTAATGGCTCGCCAATATTAACATTGGCAGCGACTTTGTTCGTGGATCCTACAATGTCAGTAAAAGTTATATATTGTTTAAGATTTTAGATTTTTCTAAATGGAAATTTTAGATTTTTAAATATGTAAATTAGTTATTTTTCTATCTTGTCCCTTTTGATAGATGATGGTCCTATAGATTTTTAAAGTTTGTTAAATATTGGTTATCTTTCACATCTTGTTTTCAATTGTTCATGAAGATTTTTTTCTTTTTTGATTCAGTTTCTTCACAACATATTTTTTTCTCCTCTTTGAAGTGGTTCCATATCTGTTGTTGAATGTCTGGATATTTTGTAGTGAAAAATGTTTGTGTGTTGCATTAACTGACGTGTGCAAATGCTTAAAAAAGAAAAAAGAGACAATTTCATTTAAAGAAAAAAATGGCTGCCATAATGCAAAATATCTCATTCAGTAACTGGTTTGTAATTTTAATTAGCTTTTCTTAGTCTAATTAGCTGAATGAATTGCTACAGTATTCTAATCAAATCCTTTTCAGTAAGTTTTAGCAAATGATACTGAAAAAGGGGAGGAAGAGGAATCAAAAGGGGGCTAAAAAGCTTTGCTTATTTGCAATTTTCTGTCAAATATCTTGTGCACCATCAATAAGTATGTGCATTGATCTGATCATTAATCCAGTGGGTCAGCCTTTGAGGGTTGTTTTTCCACTAATTCAATGATATTGTAAGTCTATTCATTGCAAATTTTCCCTTTTTTATCAAATATCAATAAAAGATGGAGGGGACCCCCAAAACTCTATCTATGCCTCTGGATACTTAGACTTTGTATAAATGTTGTTTGAGAAATTTTACTGGTGGGAAATTGAGAAATGTGCCAGTCATATGATTTTAAATTACTTTGTATTTTTCAGTGCAGTGTTCATAATGCACTTAATCTATAATATAAAATTTCAAACTCCCCGCAGCATCTTATATTCTCCAATTTTTTTCCCTATCTATTTCTCTTTTGTGAAATGAATTTTTTTTTTAATCTTTTAAAATTACCTAAAAGTGCAAGGGAAGTAACTCTGATCAGATTTATTCCCTTGATTTAAGATTTTATATATATATATATATATATATATATATATGAATTTAAGAGTTAGGATACAAAGTTAAAGTCTCTAAAAAAAATGTTTTTAAAAAATAGAGAAAATGACTCATAAATGTTTTCACTTTTTCTTCTTCATTCATTAATTCATCCTTGGCTATGCCATACTTTTTGTTCTTGTTGTTGTTTCGGCAAGTTTTTTGGCCGAAGTCTATCTTTGTTGTTTCTCACTCTTTCCCTGACTCCAAATACAGGTGGCAGAAAAAAAAAGTTGTAGTTCTTTTTGTCCGACTGCCTAGATAGATGATGTGTCTGACTGGATGACATCTGGTCTCAGACTGGCCTCTTTCTTGTCTTGCAATCTTATCATCTGATGTGTCTGACTGGCCAAATTGTCTGGCAACAGTCTCAGCATCAGATGTGTCTGAACGGCCAGCAACATCCAGTAGTCTGAGCAGCTGGTGTGTGTCCAGCATTCTATTGTGTCCAATTGTCTGGACAAACAAAATTTTGAAATATTTAAACAAAAAATTATTGCAGCAACTTGTTTACAGGAGAAAGCCAACGGTGCCACATTCCAGGTTCAACACAAAATACGTTTTTTTTATTTTAATGAATTTGTGGTCATAACCCCACCCCATCCCCACGGTTGAGGTATCAGATATGGTCATGTGGAGACAAAGTGGAAATTAGTATTGTTTACCACTAATATCATTACAAGTTTGTTATTTTTTTTTTGTTGTTTTTTCAATTGACTCTTAAATTCATGAAGTGCTTGAAACCACTCCTAAACACAGTGGAACTCTTCAATGAATAGAATTTTGAAAAGATTTACTTAAAAGTGCAAGGGAAGCAACTTTGATCGTAGTTTATTGGTCTTGATTTGAATTTAAGATTTTTGTAAATGAATTTAAGAGTTAAATTAAACAAAAATAGCAGAATAGGCACTTACGATTTACTTGTATCTTTCTCAAACGGGGGAAGGATTGGTAACTTCCTTTGTTTTTATTTCTTTCTACTTTTTTAGATTTCAGAATATAGATATAGTCACTAAAAATGATTTATAATATATATATATATATATGTGTTGATATATTCTTCACTAGGCATGCTGGTTTGAAACAAGCCTTCTTGGTTGAAAGGGCCACTTTCATACATGTACATATTTGTGTGTGTGTGCACATGTATGTATGGCTAATTGCAGTAGTACATTAGTAACATCAGATACTATTTGATAGAGAATTTTAGCAATGTTGAATCTGGTGACTACTTGACTGTATGACCAGTTTAGCATAACAAGTGTAAATAAAAATTAGAATGTGCTCAATGTATTTTGAGTTGCCTCTCAATGTTACCCACTCGTTCAAGGGGTAATAGCTCTTTTAACCCCTTTACATATGAAAAAGAAATTGTGTTGAATACACCTTCATGTAAACTGATACGCTGAGAATCTTTAGGTCTTTTCATTATATGAAGTAAGACTTTGATGAATCTTTAAGCACAATTACATTTAGAATAGTAACTTTTGCTTTGTATTCCATACAAAGGACTGAGATATGATGGGATATGTTTTCATAGAAACGTGATATTCTTAAACAGAAATTGTATGTTGTATTCCTAGACAGATGGAGAAAAAATTTGAAAAACGTGCCTATTCTATAAAACTTGTGAAAGAACAACAAAAAGAAAATGCAGTATACATCCAAAATCATGTGGATTTTTAGACCCAAATTACATAGAAAAGAACTGTATGACTGTAATAAGATTACTATTTTCTATGATCAGTGTCAAATATTATGGCTGACATATTGGAAAATGAGTTGAATGACAAAACTGAAGATATTGACTCTAAACAGTTCTTTCATTTCCATCTTTTTTCCACCTTTCCTTCCATTATTCTTGACTCATTTCTCCTCTTTTTCATTCTTTTTTTCTTTCTTTGAATATTCTATAAACCCATTCACTATTTCAGAAAAGTACAAGACAATATCCAAAGAGTTTTTTGGATAATTTGACTCATTCTTTTTGTTATTCTGGTAACATTTTGTCCAATCCAAACTACGACTTCCTTCAGGTGTACTCTCCATATGTAAGAAGAGGGGTACTTTTTTTCTTTATTTTTTTTTTGCGGAAACAAACAAAAATCCATTTGCTACAATTTTTTACTTGGCTCTACAGGGAAAAGGGTACTTCTCTTTACATACAGAGGGTGTACCTGAAGAAGGACGTAGAATGGATCAGACAAAACATTGTGGGAAGAACAGAATTAATAAAAAACAGGTCCAATTATCTAAAAACCTCTCTGAATGTTAATGACTCTTCTAAAAAATTGTAGACAGTACAAGACAGTAGTTTTGTAAAAGATATTTACATCAATCCCATTTTATTTCTCATTCACTTATTATTACTTACATCTTCAGTGTTCCGAATTGCTCACACTCTTGTCTCTACTGCCTTGACCACACATCTATTTTTCCCCTCCTCCTCGTAACACAGACCACCTTGAATATCACAAGAGAAGATCGAGGGCTTTTCTGAAACGTTGTGCAATGTAAACCCAAAGGTTGTGTCAAGGGTTTTCCCAGTTGCAGCAGCCTGCTTTCTGTTGTTAATCTGTACATAATACAAAGTGTTGACTTTCAGTTATTATAATGTTCTTATTATTATTTAAAGTCTGTACAATTTTACTTATCTGTATATACTGGGACAGAATTTTACATTTTGTAAAACCTCAGCAGGACATGTAATAAATATCTTTGAAACATTCATCCTTGCAATTGGAATGGTTTTGTTTTTTGTTTGTTTTTTTTATTCCTCATTCTCTCCCTCTTTGGCTCTCTCTCTCTCTCTTTCTCTTGTTCTCTCCTATCATGCACTCTCTGTTCACACTTTTTCCTTTCTCAACGCTCTCTCTCTCTCTCTCTCTCTCTCTTGTTGCGCTTGTTCTCTCCTATCACACTCTTGTTCACACTCCCTCATTCATGCTCTCTTGATTACTCTCTCTCTCTCGTTGCTTTTGCTCTCTCCTTTCTTGCCCATACTCTCTTTGCTGCTCTCCCTTCACACTCTTGCTCACTCTTTCTTCTCTGACTTGATGGGTATTACAGCCCACCTTGAAGCAATCATCAAAATGCAGATGATAATTACCAATGAGCTTTTATTTATTCATTTGTTTATTTATTAATCTATTTATTTTCTGTCACACTGATGGAAACCGATAAATAAATTGAGATGGAACTGCTACATTTTGAACTTCAATGCACATCATAGCAGCCAGATTACCAATACATCAAGGGTGCAATAATGATATGGTGTTGATATTTTAAGCATCAAGTATTCAAGTTGGATTGTATACATCAAGGAAAGGGGAAAATACATCAAAGCATCTAGTGGACTTGATGGAGAGAATTTTAAAAAAAACAAAAACCAGCAAGAAAATAAAACTCATTATTTTTGAAGATATAGGTACATAAGTTTGTAAGATTTAAGTATTCTGCCTTAAAGCTGTGTCATACACTCGTCTATGGTTTCATAGCCCAATATATCACTTGAAAAAGAAAACTTTTCTGTAATACAACGGAATAGTTATATAAGACAGGTAGATAAATCATAAGAAAAATAGCTTAGTTGTAACTTAGTTGTGCTTAGCTTTACAAATTTGACGTGGTAAAAAGACGAAGTAACACTAAACATTAAATTTTGTTAGTATTCAACATTGAACGTGCTCAACTTTTGCCTTGTTTTACAGACAAGATGTCCCAAAAGAAAAGTAGATTCAAAGGGAAGTAACTATTCAATGTTATGTTCACCACATGAGAATGCCAAAAATTACTTGTGAAATTGAAGACTCTTGCTAATTAATTGTACAAAAAAACTCATTTTTATTTCGTTCATAGTTTGTTCATCCAATCAATTAGCTAGTCTTCAATTTTACAAGTTACTTCCCTCAGAAACTGGCATTAACATTCGGACAAGTCAGGCATTACTTTTTGGGACACTCTGACAACTGAAATAATTTTACTTAATTTTAAAGTAATAATTTTAACCAAAATTCAAATCTGAATGAAAAGATTTTTATGTACTATTCGAAGCTAAAAATCATGATTTTTAAATTTTCAGTTGTTGAGTCATATCCATCAAACAAAATAAAGATGCTTTACTGATAAAGGAATTTTAAGCATGAATCTAAAAATAAAATTTGTTTTTTGTTAACCATGCATTACATCTTAGAGCACCAACAATTTCTTGAGTTGAAACAAAAATTAAAGATTGTAAAACATAAACTACAGGATATGAAATAATTTCAATTACCCAAAAAAAAATTCATTGGCCAAGTGTGTCTTTTTTGTAAAACTTACAGTTTAGAAGGTAGAGCTAAAAATCCATTTTGATAATTTTCCATGTTTTAGCCTGAACAAATCTTGAAAGTTTCACATATTTTCATGATTCTCTTCACATAAAGCTGTAAATGAAAAGACAGAGGGAAGAAACTCACTCTAAGAAGAAATTAATGATTGACATTCTATGACGACAGACATCCAACAAAGATGATGCAGAGAAGAAAATGAATAATGATGATTTGCAAAGCAGTTGTGTACCCCTTACCCAAAACTCTGAAAACTAAAATATTCCGAAATCTGAAATTTTTCGGTTCCCAAGCATTTCAGGTAAGGGGTGCTTAATTGTACTTCAACTAATAAAATAAATAATAAAAATAATTCCTCCATCAATACTGACACCGCCAGTTGACAGAACAAACATGTTGCACAAGATTAGGGTAGAGGGTAGATTCAATTGTATCTGGACTTCCAATGACCACTAGCTTTTGTAGCTCAGTTGGTAAGTTCAGCAAGGCATTAAACTGGCCTTCCTCAAGCACTGAGGGACATGAGTTCAATTCTCAGTGAAAGCTTTATTCTTTATTTCTGATCCATTCACTGCCCAAGGGAAGCTGGTCTGGGTAAAGCTGCAATATAAGACTACTGATAATTAAGATCATGGTAAGAAATATTGTTAAGAAAAAAATGACAAATAATGATGTCCAGAGAATCTTCTGGTGTTTGATGTTAACTGAGTTTTTTGGAAAATTGTTTTGAATATTCTGTTTACTAACATCACATGAACCAGCTGAAATGTTGAGTTTATTAAACAAACAACAAGGAATTCAATCGTCTGAAAACTCTTTTAATGATTATTTGTGGACCAGTCGAGTGGGAATGAGTGAGAACACCCCACCCCACCCTGAAAAGAATTTTCCAAGCACAAGGGTTTCGAGAAGTCTTAGAACATGCTCCCCAAGAAAATTTGGAAAATCATATATTCAAAATTGGCTAAAGTTGTGTTTCAGGGCACATCAGCTACTGAAATTGAGTGTTGATCAGAAATCTATTTAAAACAAAGTTTCATCTAAGATGATATTTTTATCAAAAATCTAAACCAATTTAATAAAACTAAATAAGTCTAACACTTTTTATAAATGCATAAGACTTAGAAGGTCTGCTGTACTTGTTCTTGGTTTCTCTTTTTCATCAAAAGGTCCACAACAGCACTAAATCCTCATCCAACATTCTCTGCCAACAAAATGTCCCCCAAGGGGATGGTAGCACCTACTTTGGGAACCATTCAGTAAAACGAATGTCATGTACAACAAACATGTTGAGGACAAGGATCCAGACCTGAAAAAAGTTGACAAATTTCTCTGAAATCCTCAAGAGAAGAAAAAATCAAGTGAAGAATCACAATAGGATGGCAAGCTTTTGGTAGAACAAGCTCAACCTTAAAGATCAAGAAAATCCCATTAATCCTAAAAAGAAGAGTATACAACCAATGCATCTGTCCGATAGTCACCTATGGAGCTGAAACATGGAACCTAACCAAGAGATTATCTCACAAACTGAGAACCATGCAACGTGCACACGAGAGAATCATGCTCACCCTCACATGGAGAGATCGAAAGACAGCGCAGTATATTAGAGAAAATACAGGATTCAGGGTTACTATGGAATCCTTCAGAAAACTCAAATGGTAATGTGCTGGTTATGTTACAAAAATGTCAGACAACCGATGGACATCACAATTTATGGTGTGGGTCCTCGGAGAGATCATAAGTGAAACTGTGATCTGCAAAATATAAGATGGCATGACAAAATAGACAAGTTCGAAAGTATTGACTCTGCAACATTCATGATAAAGAGGCCTGGGGAAGGTGTAAGTCCAACGATGGACGATAAAAGGCTGATGATGATAAGATTTTATTTATTTATTTATATATATATATATATATATATATATATATATATATATATATATATATATATATATATATATATATATATGTGTGTGTGTGTGTGTAGAAGTGTTTGCAAGTGAGCTCACCCCCAATAGAATGAGGTTATCTCCCTTTGTTCTCTCTCCGCTCTCACAGCAAGAGGATCACGAAAATCGACGAAAGGAACCAAACTGACGCTGATAACTTATGAACTTTCATTAATTTATCTCTTTCTTCACAGTGAATTATTATTGAATTCTTTGTTGATTTCAATTAAAACACTTTCTGAATAATGGAAATACGTATATTTGTCAACATGCAGTTCTTTCTTCAAGTAGTTAAAAGGAGGCGACCGAAGACAAAAACTGTGTACGCGTTTCCATAGTGACGAAAACATGGCCGGGCAAAAGTTGTCTTCTTCTGTTAGTTGATGTATGAATAAACTTTGAAAACGAAAAACTAAATACATTCAAAGTAATGGCTAACGAAAAGGGTACTGAACATCTGCCCTCCCTGACGAGGTAATGTATTTATTATTTGTACTATAAGTTCTATTGTTGAAGTTGTGCAAAAAATTAAAAACATTACAGGTGCGTCGGTGCGATGTGCTAATTTAGTAAATCTAGTCAAGCAGCACGAACCCAGGAGAGAACTTTGTGTAAATATATGGCTATTTCTTCAACTTTAGAATAAAGTGACGGTTAATATTATAGGAAAATAAATCGCTAATCCTTATGAGCTGAATGAAAAATGAAGCAATTTAATAATTTAATTTATCTTGTATTGAATGGAAAAAATGCATAAGTGAACATCGCTATATCGTTCGTTTAAGGTTAAGATTCGGATGAGTGATAATATCTGAAAACCATTTTTATATATTTTTTCCGAAATTTTCTTCATGCTTTCAAGCAATAAGACCTTAGTTATCTTCGGAAAAGAATCATTTTTTTAAAAAAGAAGAAAAATTCAGGGTTTTTTGTGGGGCGGGAGATGCATCCAGTGGTTTTCAGCAGAAACTTTTTTTATTTCTTCAACCAACTCAACACCGTTTAATAGTCATTGAAATAAGTGTTGAATTCTTATGTTTGCATTAACATTAGAATCAATGAAATTGCCAGAACACGTTCAGGTTTTTCATCATGAAAATCGATTTTTGTTGGACCCTTGTTGTGAGAAACATTCATGGCTATTCATTGATTTTGAGTAGGGTGGGTCTGACTTTTCACTTGTGTATAGATATTTATACTCCATCGGTCTAATTAAACAATGGATATAACTTTTTTATTTTTTAGATTAGTATTTGGGATTGCAGGAATATCTTGATTAGTGCAGATTTTGATGAAGTACAGCAAAGGTATTTCTGTGTAAGCTGAAAAAAAACACTTTAAATCATATTAAGACCTTGAACAATGCAGTCTCGATTTTTATTAATTAACCACGCTAATCAAGGTACGCTTGTATTTTATTTTTTTTAACTATGAAATTTCTTTATATAGACATTTGATAATTTTTTTTTTTTTAAATTTTGCTTCACTCGAGCAGTAGAATGGAGGTCCTGTGTGTGTCACTGGCTTAAATAGGGAGAAAAGGTTGTCAGTGGAGTGATTAATTAGTGAACCCCAGTTGGTCTTTACTATTCCCATTGGTCAATATTTTGCATTTTTTAAATACTTATTTAAGCCAGACGCACACACACCTGTAAATTGACACCAAAACATGACTCTCCACCATAATGACTGATAAGGCAAGTTGGCTGAAATTTCAAGACAGCCATTAAACTATCCTGGGTGGAGACAACTCAAGATTAATGTCCTCTCCAAGTAATAACATTATGATATGATAAATTTCATTAGAAGAAACCCCAACACTTTTGTACAAACATTTTTCTTTACATTCTGATGAAGTCATGTAGCAAAATATGTTAATTTAAGAAATTGTTTCAGATCTAGCAGCAATTCATTTGTCTTTTTAATGCTATATACATACATATCTATACATACATATATATATATATATATATTTATGGTAGCCACTTAAACATAGCGTTTCTTTCAACATCAAGCTAAACATCTGCTGGTGATTCAAAGGCCCAAATAAATGTTTCAACTCCAGATTCTCATCTTGTTAATTCACGGTCTATATCTGCTCCATTTGTTTCTTTCAAAATGACAATTATGTT
Organism: Thysanoteuthis rhombus; assembly: GCA_963457665.1. Classification (NCBI taxonomy): domain Eukaryota; kingdom Metazoa; phylum Mollusca; class Cephalopoda; order Oegopsida; family Thysanoteuthidae; genus Thysanoteuthis; species Thysanoteuthis major. The sequence continues at coordinate 69,896,283 of OY735205.1, read as the reverse complement.
ATCAAGAGATGGATATATGATCCGACAGAATGATTATAAATTGCGTTACATCATATTGAAACTCTTATTTGGAATGATCTTCCATTATTACACGGTGGATATATCGTTTGGCCTAGACAACATAAATAGAATGAACAATTAAAGAAAATGGGGCTGCTGCAGGAATTGAACCTGTAACTAATAGGGTGGCCACTTCAACGTAGCGTTGATGTTACCTTTGAGCTAAACAGCCGCTGGTAATGCAAAGGCCCAAGTTTCAATGGGAATATTTAGAAAAAAGAATTGTACCTCAAGTGGGAGTCAATCCTAACCAAAGGAAATTCTAATTATTTTTTAAATCAAGTTATTCCTCCTGAATTATTGTCTTTCTGTGTACATTTTAGCTGTAAATCACAAGTTAAGATTCTCTTTCAATTAAAAGATAGTCATATTTTACCTCAGCCAACAAAGCTGGAAATAGATGTATGTATTTAGTCACCTCTGTTTGTCTTTTCCTCTGTCCGCACAATATCAATAGGTTTCGATGAAATTTTGTGGAAGGTTGGACAATGGGATAAGAAAAAAATGATTAAATTTTAGGGTGGATTCATGCCCAATTACTTCCCCTACGTCATACTCATGTCCTAAACACTTGATATCAAACTTTCATGTTTGTCCACATAATATCTCAAAAAATTTTCAATGATATTTTGTGGAAGAGTGGACTATAGGTGATAAAAGGACTGATAAAATTTTGGAGTGGATCCATGCACAATTATTCCCCCTGATAACTGCATTAGCAGAGATATGCACTCTTTGAGTGCTTTCTAGTTTTATATATATTCTTGTCAATTGGGGGGGGGGAAATGTATTTAAAAGTATTCTATCCAAACAATATCTGTTATTTTACTGAAATTTATTTTTGTATTTTATAGACATATTTCCAGTGAGAATCAAAAGTCATCTATCACCAAATGCCAAATAGCATGTCTTTCAGTGGCTCATACAAATGTGCGCAAGGTAGGCTAGAAATTTCAGGGTTTTTGCCAGTCATTTAAGTTCAAACCTCAATTCATTTCCTGTACACCCAGTGACTGCCAACTCTTTTTGAATTCACAATGCATAATTGTAAACATAGAATTATCTTCTGATTCTAGCAATTACCCAGTACCTAACATCGTTATCATCTATACTACTCAAATGTCTGCATTCCAAAATTCTCTCTCTCCTGATTGGTTAGTTTTTGACAAGGAAGTTGACCAATCAGAGTGTAACAGATGTAATAGTGGCAAAAAGATTAATACGATGGCTGCGAAACATATCTTGACATCAAAAATGCAAAATAAAACTGAATGATCAATAGTGTGTTTCAATTGCACTTGACTTCCTACCAACTAAAAGGGAGTCATCGTACATCTGTGAGAAACTCACACCTCTAGACTTTATGCCAGGGCAGAGTTGGTCTCAGTGCATCAAGAACTGTCCCTTTGAGAAGACATACTGTTGACCACTTGATCAGCAAATTTTTTTACCATTTTTAGCTAATTTCGGAAATGTCTTGGCATAGCTGGAGGAGGGAATTTCTGTGATTCTTGTGGCGTAAGATATTGCCGTGTGAATAAGATAGTTTACTACTTGATGGAAGCTGATGAAATGTAGCACTCGTAAGTAAAGAAATCGATACTTGGAGGAAGGGAATAACCTTCCCTGAAACCTGAGGTGAAGAAAAACCCTACCATCTCAATTACTACATTGAAGAAAAAGTTCCTTTCTCTCCTACGGAAAATTGCTATGAGGGCAATACAGCATTGTTTTCAAAACCTTTTATCAGGCCATAAGCTGTCTTACTTGAACTCCACTATCTTGCACCATAAGAATCACAAAAACTCTTCCCTCTGGCTTGGCCAACGCATGGGAATATTCATCAGTTGTAAGCTTATGCTATTTCGTGGCAACTCTCTGAAGCAGAGTTATAACACTCCAAATCTAGCTAAAAATGGCAAGTAAACATTCAGATCAAGTGGTCAACAGTATGTCTTCTCAGATGGACAGTTTTTCATGCACTGACACCAACTCTGCCTTGGACAAAGTCTAGAGGTGTGAGTGTCTCATAGAATTACAATGGTTTCATTCTGCCTTTTAGTTCATAGAAAATCAATTCTAATCCAAACATACTTTTGCATGTTTAGTTTTATTTTGCATTTTTGATGTAAAGATTTCTTTACTGACTTCTGATTTATACTTTTGGCCACAATTACTTCTGTTATGATTGATCAATTGGTCAAAAACTAACCAATACCAAGATCATGCAACTTACATAGTAAAATGGAATTTCATTCATATTTTGATGATGTAATAAAAAATTTTAACAAGTGATAAAAACAAAAAACTCACTGCAACATAGATCTCTTTTATCTACATATAAAATGCAATGTGTATCCATATATTTTGTATATGCAGAGGCGACACGTGGGATCCGCAGTTCCCATAACTTCAGGGGGCAGTGAGCTTGACCTCTGGGGGTGTAATTATACCTGAGGAGCTCTGAAAAATCTAAAAAAATAATCTAAAAAGAATTTTCAGGGGGTACAGTTGGACTTAGTGTCCCCTCTGATATATGCCAACATTTTTTTCAGAACGGTTAAACTAGTAATAATAGCATCAAAGTCATAACATTTGTATATTTATTACTTTTTATTACTAAGTACACTATTTAGAAATAACAAGCCTGAAAGTCAGACTATTGATGTGCAAGTTCTCTTGCACTTTCAGATATATATATGTAGGAGAAATGGAAGGAAACAAGTGTTGGTGGGAGTTTGCTGGTATGTCAGCCAGTCAGTAGGCAGTCAATGATGTCAATTGATACTAAGAATGCTTACACTTCTAAAAAATTTTATTAAGACATGTTTAAACATTATTGTCTATATTTTGTAAAGGATGAATAAAAAGATGATCTTTTTTTTTTTCTTTATCTTCTGTGCGTAGGCAAACACAAAATTCAAAGAAGAATGCTTCTTTCCTATCAGTCCAGATGATCATCCTCTGGCTATTACTCCTTATCAAAGGAGGAATACTGTGCCATTTTCAGTGGAAAAAAATCAGAGTAATTCAAAGCCGAAACTTCTAGAAGACTTGGAGAAGTTCCTTGAAAAAGAATTGAACATCCTAAAAGTCACGGACAATGAATACAATGAACTCACTTTCCTGGTAAGCAATTTAATCTTGATTATTTCAACAGTCTTTAATCACTTTTTCTCATTTATCTTTTGATTGTTAGCCATCAAGGGGGACAACTTTTGATGATCTTCATGCTGTGGTATTTTAAGACCAAACAAGCAAGGATCACCAATCACTTTTTTAAGAACTTTATGAATTTACCTCCATTAAAATCTATAAAATATTATTTTCATGAATAAAATTTCCATTGCCCTCAATGTTTAATTAGTTTTTGAAAATTACCTGTTTTTTTGTAAATTTTCAAACCAATGTTCATTTGTATTTGATATATTTTGCAGGCTTACCGCGAGGTGTTTGAATATCTGATAGACAACTTCAAAACTTACAAACCTTTGCTGTCTCGAATCAAGAACAGATATGAAATGAGGATGGATCAGCTCAAAAAACAAATCTACTCAATGAAACCATTGAAGGTGGGTAGATTTTCCTACACTTGACTTTTGATCAGGTTTTCTTAACAATATGACCCTTAAATCTTTATAGTCAGTTTGCACAAAAATCTTGTGTTGTGTAAATGTTTTTCCAGTGATAAAAGTACGCTCTGCATGTATGAAATATATAGATACATATTGCATTTTGTATGAATGTTGATAAAAGAGATTTTGTGTTGCAGTGAGTTTTTTTGTTTTTATTACTTGTTGGAATTTTTTATCACGTCATCAAAACATGAATGAAATTCTATTTTACTGCGTCAGTTGTATGATCTTGGTATTGGTTAGTTTTTGACCAATTGACCAATCAGAGCCTAACATACTGAATGCTTTTGCAGATGTAAACTTTCAATGGATAATTTGGGCACAGCCTATATTTGTATTTCTGCCCAATACCATCTTCCTTTGTCTTCCGACGTCCTTTGAGCCTTTGCCTTCCAGAGCCCTACAAGGGCAGTAGCTCCTACTTTGGGAATCACCAATACATTTTGAAGACAAACATTGTATCTTCTATTCATATAAATAAGGGATATACATGCTATTACTTTAGTGCCAGATGATATTTTCATAAGATTTAATAAATCTCAGAAAAGCTTTGATAATGATTTCAGCAAATGGCTGCCACAACCTCTGAGAGGTATGAACATAAAATAATGGCCTTACGGGAACAAGACAAGCAAAGTAAGTATATTCTTAAATATGAAATATGAAAATTTATACATTGATACACTTGATTGTTTTCTGCTTGTATATTGTAATGGTTAGCACATTTGCCCCACATGCGGAAGGTCCTAGGCTCCTGGTATGAGCAAAGAGTGTGGAAAACCTTTCATTCGAACACTTTCCCTGTGCACTCAGCAGCTAATTGAGTACACTCTGAGGTGTGTGATTAATGTAGAAAAATCCCTTTGCTGGACTTCCCGCGAAGAGGGTTGTCATTAAAAACTAAAGAATAAAGTTTTGGTCTCAAACAGACTTTAAAATTTAAACTTGCAAGGATCACTAAACTGATGCCTGTAACAGAAACTGAGATTTGATCACCTGACCTCCATACACCATTGAAAATTGTCTCTCAAGAGATGGATGCTTTGCTTTAAATAAAGTTTGTATCTTCCTACAAAGCTACAATCTCTTCAATATGCAGTAGCTACTGTTGCAAGTTACTTTTTTTTCTCACTGATCTACTAAGGGTTTACACTAATCTAAAGTATGTTTAACACTTTGTATTCCCATTGGAGAACTTCCATTATAAGAATTTTTTCAAAGTTTACAGATCTTGCTAAACTCCCATCAAATCACAAATGACCCAACAAATTATTCTCCTCTCTTTGCTCATCTGTGTGTGTGTCTCCACTGATGGTCACATTCTGGGGGCTACAATATTGGAAATTTGCAGGAATATACCACTAGGCACCATCTAAAGATATATTTGCATTAGTGCTTTCTGGGGTCTCTATGGTCATTCTAGACTGACATCTTGTGCTGGCATTTTTCGTGTAATGTTTTTTAGATAATTTTAGATCATGAATGATTTTTTTAGATAATGTTTTTGGATCATTAGTTCTGGTACAAGTGGGGGCTATGATGATTCACCGATGAGATATTTCATTCCATTCTAAACTATATTCTAATGGGATGGAAAAAAGATTTATACAGTTCACAAACAAGTCCTTTAGACTCACTCAGTATCCTGATTTCTCCAGAACCATGTTTATTTTTTGGTGTCTCTACTGATAGCACCAGGAAAGCAATTCTCTTTTAATTATTCTTATTAGATGAAGTATTGTAAATCAAAAACAAGCAAACATGGTACTGGAGACATCGAGACAGAGAGTGGGTTCACAGGTTAGATTTCAACCTCTGCAAGCCATCAAAGGTCCCATAGCTTAGATGGTAAAGCTAGTGTTGTAGTTTGCCAGGCATCCTTTTTGAAAAAGGGATATGAGTTCAAGTCTCACCAGGAGCTTATTCTTTATTTCCAATTCATTTACTTCAATCACTGCTGGAGATCAATGACCTGATGAGTTGTAACAAAAAAACTCTTGAAAAAATGAAGATGAAGGAGAAAATTAGTCAAAAAATGATAATCAAAGATTCATTTTAAAAAATCTCATGGATTGTATTTTTTTAGTATTCAAAGATTGACTTTTTTGCTCCCTTCAAGGATTAATTCAGTTACAACTGACAAATCGAGAACTTACAGAAAAACTCTCATCTTTTCTTAAAACTCTCTATGATGCTGAGTATTCCATCGGGAGGTTGAAGAAGGAAACAGAACACATGCATTTGAAATATCAGGAACAGGCTGAACTACGTCAACGCACAATTATTAAGATTAATGGTCTGCGTTTCCAAATGGAAACACTAGAAGAAAACAAAAGACAAAGCCAGGAAGACCCACAAGAAGATCCTGTTGCCACCAGAGCTGCTATCAGGTATTAAAAATATTCATACGTCCTTTATTTACCAAGGCAAGAATGAATGTTATAGATTTGAATATTGTTGTATCAAGGTTACAAGATTTGGCTGGAAGGGGGGTATAATCCAAGCTTTATCTTGGAGACTTACCCAACGCAGGCATTGGAATAGTATCAAATTTGAAAATCAAACGTGTCAGGATGCAGAGTTTCAATACCAGTCTCTTGAAGTAGGACTGCCTCAAGAGGTTGATATTGAATTTCTGCCTCCAGACTCACTTGATTTCCAAATTCTGCACTATCCTGATGCCTCTTTTGTATCTCAAGAATGGACACGTGCCAAGCTAATCATCCTTGAGAATTAGGCACGAGAAAGACTTGTGTGAACATAGAATAAAGTTACCTTCCTTGAGAATGGCTAAAAATGGCTAGATTATTTTTTTTCATTCCCAGCTAACCTTATAACTTAGAATGTTTAGCACACTCAAAAAATCATATAGAGGCTCTTGAATTGTTAAGTACACTCAAAAATTCCTTCAAATGTTCCAGAACATATAATTATACAATGTATTGATCAGAAATTAACTCAATAATGAAAATAAATGAAAATTATAATTATTGTGATCTTTAAATAATACATATATATTAATGTTATGATTTTTAGATAATATATTTACTACAATATGATTTTCAAATAATATATCCATTGAAATGAAATTCAAACATCAATTAATAAGGTACTTAACATTTTAGGAGCCTTTATATGATTTTTTTGAGTATACTTAACATTTCAGGAGCCTCCATATGATTTTTCGAGCGTACTCAACAGCCATAAAGTTAGCTGGAAATGAAAAATGCAACAAATCTCGACTCTCTCAGCCGTAAGGGGAGATAACTTTTATCAATAATTACACAAGTTTTTCAAGAGCCTCATTTGCACTCAGCCTGTCTTTCATTGATTGCCTTTCAATTTCCACAATCTTACTGATATTCGACTGAATGGTTGTACTTCAATGGTTGTTTCCATGATTTCTGATAAAGAAGACCAACATTCTAATTATACTCCAAATTAATGTTTATTGAATATGATAAACTTATATTTATAACTCTAATTGCTTTTATGACATAGTTTTCTTGAAAATTGACTTCAGATTTTTATCTTAGAACAATCCCTAATCAACCATTAGATAAGTAAAATTATGTTCTTATTATTTGATTTTTGCATCGGAGAGTTATAAGTTGAAATTATTGAATATGATGTATTTGAGAAAATTTTCTTTCAGTGTACATTTTCTGTGAGCTTTTAATCTTAACCTTGACCTGTTGAGAAAAAATACGTTTTACATACAATTTTCTTTTCTTTTTTTATACTTATTCTCTTTTAGTGCTGCTCGTGAACGGGAAAAAATTGCCAGCCATAAAATAAATGAAATGATTGCTGACTATACCGATCTTATACCACAAACTGTTTATGCTGAACTTGAAGCAAAATATAAAGTTAGTAATTGATATTCTTCTTCTTGTTTTTAAAATAAATTCCCTCGTCTTAGTCTTTCCCTGTCCACAGAGTCATCTTGAATTTCAGTTGCCATGAACCCCAACCCAACCAAACAATAAAGAAGATGGAGACTCATCTGTCTGTTTGTCTGTGTCTATTTTAATATTCCTCATCAGTTTTTTGGCATAGAGCCTTGAAAATGTACATCATCTTCTAAAAAATATTTTTTCTTTTCTTTTTTTAAATTTATCTTTTTCCACTTGTTTTGGTGGCGGGGGGGGGGGGGCAATTAGCTATAATGATCCATCATGAAATGGACACTGCTGTAATGTAGCATTATGACATTGTAGGTGCTTGTGGAAAAATTTGGCTAGAATGAGAAAGAGAGAGAGAGTAAGAATATCATTTGTTTTTTATAAAATAGAAATTACATCTGATATGAAACTAACAATGCAAGTCATTTGATCCCGTCAAGCCAATGTAGTGCTCTATGTATCCTTGTATCACTGTCTGAAGAGTTGGGATTGAGTAGGTGGGTTAGTAAAGTCTAGGATGACTGAGAGGTAAGCATACTGAGTAGGGGTATTGTGACAAAAATGAAACAACTAGACTATAGTGATTCCTTTTTAGGTGGAGGCAGCAATATCTTTCATATTTATCCTCTTTTCAGCAATCAGATTTTTAATGCACATAAAACTTTTGGTCAAAACGTTTAGAATTGGTTCTGAAAGAAGAAGAAAGTCTCTTACTAGATTGTGTCAAAGTCATATTTCAGTTCATGCATTAAGTATGTGCAAATATGTCAGCCATTTTTCTATTTTTTGCTTCTTTTGCAGTACATAAGTACACGCACATGTTTGCGCAGTGTGTATGTATATATATATATATATATATATATATATATATATATATATATATATATATATATTTGTGTGTATATATATATATATATATATACACACATACTTATAATATGTTGTAGAACTATCCTTCTATGAATAAATACTTATTTACATTTATCTATTTATTATATATATATATATATATATATATATATATATATATATATATATATATATAGTCTAGAAAGCTTTACAGTTTCAAACATTAAACATTAAAAAACTTTTTCTGTGTCACTTCAGTCACTTATTTCCCAATATCTGTTTATGTAATTTATGTGATTTGCTCCAGTTATTTTTTCTTCTGTCTTACATATATTTATTCATCATAGTATTGTGTATAAATTTTCTTTTGTTAAGATCAGTTATTTACCATGTAACTATTTTGGAGATTTTAAAAACAAAAGTTATATTAACATAACTCCCCAGCAGTGTTGATCAAACACCACCTTTCTTTCAACTATGGTTTAAATATATAGCTTATGTCAAAGGTGTAGTTTGTCATTTTATATAGGTATCATCATAATGTATTATAGATGGATGTTATTTTATATATTATTAATTTTTTGAAACAGGTTTTACTTATGTAGGTTACCCAAAAAACGTATCTAGCAATGAGGGAACTGTAAGTGTAAGAACAGAAATAACTTGCTGTTTGTATCATTTATATTGAATGTTTACCCATGTGAATATTAAATCCATTGTGTTAGTTTTAATCTCAGACTGCATACAAATCAATTTATGATATTTTAGTGATCACTTCCCAGCAAAATCCAAGAGAAATAACTTATTTGTAGATCACCCCTTTTTCCAATTTTTCAATTGATCCCCCCCCCCCCAACACTGCTTGCTGTCAACAGATGTTGGTCACATGACCATTTCTATTGAGTAATTAACCAGATCTGTCATTACTAATTCTGATTGAGATAACACATTTTCCAGAAGGACTTTTAATATAACTGATTAAAATAGGAAAGAAATTTTCAAAAGGAATTCCATCATTTCTCTATTTTTTTGACTCAATCTTTTTCAAACAATCTCACGTGTATGTGTGTGTGTGCACCTGCTGGTGAAGGTAAATGGAAAGATGGTTCTATTGATGATATATTCTATTATTGTTTTTGCAAAACTTGCACTAAGCCAACAGAGCAAGAATTCAAGTTTTTCTTGTTGATCTTTCCTCCTACCTAGGAACTTAGTGATAACTGTGACAAAATATTGAATGAATTCAAAGCCCTGAAAAACAAACAAAGGTAAGACATTTTTATACACCATGAAAGTATTATTTGTTTTATTGAAAAATCATTTAAATACCAATTTCTGACATCTAGATGTAATCAAAAACGTCTAGGTTATAATGAAAAACATCTAAATAGGCAACACTGAGCAAGGGACATAACCTGACAGCTTCTAAACTAGCAAGACAAAGCAAGAAACATAACTAACACTTATATCTGTCAGTGACAGTGATCAATGTTGCAGATATCAGCAGGTCAAAAGAAATCAGGAGTCACGTTATAACTGAGATTTCATTGTACATAAATGAATACAGTAATCATAAATATCATTAACTTTTGTAATACAGAACGAAGTAGACGTATCCCTTGTCAGTTTACTGGCCCCTTGGAGAAAACTAGAAAATTTTGATTTTCTCCCACATTTTATCTGCTCAACTTCCATACTTTTGAAATTTTTCATTTTGGCTTTTATTCAACTCTTAGTTCACCAGTGCCATTAAAAATGACTGCATATGAGAAATATCTGAATATATACAGATTGCATTTTACGTATGTAGATAATAGAGATTTGCATTGCAGTGAGCTTAGCGTTCTGATGACCACAAACAGATTTTTTATATTTATTTTTTTGTTTTATTACATTTTTTTTATTGTTTCTTTAAATTCAGCATTTTTATCACGTCATTAAGATATGAATGAAATTTTGCTTCATCAGTCACATGAATGATATTCTATTCTAATAAGTCAGCTGTGTTATTTGGCTTGATAGAAGACATCTGAGCATTTGTAATTTTGTGTTTTATTTCACATATTTTCCATTCCTATTTTTCAGTGATTTATTGAATGTTAACTTTAAGCTGACAGAGGAGCGAAATGATTATTACCTTGAGTATGAGAAACTCAAAAAGACTGCAGTAGCCATGTATGTTGAAACTTATTGCTACTCATTTATTTCAATCAAGTGTCTGTATTTTTTCAAATGAAACTTTTTCCAGGAACTCAATTTTCTTTCTTTCTTTCTTTCTTTCAAGAGCAGGATTGTTCTTGGAATCAACCTATATTCTGCTCAAAAGAAGGAATTTCATGATAAATCAATAAAGAAAATTGAGGTTTACAGTTTTGCCAGCATTTATTATTTCCCACCCATGAAGCTAAATAGCAGCCTCCAATAAGGAAGATTTAAATTATTGATTGAAAAACTCTGTTGAAATTTGGTATGTGCTCTCATGTAAGATAAAAGTAGTGTGGTTATTTTGATGTGGGTATTTCATACTTACAATGACAACCTTGATGCAATATTCTAGAAAGTCCGTTGTCTTCAGATCCAATCGGTGGGAAAACATGACAATTCTGCCAAAAGGCAAACGCTGCATCTGTGGAGAGATGTAAACTGGTTCCATATTAAGAACAAAGAATCTTATTGTGAAAATAATCCATGTTTTATTTTATGTCTCTTCCTTGACATTGTAATCAGATGAAATGACACTGAAATATTCCTGCATCTTAAATGCTTCATTTTCTGTATTGCATTACCCTCAAACAATATTCAAATTTCAGTTAAAGTTAACTCTTTTTCTGGGAGAGGCTAAATTCTCCCACTGGCCTTGCGGACAGCAAAGGCTAACTGCTCTCCACAAGCTCTTTTACTCTAAAATCTCTGCCCATCTCTAAATGTATACAATTCATACCTATCTCTCTCTTGATCCTTGAGTTGATACACATACACACTTCTCCACATACATGCACCCATGTGTCACCCACAACATACACACACACATACACCTGTTTTATTGAATCACTGTAGCCATGATCACTGACCCAATCAAACAACAGAAAACATGGGATAGATATTCTTCCCTTTTCACTTGTCTGTCCATCCAATTCAGTGATCCTCGTCACATCTTCTGGCGTAGACCCTTGAAAAATGTTGTTCAGTAGCCACCTTCTAAATAAATGTTTTTCTTTTTTTTTTAATTTATCTTTTTCCACTTGTTTTTAGGGAGTTTTTGATTTACAATAATCGTTGGATACAAATTTTGCCTGTGCCACTGTGACATGGCATTATTATGTTTAGGCATTTGTGAAAAAGCTTGGTTGGAATGATAGAGGGAGAGAGAAAGTGAATGAGAGAATATAAGGTCAAATTTCAATTTTTTTTAAATTAAAATTACATCCTTTTTTTAATCCTACTAGTTCAGTTATACCCATTCCCTTGAAACTGCTTTTGATCTGAAGTCTTGTATTTTTGTTTGTAATCTTGTACCACTGTGCGAAGAGTCGGGATAGGGTAGGTGGGTTGGTAAATTCTTGGGTGACAGAAATATAAGAACTTTCAAAAAGGAAATATTGTGAGAAAAATAAAGCAACTTAACTAGAGTGATTCATTTTAAGGAAGAGGTGGCAATATCTATAATTATTCTAATCTCCATCAAATCGTACTTTGCTTTTCAGGCAACACTGGAATAAATGCATTGATTACATAAATGGAGGTCCGACAAATTGGCAGGAAGTCTCTTCAGGAGCGTCTTGTCAAAGCCTGCTTGAGATTTTACAAGAAATGATGAATCAGAACAGTGGTTTCATAGCATCAACTGGTCACATTGCTACAGAAGCAACCCAGTTTACTGGTTTGGTAAGTATTACTATAGAATCTACCATACTATTATGAGAATTGCTAAAATAAAGAGAGCAGAAAATTACGCTTTAAAATAGTATTACGTTAGTTAGATAATTGTCTATTTCAAAGATGAGCATCAAAGTTGAAAACAAAAAAATGCAGTAATTTTTACCCCAACAGGAATGCACACAGATATAACTGCTGTCACAATACAATCAGAAATTGTATTTTTGAATGAAATTAGATGAAACTTGTGAAGTTGGATCACTATTACTTGACAGAAGGAGATAAGCACGACTTTGGATAACCATCTCCCTTACAATATTACCAAAGATATATAAACTATTCACAAAAATACTCAAGGACTAACAGGCACTTTAGAAGAAAATCAACCACGGGAACAGGAAGGCTTCAGAAGTGGCTACTCAGCAAGAGACCACCTACATTCAATAAATCAACTAATCAAAATGTTATTTCTATTAATATTCGGACCATCCTCATCTTGGTTGTTTTTCATACAACGTTTCGGCCATTGCACTCTACGGCCTTCATCAGGTATCATCTGGTAGGTGTGGGGAAGTAACGAACCGAACCCTTTATTTATCCGACTGAGTTATCGAACACCAAGAACTGTGTATACTCAATACCGTGCACAGGTGAAACATGTCGCCCCTTGAAGGTTTGGGTGGAAGTACACCGAAAAGCGGTGAGCAAAGGTGAAACTAACAAATTGGGTATAGCTGATCACATATGGAAAGAAAAGGGAGACCACCTACCCCTCTGGAACAAGGTTGAGACAATTGATCAGGAAGAACACTGGAAAATTTGAAAATTGAAAGAGTTGGCCCATATGCTAGGCAAGAAAAACTGCCTCAGTAATCCTAGCATTGAAATGGATACCATATGGGAACCTCTAATAATGAGAGACAGAAAACAATAACATCAAAAACATCAAAACTGTCACCTGAGGTTTAAGGCTCCTAAAAATTAGCACCTGTTGTCCACATGGACACATAGCGTAGTGGTTACAGCCTCAGACAAATTACTGCAAAGTAATCTGATGGTTCTCCGAATATTAATAGAAATAATAACAATACCTCATCTCAAAAATTCAGAGATATACTAATCAAAATGTCATTGAAATGCAACAAACCACTTCGTCTGGCCTTTGTAGATTATGAGAAAGTGTTTGACTACGTCTTCAACTCAAAACGAGAAAAAGGTGTTAACGAGAATTGAATACAAATCATTCAAAACATGTATGAAAATGGCACTGCAATAATTAAACTACATAAAGATACAAACAAGATAAGGTAGCAAAAGGTGCAAGACAAGGGGATACAATATTGTTCTCAGCGAACCTTGAAAGCATCTTTAAGAAAACTGACTTGGAAAGAATGGTAATAGACATGGAGAATATTTAAACCACTTGCGATTTACCGATAATGTTTCCATTACGTCAGAAGCATCGGAAGAATTACAAAACATAAATAAAAAAAGTAAAAAAAATGTAATTAAAACTTAAAGTTCTAAATTTTATCTTGTAATAAAAACATAAAATCAACTTTCTTGTCAACCAAACATGTATAAAAGTTTTTTTCTTTTTATTTTCGAGGAGTCTGGGAAAGGCATACACGTAATTTTTACTTACTAAAAGTAATTTTTTTTCTTCTTGCAGGGCTTAGATTCACAAGTGCCTAAATTTTTAAGGCATGAAGGTTTAGTGCAAGGCAATCGAATGTTCGTGCGAGATTGTTATCTAATGATGGCTGATATCTTGGCAAACAGAATGAAAGAACCTCACTGTGTAAGTGATCATCTTTTCTTTGAGGACATCCAACATTTGAAATTAACTCTTCAATACTGAATTCTTAGACCGAAAGTATTTTATCTCTTTATTTATTCTATTTGATGAAGCATTACAATTCTTCATTTGATAATATAAATTAAATAAATTGAATTACCGATACTTAACTACCAGTTAATATCTAACATGGTGCTATAGTGAACGGGACACGGAATGAGTTAAAAGGTTTCATTTGGCATCGCATTTGCCAGTAGTCTCTGTAGCTCAGTGGTAAGAGTAGTCAGGTTTTAAACAAGCTACCTTCCAGCATAGAAAGTCATGATTCTCTCCAAGAACTTATTCTTTATTCTAATCCATGCTGTTAATTTATTTGCTCAATGCCAAAGGGAAACCGTCCTAAATTTGGTTGCAAAGAAAAGCAACAAAAATTGAAATGAAGACAAATAGTTGCAAAATATTGACAACAATTTAAATTATCAAGAATGAACAATATGAAGGCAATTTTCTATGGGAAATCAGCATCTGAGAAATTTAAAAATCTTACAAAAATCAGTACATTATCTGATTTTAATAAGAAATTTTGAAGGACAAATTTTCTTTAAAATGATTTTTTATCCCAAATATCGAAAAGAAGATTTTTTTTATTCATATCATTCCTATATCTTATTATTTTGATGATTTATTTCATTTCTACATTGATGTTTTCATTTTTACACATTGAACAGATAAATCCTTTGAGATATTAATTATGTTCACTTTTTTGATAAATTCACTCAGCAACTGATCAAACTGAGTGTGATTGATAAAAATGAAGAAAAATCATTTTTTTCCAGATTAAAAGCCTTAATTACAATTAATCAAATAAAACGAAGAATTTTGTCAGGAAGAAAAATATTTTACCTGATTTTCCTGTTTATCAATTCTTGATGTAAGACTCCCAATTCCAAAGTGCTTTTCAAAAAAAAGTAGACATAATTAATATCTCAAGGGATTTACCAGTTAAATGTGCAAAATTCAATGAAAACAGTAATGTGTGGATAGAATAACTCATCAAAATGGTGAGAATCATAAGAAAAACAGTTATCCTATATTTGGAATGAAAATTTTTTTTCAAATGTGTCCTTTAATAAATGAGTTTTGAAAGTTTAACCAAAATCCCATGATATGCTGATTTTTGCCAGGATTTTAAAATTTCTCAGATACTGATTTCCTGGTGCAGTGGCATCTATATAGTTCATACCTCTACATTATCTATGTTAAAGAAGAGTTCAATTATAGGAAGAATATTGTTTTGAGGGATGGTTTTGTCTTTCATTTCTTTGTACCTAAAACCTTGAGCAGAGGTTCTCAACCTGATGAGCATACAACCCTAAGTAGTGTGGGGTGCAGGTTTTATTGCTCATGGAAAGATCTTTTACTCTTTATTTGCTGATATATACAATTTTTGTTCTTGTTTAATTAATAATATCTTGATACAGAATTAAATTTGACATCTGATAAATCTAAACATTTTCTTATTCATATTTTATAATTCATTCAGGCAGGAACTGTATGATTGAGCGCTTTAAACTTCACAACCATTTTGATTACATGATAAGATCACATGACCATTATATTTGCCATAAATGGGATCCATATCATATGAACTTCAAAATGATGTATAACTTCCCAGGGTTTCTTAGAAAATGAGAAAATTTAAATCCATCCATTATGTCCTTGCTTTGTAACCTTTAAAAAAAACTCAGCCTGAATGAGTAAATATTAGCTTTGCCTATTTTGAATTTAATCTTTTACCCAAAGATTCAGAGAAGTGTGGAAGATTTTGTAATCCAACCTTGTAGATGAAGAAAAACTGACCTAGAGGAAAAATCAATACTCTACAATGTTCTTTGAATTTTAACCATTATTCTGTTGTGCAGCTCATGCATATTATAACCTGGAAAGAAATTGCAGTGACTGTATCAGAGATATTAACTTAGATCATACATTCTTTAAATCAATGTATGCATTTATTCTCATTTAATCATGTCATAATATGAATTGACCCAAGGCAAAACGAACACATTCCGCCCAAGGAGAGTGGGGCTGATCAGGTACAATCCACCATTTATCGCAAAATACTGAAGTATACCACTATAATCTTCAAAGCCTACATTTTCTGGGGAACAAGTCAGATGGATTGGGTGGTGTTCACAAAGGGATCAAAATTCCCATTTGTGCAGTTAAAGTGCCATGTTTTGTAGCACATAAGGCGTCAATTTTTGAATTTTTGCCAGCATATTTTTGAAAATCAAAAAAAAAAATTCATTTTCCCAAATCTTCATAGCCTTCAGGTTACTCTATTTTATTTTTCTCTTATCTCATCAAATCTATACTAACCCCCACAGTGGCTGGCTGTTTACATTATTTGTTTAGAACAATAACATTACTGAACAACTGATGCAGTGTTCACCTCCTGAGGCAGAAATGCTGTAAAATACAGCAAAATTTATTGCTAAGAAAAAAAATGATGGAATATGTACAAGTTTAAATATTATGGCATTTTGAAAATCAAATTAAGAGACTTTGGACGCATTTTCCTCTGTTTTTCATTATAGGCAGAATGTACCTTGTGATTCTAAACTGTGCATTTACCCTTTTATACCTTGCTATCATCTTGATCTATGTTGACCTGAATAAGATATTTCAATGCTACATTAATGTCACTGTGGAATAAGGGAAGTACTTATCATGTTATGTGAATCTGAAGGTATTGATAAGCAAAAAAATAAATCTTTCTTTTTTTCTTGTAGGAGCTTAATTTGTCAGAATTTGTCGATGACTATCTGCAACAGACAATTTCAAATGCTGATGAAAGGTTGAAGTGGGCATACACTTTCCATGCGGCCTGTCAGAAATTGGCACAAAACAATGACAATGTGAACCTATTTCTGGAAATCCTCAATGGGCAGGTAAATATTCAAACTTAGAAATTTGAATTTTTGGAGGGGAGAGAATTTATGAAAGATGTTTCAGTATATTTCTGAAGAGTTTGCAAAATGTTTTCCTCAGAAGTTACTCTTTGTTTTGCTTTCAGCAACTTTTATAATCGGCTTTTTCATTGATAGTCAAAATAATCAAACTGGACAATTGATAGGAAAATCCTGCGAGATAGAAGTGCAAAAAGGTTCCAATCTGGGAAGCCTCTATGTTATGTCTTGCTTGACACTAGACATGGATTAAATTCAATCACCAAAAAATACATTTCTGGTTGGGATAATTTTATAAGAAAATCAAGATCGATCTGCTTAAACTTAAATCTAATATCTAATCAAATTTCATTCAATCCTATATTCAAATTTAAATTCAACAATATTTTTTTTCTGATATATTCTTAATTGACATAATCTACCCCATTCCTTCATAATCATTCCCTTTTCCCCTCTTTGAAGAAAATTTCAGGCAAATACTTTTTAATTGAATGAAAGGCAGCAAAATTATCAGTGATTCTCCTAGATCAAAATACTCCTAAACTAAAAAAGAAATTGCAACATAGGAGAAAAACAAACTATAACATTGAACAATACATTGAGTATATCAAATCACCTTTCTCCATATATAGGGTCATATCAAGTTAATACTCAGCTTGAAATGTTAATAACTTCAATTCTATACATGATAAATCTGTAAAAAAGGTAAGAGAAAGAATTGAACAGCCCTTAACCACCTTCGGTGGATGAAGGTTCTACCCTTTTTTCTTTGTACATGTATGTCTTTGTATGTTCCAGCACTCCTGATCATACTGTTTTGTCTACAGATTTGAAAATTGGTATCAGCACCCTTTCTGAAAAAAATTCATTTTTTCATTTGAAAAAAAAAAAAAAAAAAAAAAGCTTTTGCGGCCTCATGTTCACAGGTCTATTGTTACAGAATCTAGAACTTAGATGTTTTTATACACCAGTTCAGAGGTTTCCCAGTAGAAATAACATTTAGATGGTTCTATACTCAGTTTTAGAGGTTTCCCAATGGAAATAACATTTAGATGGTTCTATACTCAGTTTTAGATGTTTCCCAGTGGAAATAACATTTAGATGGTTCTATACTCAGTTTTAGAGGTTTCCCAATGGAAATAACATTTAGATGGTTCTATACTCAGTTTTAGAGGTTTCCCAGTGGAAATAACATTTAGATGGTTCTATACTCAGTTTTAGAGGTTTCCCAATGGAAATAACATTTAGATGGTTCTATACTCAGTTTTAGATGTTTCCCAGTGGAAATAACATTTAGATGGTTCTATACTCAGTTTTAGATGTTTCCCAGTGGAAATAACATTTAGATGGTTCTATACTCAGTTTTAGAGGTTTCCCAATGGAAATAACATTTAGATGGTTCTATACTCAGTTTCAGATGTTTCTCAATGGAAATAACATTTAGATGGTTCTATACTCAGTTTTAGAGGTTTCCCAGTGGAAATAACATTTAGATGGTTCTATACTCAGTTTTAGAGGTTTCCCAGTGGAAATAACATTTAGATGGTTCTATACTCAGTTTTAGATGTTTCCCAGTGGAAATAACATTTAGATGGTTCTATACTCAGTTTTAGAGGTTTCCCAATGGAAATAACATTGAGATGGTTCTATACTCAGTTTTAGAGGTTTCCCAGTGGAAATAACATTTAGATGGTTCTATACTCAGTTTTAGATGTTTCTCAATGGAAATAACATTTAGATGGTTCTATACTCAGTTTTAGATGTTTCCCAGTGGAAATAACATTTAGATGGTTCTATACTCAGTTTTAGAGGTTTCCCAGTGGAAATAACATTTCGATGGTTTTATACTCAGTTTTAGATGTTTCTCAATGGAAATAACATTTAGATGGTTCTATACTCAGTTTTAGAGGTTTCCCAGTGGAAATAACATTGAGATGGTTCTATACTCAGTTTTAGAGGTTTCCCAGTGGAAATAACATTTAGATGGTTCTATACTCAGTTTTAGAGGTTTCCCAGTGGAAATAACATTTAGATGGTTCTATACTCAGTTTTAGAGGTTTCCCAGTGGAAATAACATTTAGATGGTTCTATACTCAGTTTTAGAGGTTTCCCAATGGAAATAACATTTTGATGGTTCTATACTCAGTTTTAGATGTTTCTCAATGGAAATAAAATTTAGATGGTTCTATACTCAGTTTTAGAGGTTTCCCAGTGGAAATAACATTGAGATGGTTCTATACTCAGTTTTAGAGGTTTCCCAGTGGAAATAACATTTAGATGGTTCTATACTCAGTTTTAGATGTTTCCCAGTGGAAATAACATTTAGATGGTTCTATACTCAGTTTTAGAGGTTTCCCAGTGGAAATAACATTTAGATGGTTCTATACTCAGTTTTAGAGGTTTCCCAGTGGAAATAACATTTAGATGGTTCTATACTCAGTTTTAGATGTTTCCCAGTGGAAATAACATTTAGATGGTTCTATACTCAGTTTTAGAGGTTTCCCAGTGGAAATAACATTTAGATGGTTCTATACTCAGTTTTAGAGGTTTCCCAGTGGAAATAACATTTAGATGGTTCTATACTCAGTTTTAGAGGTTTCCCAATGGAAATAACATTTAGATGGTTCTATACTCAGTTTTAGAGGTTTCCCAGTGGAAATAACATTTAGATGGTTCTATACTCAGTTTTAGAGGTTTCCCAATGGAAATAACATTTAGATGGTTCTATACTTAGTTTTAAATGTTTTATACTGGAAAACCCTGGTGATGTCATGAATAGAATTTGTTTTGACTTTGTTTCCTCTTTGATGGATTTTTTTTTCACAAGACTTCAAATTTTTATGTAACAATTGTTTAATTACTGACTGGGATAGAGAGTTTATTACATGATAAGAATTATGTGAGCAACACTTTGGTCCTAAGTTGAGTGCTCTGATGTTTCTATCCCAGGTAGATGTACCAATGCATATGCAAATAATTCCGTCATTTTTTTACGTGTACTACGCTAGTTGTATAATAATTAATAAAAAGTATTAACAGAAATATTGCTAAACTATGATAAAACAAATGAGTCAAGCTTCTTGGAGCTCTTTCCTGATAGGAGTCATAAAGTCCTTGTGCAGTTTAGTTTTTAATAAGAACCCTGCATAATGTACATGTACATATTCTTGTCCAAGTAGAGAGAAAGTTAGAGCTTTACAGTACTGTGTATTGATATTCACACTATAAGGACATTGTTGAATTTCTGGCTTGAATTTTATAGTTAAGAAACATTATCATGCATTGATTTTTTCATACTGTTGTCCTCATCTCAGTCTATCTCTTGCACATATTTTGGCCTTTGTATTGTACGGCCTTCATCAGTGGTTGTTGTAAATAGGATTGGTTCATTGGAGCGTGGGGGCACAATGTCCCCAATTCCACTATCTATTTTCAGGCGGTAGAGATCCTTAGGTTATAATCATGATATTGCTTATTTTTGGTGTCATGATCAGGTCAAAGTCCAAAACTGGTGCCACGGGGGCATTTTCAACTTATTGTCAACATTTTCTCAATATAGAATCTTTTGTTTTTCTAAGAGATGACTTCATACACATTGCCCATGTAAGATTCTCACTTTCTCTGAAGCCTAAATGTAAAATCTCTCTTGTTTTTGTACCACAGAGTGATGAAAGCATCTACTTTGGAAGGCAGGAATTATCAACCAACCTACTTCTTGCATTACGGGCAGCTGAAAAAAAGAAAGACAAGGAAGGTGCTACTCTGGAACAACCGGCAGCAGGTTTCATGACTCAGGAAGTGTTCAGCCAAGAACTGATGCATTTTTTCGTTGTGACAAGCCCAGAGGACATATCTTCTATGTTAAATGCAGCTGTGCAACAGCTACAAACACATGGTCACATAGAATATGAAAAGCTTTTTATTCTGGTAATGTGCACATCTTTTCACTCATTTAGTTTCATTATTGGATGACATATATTTCTAGATGCATGCATCCATTGCAATGATAGCTGTTACTGACTGACTAATCGACAAGAGAAATGCTTCATACCATCTTCATGAAGCATTCTCTTTCTCTCAAAGAGAAATACACGTATTTGATGTCGCTTGAGTGGTATTATATTTTACGTCATTAGAATATTGAAATCTTTTTTATTACAACCAAAGCAAACTTGTTTTCAGTTAAATGAATGAAATTTGCTTGACAGAAGGCATCTGCACATTCGCAATTATAATGGGGAATAATTTTGACTACAATTTACCTACATCTCAATTTTTTAGATTTGTGAGCGTCTCTAGTACCGATTGCCATCACTGAGTGGCTGACTTGACATACCAAAACAAAATTTTCTGATTCTTCTCTTTTGGGGCTAGATTCAGCTCCTTCAAATCAAAGACTGACACAATTCTAAAGAAGGGGCTTTCAAAGGCATGGGCTGTAAAATGAAGGTGCTTCTAAACAAACTAAAGATAGAAATAGCACATCTATGGTCTGACTTTCAGTTAATATCAATTTTGACTAGATTTTACTTTCCTCTAAATTTTTAGTTGTCTTTATTACAACTTTTGACCAGGGCTGTCATTCTGCAGTTATGAGTAAACAGCGAGATCGGAATAAAGACTAAGCCCTAGGTGAGAACTGAACTCACAGCCCTTAGCCAGTGTAGCATACACCTGGTTGCATTAAGCACTTGGCAATTTGGGTTTTCCATGATTAATAGAAATTGATTTCACCTTTTAAACTCCCTCGAATCTAGCAGAGAACCGCACAGAATAACATGTATTATTATGTAAACCCATCGGCCCATCACTGAACATTAGCTGGGTGAAGAAGTATGGGCTAGGACGGGGGTCCGTTCCCATTGTAACAGCTGTCCACCCAGGTCAAATCTTCATGCCTGTGGTTAACCTCCACCATGGTGTTCAAGATCGAAAGGTCACTTTCAGACACGGGGGAAGAATTAGTTGATGCTAGGTCCAACAGATGTTACGTGTAAAAATAAAATAAAAATAAAAGGTGGTTGAATAAACATGTTAGTTTAAATCAACAAAGATAAAGTTTAATACCTCTAGGGTTATAATCATTGAAAACCCTTGCCCTATGATTGAGGTAATGTGATATCTATTTGGGTGGCCTTCTTGTATTGAACAAAGATTGTGTAGCAGCGAGCAACTCACAAGAGTTGGTTCTTCCAGATGCTTCTTTACTGGTTTGGTAATTTGGGGTTGATGACAAGTACTGCCAGATCTCAGCTAAAGCTATGATACTCATTGGGAGTGGTCTGTCAAATAAAGATCATGTGTCTTTGAGGTTCTGGCTGGTTCGAAATTTTTGTGCTCGGACTGAGTCCAAAATTCTTCAATGACAATCACCTCAATACAAGAGTGGGTCTGACAGTATGAGGAGACATTTCATTTTAGTTCAGAATATCTCTCCATTTCTACTATTTAGCCTTTTCTTAATCCTACTCGGCAAATATTTCTGAAGAGATTTGATTTTACTAACATCTTTATTCACTATTATTTTGGGGTACACCTAGTTTTGACACCTGTTTCCAAAAAAAAGATTTCCACTTTTCTCCATCACCTTAAAATCAATGTGAGAATAATTATCTTCAAATTCTGATAAGGGTTTCGTAATGATCCCTAGGTTCAGTTCAAGGTTTTCCAGTGTCATTTCAGTTCAAAATATCATCCTATTTCTGCAATCCAACCTTTCTCCATTATATTTGACAAGAGACTTCTGTTTTCGTTCCTCTAATCCCAAATGAAAGTATAATTTCGATGACCGGCTAATTCAGGCTTTTATAATTTGTTATATAATGCTCAATGTTACATTCATGTACTTGTAAAATCTAGTGTATTTCTCAACAAGAGTATTCTCGAGGAATTTTCAAATGTCTCATTTTAGTATTAAACCCATTAACCCCTATTAGAATGTATATGAATTCCTGTGTCCAGTCCCTAAATCACTAAAATGCACTGAGGCATTTCCTAATTCTGTTATTAGTTAAGCAACCACATATGTATGGAATGGAAAAGGTTCAGTTTAGCATGATAGTTTCATGGTAACAAGATAACCAAATTTGCTACTTTGGGGAGGGGGGGGCACACTGACAAAATAATATTTAATTCCAAGGTCTTAGAATAGAAGAATATACCTTTTCTTTTCATTACAGGATGAAGAAGGTGAACTTGGTTCATTCTTAACAACAATTAAAGATTGGCAGCAAGAAAAACAGACAGAGTTTATTAATCAATTATGTCAAAAATGTGGCAGGTAATTTCCCTTTTCAAACACAATTGCATTCAAAACAGTATTTTCTGCTGAGGATTTTGTATACAATATTTTGACAAGCCTATTCTATTCTTTGGATTCATAAAATCATATTTTACAAGTATAATATAAAGCTGAATTTTTCAAGTACAAGGGCTGTGTGTATTCCATAATTATCCATTTGTTGTACAAAACAATGGCTTCAAGTAGTTTGGTTACCACTCTTCAGTGTTGCCAATCTATAATCTTTTTTCATATTTCTCAATATCCACTGATAAGAAAACTTCTAACTTGACACTGTGCTGCCTAATATATCAGACAGATGTCAACTTAATATAATGGCCAGTGGTCGAGTAATCACAGTACAAACTGATTTCTTCTTGCTTCTGTAAAGCCATCATTGATCAAGTAGGGAAATCTTTCAAGTGCAGAATACAAAATAAAGCATTTCTGTAAAACCTTACTTTATCATTATAATATATAATTAAATAAATCTGAAGGATGGTTTGTATACAGAGCTGTTTGTTTTGATTTCAGTAATATCAATCTGAATTGATTTTGAGTCTTGAATCAGACAATTAACATGTCCAATTGATTCCAGACATTTATTTTTTTTACACATTCTTTAAATTTATGAATGATCGGCTGTACATGAAAACTAACTTTCAAAACCCGACATTTTCTTTTTGTCTACAGCTCAATCAGTACGTCACAATTCAAGAAAGCGCTTCGCAAAAGGGGTTCACACTTGGACAGTCTTTGTATAGATCGACTTGTAAGCTGGGTGTATGAAGGCTCAGCCGAAGATCCTGACGCTACACTGCCAACCACTGAAGTTAGTGATAAGTTACATTGTACATACATCCCAGTGAAACTGAAACATTCATCAAAAGAGGCCAAAGCTTAGCTTATGTTTTTCTTCATTTGTTTGTTTTTAAAAGTGGTCTTTTTAAGAAATAAATCTATTAAAATCTTTACTTGATACAGCTTTTAACTTTCTTAGATATATGAGGTACCCTATTAGGGACAAGTTTATTTCTATACAGGGATTCTTGCTTCTTCAGAGGAGCAGTACTTTTTATCTTTGCCATATGTTTGAGAACTAGAGGTAAAACTGCAAATAGAGAAACTTAGACTATAAATTCATGAAGGGTCATTTTTTGTTCAACGTACTTGACTGTTCAGAATTTTACATAGTAAAGTGTCCCTCTCTCAAGAGATAACTCCCTTTGGAGTACACTGTTGCTGATGAGTCAGTTTAGAGATCCTTGTAAGTTTCAAGTCTTGTCGAGATTAGGACTCAAACTCAGATTACACTATCCAAGTGAACAAAATTTTACTAAGCACCAACAATTATCCGGATCAATCTGACTGAAGAGAAGGAAAGACAGATCTGCCTTTCTTTTAATTCCAAGAGAATTTTGAATCACTGCCACCCACCCAAACTAATTAGCTGTAAGAAAAGTGCATAGCATAATCAATTACTTGTCATTAAGACATATAAATGTCCGAATACAAGGGGTATAACCCATCAAGTGTTCTAACTGGTCTCTTGTGGGTAGCAGTGTAAGAAAAGAAAAAAAATTGTGGGTAGCAGCTTTGGGGGAAGAAATCGAGAAGACAAAAGAAATGTTAACATGACATCCAAGCTGTGAGCAGGCTGTCATTAAAGCTCACAACTGTTTATTATTATAATTCAAGATCCACAATGAACATCAATATCACCAAACCAGCACCAACCTGGAAAATTCAAGTAAAGAATACTCCTCTAACAGTGCTTCCCAATAATAACAATAGCTCCAACATCCCAACAAGTAACGGTCCTGCTTGCTAAGAATCATTGGATACAGCTGTCTTGAATGGACCTTTTACAACCAGACAACGGTTGCAGACAGCCTCCTTCCCAAAACGCCATAACAAAGTGAACCAAAAAACACATCCACCAAGAATATGGCCTTTTAGTTTGTCACTATGCAAGAATTTATATACAATGTTGGCCATGTACTGTCAGCTAGCAACACAGTACTTGGCAGTGTTCCCAAGGTGCACATCAGTAAATGGAAAGAAAAAAAAACTTAAGATTTAGAGAAAATAAAAAGAAATCTTTTTTAGAAGAGAGAGAGAAGGGGGGGGATTGAGGCAAGAGAATGAGATGTAGTTTTTCCCTTGCTCCAATTAGGTTGTTGCCATACTGACCAGTGAAAGAAAATGGTTAGTTAGAAAATGAGTCTACTTTAGTGTGAACAAAGTGCCACTAACAAAATGTTAGTGTAGTATTATGAGTGCATGAAAGCAATGAAGATAATGTAGCTTATAATAAACAAAAGAGGAGAGAATTTCACTTGGCATTCCTCTCCACAAACTGTTAAAATATCAAACTTTGAAAAGGTTCCCCAGCATTATCACAGTAGTAGAGTTCAATTTTCAGAGATTTTGAGATGTAACAGCCCTAGCTACCAAGATCTCCCAGGATCAAAAGCTGAGAGGTTTACTTGTCTACCTGCCCTGGGGGTTGAAACAACTGAAGGAACAAACAACAAGATTAAATCCTTGAAAGGGGGAGGGGAAGGGGAAAAAATTAGAGCAGAGAGCAATATTCAACAACAGTTTGAGATATCAAACATTTCTCAAACAAATTAGCTTCTCTCAAAAACAAACCTTTTTTTGGTCATTTTTTTGTATTTATGAAGTGAGTGAGAGACAACTTTTCATCCTTCTATTGGAAATGTTAAAATCTATCTTAAAAAAGACTTTAAAAAAATAAAATGAAGCTATTTTCACAGTGAGTAGAAGTCAATGCTTCTCTGCGATTTGACACTTTAAAAGCTGCTGGCAAACATCAGAGGGTGAGTCAGGAAGATATGTATCTGTAGAAAGTGAAGCCATTTGAAAGGTTTTCAAACATTCAGTCACCCTGTGATGATGTAATTACTAGTCTAGCATAAATATTCTACTGAACAGAGAGAAATGTTTTAGTCACACAATAAAATAATTAGACATTTCATTAAAAGAATTCCAACAATTATACCACTTTTTGAAAGGGGAACTGTGAAATCTGTGAATCTGACAAATACTGTAAGATTCCATACATGTAGATTGTAAATCAACTGTAGGGTCAGTTTTGTAACAACAACACTGGTCACCATGACAACCAAAATCCCTACCAAAGATGGAAAGAGAGACACCCCCCTCAATGTTGATGTGCGGAGATAAAATAGAAAAGCTCACACACAATATATCCAAGAAACAATTGAAAGGAACAGATACATCCTGGCATTTTATCTTCTTCCCCGCAAACCCTTGGCAGGAGACAAATACAAAGCAAATGCCAACCAGATACGGGGATTTAGATATATAAGTGATTGATGGCACCCGGGGACCAATCCTGCCACCGTGTTCTCTCTAGGATTCCAGTAGCAAGTGCCCGTAGTACTGGAAGCTTCCTTCCAGGTCAAGCACCGTTGGCATCTTTAACTGCTGTTCATCAATGGACCTTCCCTTCACCTTTCTGTTGGATGGCATCAGCGTTCTCTGCCATCATTCGGTCAGCTTTTTTCTTCTTCTTTTTCACATTTTTCCGGTCAGCTGAAGTAGCCAAGAGGGCCTGAAATAGGACAAGGTTAGCAATAACAAAATCATCAAAGTTCATTTACTCATGTATAGTGCAAAATAGAAAATAAAGATAGATGAAAAAAATATCAGGGGCAAAGTGGCATAATACTCAAGTGCAAAATAAAAGTATGATTTTTAGCTGAGAAAAAAGGGGGGAGATGGGGTGATGTCACATATTCAAGATCACACTGTACTCAGTATTTTTGCTTAAAGTTTAGCCATTCCTTTTGGAAGATAGTTTGACTAGTTTTAATTCGAATCAATATCTTGATTGACCTGGGATTTCAATCAACTTAGTAAAAATATCAATACAGATTAAACTATTCCAATAACACTCAAGGAATAATAAATTAAAAACATTAAAATCGATAATCGATGCAGAATTCAACAAGCATGAAGTAATCCTTCATGCTTGTTGAATTCATTTTATATTGAACAACTGATTATTTACAAAATGTACCAAATGAAAGATTTCGAGTACACACAGCCTCTATATTAACAATTGGTCCCGTCAGAGATGGACTAGGATACATTTGATTTGTCATAATTCAAACATCATTTCAAAAAAAAAAAAAGAAAAAAAAAAAAAAAAAGTATACAAATAACGTTTTCAAAAGTTACATTTTTGTAAATTCAATCCAACAAAAGAGGGGGGGGGAATTCAATTTTCTATTGAAAGATTTTCTGTAAACTAATACATTTTAAAGTTACTTGTGTTGAATAATAATAATCCCATTTTTTTTTCTAGATGGGGGGGGGGTCACTTTTCAGGGATTGAAAGCATACAAAAATTGTCTTTCGGCCGGGTAATTAACTTTCATAAATGTTATTTGTTTACACCTTTAAAACTGACATTTGAATGACGTCATCTGATGTCAAGTCAAATGTGTCTGTTTACAAAGTGGTCTGAAGGTGTGAAGAGTAAAATTCATCCAAACAATCTTTTATACCTTTTTAGATGTAATATGCCATCTTTATTAGTCATTTTCTATTTTTCAGAAAAGCTCTATCTTCTATAATTTTTTTTTTTTTTTTTGAAAAACAGCATAGGTCTCTAAATCACTTATCTAAAATAAAGTAATTTAAACGGTGCCTCAGATCAGGGATTAAGATTTCATTTTTATTATTTGCATATGAATTACTAAAAAGAAATCATCTTAAATCAGTGAACTGAATCAAGCCATTTCACATTAAACACCGGGAGTAAATTTTTTGTAGATGATTTTTACCCCCCAATTTTTTTAGTTACATAACTGAAAAAAATTTCATACATTCCTATGACCCCCAATAATCTTTGTCAACCCTGGATGGGTCCCAACCTGTACTTACAGAAGTCATGCCTCAGATCATGCAATCTGAAATTAGTAGGAAAAAAAATGCTGTTTGTTAAAAGTGAGGTTTCCAAGAAATGTACCTTTAATTTTTCATCAGTTACCGAGTGATCGGATTGATAAATAGAATTCTCAAAAGGCGGGCTGGTGATTTTCAGTGGTCCATTTGGCATTAAAATAATTGTAAATTTAAACTGGGCAACATACTCTCCTGCAAAATGAAATGAAATATCAGTCAAACAGACAGTTTAATAAATGAACGCATAGAGAATAATTCAGGACATATTTGAAGAAGTGACAAAATCAAATTTAGAGATCATACCTTCTTTCTCATAAAGGACGTTATAAGGCTGCATTAATTCATGCTTGACACATTCAACAACTCCCATTTTAGCTTTCTTCTCATCCTCAAATAACCTGATTTTCAAAAGAAGAAAAGATTTTAGTAAATAAATGATAAAACATAACATGTTAAACGGCAAGTGTTTTAGAATTGCAAAGAAACCACCATTCTCAAATGTTACTTGGAATAAACAAACATTTCAGTACAGTTCCTATTGAAACTGTCAAAAGGTGGAACATGTTGACTGAACAAAGTTATTTTCAGTAGTTCCATTTTTTCTTTGTCAACTTGATACATTTTATACATGCATATACAAGTGTGAATCAATAGTCTATGATCTGACAGTTTTTAACCGAATTTCAACCTGAAATTTTCCCTGTAAAACGCTTGCCCAGCAATTAATGGAGAAGCATTGGGTTAAGCACATTATCAAAGAAAGGAATCATATTGAAAAATGAATATTGTCTAAGATGAATATTTTTTTCAATCATTAGGCAATTGACCAATGGATCCAACAGCAAATAATTAACTTATAAATCCACTTATAAATTCCATTATTTAAGCAAATATACAGATTCTCTTCCCTAAACAATACAATATTCTTTTGTCCTTTCCAGACGCAAGGTGTATTTGTAAGTCTTTAGAATTTGCTAAGGGTGCCAAGATACTCATTAGTTTTCAAACTAAACTATAAAATGAAAAATAAATGACCAAAGTTAATACTGAAGACATTCATCTGAAGAATATATGAAATTGGTTCTCAACCTTTGTTGCCCATGCACCCCCTTCACCATAAAGGTAGTCCACTACTTTCGTACTGGTTGTGTTTCTAAAAAACTGACCGGAAGTTTGATTTCCGAATCTTGAATCATTGGATTACATATTAATCAAGGAGTTTCCATTTCCATGCAAGTTACTAGATTTCTCCGGGGAGGGGAGGGGGGGGGGGGTTGGGTGTATTGCAACCATAAAAACATGAGAAATCTGCTTGTATCAATTCTTATATCCCTCATCAAAGCCTTTGGAATCATTTCCAATGATAAAATACATAGGTACACTTGACCCATGACACAGAATGAGGAAAACTAAGGACAATAAACATTCATTGATATAATTATGAAGTAGTATTATATAGATTACAAGCCATTCCATTTTTTTTTTTTTTTAAATCATCACGACTCAGCTGAACAATCACATACCAAGCCCTGCTTATTAAAGATTGAGGTCGGCTGGTTAATAATATCCATCTCCAACTATTGTTTTAGTTTTATGGAGATTTCACTTCTTCAGATTTGAATCATCATTTTCATATATTTCGTACTCGTCTTATTTTAGATAATATATTTTAAATACTCTCAAATACAAACTAAAAAGATGACAAATTTAGTTGGTCTAATACAGTGAAAAATGTACAAATGTCCAGATTTTCATAGTACGGAAATAGAGGTGTTAATTTAGAGAGTCTGAAAACTTTTCAGAAAAGGAAATTCTGCAAACTACAAATCAAAAAGAGAAATTCAGTCATGGAATAATTTGTTATTAAATACTTACCGCAATGTGAAAGGCATTAATCCATATTTTCGTTCAACCTCACTGAGGAATTCTGAAATAAACAAACTTCCATTTTCATACTTGACATTTTTTTTTCAATTTTCAATTTATATATTTTTTTTTAATTTTATTTCGAGTATTCAAAATTTTAATTTTTACTATTTTTAGGGCAAATACGGAAAGTCCTTTGACCAAACTTTTTTTTATTTTTTATAGTTTCACACAAGTTCATACAGAATATTGAAAGGAATATAAATTTAGTCTTCAAAGAAATGCTGTTAGTGATTGAAACAGCAAGATTTTAGTTTAATAGGCAAAATTTGAAAGAATCATTAGAAAGGAATAATTATCCTCTGTCCCATTCATCTGCTCTTTACTAAAAAGCAAATTCCTTCTCCCACCAAATAAAACATTTTGAATGCTACAATTCTTTTGAAAATTTCATTATTGGTTGAAGTATAACCTGTAAGTAGCTGGTAGAATTTCTACCTAGAGAGAAATTCAAGCTAGTCAAAACTTTTAAAATTATTTCGATGACAAAATCAAATATTTTATAAAAATTTCTATCATATCTTTCGGCAAATAAGACAACAGCTGAAGTATACAAGATATATAGTGAATGAAAAGAAAATACTTACGTCGAGAAATCCTCATCTTCAACTGGTAAATAATATCTTTCTTTTTGTAAATGGTTGTCCTTGTGTCAAACTCTTTACCCTAAACAGACAAAATGATTTTTTTTTAAATAATTTTAAATGGAATTATCACAATTATATGATAATACTAAAAACTATTAAAGAAGAGGTGTGTTCAAATTCTATACAGTGAGCTAAAATGAATCATCAATGTTCAGCTACAATTTTATAAATGAAGTGAGGCATCTCCCATAGGAGTATATGGCCACGACAAAGGACCAATTTGCATGTCAATTTAATGATCCTAGCAATATTTGTTTCATAAATATAGTTGCTTTTAAAACTGGAAATTTCTACTAAAACACTTATATCAACTTCAATGATTTAGCTTACAATTCATAAATAATCTGACCATTGATTGTCATAATTTATTGCCTGTAAGTTTTGAAGGGTTAAAACATGAAAATACAGCAAATAATGGTGATATCAAAGAAATCAACTTTTTAGAGGATGGTGAGGATGAATACAAGTTGTTGTACATTATCCAACACATTTTTTAATACTCTGATTTGTCATCAATTCAAGTCATACGTTTAACATGATGTACTGTTTTTGCAGATTTCATTCAATGTTGAACCCTAGATAAAACAGATGTACCCCAATATAATGCAATTCACGATATAAGGTGGATAGGGGACCCCATATAATTTTATCTAAATTACACCCACTCGTTCACTAGAGCCGCAAATGAAACTGAATTTCCCTTTGAAACCGTAAACCTGATTTTTTAGACTGATCGCTATTTTACTACACCCTAATCCTGTTTGATGACATAACCCTCACCCCACCAACTATAAAAATGAAGTGAATTAGAACAAAAACATTCCACAAGTCAACTTTTTTTTTTTTCTTTTCAATTATCAATTTGAGCTTTTCTCTGCAGGAACTCAGGTACAGAGTACCTGAATGCGTGAGGATTAAGGGTTAAGTCACTGATGTAAATATTTAGTGTACTTTAAAATATATGGTAGTCATTAGGATGGTATAAAGAATGCCTTTGTTTATTTGTTCAAATCATTCAGTTTATATACAACATGATGTTAACTGTCTTCCACCCTCACCCTTGGCTATTGCAACTTCATTATTACATTTGACTTTCTTGGATCCCAACAGCCACATTAATAGAGTATTAGTAACCAACCTAAATATTAAGGCATAGAATGATATTTAAGTTATAATGATCAGTTTTTGCCTAACTCATCTGTTGGAGAAAATTTCAACTAAAAATGAAACCTTACCTTTCCTTCTCCAGAGCTGACTAAGACATCAAGTCCATAAACTTCATGTACTTCAAACTCACATTTATCATGATCTTTTCTGAAAAGGGACATCAATAAGAATCAATTTCAATAATTCCAGACAATATTTAGAAGTTGAAAGAAAACATTTGCAGCACTTTTTAAAATATAAGTACCAAAAGTTGATGAAGGATCTAAATAACCTAAAAACACATTTGTAAAAGTACACTGTAACAATTCAATAATGGCATCCAAGACCCAAAGAGAGGGTGGGAGAGGAAAGAAAAGAAGATGGGAAAAAAAAAAAAAAAAAAAAGCCCTCCCCATCTATACTTGATATTACTGGAATTTATAGAAAAAAAACAACAAACAAACAGACGTCCACGAATTATCTTCACAACTTTGAATATCTATTAATAATACAAATATTAACCAAGTTATATAGGATTTGTTGCAGACTGAGACAAACTAATCAAGTTTCATTTTTTTTCAAAAGAACATTAATACACTTCTCTATGGGTATTATAAGATGTAAGTAGCACACTTAAGACAATATTCAATTTCCAGTCAGGTACCTTAAGTTATTCTACAACTCAGTACAATTACATTGATATCATATTTTAAATAGATTTTCAAGGTTGCTAAGATCAAAAGGTAATAGATAAGTGGATACTGCATAAAAATAAGCAAGATTTTACTTTTCATGGAAGAAGTTACTCCTGCGCAAATGCAAAACAAACATTGGCAGCTTTTAATAGGTTAACATAAACAAGTGAGATTCTCTCTAGGACAGATTATTACAATTTCTTTCTTATCAAATTAAGTGGCATGAAACATTGGAACAACTGTAGCCTCATTGATAACCAAATCTACAAGTTAATTTGATTTTTAAGACCTACCTTTGAGCATCTGTAGGATTAAGGATGATAGCCTTTTCACCATCAATTACATGCTTTTTCAGTTGATGAGACAACATTCCTAAAAATAGATGAATTTAGAAAGGAGTTTATCTATGAACTATTCATCATTTATTTGTTCATGATTTCATTGCAAATTCATTATTGGTTTTAACAGAGAAATGATAAAAACAAGAATTTTGTCAATGCCAAGTTCTCACCTTCCACAGGCTTGCATTTAAAGGATTCAGCAATTTTCTGGATGGCATCAGTTACAGTATAGTTCTGCAAGGGAGGAGGAAAAAGGGATATTTAAAGCAAATAGAAGGACAATAGATTTTATAATGGGCTCTTCACAATATTGTAGAATGCAGAGTTCAAAGATATTTGCAATCGAGTACCTAATCATAAGATTCAAGAAAGTTACAAGTTTCCTGCCAGGAAAGGTTTTTCATTAGAAAATTTCTGAAGCTTCCTGGTGAAAAAAAAAAAACACTCGGGTTCAGCTAATAGAAAATTTATATGTATGTGTATATGTAGGCAGACCATAATTTCCATCAATCCTCAACAAATTCAGACAGGATGCATATTTTTTCAATATCTCTCTAGTACTTTTTTTTCTTTTTTGATAGAAATTTTATGAAGAAATTTCTTCACTACTTGTATGTAATTATGATGTTAAACTCAGCATTGACTTCCAGCCATTTCTTTGTTTACAGAAAGTTGAAAGGAGATAAAATTTTGCATCAATTGCAAACAAAGACTAAATTTAATTAAGTTAAATTGAACTTATGGTCTTGTTTTTTTTGTTTTTTTGTTTTATTCAACTATTTCATTTTTGTAGCATTTTAAAAGATCTTGGCATAATTACAAGGTGGATAATTAGCATAAGTAAATAATCCAGTTCTTTTTATACAGATACCATGCTTGCAAGGCTACCAGAGCTGGGTTTTTAAACCCAGATTGGGGGGTTTCGATCCCTGACTGGGTTTCCAGATTGTTTTTTTTTTTCTACTCCCAACATCTAATAAAACCTAGTTTCTCAAATTTTTCATTATCTAAATCATTAGTGCAGCAAACAACTCTTTCATCAAATTCATTTCCTTTCACATTATGGAACAAACAACCTGTCATCAATTTCAATACATCTTACGTTTTCCTTAATGAAATTTTAGGCTAACAATAGATTATGACTTGAATAAGTGATTAAAAGAGAAAAATATATATCTTCATTTAAAATCAAACAACCCTGATACTGATAGTTGTTTTCATTCTATTTTTCAAATTTTATGGATTTTTCCCCTTATCTTTCCAAGGAACAAACTTAGAGATTCTTTCACTAAACCTGCCTTATAAAACAGAATTCCCTAAGTACTTGAGGAGAAAGTCTACAATATAAAACATCAAATGTACTTCAAGTAATATTGCAAGGAAAGTTACAGCAAGGAAAGTTACAAAGAGCATGAGACGGAAAATAATTTTTTAAAATGGAGGAAGGATCAAGTTTGAGAACATCATTTTTAGAAGAGATATCAACTGTTTCCGACTGTGAATGGTTCCAACAATTTTTTTTCTTTTTCTAAATATATTCGTGTAATCCAGAAAACTCACATTGACTTGCAAAATCATCGAGAATTTCACTTGTCAAAAAAGTTGACACTTGGAAATGTTTTATAATTCAATGAATTTCTTTGAATTCAACAATAGAAATAATACTGTTGAGTATTACAGAGAAAGTCACTGCAATGTTCAACAAAACAAAAAGTTTTTAAAAAAAGTGATGTGAATACGGTGAAAACATGAATAATAAAACTTACATCATTTCCAGGTTTGACAAGACGGAGAGCAGCTTCTGCCGCATACTGAGCAGCAAGACAGACATCTGCTTTTCGGCCTTTTACTTTGTTTTCCTGGTGGAGAGAGATATCAAATAGAAATAAATACATTTTCTGCTTCAACATCAATTAGAGACATGAACTTTATTTCAACCAATAAGACTAAAATTTGAAACATACCATACCAGCCATCAAATAAACCACTGTAGTATGTTTGATAGATTTAAAAATTAATGGTGCACTATCATCCCAGTAGAAAAATGTGTTAGAGACAGAAAGTTTTTTTAACAACTGTTGCTTTAGCAAATTAGAAACTGAACAGAGATGGAGGGATATAAAGAGTTGAAGTATAGTTAAATAAACCATAAAGAGTGTAGATTTTTCACTTTCTGAATTTCCTCTCTTTCTATAGATATTTATATCTCAGAAATGACCCCAGTGAAAGCAGAGGGATAGCTGCTGAGCACAGAGATTTCAGTGAAAAGCATGGTGGCCATTTAACGGCCAAATTTGGCCTTTCTTGAGAAACTATTGGGTACTTTTTGGTTTAGCCTTATTCATTTTCCTTCTTTTTGATTGAAAAAGGAATGGAACAAAAATATGTCTACAACAGCACATCTACTTCATTATCATTAGTAGCAGTAGTACTTTTTGTATGTGCCTGGTGGTTGATGAGGGATGAATGACTGCACAAAAGGGTCAATGATCCAAAAGGTTTGGGAGATCCTGGATTTAGAACTCAGAAATATCAGATTGATTGAGGTAAAACCAACTTTATTAAATCATTATTTATAGAGTGTAGTATTACAATGTTTTAGAAACTATTTCTACATTTGGCCATTTTTTAGCCAAAAATTTGAGTTCAGTTTATTTGTTTTTAATTGATTTTTCACTTTACTGAGGTATCCTACTTACTCAAGCTCCAACATTTTAATGTGGGGAGATGGAGCCCCCCCCCACTGCTCCAGTCCCCATAACCTAAGTCACAACAGTATCAGGACAAGCCCGACCCATGGGATAGCACCGCTCTGAGGCGAACTGCTTCCCCGCAACTGGGCAGAGTAATAATGTGAGGACCTACGATGAATCCATAGGCATCAATGAGCTTAGCAATGCTAAGCCTCAGTATCCCTTATTAGTTACAGCATTGCATTTGCACGCACTGACTGACATATACTTTCAACCAGTCTCTGGCCCAATGGACGTCCAGGAACAGTCTCTACACCTTGGGCAATGCACTGATGCAGATACTACAGCCTGATCAGAGCCAATAAGCCAAAGAAAGGTGGGGTTGAACATGATACAATTGCAGTAATAATTTTTTTTTAATCCAAACCCCAAAATGCTTTAAAAGGGGTCTAATGAGTACTTGCGCTTATTTTTAATGTTATAGACAAAAAAAGGTATGTCCAGCAGCACAAACACAAAATAAGCAAGTGAAAAGAGAAGAATACCTCACTACTAGACATGCTGGTGATCATGGCTATGGTGATTCAATACTCATATATAACAATAGCATGAATGGAATGAATTTCAAAGGATTAAATACTCACAGCTGTAGCTCCAACTACTAATGTATGTGCTACCACAGCAATGAAACCATCTATATGAGCTCCCAAATCTCTAAAAAGAAAAAAAGAAATAAAATGAAATATAAGCAACATGAAAACAAAAAATCCATTTCATTAATACAAAAACAAATTTTGCTTCAATCAACAAGTTATCTTGTGCAATTACTATACGTATAGAACCAATTGTTTCTTTGTTATGCACATCGCGTTTTTGTTCATATTCATAAGTGTAGACCAGATATATCTTTCATATGTTGCAGACATAAACCCCAAATCATGTTCAGATAATGTAAACAGCAATACCTTGGTAAGAGCAGGTTTTGCTTGATGTAGTACAGTGAAGGCATTGCTGAACAAACAAATGAAACTATAAGTGTGTGTGTGTGTGTGTAATGAAGAAAGAGGAAAAAAATTTAAATCATAAAATCTTGAACAAAGTGAACAAATTAACAGCATTACTCAAGGTACCATTATTATTTATGTTTTGTATTTCAACTAGGCAGGTACCAAGAATACTGGGAGTTGTAGCGATGACCAGACTTTTCTCAAATACAATTTTCAAGAATATATTGCAATTATTTAAATATCTTCTCGGAATATTTTATTTTGGTTCAATTCCAAGAAAATAGCATATAATTTGTCCAAAAAAAAAAAAAAAAAAAAAAAAAAATTAAATTAAATAAAAAAAATCACATTTAATGTTATCATCCAAAACTCTTGATTATGCCATGATTTTCAGTCAATAAAATCCTGAATTCTTACTGAAAATATCTTCAAAAAATGAATCATCTATTATAGAAATATGACTTGACAGAAATTACGACAAATCTTATTTCAAATTTCAAAGCTTAACAAGTGACAAGAGGAACAGAATATTTTTGTTTTTATTCAATAACAGAAATTCTTGGTTTTCTTTTTTTCATTTTTCAACATTGATCGAATATTTCTGCAGAGCCAACCAATTTTGGAGATATCTCTTCTGACAGGGCTCAAGTAATGTTTTTCAAGATTACATTGTTCATTAAATTCAACAATCACGTCTGCCTCTTGATACTTTTCATGATAGAGGATTTCCTAAAGTGTATGCTCAACTTTCATTTCCAATGCCAAGATACATTACTTGACACTTATCCACAACAAATTAACTCCCACAATCTCATTTTCTTATGTTTTGGCACCAGATGAGATTGAGTTTTCAAGAAATCATGTTTAAATTTGAAAGTGGGAATATCATATGGTTTCCAGGGACAGCAATAAATAAAATTTATAACTTGTTTTTTGTCCTTAGGAAATGTTTTCAAAATAAAAATTCACAAGGAAAACTATGAAAATACAATCACATTCACAATTGAAAATGGAAAGTTAATGCTTCATTTTGTTGACCCCAGACAAATAGATACTACACTTTGATCTCAAACTGTAGTTCACAAAAGGCACATTCTGATAAGTTTCTTTATCAATTATTTCCACATTATCTTTTAAAAATAAGCCAATTTTAAAGTTAAAAAAAAAAAATTTGAGATGTGTGAACAGATTCAATGAAACCAAAATGTCAATACACCAATTCAACATTATCCCCTCTGCATGACAATTCTCTGAATGCCAAAAAGTTTTTCATCCCGATCAAATTTGAATCGGTTCACAGGGATGGATAGACTGAGTGGGCAAAGAAAGAGCAATATTTTCTGTTTTACATCACACTTTCTTTCCAATCGATTCTCAAAAAAAATAATTAAAAAATAAATGAATAAAAAATTAAAAGAAAAAAAGAAGTGCAGGAAAGAAAGATAGCGAAGAAGAAAAAAAAAAAAAAAAAAAAAAAAAAAAAAAAAAAAAGAGAAATTGAAAAAAGTGTTTATAACTAATACTTTCATTTTCAATGTTATGATTTCTGTTTTGGATGTTCCAACAGGGATCGACATCAAAAATTAATAAGAAAAAGATTGTTGCCAAAAATTATACTAACAACTTTGAATATTATTCTTGCTTTTTTCTAACTGTAAATAAAGAGGGGTATTAATCACTTATGAAAAAACAAAATTAAATTGAACACCATCCAATTACTGATTCACTTTATTCTCCCCCCCCTCCACCCATTAAGGTGGGTATTTAGTTCAGTTAGTCATAAATGCCAGTAGTCATCTGATATCACAGTCTATTGCACTAGTATAAAACTGCACAGATGACATGCATATTGTAGTTGTATGGCTAGCTGCCTGGATTTAGTAGTGTTCCAGTCTTTGTTAATGGTTGGTGCATTAACTGTTGCAGACAGCATGTTGCAGGGTTTATACTGGATTTCCATTCCATTTATCTCTGTGTTGAATAAGTTTAGCAAAAGTAAGTTGGAAATATTTGTGGCTGCCTGCTGGATTTATAGGTGGTGCACAGCAATAGAAGCACTATTCCAATTTACCACCCACCCAGGGGTAAAAGGTTTGTATTTTACACTCACTGTACAAGTCAAAAGATTTTTCTAAGGTTTATAAATCCAATTCAAATGCAGCAGTTCAGTGTATCCATTTATGAATATCACAGAATTCAAAATCTTCGCAACCAGCTGAAACCGAGAAACATTCTTTACAATAAAATCAGGAGCAGATTTTCCCAAGCAGCGGCTTGCTACCTTGATACAAATCTTACATTTCACTCATCATGTACAATCAATATTTTCATTTATTACCAACCCCCAAATATCCACTGACCCTAATATATTGCCATATAATAATTGTTGAGTATGAAAGCTTGAGAGCTTAGATGAAAAAGGTAATAAAATACATTTGTTGCAGGACACTGAATTTGAGGAAAGAGAAACAAGTGTAATTTTGATATCCTTCAATTATGTTAATGAGATCAATAAGTGTTAGTCATTAAGGTGAATAATTCAGTGGGCAAAGGTCATCAGAAAAGATAAGACTTCAAAAGGACATCTCCCGTTATAATGCACTTACAATGTCAGGCGGGTGGGGAGTGGACCCTCACATTATAACCCATTCGTCAGGAGAACCGCAAATAAGAAGAGTATTTCCATCTGAACCAGTAAGCCTAATATTTTGGGCTGAGCACTATTTTAATATATTGTAAGCCCATTCAAGGTCAGGTGATACAAGTCGCACCCAACCTTCACAAAGAAATATATTAGGCTTATGCCAGCAAACCAACAGAAAAAAATGAAATGAATTAGATCAGGGTTTCCCTATGAAGTTCAAGGTCAATTGGTGGATCACAGAGACTGCCCAAATCTAGTGTTTGTTTTTTTTCCTTTGACCGGCATTGGGCCACACCATTTTCAAGTTGTACTTGACATATTTGATATTCAAGTTTAGTGTTTATAAATTTTTTACCATTATTTGCTGCCTTTAAATCATCAACTCAGATTGACAGAAAAGCTACACAACAGAAGATGACCCAAACTTCCCACGTGTCAAGCTTGTGCTTAATATTCAGGAGAACATCTCTCATTCAAGTAGATAGAGCCTGAAATGATTAAAGTTTTTTTTTCATGTGGCAGATGTCTGCATTGTTTTGAGTTATATCCCACAAGAAAAACACCCGGAAAGTAAGTTTTCAATTTCCTTTCCCACTCATTAATGCAACGTGTAATATAAGTTTCCATTCTTTTTCATTAAATAACTTCAAATTGAAAAAAAGTTGTAGTTTTTATTGATACTTCTTTGGTCAAAATCCTGGTGGCCACGTAGCAAAGGAAGTTGAGAAACACTGAATTCACCAATAGAAAACATTTCAGTACTTCACAAGCAGAACTTGTTATATCAATAAAAAATCTCTGGTTTTGTTCACTGACTATCGAAACGTTTTTGCCAAGTTCATTTCATTTTAGCTGTCTTTCAACTATCATCTGCGATTGAATATTGCCCATATCCACCTTACATTTATCGCAACTCTGTTATCATGCGGTCAGCTTTCTAGGAGCCCAACATCTGCATTATAATGAGGGGATGCCAGTATAATACAATAAGCAACAAGATTAAGGCATATGGATGGCAAACTTACATTTTAACAACATCACCATCTTTTAGTGAAGTTTCTGGTTCACTTTTCAAGGGTGAGAAGTGACATACACAGTTGTTAACAGATATGCAGGTTGGAAATGCAAGACCTGAAAAGAGAAAATCAATCATCAATAAGAAAAAAAGAAAAGAAAATTTATGTATCAAACAAATTCAACACGAAGATAAAAGGAAATGAATGATTTTCTTTCTCGAAATATCACCCAATAATATTTCCTCAAGTCCCAGTGGTTGGAGACCACCAAGGAAATCAGACAGACAGATTCATTGGACATTAGCTAGGTCCATCTTCTAACAAAATCACTTGTAACTTCAATCTTCAATGAGCGACAAAAATGCTGATTCGTGAGGAAGCTATCATTCAAAACCTAACTTCTCTCCAAGTTCTTACAATCTCTGTACTAGATAAAAGTATGACTTGTTTTGGGTAGTGTTATATGTTAACAAAAAAAAATTAAAAAAAAATAGATGTCCAGAAAGAAATGAGCACTTTCAAACATTTCCTAATTCAATTTGAATGCAAACCATGAAAAACAAGATACTGCCACCTTTGCCCAAATATGAATGACCACAGCCAAGTTGTTTCATTTTTCTCACAATACCCCCACTGTAAGTTCTTATCTCTCAGTCACCAAAGACTTGACAAAACTACCTATTCCCATCCTGACTCTTTGCGCTGTGATACAAGGTTACATAGAGCAATACATAACCTGAGATCAAAGGCACACCATGCCAAATCAGTAAGGACAACCACAAAAAAAAAAACAAAAAAAAATTTTTTTTTTTCATTTTTGAAAAGATTAAAATTTAACCAGACACTCTTCTCCTTCCAACCAAGCTTTTCCACAAAAGCCTGATTGTCATAATGACACCACACGGCCATGCTGGCAAAATGTGTCCATTTCAGGAGGGATTATTATTATAAATCAAGCAACACCCAAAATTCACAAGGCGGCTACTGGACTACACATGTAAATTTTCAAGGGTCTATCCCCCAAAATATGACCAGATGCACCAAGAGAGACAATGCATTTTTTTGTTCAGTCAGTGATTGTGGTTAGGTTGATTGAATATGGTACATCAATGAATCACAGAAGAAAAAAAGTGGTTTTATATTTGTCAGGCCAACTGAACATCTAGATTAAACATAACTGAATGGAATATAAAAATTTCTTTTCACTAAAAATTCAATTCAGTTACTTTGGAGTTGGGTACAACTCAGCAAAGGCTCAACATGAAGATCTGCAAGAAATTTTAAAAGCGAAACAG
Source organism: Thysanoteuthis rhombus (assembly GCA_963457665.1). Classification (NCBI taxonomy): domain Eukaryota; kingdom Metazoa; phylum Mollusca; class Cephalopoda; order Oegopsida; family Thysanoteuthidae; genus Thysanoteuthis; species Thysanoteuthis major. Next base: position 69,854,539 of record OY735205.1, on the reverse strand, counting down.
TAACGATTCATTTCCTTCTGTTCTTCTTTCATAAATGTTTTATTTTCATTCATGTGTCATTTTTTAGCATCAAGTGTGCATGGGTGTGAAATTTTGTCATACACCAGTGACAGAATTTCAATCAGGACCACCTTCACTAAGTTGTGCCTGATAGTGTACTGAAGTTATTGGACAAGAACTAATAAAAAATTTTTTTAAACACCTTCCTCCATATAAAGGCAATATAAAATGCAACACTGTTACATAACTTCCAATTCTGATACTTTCAATAGGAAGCCATTAAGAATGACGTACCTTTTTTCATTTCTTTGTCTTTTTTGAAAACTTTGGAAGTTTCTTCAAGTAACATATTGTCACCAAATTCACAAATCTGAATAACAGATTTGCCAGCTTTGCATTCATTGATCACCAGCTTCAAGATACCTGAAAAGAGAAATAGGACATCCAATATTACACATACAAGACAATAACTGTTGATGTTGTTATATTATTCAATGACAGATTAACATCAATTTTTTTCTAATATAATTTGTTTCATTAAAAGCTCAACACTAAATTTATGACTGCATTCAATTAGAATGCATCCTGCTGTAAATACCTACAATTGCAATCAGAAGGGTTCAAAACGTTCATGATAAAAAAAAATAAATAAATGAAAATCAACCCAAATAAAACATGGTTGTGTACCATCCAAACTACAGACAAAGAGAATTTCATTCAGATAAAAAATACAATCGTTGCAAAAAAAAAAAAAAAAAAAAAAAATAACTCTCTGTGCATGAAACTAACAGGTAAAAAAAACATTTCACTCAACTTCAGACAGTCCATTCGGTTGACAGCCTCACATGCAGGTCTTATGCTCTTGGGTTTTCGTGGTATGAGCGAAGAGTATGAGAAACTCTTTATCAGGACAAATTTCCCAGTACATTCAGCAGCTAATTGAGTAGTTGTATGATTAGGGTAGCAGTATCACTTAGGTGGACCTGCATTCTGCCAAGGAGGTGGTCATAAAAACTCGTAGGTATCAAGCTCTGATCTTGACCAGACTTGAGACTGGCAAGGATCACCAAGCTGACACATACAACAGAAACCGGAAGTTAGTCACAAGCCATCATACTCTTTGGAGGGAGTCTCTTACAAGATGTATTGCTTACTTTTTACCTTGAAAATTATAGACACCCATGATGACTATGTGCATTATTTTGAACAATCCAATCTCAATATATATAGATTTAAATGACAAAAAGGAAATTCTGAATGCTGGATATTACTCAACATAACATTCAAAAATTTTTAAAAATGTTCTTAAAAAGCTCAAATGAAAATCATTGAACTTAAAAATGTTATTTCAGACCAATGATTCTTGACCTTTTTTCTTCCATGGCCCATCTTGACAAAGAATTTGATGTCCCCCTTTGAAATACCACACAAAGTTAATGAGTAAAGCAATTGATACTAAAGTATCTATTGCACAATCAGCATTTCATACTATTGTGCAATCAGGAATTAATCAGTCAGACCATAACACAAAAATTTTGAATCATAGAACGCCTGTCACTCTTCACCTCAAAATCCCCCCCCCCCCGTTCAGAATCAGTGTTTTAGACAGAGTTAATACAGTTTTTATATTGGAACTTTGATCATACAGAAAAAACTGCAAAATAAAACATTTAGATGTTTCGAGAAACAATTTCATGTAATTTTAGATATCCAAGTTCAGAGAAAATATTCTGCTTATGTGGAATGTGCTTGAAGACATAAATGATACTGCACCAAACCTATCATAGACAAAATAAACTTGCTTATACTACAACCACCTCACTTCAACGTATATCAATGAATTTGGAAATCTTACAATGATTGGGTGGGAAAATAGGACAAAGATTAAAGACATAGATAAGGCTTGTATTCAATCTCTCTTTCCACGATCCAAACCAGAACTTATGCAAACTAGTCGAATATTACATTTTACAAAATTTATGTTTAAATCACAAAATTATCTTATACTGCAAATAGATATTATTCAAGTATAATTTAAAACAATTTTGAATGGAAAATGAAAAAATTTAAAATTTTGAAAGATTCAAAACTTTCCAGGTTATGCATTTTTTTTATTTATATAATGGAACAATAAAGAAAAAAAAAGTTTTTACATGATCAACTCATAATATACAAAACTTGAAAGCTAATAAACTTTCAATAGTAGACAAACCTGGCTCTTTTTTTTCCCCTTAAATTTTTTTCTTTTAAGTTTCCAATTTCTCCCATTTCACTAACGAGAAACTGAAAATCATTTTAATTAGCACCACACAATCCATAGAACAAAGATCATTGGTTGGAATCTTGTGATAATGGTAGACTAAAATAAGAGATTGATCCCAAGTAAACTTAGAAAAACAATTTTGTATAATTCACTTGACCTTTAAAATTTATTTAATCACGAGTCAAAACCAAAACTTTCTCAAGTTGTTTATAATATTTTATGTAACAATAATTTACCAAAAGACTCTTGCAGTCAAGACTGCAGCCAAGATTAACTTAAATGCCAAATGCAACATATTATTCAGCTGCTAAAGTCATTATTGTCTGACAAATACATTATTGTAAAAACAGATTCTTGACTAAATGCACCCAGAGAGCACATACCTCTGTCAATGCCATACACTAAATAAAACCCTAATGAAAATCAATTCACATTACATATATATATATATAGTGAAAGGAAGTTAACCGTTTCAATCTTTCATATTTTGGAATATTGTTTTTATAATATATATATATATATATATATATATATATATATATAGCTCGCAATCAAAAACCAATTCCAGGATCCCCACCAAAATTCAATTTCTTATTCCTCAGTCTATGATCCAACCTTCAACAAAATTCCTTTGAAATTCATCAAGAACTTTTGTAAATATCAAGTGGATAGACATGAGTGAATAGATCCATTGAGATATCACGTGGATAGAAAGAGGGAACATAATGAAGTAAAACATATACCTCAACAACTTTATTGGAAGATTTTTTAGATACATTTGCCCCTGCATCTCTACAAGATACTTTTCAGCTGGTCCATTCATCTATCTAATATACTGAATATCAATTATCCCAGCCATATCAAGTTGGATTGATATGAAACATAGTCCAGACATCCTGGTGAACCCTCTATTACAACCGCAACTACCAATGTTATTTTATTAAGAATTTCTTTAAAATCAATAATCTTTTTTTATTGAGAATCTACTCAACGAACACTTTTTTTTTTTCCTCACAGAGTGAGGAAAGATTCATAATTTTTTAAACTGTTTCAAGTAAGATAGATTAGAAATTTAGGTAGACCTTCCGGTCAACCAGGTGTATCATTCCTCTCCTCTTAGGTTGCTGGGGAAAGTCAATGGTAAAGTACCGTATAATTTGTTGGCTCAGTTCTTTCCTTGTGCACCCCCTCAGCAGCTGAGGGAAATAAATGGCTTCAGTCATAATAATCACTTCATATAAACAGAAACAAAAGTCATTAATTGTTATAATTGTTAATTGATGGGTTCCACCAAGAAGTCCTAGGTTTAAAAGTTTGTTGCTAACTGTAAGTTGCTAGTAATAGAGGCAACCATGTGGACAGATATGGACATAAGGATGATGGACGCATCGTTGTATTTATAGGTTCTGGTTTTCGTACCTAAAAGTTTTGATTAACCAGAATTATGCAGCTCAATGCTTCTATATATTTTAATAATTGAGCTAAATTGCAGTTTACACAGCTAAATAGTGTTTAAATGAAGAGGCTATCCAAAATATTTGATGCATTGTGAATTAAATACTTAAATCAGCTGTGATTATTGTGGAGACAGTAAATAGGGTACGTGTTCCTGGACAAATATCAAGTTTTATAATAAATCCTACTTAAAGTGAAGTAATGGAACTACAATTTTTTTAATCGAAAAATTGGAGAGAAATAATGCATTTCTTTCGTCCGTTACGTGATGGGATAGATCCATGCTGACAACTCATAAGAAACAAATACATGAAATGGTAATCTTCACTTTGACGGAACCAAAACACGGTAAGAGTGGATTCAAAAATGGATAGATTTCATCAACAAATAGCTAAAATTATAAATGTTCAAAAAACTCATACAAAGGCTCCAAAAAGTATAATTATACAGCCGAACAACGTATAGATAAGATATTAACATAGTGGATATACTCATTTTTTTTTACCTAAATATTAATTAAATCTAACCAATTTTAGCCATTTTTAAAGCCAGTCATTGATAAAATTAGATAATTTTAGCAATTTTTAAAGTCCGCCTCATGCTACCGTATTTTGGGCTCATCATACCAATGATTTCCTAGAAAAATAAAATAAAAGAAAAGTTTCTAGTTTTAGATAAGTTAACAAGTTTTAGTCTACATATAATAAGTGGGGAGGTCTTTTTTTCAAGTGGCGGCCAAGAAGTGAGGGACCCAGCAGCTGAGGGCGAGTGAAGTGCACCACATGGTCGTCACTGCCTTAAAAGGTAGATAGGCTAACTACCTCACACCTTTAAGAGTGCAAGCTAGTTAGACACGAAACTTATCTCGAATACGAAAGAAAAAAAAGAAATTTAAAAAATTATTCTTTTATTTATTTGATCCTATTTTTAGTTTTCAAAAGTTTGAAATGCATTTTTAACATGGTATTTTTCAATTAGGTTCAAATTTTTCTTTCAAGCCGAATCTAAGATCTTTTAAATATAGATGCATGAATATCAGAAGTATTTGCTAAATTTAAGGTCACAAATATTAGAAATAATTAAACAACAAAGACTTCCTCGTTCCTTAAGTGGATTTTTTCTATTTTTTCCAAATAAGATCGAAAGTTTTCTCTATAGTTAACAGTACCTTTCAATTATCGTCGCTTTGTTAAAAATATCAATCATTTAGAAATTGTTATGCTATACAGATTTACTCGTGAATAATGCAAGAAAGTTAATATATATTTTTTTTAAATCACGGGCAAAATTGGGGGGGGGTAGTAGAACGTGAGAAATGACAATATCAATAGATGGATTACTGATTAACAGCTACGAAAAGTGGGGGGGTCGAATTAAATAAATACGAGTATTTACTCGATATCAACCAAGATTAAAGATAAAAATGATCGGACAAACACTGCCTGAACAAAAAAAAAATTTATACACGTGAAATAAAAAGTCAGCCATTTATTTTTATTCAAAAGAAGAAAAATTGAAGAAAAGGTCCTCTCATTGAAGAGTTCCATTTTTTAAAGGGAATTCACTTCTTTCTCGAATAACATTTGCTTGTGTCCAATTAATGTGAGGTTAACAATTTTTAGTTTCGAAAAGTATTTAAAAAATATTTAGGTAGAAATTTCACAAGGAAAAAAAAACCAAAAATGTTAATGTGTGATCATCAAATGAAATAGGGGGACCTTTTCAGCTCAAGAGGGTTTTTGATAACTTCAGTCAAAAAGCCAAGCAAACCTCAATTTCTATCTTCCTGAGAAAATATTTGTATTATTTGAATAATTAAGACCTCTGTTAACTTTCAAAAGGTGTCATTTACGGAGAGAAAAAGGCTTAAAAGAGGGTTCTATTCACAATTCATCTACAATACTGAACGGAACCCTTACTTTCCGCCCGTCGTACGAAATTACCATCACTAAGTTTTTATTAAAAAAATTTTTTTAAAAAGACGAAATTTAATACTGTTTTGGTCTTGTTTATTCACCAACGTGTAGCTATTTGTAATTCTTTTCGATCTACCAAGAGTTACCTTTTCAACAAACCTCGTATTTACTCGAGTACAATGCGATCTGGGATATAAAGAGACCCCCACTTCTTGTAGCTAAAAATCAGCAATATATATCATTATTTCTACACTCAAGTATAATGCTATCCCTTGATCTTTGATATAAAATTTCTCGCATTATAAGCGATTAAATACGGTACTTTCAATAGGTAACTCTGGTAAACCCGACCGCAAAAAAGGATAATTTCATTTGCTGAATGACCACACAATTTCGAGATTCTATTGGAAATGAAAAAAAACTCATTCACTAAACATGCTAGAATGTTTCTCAAATGTGCAAATATTTTCTTTCAAAATGGAAAAAAATACACGTTATCGTATTATTTACTCGAGTACAATGCGATCTCGAATATAATGCTACCCTCACTTTTTGTAGCCGAATTATCAGTAAATATATTTATATATATTAACGTCATTTTTACACTGGGGCATAATGCTACCTCCAAATTTGAACCTGATTTTTTTTTCAATTTCTCGCATGATACACGAATTAATACGGTAAGTCAAAGATAGTTTAGTGTTGGTCGATGTGTAGACAAAGTGCCATGATCCTTCAAACATATGGGTTAAATTTTAAATTCAAATCGAAACCAAATAAAACAAATCAGCAGCTTCAATTATGGAATTTATTAATATTCAAATTGGATGAATCAAATAAATATTGAATAAAATATATTAAAATTACTATAAAATAAACCAAAGGGATCAATTTTTCCCCCCATCACGTCGCCACTGGACGCATGGTGGACCTGTGTGATCATCACATGGTTGTGGTGATGAAATGCTGAATTAGACCAAAACACATGTTAGAATTTGAGATTTTGATGGATAATATTATGCCATAAGGCGCGCAAAAGATCCTGAAAACTTACTGTTAACCATGTCTCCCACCATTTTATATTTGGTGACGACTAAATCCTGAGCAGGAGAATTTTCAGAATCTTCTTTGTCCGCCATGTTGAAAAGTTTGATGTGATTTCTGGCAAAAGGAAGGCGGGAACAAAACTAAGGATAGCCTCGTTTCCAAATTCAGAAATTTCCTTCTCACACTTTTCTCTGTTTAACTCTCCCTTTCGATCTATACTCCTCCTCTGACCTCCTCCTTTGTTCAAGGATTGTAACTCCTCCCCTGTCTTCTCTCGTCTTCTTTCCTTTCTCACACCTTCTCACTATGATGTACGTACCATATCCTTCCTTCCCTCCCTCTCTTTTTTCTCACACCCCTTCGATATTATATGTCGATTTCTCAATTTTTCTATATACCCTCCTCTGTATATATTTCCTACCACCTTGTCTTCTCTTTTCTTTTTTTTATACCCCCTCAGTATCATATCCTTACCTATCATTTTTTTTACCTACCCTCCTCTCTCTATTTCTCAATTCTATTCTTGAAAGTCTAAATATCTCTTGAATTTTAGGGCATTACAACAAATTAGTTGTATCTCATTTATGACTTCATTTTATTTCATTCTTAGACAGAAATAAAATTACCAAAACGATTTCCTTTTACAGGGTTTCAAGAGATATTTTCGTATTAACTCCCTTTAGTCGATTCACCATCATAATTATTCCCACTTTACACCAGGATGACCAATTTAGATGTTTTCCCTCTAAATCTGGATGTTTTAGGTCGCGTCTGGATGTCAGAAAATACTGATGAATTTTTAATAAAATGAGCAATATTTTTATCTAATTTATAGTGATAAAATAAGTGATAATTCTGATAAATTGAATAATATCCTAATAAAGTAAATCTTCACGAATAAAATCACATTTGATTTATCGATGATTCGTAATATATTTCTTAGATTTTGAATATGTATATCTATCGGAATAACCTAACTGTTTTAGATAGTTTTTTTACTCAAATTTAGATGTAAACTTGAAAATAGAGTTAGCGACACTGTTTTACATTCTTGAGCAACCTTTTAATTCCTCAATGTATCACAGAGCCATGCTATTAAATCTTCTCTTTGATCATATCCTTCTTTTTCTCTCGCCTGCCCGCTAACAACAGATTTTTATTCTCCTTTCTCTACTGACAATACGGCCAGACCTCCAATTCCTATATCTTTCCTACTAAGCCCACCGTAGAGAAACCACGTAATAAGACGGACAGACACACTAACTCTCCTCTGTGTTGCTTTTCCCTATCGTTCGTCTCTTTCCAATCTTCTTCCCCCATTCTTTCTTCTCTTTCTCTTTCTTCTTCTTCTTCTCACCTACCTGTCTACCTCACCGTCTGCTGCACTCAACCCCTCGTCAGTTTTTTTTTAACCTATTACAAACCAAAGCCATTTTATCTAGCTTTTTCTTTCTTAACACTCAGAGAAAAGTTTTCTTGGCACGATGTAGGGAAAGAGGTCTCCATTGCAAAGTTTCCACAACCTTGTTCATTCGATGTAAAAAAACGGTGCATCAATAAAAATAATTCAACGATTTAATTCATTCAAAGTAATAACTGAATAATTTATGGGTAATTGTTTGGATGGGGTTCGTAAAAAAAAGGGGAATAACTCTTATAGACGCTATACATGACAAAAGTGTAATTTACACTTAGTTACCTCCCCTCTCTTTGCAAACCTCATCCAAACAGTTACCTTAACTATGTGTATATTTCTGTTTTTCTTTCATTAATTCTCAATTCTTTCTATTTGTACCGCGTTTTTAATATCAGGTGAGCGAGGGTGTGAAAATTTACAATCCTAACCACTTTCTCTACATTGTGCCATTATCCTTGTTTTTATTTATTTTTGTTTTTGTTTTTTGTTTTCGTTTTTTCTTTAATGAACTGTGACGACAGTATTGATTCATTTTTCATTCAAAAACCATATTCGGCGCTAAGGTTGAAAAACAATGGACACAACAGTATTGAATGGATGATAGGATCAAGAGACCACAAGATTATTAATCAAAAATATGAAAAAAATCATCTTTTATTTAATTTAGTTTCTTGAATGAACAACTTCGTTATATTTGATTAAGTTATTTGTCAAAATTCCTAAATTTTATAAATCATTGGTAGAATCCTTGATTACTTACGTATCTTGGGGATAACTCTTGTTAGCCTCAAAAATTAACTAATGAATGAATTATCTCCCAGTGAAATTTGAGCTGAAAAAAATAAACTCAATTTCCATAAAAATCTTTAACATTTTACACACTCGCTCCCGGGATGCTGAAAACGGTGCTCAAGAGAAAACAATTCAAAAACTTGATTTATTCAAAGCAATAACAATATAATTTATGTATTTAATTTTATTTTTCCTCACATGAGAGAGACAATTCTGTAAGCCATAGTTCATTTTATGGCTGACAGGAGTTATCTCCATTTTATGCACATTAACTAGGATTCTACCAAACTATTTTCATTTAATTTGGTGTACATTATTTCTAATGTATTTTCTTTTCACTTAATTTTTGCTTCATACTTCTTGATGTGTTGATTGGTAAATATTTTGTAGGTTTTATGATTAACTTGAATTGAATGCAAAAAAAAAATGTTCCCTGAAAGAACAGACTCAATTCAAAAACTGCAACACTGTTCAGACATTTTTTTACAGCATTTGACTTCATTTGAATCTTCAATAAAACTATTTATTTCCAATCAAATTTTCAAGGTAATCCCTGTTTAAACATCCACAACAAAAATAATGACAGCATCAAAAACAAAATTAGAAATATAATCCGAATTAATATGATTTTTTATATATATATATATATATATATATATATATATATATGGAGTGTATATAGTCTGCTTCCTTTCATTCTCTCTCTTCCTCTCTCTCTTTCTTTCTTGTACTTTCTATTTTTCATCTCAAAGAAGGGATCTGAAAAAAAGGAATGATATGATGTAGCACAACATTGAAAGAAATTCCTCTTTCTTTGTCCACAATATTCATCATATCTTTCTATCACACTGGAGACCAGTTTTTTCTCAAAGTATGTTGTCTATCTCTCGTTAACCACTCTCTTTTCGAGTCACCTAATTCCTTTAAAATGCTGTTAACCGATTTGGAAATTAGTCTTAACATTGAATTTTCCATGTTCTGAGAACTGTCGCAGATAAAAAAAAATGTGCCGATACAGTATCTATAAAATATATCTATGAACGCTGGTGGTACATAAAAGATGGGTTCTTCTTATAATTTACTTGATAAAGTGCCTGTCTATGCTGGATAAGAGATAAAAATTCAATCACTTTTCAAGTCCATGGCCCACCCTTCTAGGAAATTTCATTGAAATTTATTGAGAACCTTTGGAGATATTATGTTTTGCAGTCATATAACTATGATGTGGGGGAGGTAACTGTACGTGGATCAGCCCCCACAATTTGGATCATTTTTTTCCTTTGCCCACAACTCCACAAAATCTCTCTCTCTCTCTCTCTCTCTCTCTCTCTCTCTCTCTCTCTCTCTCTCTCTCTCTCTCTCTCTCTCTCTCTCTCTCTCATATACACACACACGTACACACACACACACACACACACTGTTGTATACAAATAAATAGAATCTGACTGCATTAACTTTTTTTTCAAACTAGTATCAATGATATTCATGATAATATCAAAAGTAATGATGATATTTATAATAAACAGGACAGAAGTCTTTCACATAAACTTTTCTGCAGTAGCTGCCCAAAGGAAGTCTGAGTAGGTATCCACCTGATTTCAAGGGGATCTGATCCCTTGTTTGAAATCAGAGTTGTCCGTCTCTTACACTGTTTACCAAACATGGCTCGAGAGTACTGTGTCTGCTTTGCGATTTACCCATATCGGGGATAGGATCAGGAGATTCATGCCTTTTCTGAAGGCATTAGTGCAAAGTGAATGCCAGCTGTCACAGATGGAGTCTGAACTCAGTCACCTTTCAGTCATTTTGCTGTGCTGATAACTATAAGGCTACCCTCAACTCTAATAATAATGATGACAGTTATAATAATGACATAGAGGGAGCATCTAAATGTTATAAAAGTGATTGCATTTTCAAAATTAAACGGTTCCAAAGGTGCCTAACTTTACGGTGTGTGGAGCAGCCAGCCATAATTGTCATGTAAAATAATTTTCTGTCTATTCTGTGGAACTATGGCTTCAAAGTATTTTGGACATTTATTTTCAATGTTGCCTGTTTAGATATTCTATATCTAAATTTAGATAATTCTGAAGAGATAAACTCTAGGGAAACAATTTATAGGAACTATGAAGAAAGATCTATGATCTTTAATTTTTCATTTATTTTTATTAGAGTTCTCAAGGTCCGCTGATCCGGACTCTTACTACTTGTGTCATACAAAATAACTCTTTGGTCATCTTTTGGAAATTATGGAACAAATTTTACTTTTTACAAATAAGTGAGTATGCATATTTTTCTGTATTTCCATGAAATGAATCTGGCACTTTTAGTCTTTAATATATCAAGTGTCACAAAACTTGATTCATCCCAACAGTAATGACAGTTCTAAGGGAAGCAACTATTTTACTACTAATTTTGCCATACTGGTGTGCTGAAAAATTACATTGAGCAGGTCTGGTTAGTCACTCAATAGAAACTGTCATGTCACCAACATCTTTTGGCAGTTTTGGGGGGAGTGATCAATTGAAAAATTTGGAAAAGGGGACATCAACGGTTAAGTTACTTTTCTCACCTTTGGGTGAGCAGTGATCACTAAAAAAAGTCAGAATTTAGAAAAAAACTAGTGTGAATACTGCTAGATACATACTAAGGGACTAGTATAGCATAAACTTTCATTGTAAATTGAAACCACCCCCTAAGAACTTATTTTAAGGGTAATTTTTAAAAAAGCAAAAAAAAATTTTTCAAGACTTAATAAGTAGTAAGTGTTTAGATTTTCAGCCCTCTATCTCCATTGATGTGACATGTAAGCATGACAAATATACAACAAGCCTGTCGGCCAGAATCACTTAAAAACTGAAGAAACAGGTTTGATTAACGGTTTCTAATAGTTACTTCCCTTAGAACTGGCATCACTATTGGAATAAATTGTCCGTTACTTTTAGGACAACTTGTATATTCTGACACTCTGCTGAAATGCACCTACAGCAGTACTCACAGCCAAATCTTTATCAAATGATGACCCTGGGGTCAAGAATAGTTCAAGACCAGACATATCATTGCCATTAGTATAGAGTGACCCAGCAGTACTTTACAATATCACCAAACTCTGATTTTCAATCATGTTGCTCAGAATAGGGTTGTCATAACTAACTGGGTGCTGTTTCTACCTTTAGTTGGCTATCCTTTTTTTACTTCTGCCAACAAAGTTGGAGAGGTTATTTATAATACCTCATGTCTTTACTTCCATCTTTCTATCTTCCGGTCACTTTATCCTCACAATATTTCCAAAATTTCTCAATGAATTTCAATGAAATTATGTAGAAGGGTATACCATAGATAAGGAAGAAGTGATCCAATTTTGGGCTTGATCCAGGATTTTTTTTTTTCAATTGTTTGGCAGAAGTTTAGACTCTCTGTGCTTTTTAGTTGTCTAAATTTGCCATTTTCAAGCTTCGCGGTTATTTGTATGTTGAAATATTGCCACAAATCCTCAAGATCAGACCTTGATGGACAATATATAACCCTACCATCCACTTTCTTCCCGTACGAATTTCAGATTTTCACATTTTGCAATCTTTTGCCCATAGACTCACTGGATGTTGTTTTTTCAAAAGGAGCTTTTGACAACACAATGTGCACTATATTTTAATTTACCCATTAGTAATCATGCAAGGACACTAATCGATTAAAGCTATTTCAGCTGGAAATACGAGACGTCATTTGAAATTAGATATTACTTGAAGCCTGTCAAACAACATTTTTGTTTATGTTTCAGGCTGAAAGATTTTTTTTTAATTTCTCCTCCTTTTCACTTTGATTGGAAAGGCGGAAGGATTTCTATCAACCTCTCCACATTATTTTCTAGTAGATTCCAAAAGGATCTCCATCACCTGATCACGCCTCAACGAAATTTCAGTACAGGTGAGGATATTATTTTTCATTGATCATCTTATCTTAGTCTCTATACAATTTTCAATTCAGGCCATTGTTTCTATAGCATCAGCAACAATAATTATAAATTATATAAATAAAGGTGAGGATATGTTTTAAATTACTTACAGTTTTTCTTACTGCGTGAATCTGATGGCTTCAGATTTTTAAGTTAAAGGTTTGCAGTTGTTCAAAATTGGTTATACATTGCTTCTTTACAGGAAACTCCCTTACCTTTGCTAATGAAGTTTGAAGAGGTATATGTATTCACTCCTGTTTGTCTGTCTGTTTGTCCCAAACAATACTTCAACAAATTCTCAATGAATTCCAACAAAATTTTATGAAAAGGTATGTCACGGGATATGAAAGAGGCGATTGAATTTTGGAATGGATCCAGGACTTTGTTTCTGTTTGGGAGATATTCTTATTATTTTGCAGGAAAAGGAGTTAAAAATGAACAGCTTTTAGAGAAGCTAAATTGAAATTTAAAGGAAAATAACTCAATATTTGTATATTTGCAGTTCTCTTCCATGATTTTTAATATCTTATTTTCATTTAGCTGTCTGTTATTATACGGTCTTGGCAGAGGAATACACTTTCTGGGTGTTCTTTAGTTCATTTTGTGTCTACCTGAAGTTTGACACTGATAGTTAAACCTTTATTCTCAGAACTGTGCTGGACATCTCTCAAGAAAGTTGTTTGAAAAGGCCAGATGTACATCAAGAATTCAATCTTTCTTGAATTTAAATAACTTGGATTTTTTTTTTTCTCTAGACAACTACTGGTACCAGACTATTTATTCATCTTCCAGAAACCTAGAATTACAAGAAAACTTGCTTTTTTTTTTCAATCTAGCAGACTCCATAGCAATCCACTGCTGAGCGGCTCTTTAGGGATGACCATGGACTTGTCTCAAAATTGATACCCATTGAAAGAAAAATATATTCAATCACATATAGAGGCTCAATTCAGAAAATTCATATTATTGAAAAAAGAAATACTGGAGAAAAATCTGGCATCAAACTCATTTTCTTCCATCATACAGTGATTGAAACAGAATTATTTGTTTTTGAAATTTGTGTTTACATTTGTACTAAAAAATTTGGATTAATTTGTGTTCGTTCAAAACAGTTTTGTTCCTTACTTTTCTTTGTCTACTTTTCATCGTATAATTTATACTTCATATACTATTTTTAATTCTTGATTAATAAAAATCAAACAGGCCCTGCTATAGAAGTATAATGATTTATATCTGTAAAATAGAATTTTGTTCTTTACTTTTCACTGTTTATTTTACATTCTACGAATATATGTATTAAGCTTTGGTCCAGAGAATGAGAACAATCCAGAAATCTGTGCCAGCTCTGGTCCAGTGTTTGTCAGATAAATGGTCTGGTACTTGTACAATAATTTTTATTTCTTGAATATTACTTTTTCAAAAATTATTTGTCTGACACATATCTAAATTTTGCTGGTGTTAATATTCAAATATGATTGTGTACAATCATGTTTCTCTTACAAATAATGAAATAATGAGAATCTTCTAAGCGAAGTAATTCTTGTGTGAAAGAGTTATTTCTTTTGGACACCCTGCATATCCAATTAAAAGATTGAATATTCATTAGTTCTGTAAGGAATGTTCAACTCTGCTATTCCATGATATTTTGAGATAGAAGTCAAAATGTTGGTGTTTGTGTGTAAACCCTTTATTTTTTAATTGATGAAACTATAATTGAACACATTTCTGTGAGTGTGTGTGTATGCACCAATATAACTCAACAACTGAACATTGAATGATGCTGATATTTGCCATATATATTAGTCAGTACAACAGGAACTGGGTTGTTGTGTTTGAAGTTGTTTGGATCTGTGGTTCTCAAGGAATCTTAAAAAAAATGAATGAAAAATTACAGGTCATTGATCTTTTATCTAATATTATAGATATAAATTTAGATAGAAAAAATCTTAATTGGCAACACTGAAGAGAAGTAACTGAAATACTTAAAAGCCATAGTTTCACATGAAGGACAGAAATCTATTTTACATGTCTCTTCTTCGGAACAAGCAAGGCCTTTGTAGTGATAAGAGACAGAAATTCCATTCCTTCTATGGTTTGTCTACATCAGAGCTTTCAAAAGATATTTTTCTTATGTCAGTTGGACAGCTGGGATGACCTTATATATTTGGCTTGGCTAACAAAAGTTGAGTAATTGTGTCACAAAAAAATTATCATCACTTTTTTATTAATTTAAATGTACAAAGGATGAAATGTAATATGTTACAAAAGTGTAAACCATTTGTTGAAGATATTTTCACCTTTTTTTGACTGAAGTATTGACCTTGAGAATTGTGATCAACTGGTTTAACCTAAAAGGTATCCACTTATGTAATGAACAGAGTGATTTCTTCTGTTTGTTTCTCTTCCTGCAACTATGGACTCTTCCATTTAAAGATAATACAGTAACAACTTGATAAAATTTCTGTAAGGTTTGAAACCGCAGTGTTCAAGGACTTTTATAATTTTATGTGTTTTTTCTTCAGTTCCTATCTTGTTGAATTTGTTCATACGACAATAACTTGACCATACTGCATTGAAACCTGTACTAAACAAAACCACAATATTCAAGGTATTGCTGTAATTTTGCAGATAAAAATATCACCTGCCCAACATACGGAACACTGGACTCTTCCACTGAAACAAATTCAATGGTTTCTTTTCAAAGAAAAAGATCATCTCATCCTGTATTCAGGAATATTTTCTCAGGGATTAAGTAGTTTTTTTTGAGAAAATGAAGTTTTAGAAACCATCAACCAAATCTGTTGATATAGGTTTCTTCAGTTTTCAAGGTAGTCTGGCTGACTGGCTATGCTACAATGTATCACATGTACAGGCTGTACCAAAGGAGCTAGTGGTCTGAAATTTTCAACATCTACTCCTTATCATATCTAAAAAAAACAAGTTTTATATCTTTTGACATCTCAAATAGGTTTTTAAGGGGGTTCAATTTACAATGTAGGTCTATGCTAAATTGATCCCTTAGTTTGTGCCTGGTAACATTCACGTTTGTTTTTTGATAATCCAGACTTTTTTAGTGATCACTGCCCAACAAGAGGCTAAAGAAGTAACTTATTCGTTGATCACCTTTTTTCCAATTTTTCAATTGATCACTCTCAACATGGCATGCTGCCAAAAGATGCTGATCACGTGACAGTTTCTATACAGTGACTACACATTGTTATTTTTCTCATAGCTAAATAGTTAAAAGTTTACATAAATTTTTGATTGAATTTTCTGAATTTAAAAAAAAATAACTAGACAGGTTTTCTTCCAGTGACTTTCATAGATGTCGATGACTCTCCTTTTGTAAAAGAACAAAATTGAAAGATAGACTCAGTCAATAAATAATCAATTGCAACGTCATATTTTGAAGTCATACAAAAAAATTCTATCAAAGGATAAATATGGCCAGAATAAATTCTATTTATGACATCATTGGTAAAAAACACCTAAAATAGAGTGAAAAAATCCACTAGATTCTGGAGAGTAGTGGCTTAAGATAGTCTATGTCATGCAAGAGCAAAACCTACTGGGGCTTATTGATAGAGGTAAATCATGATATATATAGCAACAGTAACATAGAAAAGTATGGCGCAAAAATATCACAGATTGCTCAGAGAAAATTTTATATACTGGCTGAGAACCTACCATATGCTGAAATGCAATCTACAGTGATAATTTGCTTTTTTGCAGGAACTACCTGGAAATACAAGAAACAGGCTAGTTCCCGTGGACTTTGGTCCCAATAAGAGATCAAAACTTTCAGGGTTACCTTAATTTAATACCTCTGGTTACAATCTATTATGTAGGCAACTCAGAGGTTACATATAGATAAATAGAATGAGACTTTTAGTATTATATAGATAGACTAGTTGGTCTATTCTGCATTGCCCAGGGGGTAAAAAAAACCTCTTAATCCAACAATACTGAAAATCACATGATATCTTAAAGAGATTTCATGAGATTCAAATGGAGGGTGGGGGCTGAAAAAAAAAAAAGCAACCCATCCGCACCTCACTGATTGGGCTAGCACACACTCCCAGGCAGACACATGCAAGCCATCACGCAACCTTGGACTAGCTTCCCTAAAACCTTAATAATCAATTTTTTTCAAAACTGAGAATTCATGTGCTTACTTATGGCGTAAGTAGTTCACACGTTAAAACAAACTTGAATTGTGCTTATTTTCTACCTCTGTAAATGAAGGTTAAAAGAAATATATGTATTCAGTCACGTCTGTTCACCTGTTTGTCCGTCTGTTGGTTTGTCTGTCCACCTGATATCCCCAGAAGTACTAAATGGGTTTCAATAAAATTTCTGTGGAAGTGTGGACAATGGGGTAAGAAAGGATTGGTAAAATTTAGGGGTGGATCCAGGATTTCTTTTCTGATTGAGAGATATTCTCCCATTTTTCTTTTTTTTCAGTTATATTTATAAATATATGTTTGTGACTGTCAACATGATTTCTCCAAAAGTTCTCAATGAATTTCAATCTAATTTTGTGGAAAGGTGGATTATAATCTATGGGAGAAGTGATTGAATTTTGGGATGGATCCATGTACAATTATTCAGCCTGCAATGCAGTTACATGTCAAAAGTACATAATATTATCAAATCTTTCTTTCTGTCAGCAAGATATCTCCAAAAGTTCTCAATGAATTTTAATCAGATTTTGTAGAAGAATAGACAATAGGTAATGGAAGAACTTTCTCAATTTTAGAGCGTATCCATGCATAATTACTTCCCCTATATCATAGTTATATGTCAAAACTACTTAATATTGTGAAAATATCCTGCTTATCCACACAATATCTCTGAGATTTCTGAATGAATTACAATAATATTATGTGGAAGGGTGGACAATAGGCTATGGAAGAACTGATTAAATCTTGGGGTGGATCCATCCATATTTACTCCTCCTGACAATGGAGTTAGCAGAGGTATGTGCTTCTGAGTGCTTTCTAGTTGATTGTTCTGTTTGTGTTTGGATTAACGTTAGAGGTAGGGTTGGGTTTTTTACTGTAATAAAAACATTTTATTGTCAGGTTAGGGTTAGATTCCTCAAGATATACTGCTAAACTTGTATGAGCACAGAGAAAGAGAAATTCACATCCATCTGACGTATGGAATGTAAAGATGTAGTTTAATACCTTTAGATATTTCCTCTTGAAACAAATTTCTGGAAGGTTTGATGGTCTAATAAATTGAAACTACATGAAATTAAAACAAAAATTATTGAAATTTTCTCCATCGAATTTTAGATATATACTGTAAGTAATTAGAGACCTGCCGATTTCAAACATGCTTCTGTTTCAGTTATGTGATGCAGAGTTCTCAACGTCCTTGAGTACAAACATATATACATAATTTATTTAATACATTCTGATGTAGATGGATGGAAATAGGATCATTATCATTGTGGTTAGTACAAACACAAAGCCCCATACTATTATTATTTAGTCTCAAATTACCCAGGGCCATTTTTTGCATCATATTGGTTAGCACATTTTAGGGGTCCCTTCATCCAATACCTCTGATTACAATGTACCGGTTTGGCTTCCTGAAGGTCAAATAAGGATTTATAGAATCAGACTTTTATTATGTAGATAGATAGATGGAAATCAGACCATAATCATTGGGGTGGTTGGAAACACAAACTCAAAAGTATTATTTGTTTTATTTCAATTTTCAAAAGCTAATTTGCTAAAAACAGGGTCCAGGGTCCCATTAGTAGACAAAATATTTCATGTGGATATGTTGTGTAGTTCTGAGTTACAGTGTCATATATAGATAGACATTTGGGGAATTAGACAAAGATATCAACTCTATTTTGTCAATTGTGTTGCATTAATTCCTGAGCCCTGACCATCCCTCTTTTTCCTTGATTTTCAATGCATAATTTGCAAATATAAATTTTAGGTTTGAAATTACAAATATAGTGTTTAATCATCAAATATTTTTTCCTTACCACCAGAAATAAATAGTTTGTAATTACAGAAAATGAGTGAAGCTTGCAGGGAATGTGATGGAGTATCGGTCAAGTCAGTGGGTAGCACTAATAAATAAATAGAAATACTTGCCTGCATATATCAGGTTCAAATGTAATCAGTGCAAAGAGAAAACTGTGATTGTTGTTTTATTTATTTTTCCACCGTCGTTCTCTTTAATTCATATAAAAAAATCAAAATCTCAAAACAAAGGAGAATAACTGATCAGAGTTACTTCCCTTGAACTTTTTGGTAATTTTATTCAAGTCCCTTTTTTTTTTCACTCTATCATTTGAAGAATTCCACTGAGTTGAGCATTTTCAATCAGCTCATGAATTTAAGAGTCAATCATTAAAGTGAATGGATATTTTAGTATGGTTGTTTAACTTTCAAATTCATAGAAAAAAGATTGAATATAATTATCGGGGGAATAACTTCAGATTGAAATTATCTCACTGAGACCATTAAGTGAATTTTTGATGTGTCATTATCATTAGGATGAGAATATTTACAAGGAAAAAACATGGAATAAAAGATGATTAGCTCTGATTTTTGAATCACTTCTCTTCCTTTTAACCAAAAAGGATAAATTTGGGATCCAATCTGCTGTTACCATTAAAAGCAAACTCTCACTTATATTTTGCATTTCCAAACACTGAATGAAGTGATCACACAAATGGTATGAAATACTGCAAAGATTACAACTACTGGAGAAGAAAACAAAGAATTGATGGAACCCATCCCATCTTCAGTATGTTGAGAGAGTATTAACAAGGAAAAGTCTGATATAGAAAAGTTTTACCTAGATAAAAAAAGAAATTTGCTATTTATTGAAGAATACTATGTGTAAGGCAGTGGTTCTCAACCAGGGGAGTGCACCCCTAAAGGGGATACATAATTCTTTGGTATGACTCGGCGGTGGATTGAATGACAGCTTACCAAACTGGAAGTGAGCGGGCTACCACTTGGCCATGGTGATGGTACTGATCACATGATAGGTATAAATACAGCAAAGACTACAACTACTGAAAAAAACAACTAAGAATTAACTGAACCCATCCCATCCTCAGAATGTGGGAAGAGAATCAACCAGAGAAAGTCTGAAAATTTTCACAAAGGCAAAAAATAGAACAAGCCAGGCTGTTGCGGGGTCAAACTCTTACTTCTATTCTGACTGAAGATAATCACTGCAACTTTTGTATTTTAAATGTAATGAATAAAAAGATTACAAAAAATATATAATTTAGTATGAATGTATTTATTTATTAGAATTAAATAAGCCCTGGCATATTTCTGACATGATTTTCCGTAGACATGTGAGACTTCTCTATTCATCTCAGTTGATAAGAGAGCTACTTATCACTCGCTTAGTTGTGGTTTCAAATCACAGTAAGGAATGTTATTTTTATAAATCAGTTTGGTTTAATGTGACGGGACAAACAACTTTTGTATGTTGATAGACAGAGTATGGATGAGTTGTGATTGGATTACAATAAAAGATAAGTAAGACAAGAGACAAGGATGTGTTTGGATGGAAGACATCTTTAATATTTGTGTTGTATAGGTATTATTAGTTTTTGTTAGCAGTAGTAGTAGCAGCTTTTGGTTAGTAGGAGTATAAGTATGATCATGAGAAGAGTTCACTCCCCTATTGGTGAGGATTGTTCTTGTTGCTGTAGTTGTTACAGTAGAAAACAAAGTCAACTCCATCCTCCAAATTGGATTGGATTTTGACAATTTTAATCTATTCTCAAGGTTACTATTTTCTGAAAAGACCTTTATGGAGAATCTGTCTTTATTTTTATTAAATTTCTAATAATATTCCAAAAGAAATCTCATTACACTTCTTGATCAAAAGATTTTTCATGAAACTGTAAGATAAATGTATATGTACATGTGCTTACTCTACTTCAGTCTTAATCACTGATTCTGAATGTGGAGTGGAAGCCCCGTAAGGGGACTATTTGAATATATTGGGGGGAGCAATTAGGAATTTGGATGTGAAGAATGAAAAATATTCTATGGCTAAATACTGAGTCATATCAAGGTTTGACTGATTAATTCTTCATTATAAAATACTATTAATTACTAATTTTATCATAGATTCCATAGTAACTAACTCTCAACTCATTACAGTAAGAGGAAATTAATCAAAACATGAAAGCGCAAGAATTGGCTGAAGGCCAAGAATTTAATTCTACAAATGCAAAAGCATTTGAGATGTGGTTCTTTTTGCAACATGATATATAATGAAATTGCTTTTTTTTCATAGTGAGGGCGTGATCAGATTTTTTGAGCTGTCAGGGTGAGGCATGGAATGAACAAGTTAAGAACCACCGAAATCTGACAAAAAAGTCTCCTATACATATGCAAACCAGAAGAACAACATCAGAAAACCCACAAGTAAAATTTAAAAAAAAACTTGCAAGAATAGAATGTAAAACATAGAATGTGCAGGTGAAATAATCATTTCGCTTCACTATTTGAAAAAAATGATGAAGACCTTCTTATTTTAAATGAATCTTTACAACAATTATATGGAAAAGGACCTTAGACCCAAATATTTGGATTAACCCAGCATATGCAACAAGAAATCAGAGAAATATACATCAATAGAGAAGTATATGAAGAACTAAGAAACATCAATATATATAAAGCAATGGGAACAGATAACATAGACTCTAAAATACTTCAAATAGCAGCAGATGAATTAGACAAACCAATTACAACAATGTTCAACAAATCTATATCAGAAGGAAAATTACCTCAGGATTAGAAAAACACAATAGTCGTATCAATGCTTGAAAAAGGATACACAACACGGATTTATGCCCAGCAAATCATGTCTAATTAACCTATTGACAACACTGGAGGAATGGACAAAAATAGACAATGTTATAATATGTCATGACTTTGGTCGGTCTTTTGACACAGAAGGCTACTATATAAACAAAAATCCTACAACATCAAGGGAAATATTTTAATATTAGAAGACTTTTTAACAGGAAGGAAACAATGCATAACGATAAACAGTACGAAGTCAGAACAGAAAGAAATAAACAGTGGTGTGCCACAAGGTTATTCAGTCCAAAACTTTTTATATTATACATCAACAATTCACTAAAAACATTACAAGCATAAAAAAACAACAACAGATGATGCAAAAATTTATAATACAGTAAAAAATCAAAACAACACAACAAAAATAAATGAGGACAAAAGAATCAGAAAATTGGTCTGAAACATGGAAACTACCTTCAATACAGACAAAAGTAAAATAATGCATTTAGGAAAAAAAAACAGAAAAACAAATCGTATATGAATGATGAAAAATCTAGAAAGTACAAAATAAGAAAAAGATCTTCACAAAATTATAACATTAAAACTCAAAATCCATATCCGTCTATCAAAAATTTCTAACAAAAAGCTGCTAAAATAAAAAGTAATAAAAAGTAGACTTAAGTTTCATGATATCAAAACATTCAAGATATTGTACACAACGTACATAAGTCCCTTGTAAGAATATGCAGACATGGTTCCCTCATTACAAAAAGATATAAAGGAATTGGAAAATACCCAGAGAAAAGCAACAAAACAAAAAACAAACCCTATGAAGACGGACTTGAAAAATCAAAACTACCATGATTAAAAGAAAGGAGAACAAGAGAAAAAAAAGATACAAACATTTAAAAAAATAAAAGGCATCAACCACATCCAAGCTAAAAAATTCTTTATAATGAATAAAACAAAAAAAAATGTACGAAGAACATTGCAGAAAAAACTCTTCTCGCAGAAAGTCGTCAACAATTAGAACAAATTAATGGAACAAGATCCACTGAACAGCTTTAAAAATGATCTTGCCATCACAGTCAATAATTGAACAATCATAGCATCAAAGTTTGAAATCATGTAAAAAAAAATTCCACCAAAGATTAAACATGGTCACAATAAATCAAAAAATCTCTGTTATTAATAAAAGTGTCAAAATAAGGCCCCAAAAAGATCAAAAAATCGTTTTTTCTAAAAAAAAAAAAAAATTTTTTTTAGAATGGGTGGAATACTGATGCCAGTAAGTCTGTAGATAAAACGATATGGCCATGAGCACTGGAACATACAAATGCATAAATCATATACACATGCACATATAAAAACAGATAGAGCCCTTTGCCATTTTTGATGGCTATGGTTTTTCAATGAGATAATTATACAACTAATGAAAGAAAATTATTGAAAAAAGAGAAAAAAAACTCTCTCACAAAAAATGAAGTACAAGTAGAGTTATGTGCAAAAATTCTACATCTTATATTGGAGAGACCGTAAATGGCAATTTTTATCCTTGGCCTGCTAATATCAAAAACTGTCACCCAAAACTGTCAACATAGGTTTCTTTAGTTTTCAAGTTGATCTGGCTGGCTTTTAATGAGGGAAAAATTGAATTGCCAATAAAAAAGTTTTATTGGGACAACCCAAAACCAAGAAACAAAAATTGAGCAAATATAGCCTTGCAGATTTTAACATAAATCTCAACATAAAATAATTAAGAAATTCAAAGCAAGGTAAATATTCATAAATATTTGACCAATCACAGGTCAGCATTTAGCAAGGGTCTCAGGGTCTGGCTAAATGATATATAAACCATCTGCATGTGTAAATACTTTCTCACATTACTGGTAAGCAAGTAAGATGGACCTTTGTATAAGTATATGGTTAGATAATACACATTTACTAACACACACACATCAATGAACTGTAAGTAACTTTTTCCTTCAATTATTTCTTTCTGATATTTCAACATAGACAAATGCTTGTATACGTACACAACCTGATTCATGTGCCTGTGACCAAAAGCATGCATGCAATCCTACACAACCTGATGAGTGTACCTGTGATTTGAAGCACACACACTATTTCATACCCTTGGAAAGAAAGGGTGATAAACGGATAAGTCACTTCTCTTTTTGTTGGGCAGTGATCACTGAAAATGTCTGAATTTAAAAAAGCAAGAATGATCACTGCTGGATACAAGCTAATGTTCAAATTTAGCATGATCTTACATTGCGAACTGGACTCCTCACTGAAAACCTATGGGGGCAGGGGGATTTTCCAAAATCAAAAAATATATTTTTCTAGACATAATAAGGAGTAAAGGCTGAAATTTTCAGCCTTCTATTTCCATTGGTTCAGCCTATATGTACAATACATACACAGCCAGCTGGCCAGCTGGACCAACTTAAAAACTGAAGAAACCTATGTTAACAATTCTGATGACAGTTTTGGTTGACAGTTTCTAATATTAATTTTCAATACTTGGAATTCATAAAGCTCTTTTGTAAAATCAGCCTTTCAGAAAAACAACTCAATGAGTAGGTGGTATCAATATGTATTCTTTGTCCCCCCCCCTCCTCAACGCCCCTTGTCTTGCAAAATGAAATCCCTAATATTACTGATCTTATCGCAAGGATCTTGATAAAGAGGGTTGTAAAAAATGGTTGTATAAAAGTGCATTGAAGATTTCTTTCAAATCTGTAATTGACGATAACAGTTTAGAGCGCAATACTTTCTCCAGAAAGACAATATGAACGAAAATGAAAGGAAAGAAAAAAAGAAAAAATTGTCAAGTGGTAAAATCTGCTACTGTTATACGACTGATGTGAAATGTCAAACATTCAATCCATGGCTTCTCAAATGGAGATCCAGCAGGGTTTTCCATCTCTTTAAAGGTCCTTAACAAGCGGGACTTGTATGTAAATAGCCCAAAGGCCTGTTTAATTTCTGATTTATGTCCCTTGAATCAGTGATTCCCAAAGTGGGTGCTACTGCCCCCTTGGGAGCATTGGAAAAACTCAAGGGGAAGCTAGAAGACAAGGTGGAGGGGGCAAGGAACAAAGAATACAAGTTAATATTTCCTTTGCATAATGTCGTACCAGGCTCCTCCTTCATATTAATTATTTTTGTATTAATCAATCAAGTACTTTTATACAATGACGTTTTGGTTTATAAAATGAATACTTAAACTGAAATAGAATCATTAAAGTTCATTTTCTGGTGTATCATTTTTGACCGACTTTACAGGGGGAGGTGCTAATGAAATATATCTTCTAATAGGGGGCAACAGTTCAGAAAAGTTCTGGAAACACTGTTTTAGATAAATGTATTGAACAAACAAAACTTGCTCCATTATAATCATATGTAAGTAACAAATTATTACAAATAAAATACTCGACATTAATAAGTTATTACAAATTAGATACCAAAAGTGTATTCATTTTAGTATGAAATTAGGCAATTATGGTCGTTTACAAAAAAAATCAGAGAAAAAAACGTCTTGTAATCTAGTTGTCTTTGATAATCGTTTCTCTTGCTACAAATCAAAGCCAACATAAGTTATCTCCCTTTAGTCGTCTTGCTTACATCGTCCTGGAACAAAATATGCGCGATTGTAGAAATTGATAACATTATTACAAGTCCTTCATTCTCTTGAAGAGTAGTTCTACATAAACTTTTCACGCTATCAGTTGGTTTTTTTTTCTTCTTTTCTTCACTCATTTTTCCATTCTGGATGCACTTCTCCACAAACATCGTTAAGAGTACAACTGGAATGACTAGTATTTCCCTCTGCCTTCACTTTTGTAAATTTCTGATTTATGTCCCTTCAACTATAAGATTTCATTCCGCGTGTGTGTGTGTGTGTCTGTATGTGTGTGTGTATGTGTGTGTGTGTGTGTGTCCCTCTCTCTCTCTCTCTCTCTCTCTCTCTCTCTCTCTGTGTCTGTGTCTGATGGGGTGTGTGCGCGTTTGTGAGTGTGTATGTGCGTTTGTGTGTGTGTATGTGCGTTTGTGTGTGTGTGTGTCTGTGTGTGTGTCCCTCTCTCTCTCTCTCTCTGTCTTTTTCTCTGTGTGTGTGTGTGTGTGTGTGTCTGTGTCTGATGGTATGTGTGCGCGTTTGTGAGCGTGTATGTGCATTTGTGTGTGTGAGAAAAAGATCGCTTCGGTTGGTCATGTAATTCTGCATCAACTGTTATTTATTTTTAACAATTGCTGTTAGTAGATTACTTAATACAGGTCTACATTGATTGATGCCGATTATCCGTTCCTTAATTTTCTGCACTGGTCAAAGTCTTATTATAATTGAATGTGTTTTTCTTTCCAGCTGATACTTATCTACATTTATTTGTACAGCAGTAACTTAACCCTATTATGTCAAAACCCACATTAATCAAAACCGTACTATTCAAGACATGTGATGGTAATGAGGGAATTTCAACAATACATGTGTAATTTGATAAAATTGTACTCAAATCTTTTTACTAATTAAGTTTTTATATTAATCACCGTAATTATTATTTTGTTAAAACATTCATTTCATATTGTGATTTTATCATATCTTGATTTTTATCAAAATATTACAAGCATAAAACCCATAAAATGACAGTTTCAATCACTGAACAAAAAAATCAAATAATCACAATTAAATATCAAGTTGATGAAATTCAATACTAAATTAATAAATGTTTTGTAATTGTAGCCAATCATACTGTTTTCAATAATTGTGTTTGATTTAACCAAGTCAAAGTGATCTTTGATTTCCAGTGACATCAAACAAAAGATTGCCTTACGTTTTAGATTTCTAACTGAATTCAGTGATAACATAGATAGTTTCACTTTTCAATAAAATAATCTTCCTATCTTTTACTTTTTCACCTAGTTACAATGGATGGGTTGAGGGTTGCCGTGCTGGTGGATGTGGAGGAAATCAGTAATGCACTTGCACCACACTCAGTTGCCTTTGTTCTGCTACTTTTAAATATCATCCCCACATCACTACCCGTGACTAACAAATAAATCAACAAAATTGATGACAATGGCTTTCATCACGGAAAGATAATTGTACTGACAATATTAAGAAATGCTATATCGAAAGTCATTGGCATGTTCAAGAGGTTGCATCGTGATTTTATTGGTTTAAATGGAAAATTCTGTATCACAGCAATCATTATTAGACCAAAACTGTCAATGTAAGTTTCTTCAGTTTTCAAGTCAATCTGATTGGTTATGTATGTTTGCATGTATCATGTGTTGGGGAACACCAATGAAACTAGAAGACTGAAAATTTAAGCATTTACTCCTTGTTATGTCTAGAAAAATGCTGCCAAAAGACATTGGTTACATGATTGTTTCTATTGAGTGACTAACCAGACCTGTTTGCTATTTATTTGTTAATTCAATGCTTGGAAACTCACTGAAATTAGTCGAAAGGTAGTTTCATTTAAATAGTTATTTGGGTCAAAGTTGTTAAATAGGAGACATAATGACAAAAGGGTTATTTTTGCCTGGTTTCATATTGTGAACAGTGGTGTAGCTAGGGAAATTTAGAGATTCAGGGACCCTGTGGGAGTTCGTCTTCCTGAGGAATAAAAGGCTGAAAATTTCAACATTTACTCCTTATTATACCTAGAAAAGTCATGTTTTTTTTACACCCAACCCAGGTCTTTAATGTGTGATTCAATGTGCAATGTAAGTTTATGCTAAATTGATCCCTTAGTTTGTGTCCAGCAGCATTCATGTTCATTCTTTCTGCTAACTCAGACCTATTTAGGGATTACAGCCCAACAAAATGTAAGAGAAGTTACTTGCTCATTGAACAAACATTTTAACTGATTACATCCAACACGGCATGCTGCCAAAAGACATTGGACACTTGACGGTTTCTTTTGAGGGATTAACCAGACCTGTCTTTGAATAGTTTTCCATTCATCTTACTTTTAGTAAATATAATGTAATATTTTTTGTATGTGTACCACATATATACCACACACCCATTGATTACCGTATGTAAAAACATTTAACACCCAGTTGTTCTTGAAAATTGAGAGCAGTGTTTAGTACTATAGTAATAGAATAGTGCAGAATCCCTGAACCAGAATTGATTGCTTGCAAGCATTCGGCACGAGGCCCAAGGACTGTGACATATGCTACTTTCACAACGTAGTTAATCTGGCACTGCTTGCAACAGATCCATGCTGCTTACTTAACTATCACAGAATGATAAAAACAACCGAAGCATTGTGATAAAAAGCCACAAAAATAAGATGAAAGAAAAACAATGCTTCCTCGAGGAAATTCAGACAATCATTGTCTTACGAGAGATTCCATTGCTTTTTTGTGTAGAGTATCCTGTTGTACATCTCTGGCACCCAGATCATTTGCATTGGGGTATTTATCTTCTGCTGTCCATCAATTTTCAACCAGAACTAGATACTTGTGCACACACACATACACACACACACACACACACACATGCACATCTAATACTATAGAGATAACAAATCTTTTTTTGTTTGCTTGCAACCTTGTTACTAGGTTTTTATAGCCAACCAAATGGCAGCATTTTAGGGGCTACAAATTTTTCTATAAGGTTGAATTGACCCAGGATCGTCCCAAGTAGTATATATATTGTTGTGTCTTTTTTGCCTGTTGATTGGTCACTTGTAATGCAGGTTAAAACGTTAATGATTTTAACGCTATTAGTGAGCGATAGACGAAGGAGACAAAGAACACATATGGTTATGATGTCTGACTGCTCATCAAGTGCCGGTCTCAACAACTAAGAGCAATGCCTCGGCTAGTTACTTTTGGTATCAGCATGAGGCTTCTTCCGTTACAGCTAAACTCAAGCGTATTATTTCCCTTTATTCATATTTAACCAGGCAAATAAAACATGGATATTGAACAAACGTCTACATTAACAAGAATGACGATTTTATCCTTTTTTTCATTTGTGCATATTTTTATTTGTTTAGGTGTTTGTATGTTCCAGCACTCCTGGTCATACTGTTTTATCTATAGACTTGAAAATTGGCATCAGTACTCCACTACACCCCTTCTAAAAAATTTTTTTAATCATTTTTGGTAAAAAAAGCTTCTCTGTCCTTTTTGGAGCCTTATTCTGATAGGTTTATCAATAATTTCTAGATTCTCAGAATCTACTTACGTATATCATCAAATTATAGGGAAAGAATTACACTTGGCTTTTTAAAATTTCCTCTTCTTCTGCTCTTTCACCATTTGGGATCTGTTGACAAGATATCTTGTGAGAGATTTCTTTAGCCTGGCTCTTCTTATTTTAGCAATTGATTAGAAAGGGTTTCAAAAACAATTTGTAGATAGTGATGAAGGCATTCAGGCATTAAAGTGTTGTTGGGTTATGGTTGAATTCTGCTTAAATTATTCCTTGAACAGTTCAGACAATTTTTCACCTATAACATAAATTATTTGTACACTTATGATAACGATCAGTGAAGCGAAGGGACATGGACTAATAACTATGATAGACAGGTCTGGTTATTCACTCAATAGAAACTGTCACATGATCATGTTGGGGTGACGAATTAAAAAATTGAAAAAAAGAGAAGGAGGATCAATAGAAAATTTACTTTCTTCCCATTTTATTGGACATTGATCACTAAAATAGTCAGAATTTTCAAAAAGCAAGCATGAATGCTGATGGACGAAAAGTAACAGCTCATTTTAGCCTAAACCTACATTGCAAATTGAACACCCAACTAAAAACGTATTTTCAAGAAACAAAAAAATTTTTTTCTAGACATAATAAGAA
The DNA here is from genome assembly GCA_963457665.1 of Thysanoteuthis rhombus. Classification (NCBI taxonomy): domain Eukaryota; kingdom Metazoa; phylum Mollusca; class Cephalopoda; order Oegopsida; family Thysanoteuthidae; genus Thysanoteuthis; species Thysanoteuthis major. The sequence goes on along the minus strand of OY735205.1, from coordinate 69,825,056 downwards.
GTAGATATTTAAATTGTCAGCTCTCTAGCCCCATTGGTGCAGCCTATATGTATGATAGATACATACATAGCCAGCTTAAAAACTGAAGAAACCTATGTTGACAGTTTTGGTTGGTAGTTTCTAATAGAAAAAAAGCAGAGCCCAGATGATTCATCAGAGTTTTTATCTGTAAATCAGAGTTTTCAAGGTTCAGTCCACCATACCTCAGGGTCAGCCATAGGTGCCAGCAACACAGGCAGTCACTGAAGGTGCCAAATGCTAAGAGATGAGTGTCATGTGCCTGAGATAGTAGAACTTTCTAAATTCAAATGGAAAAATAGAAAAATTAATAAATCAAACAGAATTAAAACAGTCAAAATAAGAGAATACCCAGATGTGAAGTCAGATTTTTCAGGAATATCTAAAAATTAGATACTTTTAATTATGGTGAAACTAACAGAAACAATGGGCACAAGAAATTGTCACAACAGAAAATAAGCACAGTCAGGCTTTATATGACACCGAAGTTCAACATGCCCGGGGCACCCAGGAACCTAAAGGCCAAGCCCTGGTGAGACTTATAAATAGTTGTTGATTTTATGAACAGACATTTTCAAATGATACATCTGTTTTCATTTTGGGTTTTGAAGCTCGCAGATGTATTGAATATCATTAAATAGTTGTTGCTCTCCTTTTCATTCCCTGTCATCATAGTGTATGAAGATGAGAAGCATCGGACAGTGTTAAGAGGACGGACGGACGGACGGCCAGCTCCAAAAGATAAATGTAACCAAGGCAGAATAGCAGTGATAAACTTTGACCATAAAAATATACGACTAACATTACAATGTTCAGCACCAAGGAGAAATGAAAGCTGTGGAGGACTATGAATGTAAAGCTCTGAAAAAAAGATACATCTATACTTCTACTACATCTACTGGGAATTAAGTGTCGGAAATGGAGATGGGTATGTGGGGGTACGGTGTATACCTACAGCTCAATTTCCAGGTTTTTTTGTATATTCAATATGTGCTGATAGAGACATTTATTAATATCCTTTGTTGAATTACCCAGAGGGAGCTTAATGGATCTCAACTCCACAGCCTCATGGCTCATTCTTGAGATCCCAGAGTGTAAATCCTAGGTACTCTCTTACTTGGCAAATGTTCGTCTCCATTACTTAACAAACAGGCTCTATGAAAGGATACGGAGGAAAAATGTCCCGACGGATAAATTGAATTCAAGGAAAAATAATTTCTTTCATCCGGGAAGGAAATATTTTTGAGTTGAAGAATTAGTCTTTTTTTCATTAGTGAATGGTGATCAGTTGGGCAAATGAAGGGGTACAATAGGGGGGGGGGGCAGCGTATACTTACTTCTCAATATCAGGGCTCTGAAATTGGCCCCTGGGGGCATATACAGGATTGGGGATGTGGTGGGAGATCCAAGTTTTCAAATTTTCAAATTCTCTCTCATTCTATCCGTCTTATTTGACAATGGATGAAACAAGTTTTTGCTTTCGAAGATAATTTATGATCATTTGGGGTTTTTTTAAGTAAAAAAATTCTAGTAATTGAAAAACAAATTTTGCTAATTGTGCTTTGCCAGAGCAAGGGGGGAACTAGACTCGATGGACCCCCTAACACCCTGGATCTGCACCTGTGGCACTATTTTAAAAAATTATTCAGAAGGTTTCACAGTACCCCGGAACCCCCAGCTACACAAGTTCACTTCACTCATCCGTAATAGAGCTCTCTGTGATCCCCAAGCAGGAATCCTAGATACAATCTTACCTTATACCTCGTTCCCAAAACCTGACTTCACTGTATACCTAGTTCCTAAAACTCAGCCCTACCACATACATAGATTACAAAACCCAGTCTTATTGTATATGTAGTTCCAAACCAAGGCCTAACCATATACCTACTTCCCCTTTATCCAGCAGTATCATATACCTAGTTCCCCAAACCCCGACCTTACAGTATACCTGGTTCCCCAAACCTTGATCTCACTGTATACCTAGTTCCCCAAATCCCGACCTTACTGTACACCTAGTTCTCAAACCCGACCTCACTGTTTACCCAAACCCGTCCTAACTGTGTACCTAGTTCCGCAAACCTATTTCCCTCACTGATGGCTCTTAGTTTGTTACTATCTTCCTCTTCCCTCGACTTGGTTCACCCATCAGATCAACCAAAGATAAGTCTCCAGTCACACGGTACTTTATTGTCATCTGAAAGCAGAAACCTGATCTAAAATGGGTTGGTGGCTCACATGTGAAGAGTGGGTGCCCCATACATAATATCTCACATGTGTGGACAATTGTTTCTTTATTTATTTCAAGTCAACGTGGAAGAGCTAAGAAAAGAAGGTTTGATAACAAAACAAGGGAATACCACGGGGATGGCTCAGTGGTACCTACTTAGGATTGAACTTACTAGACTACAAATGGTCTTCTGAGCTCTCTTTCCAACCATTAGTCAACATCAAGGACTTCAGGGTCAAACTCCACCCCAACTTCCATTCCGACTTAAGATGATTACTGCAACTTTTGTATAGTATCTATGATGAAACATTATAAAAATATTTTTTTAAACGTAAATATATTTATTTATTAGAATGAAATAAACCCTTGTGAATCCATAAGATAGATTCTGTAGATATGTAAGACGTCACTTTGTCTCAGTCGGTAACAGAGCTGATTGCCACACACTTGGTCATGATTTCAAATAATGTAAAGGAAGAGTTAATTTTAAAGATGTATTTATTTATAAGAAAAAAATAGGTCCTTGTATGTTTCTAACATAATTTTGGTAGATATGTAAGTCTTGTCAACTTGGCACAGTTGGTGAGAGACACAACTATCAATCAGTTGGTCATGATTTCAAATCATAATGAGGGAATGTTAATTTTTACTCCCCTAAATTTGGTGAGGATTGTTGTTCTAGTTCTTGTTATGGCAGATAAACAAAGTCAAGTCCAGGTTTGAACTGAAATTTGACAAATGACACGGGATAGAGAGTATTACAAGAAATTTGACATCAAGTAGTATTAAATGTAGAACTAAACAGCATTATAAAAACAATATTGTATCTGAACTCACCAATGCAACTTTCATTTCCTTATCTGACCTTCATGTTGAAGTTTCTCATAATGCACCCTCCCAATAGTCACCTATGGAGTGGAAACAGGAGTCCAAGACATGATAGAATCAACTAGAAAACTCAAATGGCAATGGGCTGGTCGTGTTGCAAGAATGGAAGACAACCGACTGACATCGCGACTCACAACATGGATCCCCAGAGATCACATGCACAACTGAGGTCGGAAGAATACAAGATGGAGAGACGAACTAGACAAATTCAAAAAGTACTGCCTCCTCAACACCCATGATAGAGAGGTGTGGTGAACCCTAGGAAAGGTCTAGGTCCAATGACGGATGATAAAAGACTGATGATGACGATGGAAAAAATTTATGTCACATCCTGAAAATTCCTTAAAAATCTGCTTATAGAATTTTGTTTATTATTTCTTGGCTGAATGATAAAATAGTTGATATATTAACATACACGGTATTTGATATTCATTTCACTAATGATAGGCTGGTAGAGAAAAACCTACAAGCTTTCTTCATTCATGTATAAAAGCCAGTAGGATTGAACTCAAAGGAAATCATCTCAACTTTAGCTTCAAGCTTTTGTACAAGGAGAGCATTGTTTAAAGCATTGATTAATTAAATAAATGAATGGATATTTCTGGGATTGTTTGGACACTATGAACTCCTAATACTGTGTCTTCACCAAAGGGCATTATTTCAGCATTACTTCATGACATAAGTTATATTTTAGCCAAAGCTTTTTAGCTATTTAGCATTGCTTTGAATTAATTTTCTTTCATCTATGGGTTGTCCAAATAGTAACGCCCAATTTGTTCCCAAACAATCTTATTGACGCAATAAACTTCTAATAAACATGCGTTACATGTAAGGCTCAATATGACTTCAGTATATATGAATGTACACATTGTGACAAAGTTAAGGATCGATACTCGGTGTCCTGAAAGTAATGACAAATTTATCCCCCAAAAAATGATTTCATGGATGCAATAAACAAAATAATGATCTAATAAACATAGACGTAGACGACGCATTATATATAAGGTTCAATGTGACTGAAATCCTTTTTGATTCATTTATTTAGTCAACAATCCACGTGTCAACACAGAGTCATAGAAAGTACCAGCCCCAGATAACGACAGGCTTTTGGTGTCAGCTACCGTCAACAACGTTTTTCAAACCTAGGAATTACCCCCATCCCAAATTAGACAGTGGAATGAGCACATTCTAGACAATTACTACCCCCCCCCATGACCCTATATCTTTAGCGAGCGAAGAAAAAAGAAGGGAAAACTTATCAGAGACAGTGAAGTGGATGTCCTGAAAGTGCTTGGGAAGAAGGATGTTCATATATATGTTATCATGCTATCTGTGTTGTTTGGGAGATAAGCACATATGGAAGGGTCGGAGGTAGAGTTTGTTCCTGTTAATTTTCTGTGTGGGGGTAATCTGTGTCCAGTGCGCGTATGGGGATGTGAGTTTATATACATGTAAACATATAGCTCATACATAAGGGATCATACAAATAAAAAAAGTATAACACATACAAGTACAATCATACAATAATCCATTCATGCAACATGCAACCTCATAGATAGTATGCAACCACATACTAATACATGTCCAACTAGTATGCACTACTATACCCAGATCAGACATTATACCCATGCAATACCGAATCACACACATGATTTATCCACATACCTGTGCCGGAATGCTCTGTATATGCCAGTGCAGCAAAGTATATACCAGTTCCGGCACACATATGCCCAAACCAACATGTATGTATACATCCATTCTAGCATGTTCCTATGCACACTCACGTATGCATGCCAGTGTATATGTGTATATGACAATGCAACTAACCTATCTCTCTCAGAAGGCGTGTCTATAGAATTGTTTATGGTGAGGCCGCTCTACAATGATATTAATCTTGCGATAAGTTTTCATATGCTGAAGAAGCCGCAACACTGTTTTATAGTGTGTATATATATGTATATATATAAATGTATACATGTGTATACATATATGTAAATATATGTGCTCATATACGTATATATTGGACTTTCTCTTGCATGTATTCAATTTAGGAAGAGTACAATTTATTCAGATACATCAGAACTATAATTTTAGAAATCTCCATGTGTGTGTGTGTGTGTGTGTGTGTGTGTGTGTGTGTGTGTGTGTGTGTGTCTGTGTGTATGCACCAAGCTAACTTGAAAACTGGCTGTCAGATGAAGTTGATTTTCAACAGATATATTAGTCAGCACACCAGTCATGTCAAGTTTGATGTCATTCGGATTAGTGGTTCTCGATATGAGAGGAGTGCTTGATTAACAATAAAAATCCATCATCAACATGAACACATATTTTACGACTATAATGCGATGTTTTTATGATGCGATCTGCATCTCCTAACATTTTAATGTGGATTATAAATAGAATTGAGAGAAACATTGCTTAATTTTTTCATACAATGATATTGAATTGAATTAGTAAGATGATGTAACAGCATTCTCAGAAATTTCTGTTTTGATTGTTATTAGTATTATAGTCGATATTTCTGTATTGATTGTTGCTATTAACGACATCATAAATAAAGAATAGCATCCCATTATACAAAGTTTAACGCTATTGAATATTTTCATGAAACCAGTTGTACCTTTCAAACAAGCATTTCCTAGTTTCAATAATACAAAAAAAATCATATTTTTCACAGTTTAAATCATAGTTTATGAAATTCTTGACTTTTCAAAGTTGGTGTGCAGGTTAACAGCATGGAGAAGGAAACCTGAAAACCAAATTCAAATTCCAGTTTGTGTTCCTTCACATTAATGTCCTTGGGAAAAGTATGAATCCATCCCTTTTCCTCTCAGCTATGGGTAAATAGCAGAGAAGACTGGGCTCTATAGCCTTAGTTTGCAACCAGTCTAGGAGATGGACAACTCTGATTCCAAATCAGGGAGTGAAGCCTCCTCAAGGTGGTTTGACGCTAACTTTGACTTCCCCTTGGCAGCTTCTGCAACTAAGCTGATGCTCAACAAACTGCTTCACTTTTAGAGTACATCAGCAAGGTGAAGAGGAAGATAATGTTGACTGGGCACATCAGAATCTCTATACGCTTTGACCAGGTTTGCACCCTGGAGAGGTCATTTCAATGTCATTCCGTTGCCTACTTCTTTCTCCAGATGCATACCAATTACCATCACTGACTGATGGACTGACATACTGTAATCAAATTAGCTGATTTAGCTCTTTGGGGGCTAGATTTAACTACTTTTTGTGCAGTTAGCACCTATAAGTCACTGATTGACTGACATGCCGAAACAAAATTTCAATGAACGGGGCTTTTGAAAAACGAGCTGTAGTCGAACTAGCACATCTATGGTCTGACTTTTAGGCTTATTTTTTTTAAATCTTACAAAACATCACAGAATTTATTGTGGAAAATATACTTCTTCAGTTTTATTCTACTCAATCACATAACAATATAGAGGGTAACAAACTTATCCAAGTTGAGATTGAGGCCATGGGGGTCCACAGACAATTTTCCAGGGAGTGGGGAAGGGGTTGAGAGGACATATTTCTTAGATGGGTCGGTCAAAAGGATATATTTGCACAAATATCTTAGTGGTCACCCTGTTATCTGTGAATAAAATTATGGGAACATCAAGTTGGGGTTACAAAAATCAATTGTACTGCACCATTATCCTTTATTGACGATTAGTTTCCAACTTCTAAACCCCCACACCATTATTGTGAAGGCCTAATCCAGGGGAGTGTCAAATGCCCTATGAGCGACCTCCCTCCAGCGGATACCAATGCTTGAGGCAAGTATATTTCTAACCTTGTCAAAAGTTAAAAATTGAACTTTATTTAATTTTTGTTGAAAAGCATGAAACATTAAACTCAAAGTTCTTTTCAAATTCACTGCCAGAGAAATTTTTTTGATATTGTTAATGATGAAAAGATTTTTTGCTGTTTCTTTGAGAACTGGAAATAATATTCTACTGATTATCCATCACTCAGAAGCAGAAGCAAAGTTAGGGGGGATACAAGACAGATGCCCTGGGTGTAAAGGGACACAAAATTTCCTCTGGTGTATAATGCCTGTTATACGTTATGTTAATTGAGAATTATGTCCTCCCTTATACAGCACAACTGCCCCACCAGGTGCTATCTTTGCCCCTGGGGACCGAAAACCCTTGCTACGCATCTACTCAATAGTACTTATCTACCTGATTGTAGGCAATGACTGTGTACTTTGAAACTTAGTAAGCCCAGTGCTTTATCAACTCACTCAGAAAAGTTTGCCGATGTATTTTAATGGCATTGCTTTGAAGACTTGAAAGCTTACATTTTTGGAAATCCAAGTCAAATGCTTTTTTTTATTAATTGTCATTAAGGAGTGCTTGTTTATAGAGTTTGTTTTTTTTCTAACTGTTGTTTCTTTTCCTGAGTAAAATTTCATTAGGAGATGAAATTTGAGAAAAGCGGACTTACCCATTGTTCAAAGGGTTTTTGGCCTTTGGTGCAATGGTTCTTAAACTTGTGAATGATTCACCCAAGGGAGAATAAAATTATTTTGGGATGAATGAGTGGTGAAAGAATGACTTAATTTACTCAGATATTTATACTTTTTTCTTATATTTAAGATGTAATTTCTAGTGGTAAACAAACACAATAATAAAATATTGTTTCTCTGTTTCTGATTCTAAATTCTAAAACTTGTTTACAAACAGAATGTAAATGAGAAAAAAAACTAATAACTTTTCTGCATTCATTTTTGTTTTTTATCACTCCTAGTTTATGTATTATTAGAATGTTAAAAAAAAAACATGAATAGAATAAATACTTGATGAGTTATTTTATGCTTTTTGCTCATGACACAAAGTGAATTGTGTATAAAATTATATGCAAGAGAGAACAAAATAAAACTGATGAAAAACATGAAATTCAGTCATGGGTGAATGAAATTCTGTGAAACTTGAGGGTGAATGACATTGAAATACTTCAAGAGACACTGATTTCAGTTGGTATTAAAGAATTGTAGGGATTGAATTTCAATGAAATTTTGTGGAGGGGTGAGCAATGTATTAAGGGAGAGTTTGTTAAATTTTTGGGAGCTGATCAAGGAATTTTTTCCCAATTTTTTTTCAATTATGTATTTGATCATGACTATCTCAATGAATTTCAATGATATTTTTTCGAAGATTGGACAATGGGATAAGAAAGAAGACATTGAATTCTGGGGTGGAACGATGTAAAATTATCTCACCCTACTTCATTGTAGTATCGTCTATACCACATAATATCCCCCAAAATTTCAAGTCTGTCCACGGGATATCTCCAAAAGTTCTTGATAAATTTCAAAGAAATTTCATGGAAAGGGTGGGTGATGGGTCGTGGACGAAATGATTAAATTGGGGAGGATCCATGTGCAATTACTCCCCTTGCCAATTTGTATTGATAGAGATATACGCTTTCTGAGTGCTTTTCATTTTCTTTATATGTAGTGAGTCTTTCTAGGTAGGGTGTGGCACACAGATCCACAATAGCCACAATGCAATTTTCCTGTATCACTGGTTTGGGGCTTAGTGTTAGCGAGTAAATATATGAACTGTTTACCAATTAGCCATCAGCTAAGTATGTCATCTGTTGATTCTTATATTATGAGTCAGGTTTAATGAACAGATGAGATATTTAAACATAATGTGACCTGCTTGTCACCAAAGGTTATGAAATGGTAGAACAGCTAAAACCATGGAATGTTAAAGTGACGCCCCAGGATGGTTCACTACAAACACATACTTATGCAGAGGCAAACGAACTGGAGGGAAGGGGGAATCCCCCCCCCCAATTTGGGCAAAATAGTGTAATTCAGGCAAAACAGTATAAATTTTCAGCCTTAACAAATGAGTTCCCATACACCCACGCATGTATACACATAAATAAAACTTGTACAATCATTCAGTTATGCATACATATATATATATATATACATATATATATATATATACATATATATATATATATATATATATATATATATATATATATATATATATATATATATATGTACATAATCTCAAACATTTACATACGCATGCTTATGTACAAATGTGTGCACTGATTTCTTCATGTAAACTGATATTTTTTCCTACAATATCAATAACTTTTTTCTGATTCTTTCATTGTTGTACTTGAAATGATTATAAAATGATTGTTATTCTGGCATGAATGCAGGGGGGATCAAGGGGGTCCACACCACCACCTACTCAGACTAAGCACAATTGGATATAAAAAATATATTTAGGTAAAGAAATTTTATCAATGCTCCCCGCACCAAAAAAAAAAAACAAGTTATCAGAAATAAATCTTAGAAATGAAAAAAATATTATATCCATAGTCTAATCAGAGAGATGGGGTCAAGAAAAAAAAATTGAACTCCCTCCAGCTCAAAATCCTGGATCAGACCCTATTATGTTTTATCAAACATTTCGATATCTATCCCTTTATATATTCAAGATAACCTTTTTTTTCTATCAACCTTGCAGCATATTATAACCTTGCTAATGCTGGGTCACCTTGCTTGTAGAAAATAATAGCAGAAATCAATTTATAAATAGCCTCTCTTCTGAGAGAGGGCACTTTGATCTGGTTACCAAGACAACATCTGAGATGGCTAGTTGCATCTTGTCACAGTGGAATGATTGCAATAGTTCATACCAAATGGTCAAGGGAAGTTATCAGGTAGATTTTATACCTGGGTTCTTTTTTCAATAATTGCATTTTAAATATTGACAAAAACAGTTTGATTTTTAATTCAAAATGTTTGTAATATGCCAGAGTTGCAATAAAAAAAAATCATATTGAAAAATAATTACAAAGATGTGTATACTATTTAAATTTTTTTAATTTGTATATAATTATATGAATGTTCTCTGCCTTGAGAACCTTTGTATCCAAGAGAATATCCCTATAATGAATTGTTCCGTTTTTTGTTATTCTTTCCATATATATATATATCTGTAATCTTGCCTTTGACTTGTACAGTTCAAGGTCACCCTTAAGCAAGGTATAGCCCCTGTTAGCCTCCCTCTGACACCTCAGGGAGTTACAACACAAGCCCAGGGGTGAAGCAGATGGAAGAGGAACTGACACCAATTACTGCAGAAGTTAAAGAGGACAATGCCATATGGACTGGCTAAAAAGGTGCAACTCAAGCCTACACCTGAGTCAGCAGCAGTCCGTAGCAACGTCATCACCTGATCCCACATGTCGCATGACACATATGCAGCAGAGGACGGTCCTTAGATTGTTGTGTGTGGGTCACTCCATGGCAAGTTGGGATACACCTTAAACTAACCCAAGCCATTGGCACTTCTTGCTGATCTTTTTTAGTCTCAAGAAGAAGCAAAATATTCAGAGATGAGATTAGTCAATGATACAATCTATGTCCTAAGTAGACCAGGAATCACAATGTCATTTTGAAGAGATTATATAAGCAAGCATACAGATATATGAAAATTGGTTGATTACTATTTTGAATTAGACTTTTTATGATCCCAAACTTTGAGTTGAAAATTACATTGACTGAGCCAAATAGAGCGGATGAAAATTGTGATTTCAGATGAAAGCTGTATTAAGAGGAAACAGGGAAAATGCACCCCCCAAAATCATTGAAAATAGCACAGTAATGTCAATGTTTTTCAGTAAAATAAATCCAAAGTTTTTGCTTATCTAAAAAATGAAAAGAAATTACCATCACAGTCAATAGTTAAATAAGCATAGAGTTAAAATTTGAAGTCATGGTGAAAAAATTCCACAGAAAAATAGATATTGTAAGAATCCATTCTATTGATGACATCTCAGGCATTTTCAAGTGGAAAACATCTGAAATAGAGAAAAGAAAATATCTAGAAATATCTAGATTCTGGAGAATCTAGATGTTAATATTATTAAACCCATCGAAATATAGCCCAAAAAGGGTCAAAAAACTTTTTTTTGAAAAACTAATATTAAAAAAATTAGAGGTTGTGTAGTTGAGTACTAATGCCAACTTTCAAGTCTGTAGACAAAACAGTATAGCCAGGAGCGCTGGAACACACTAAGACATAAACATACGCACACATAAAAAAGGATTGACTGCTTCATCATCTTTGATGGCTATGATTGTAGATGGATATTCAGATGTAGGTCTTTGATCAGAAGTTATTTACTTGATTTAAGATTTGAATTTTTAAATATGAATTTAAGAGTTAAATCTAATAAATTAAATTTCACCTTTTTAAAGCTAAGTGTAAATTGCTTCTTGACAACATAAATGAAATTCCACATTGATATTTGACTTATATTGGCCTCCAATTTGAAAACGGAAAGTTCTAGACAATTTTGCCAAGGAAAGACTATTAGACCATGCAAGCCAGAAAAAGGTCATCTTTCAGCTCTAATTTAATCTTAAGATGCTATTATCGTAATTGGTTGTAGTATTAAAGTAACAAATGGAGTTAATGTCAAAGCAGAAGCATCCTGCTTGACGTTCTTGTCAAGTTTGGTTAGCTATAAAAAAAATGTATGATTTAAAATTTGGTCACAGAATAGATTCAGATAGTGAAATAGTTAGCATGTCTGCCTCGTACACAGAAAGGCCTGGGTTTTATTTCTGGTATGAATGAAAACTGTGAAAACCCTTCTTCAGGACAAATTTCCCTGCACACTCACTCAGTAGCTAATTGAGTACACTCTTAACTGTGTGATTAGAGTGGAATTATTCTTTCAATAGACTTGCATCCTGCCATGGGGGTGGTCATAAAAACTTGTAAGAATAAAGTCCTGGTCTCTACCAAACTTGGAACTGGCAAGGGTCACTAAGCTGACTCATGTAATAGAAACCTGGACCTTGTCACTGGCCGTATACTCTAATGGGAGACGGACATTTTATGTATAGAGCAGATTCTTGGCTATGCCTGCAGGTCAGGCTGCAAGTACAAGATATGTTTGTAAAGTATCCAGCCATATGATATTAACGAAAAAATAGCCAACCTAAGGCAGTAGTGCCTTAGTCCCTTTCGAAGTACTCCCCTTTGGGACCTCTCTCTTTAATTCAGCATCCGTTCCACTTTTCAAAATAGTTTACAAAGTTCTCTTTTGGGATTGCCATCAGCTACTTCACCTCGTTCTCTTTAATCTCGTCCACTGACTTGAAATCTCCTCCCTTTAAAAAATCAGAGGTTACAAGGAGCTAAATCTGGACAGTGGGGGAGTGGAGCCAACAGAACTGGTTGATGAAAGGTTTTGCCAAAAACCCTGCACAAGATGTGAAGAATGGGTAAACCCAGACATTGTGAATGTGATGGTCACGAAGTATTCAATGGTGTCTCACTGCCAAATGAGTAACCTCATGGGAGATAGTCTGTTCACCCAAGTGCAGTTAGGTCCCCTCTGATTTGTTCCAACACTACATTGAGGCTGCACAACTGGATCTTGCAAGAATCAAAATGGTTTTATGAATCTGCCATGTAAAACTTATTAAAAAAAAGTGAACATTAATAAAAAAAAAGAAAAAAGAAAAAGAAAAAGGCCAAAAGACATTTGTGAAGGCTACCATTATTCAGAGAATCAGATCTGGTTTGAAACACGTATGCATGTTGGTTTGCAGGAAATATGACTTTTAGGCTTTTCAGTAAATTTACTAATATTTTATAATTGTAAAAGAAATTATTTGCAAGATAATAACCTGCCAACCGACCCTGCTTTCAATTATTGGGGTTCTGTTTCTAATTTAATGGCTACTTCTTATGCAACGCAGCCAAACCAGTGAAACAATTTTTTTGCAGTCCTTTTTTTTTTTGGAAAATTCAAATGGTTCCATAGAACAATATCTCGTGTATTATGAGGTATGGGTAGAGATTAAGTAGTGTGGTCCCTAAAAAGAAAGTGCAGTCCCTGCCAAAGAACTAAGTAGTATGGCTTAATTTTTGCACCTCATACATGCTCCAATTAGTGTGGTTCCGAATTACCCATCCCGAATGACCAACCTCTACCCGTTTTTTTTCAATTTCACCCTGATTTTCTTCAATTCTTCACAGATCACAATGTCAGTTTAGAAATGAAAAAACCCTTAGTGCCAATAAGGCATATCCTTTGTTAAAGTAAGAAGAGGAAAAGGTAATTTCTAAAGAATAGGAAAACGTAAGCTTATGGGTTCGGTTTACATTTTAATTCCTCTGAAATCTTGCAGTTCGGGAATTTTATCTTTTCCTTACAAGATTAAAAGAAATGTTTCGGACATCACGCACGTATGCGATCTATCTGTCGAAGCAGAGTAGTAATAATGTAACTTATGTATTTACTTCGTTTTTTCTTTCCTTCATGGATTTCTCTTATTTCACTTTATTTATGTACCATTTTTAACATCGAGTGTGCGTGGGTGAGAAATTTTCCCTCTCTCTCACACACACACACACACACACACACACACACACACACACACACACACACACACTACGTGACGTTAGCAAAATTTTCGTTGGGACCACCTTCGTTAAGTGGTGTCAAGAGACAACTCCGCAAAAACATAAAAATTAATTGATAAATTAAATTTAACCAAATTTAAATGAAAACAAAATATGTGTATTTTCTCTTCAAAAGTGGTCAATTGTTAATTTGTTTCCCCAAAGCATTTAGTAATACCTACATCGCAAATAGAAACGGTCCATGTTTTTTCTCTGTTTTTGATAGATTTTTTGTAATTGTAGTGAACGGGTTTTAGAAACTTGCGATATTTTTTATTGAACAAGAAAACGAGGATGAAAGAAGTTGAACTTATCTTCCCGGTTGTCTCCATCACATTTCAAGATAAAGTGACCCAACAATTCTCTTTCTGGGATTTTTAGCGCTGAGTTTACACCCTAGGATTGCGTAGCGAATTTTTTTGCTTTAGGAAATTCTTTCACTTTTTATTCTATCTTATTTTTTAGTTATGAAGCTTTTGTACAAACCAACCAACCCGAAAAAAAGATTATGTTTACTGTCATCAAAAGTTTTACTTTTACTTTCAACAATGATACATGACACAAAAAAGTAATTGCTCCTTGGTCTTCTAGTTCATCTTTCTTTTTCCTTTAACAGAGATGTGATTGGGGTGGGGAATGAAAAATTCCCTCAGGGTCCCCAATAGAGGGGAGCCCCTATTTTTTCTACCGGCATCATATTTGGATATATTTGTACATACACGAATTGTATAAATAATAATTCAGTTTTTCACCGATGATAGTGCATGTCTACGATATTTATAGCAAATTTTCGTGTTCTTCAAATCTTACTAAATATTGGAAGGGCCCCACGAGAAGCCCAATCCCCCTGAGCCCCCTAATCTTGAGCTACGCCACTGACGCATGACAAAAACAGTCATTCCTCTTTTCACTATAGCTTATCTTTTTCACTCCTGGAACAAAACAATGCCCTAAAAATTATTGGTGCTGGGTATAAATGGCATTCAGTGAGTGATGTAAGTACGTGAGCCTGTGATGACTGGGGATTGAGTCATCATTTTTATCAACCAGAGAGACTTGACTGAAAATGAATGCAACGCATTGTGTAACTCTGAGTTGCCAGATGGGTGGCGAAGTTTCTGGCCCCAAACACACCAAAAATAGCCAAATAAGGCCAGATGCCTAAATTGTTTATAAAACATTGCAATAAAATCGCACACGCCAAAATTAGAGATTTATGGAAAATACTACTGCAACAAATTCAAATGTACTGCACGAATGGCAAAACTTTACAATTACATTTTAAATAGACCCCCCCCCTGCGTAACCTTAAAAAAATGTCTTTTTTACAAACTGACTTATTCCAAGGAAACGATGGTCTTGTATATGGAAAATACACAAGACTTACCAGAAAATTTTCTTCTTCTTTAAAATAGAATGCTCGAAATGAATGGAAAAATAATGCCAGGAAATTGGCAAAAATTGAAAAAAAGCCAAATTAAAAAGTTCGGAGCCAAATACTTTTCAAGATTTGTCAAAATTGGCCATAAAATCGCCAAAACGGCAACCTTCTGTGGTTCAGTGTTGCCAAAATTATTTTCAAGCTTACATCTAACATTGAGTAAAAGAACATCTAGATTCTCCAGATATATATCTAGAATTAGGAAATATATTACATATCATTTATCATTTAAATGGAACTTTAATCAACAACATTTACTTTATCAAAATATCCATTAACGTATTATAAATATCAATTATTTTTTTCTGGAAATTTTACTTATTGTATTAAAAATCAACTGCATCGAAATTTCTGACATGTAAATGCTGTCAAAAACATCTAGATCTAGATGAAAATATCCAAATTTGCAATCCTGATGCAGTTAGGAAAGAAAGCAACGAAGAAATATTTTTTTATTTATTTATCCGGTGGCATCGTGGATTTTACAAGTATACTAGAGTGAAGGTCACAAGAAATGATTCTTCTGTAAAACATAATTTAAGGTTTATCATTCATGTGTGTAGTTTATTTGTAGGAGCGAGAGCCTCCGATCTACCGTTTTAGGATAACACATCTTGCAGTCCCATCCTCTACCCATGGAGCCACGCCCTCAAGTGCAAGTTGTGTATATTTAATTTTAGTTGTCTAGGTCAGCTGAGACAAGAATCGAGTTTAGATGAAGCTGAAAGAAGATAATACAATGATATTAGCTCCTATTTTTTGCAACCAGAGCATGACGAAAACGTGTGTAATTGTCACCGAATAATACGGAGACCACACAAATAAATTCTGTCAAAGATTCATCCCCTGAGGGAAACATTTTCTTTTTTTATTTGATGGATCTAAAAAAGCCGGTAGATTTGCTGAGGCCCGGATTTAAGGCAAGCTAAGAAATGTAACGAAGTAAGAGGGGGTAATGAAATAAGATCAAGGGAAGTAACTCTATTGAGTTTTGTTTTTTTTTTTAGTAAAAGGCCCTAATATTTGCATCGTTCGAAAATTTCGTCAATGACACCGTGAAGAATATTATTAAATACGTATAAAAACTAAGTTTAGTGATATTCAGGGTCGGTCCAAGGTACCAGCAATGCGGGTAGTCGCCCAGGGGGACAACTGACATGTGTCTGAGATAGTCGGATCTTTCAGATAAAAATGAAAGGGAGAAATGAATAAATTAATCAATAAAAACAGAAAATGAGAAAAAAAATTATGTGAAGTCAGATTTTTTCAGGAATATCTGATAGTTGAGCATAAAAAACTTGGCAAAGGAAATCCTCATGACCGAATACAAGCCCATTTAATAAATACATCGTAATTTTAATTATTTATATGCAGTATAAATTTTTCGCCATCAAACATAAATGAATGAATAAGATAATCCTACACTTTATAGGGCACCGAAGTTCAGCTTACCCAGGGCGCCAGGTACCCAAGGACCAACCCCAGTGATATCATCAGCGTACATGAATTGGGGAAAAAAAGTGCTCAGATGTGAGACTTCTCTAATAGACAGTGGCTGAAGTAAAGACGAATTATTGAACTGATCGTTTAGTTCAGAAATGTTTTTTGTCATAAATCAAATTTTGTTTTGGAATTCAATGAGACCCAACAGCAATTTTACAACGAATTCATTTGGGAAAATGAAAGGGTGATTTCATAATTGGTAATTTTCGAGTTCCTTGATAATTACTAGATTGCATTTTCTCACCTCACAGTGTGTTAAAATTAATTGTTATCCAATAGACGAGGTATCAGGGGCGTACCCAGGATTAGGAGCAGATATGTTATGTCCATTTTTTTTCACCCTTCCAGTTTTTAGACCACGAATATAATTTTTGTTTTTCAATTCTAAAGGTTAATTTATAATCATTTGGGATTATTTGGCGTTTTATATAAATAATTTCTCTTAATCTAGATATTAAAAAAAAAAATTCAACTGCGCTTTGCCTGAGCAAGGGGTTCCAGACCCACCCTGTATCTGCCAAATGAAATATTTGATGATAGACAAAGTAGGGTAGATATTCGCTCATAAGAGTTGGGGTTAAGAGCTTTTCAAACGGACTAAGCATAAGCAACGGCATGTGTCCTCTTTTCTCTCCTTCCAAACATTTGTAACCGTCCAGGTAGAGAATGATTCACTGTCGCTCGCAGCCAGGCCAGTCAGAGGGTCCGGGATGGTAGGAGAGGGGGGGACCTTTGGCTTGCATTATTGAGCGTATTATAAATATCGGTCTCCTCCTTGAGGATTAAACGGGATCTATGTATGATCCCCAGCTGTTTTCAGCACCACGCAGTCACCCATCTACTTAATGGCCAGGCTCGACGTTGCTTAACTCCAGTGATATCGTCCGAGACCTGGTGTTGTATACAGCGCTACTAAATCATACCTGAGGGAGAGTGATGGGTTAAGCCTTAGTGTTTCTTTAGAGAATATGTACATTGGTGTATACATTAAGATATTTGAATAAAGCAAGGCAATGTATTCATGGCTAATGCCACGTGTGTATTGGTCTCTGTTGATTGAACTTTGTTTTGCAAATATCTCTAGGAATGTAACCTTATTGTGTCTCTATTGTATCTGTCAGATATGTAATTTGAATCTTGATCACCCAAACTGAACTGACTAAAGTCCAGACATGTTCACGTAAATAAAAGTAAATAAAACCACGATTCCAGTAGCGTCGTGTCTATCTTCATAATCTTATTGTAATTCATCTGAAGTCTGGCTATCCATCTGCCTGTCTGAACATGACACTACAACCTACCGTAAAAATCACACAGCATAACCCAATGAAATTTTCGGTGTGTACAAGTGTGACCCCAGGAAAGGTTTTTTTTTTTAGCAAAACAAGTTTTGAAATTCACCCCTCAAAATGGACTCAACTGAACGACCTGCATGCTGCTTGAAATATGCACTTGGGACTTTGTATTGTTATTTGAGATGAGGGGAGAGTAAAGGAGAATTAATATTCATCAATCAGCTACAGATTTGAGTGGGGACTTGGGATCATTCATAGAGAGGAGGGGAGAGTAATAGGGAGAACGACTGTTCATCAGCTAGAGGGGCTGAGAGTAAAAGGAAGAATGACTGTTCATTTTAAACAGTGTTTTTATATATTTAACATCTGTCTTGGGTCACAAAAAATCCCCAAAGTCATTAACATCACTTTTTAAAGACAAATAAATCAAATCTGATTTCTATCCTACCTATCCATCTATTTTATCATCTCCATCTACCTATTTATCAATCTATCTATCTGTTTATCTATCTGCTTATCTATCTGCTTATCTATCTATCTATCTATCTATCTATCTTTATCCTTATAAGCACACACACATGCACACATACACTTACACACACACTCACAAAGCTCATTTCAGAGACAGATCTTTTTTCTCCTTTATTCCTTAGTACCTTAACTTCTAGGAGAGTTGTAAAAGTAGCAGAGCCATTCAGTGTTGTCTTCTTGGTAAGCCC
Organism: Thysanoteuthis rhombus; assembly: GCA_963457665.1. Lineage (NCBI taxonomy): Eukaryota > Metazoa > Mollusca > Cephalopoda > Oegopsida > Thysanoteuthidae > Thysanoteuthis > Thysanoteuthis major. The sequence goes on along the minus strand of OY735205.1, from coordinate 69,806,487 downwards.
TGACTATCAGTCGACTCCTTTTCTATTATTTTCATGTTCTACCTCTTCAAGCAGAACAGTTTGCATGTTGTACTTTGTTGTGTGGATGTAAAGTAATCCAACAGAATGATGGTAGTACTATGACAATCTTACTCACAGTCAGGAAAATTACTCCTCTCCCTTCCTCTCCTTTAACAACTAACACCAGAAATGCAGTATACTTTTTCTCCAGTATAGTACTACATCCGGACATGTGGAGAACTGCATTTTTGCTACACTTTTTCTGCATTACTGAATGCTTCTTGAAGACGCCAATGAAATTTTGGCAAAATGCATCAAGCCTATTTTTATGATAATAAAAATTCTTGAGATGTAACACACTTGTTTCTCAAATCTTTTGCTCCAACATTGTCTAATTACTACCACTATGTTGTACTTTCCAAAATAGCCACGTCAGGTGTTATCTCTTCTTCCTATTTTTACTAGTAAGATCAATTGACAAATGTATGTATGTATCATTGTTCTCTGCTTACACCCTTAGACCCACTTCTGTCAAAGTTTTGTTTTGCTTATGGCATCTGGTATTCCCCAAATGAACAACCATCTAGGTACTGACCCGGCCAAATGTTGCTTAACTATGGAGATATTATGAGAACTGGTGTATCTGACATGATCTTCCCACAACCCCTTAGCCTGCTGGAAAGGTACTTCAATCCTAGTCCTTGTGCTGAGTGCTTAGCGGGGAGGTATTGAGTACCATTTTTAAAGTCTTTGGTATGATTAGTTGGTGGATTGAACAAAACTGTGGCCTAATGATCTGGATATGAGCACTCTACCATTAGCCGACAGTGATCAGACAATTGGCATGAGTAAAGATTCAAAATTAAATGATATGCTGAATTGGCAATATTTTGACTTTTTTACAAAAAATGAATAAATACATAATCCTTATTTGATCAAAAGATCATTAAATCAAAAGATGATATAAAACAACTATTTCTTTACAATCAAAAGTTTGTGAAATCCAACTTTTTTTATAAAAAATAAGTAAATGTATAGTTTTAACTTGTTTTCACAAATATGTAGTTTTAATTTAATCAGAAGTTTATTTGATGAAAACGAAGATATAAATCAACTTTCTTACCATGAAAAGTTTATGTAATCAAAGTGAAATCAAACTTTTTTTACTAAAAATAAGTAAATTTTGCCAGTTAAGCAATTTGATTGAATCTATGTAACTTGGCACCATTTGTAAAAATAAGAAGGCAGAAACAGATCTAAGCTCAAAGGAAGCACTCAAAACCTCTGGATCAGATTATTACTAATTTTTGTATACTTAAAAGAAAATCAAACAAATTTTTCTCTACTTTTCCTCACAATGGGTTGGATTTGATTTAATTAAAGTCCAATTTACAATAAGAATAATTCTGCTTATTCTTCAAATTGTCAGGACTCTGGGACACTATCAATAAAAAGCCAATATTTTCTTTTGTATTCTAAAATAAAGTATATTCCTATAAGCTTATGACAATTGTAAGTTTTTGACCAAATGTAATTTTTTCAGTATGCCATTCAAAAAAATTTATCTGAGTCTAACAAAGATCTTGTATAAATCATTTTCTAATTTCTACATGAAATGAAGTTTTAATATCTATTCAATCTCTTTGTTGGGCTATTTCTTGCTCGGACACATTCTCAACTTAATCCATGCAACATTCAACTTTAATTTCTACAAGCTGTGAATACCTCTGAGCAGATATTGAACTTGAATCTTATACATTGAAAGCACAAAAAATTCCTTGTGAAAATTTTTCGTTTTATTTTTCAAGAAGCAGACCCTTGGATTTAAATAGTGGAAAGCATAAAAGTCTTCAAATTTTCATTTCATGGAGTTAAAGTGAAAATTTCTTGAGAAAGATATAGAATTCAAAGGAAAATATATAATCTGTTTAAAAAGAAAGAAAAAGGTATCTTTTAGTGTAAGAATTAATTCATTTAATTATGGGGGGGGGGGGTAAAACGTAATTTTCCGGGAAAAACTTTGTACCATAGCAATTAGGCAAATTTACATTCTTATTTCTATTGCTGTATTTGATTTCAATACTTGAGTAATATGATCCTTTAGAGTTGGCTAAAGATTGTGAAGTTTTTCTTCAAAATAACATGTTTTTCCAATCATTTGACTATATCATTGCTTGACATTGTCATTTGTATAATCAATGAAAAATCTTTGACTCAACCCACAATAAAGTTCACTCGAACAGAATATGGCTCTACATTGAAAATTATCAATCAGCTGTGATATAATTATCTTAATTGTATTGCTATGTCTATCAGAAATAAGGGTGAAATCCTAAAATACATAAATGCTGGTTTTATTTCTATAAAAGGCTGGATCAAAAAAAGTAACTTACTATTTTCATCAAATATTTTTATAAAGCAAATGAAAGATTCTCTTTTGCCACTGTTTCTATCAGCTTGACAGAAAAATGTTTGCTACAAATTTTAATTTTGTTTCTACATTTTGTTGTATGCCATTTTGGTTGAACATGACCAACATGGAATGTCATTTAAACCTTTTCAGAATTTTTCCTGTTTTCTTACAAGAGAATGAATTTCAGGGTCAAACCGATGTAGAAATTGACCAAATGTTAATTCAGATTGAGTGTTTTCAACTAATTTTGTCAATTATTATCAGGGTTATAAAGTTGTAAATATTAAAAGTGGGAATTGTAAAGATTTTGTTAAGAATTTGCCAGTTTTTATTGGGATGGACAATCTTATTCTTTTTAAGGTTTGAAGGGGCTACTAGTTATTAAATCCTGGAAGAATTTCCTATCCATGTCTTACTAAGGGTAGGTTTTTCTAATTTTACTAACATGGCTTTAAATAAGACAAGTCTTTTTCTACAATTTGATTAGTAAAGTATTTGTGTATTGTTGACCACAGATGGATTTGTAGAGTATTTGTGTGTTGTTGACCACAATTGGATTTGTAGAGTATTTGTGTGTTGTTGACCACAATTGGATTTGTAGAGTATTTGTGTGTTGTTGACCACAATTGGATTTGTAGAGTATTTGTGTGTTGTTGACCACAATTGGATTTGTAGAGTATTTGTGTGTTGTTGACCACAATTGGATTTGTAGAGTATTTGTGTGTTGTTGACCACAATTGGATTTGTAGAGTATTTGTGTGTTGTTGACCACAATTGGATTTGTAGAGTATTTGTGTGTTGTTGACCACAATTGGATTTGTAGAGTATTTGTGTGTTGTTGACCACAATTGGATTTGTAGAGTATTTGTGTGTTGTTGACCACAATTGGATTTGTAGAGTATTTGTGTGTTGTTGACCACAATTGGATTTGTAGAGTATTTGTGTGTTGTTGACCACAATTGGATTCATTGAGGATTTGTGTATTGTTGACTGAAATTTGGTGTATGGGTGTTTCAAATGGTGTTTGCATAAATGAAGGATTGCTATCCAACTATACTTTATATATATATATACTAGCATAGTACCCGTAAAAAATGAGGGTATTTTTTATGTTATATATGGACAGATCAATATCTTACCTTATTTCTATTTTCAAACATCATAATCAGTCATATAAGCCTCACTCTCTCCCTCTCTTCAATGAGATTCAAAGAGAGGAAGAGAGTAATAAGAATGATTAGGGTAGATTCTGATATAACTGAGAATTAATTAGCTTATGGTTAGCGATAAAAAGGAAATGCAATATTTTTTTCTCTTTTTAGGCTTTATTGGCTGGATCAAAAAAATCTTCTTTTTGCTTACAGAATCTTGGCGCTCTTTGGAAATATAGTTCAAAACCTGCCCACGAGAAATATCTTTTGCATACAGCCATTTTCTTAGGGTAAAATGAAATTTTCTTGGAGAAAAATTGCTTCAACAACTTAAGGCAAATTTCCATTTCTATAAAATTTATTAGCTTGTATGTACGATAAAACGCAAAATGGGGAGATATTGAGAAAAAAAAAGATTGTATTGTGCAAATCTTCCTATGCTTCTATTGAAGTTTTGAAATCCTGGGCTTGAAAAATAGAATAGTTGACTGGTGTAAATGGGAAATATATAAAATTTTATCAACAGGAGAGGACTGATAAAGGAGTCATATCATTTTCTAGAATTTCCATGACCACCTGTTACACCACCATCTTTTTATTTATCTTTTCACATAAAGTAATAGTATTAGTAGTAGATTCCTTAAAAAAAATCATCCCATAGAAATTCAAACAGATCCATTTATTTTTTCACGGGAATTAGCTTGTTATACACATCTAAATGCCAACAAAGTTGTCGTCCATCCATGGTTGGAGTAAACAAAACAAAAGCTTTGTGATGATATTACTGAATACATTGCTCATCAAAATAAATTTTAGTTAACAATATTCAGAAACCAGAACAATTACAATTCTGCACTACTGTTTCAAAAGTATACATACATATATATATGAGAGAGAGAGAGAGAGAGAGAGAGAGAGAGAGAGAGTCTAGAAAGCTTACAACATTAAACACTAGTAAATATAAAAGAACTTTCTTTCCAAAAATTGATGTCATTTCAGTCAGTTATTTACAAATATCTGATTGTGTAATTCATGTAATTTTCACAAAGTTTCACAATGAATTGGGTATCATGGTACTATGTATGAATTTTTCTTGTTGGGATCATCAGTTGTTTACCATATAATTGTTTTGGGCATTTAAAAACAAAACAGTTGTACTAATATGACTCCCCAACAGTGCTGATCGAACATCTCCTCTTAAGCTATGATTCTAATTTATAGATTTATTTTATTGTTATTTTACATAGGGTATTACCATAAGCTACTGTATGTGGGAGTTTTTTTTGTACTATATACATATATATATATATATATGTTTGTATTGTGGATGTGAAGTGATCCGACAGAATGTAAATAGAAATGACAATTGGAAGGTTAAAAGGAAAACGCAAGAGATAGGTATCACATCTCAAAGTTTTTTTATTATCATTCCATGGGCATGGTGCAATGCATTTCAATGGGGACCAGCGATGAAATAAGTGACTGAAGAGACAAAACTTTTTAAAAATGTGTTTAAGGCTGTAAAGCAGTCTAGACTATGTATATATATATATATATATATATATATATATATATATATATATATATATATATATATTTTGTTTGTTTGTCTGTTCGCGCTATGTTGGAGACATAAATTTTACTTTCTTCCTCTCTCTTTAAAGCTGATCAAAGAGAGGAAGATATGTGGCTAGTAGCTAAAGTGCGACAGACTCTTTTACTGAGTCTGTGTGTAAGTTTGGCAAAGATTTCTTACACTGAAATTGTTTTCTTTAAAAGTTTTCGGCGTGTTTTTTTGTCACTAATTGCTTGGTCAATAATACAGTAGTAAGTAATAGTAGAAATAGCAGAGTAACACAGACGAACATCCTGTACCCTTTCTTCTCTCGGAGTATCAGCAGCCTGCTCTGAATAAGATTATCACGATTAAGTTGAACAGAGTTGCAGTACATAAAAAAGGAAACAAATTTCACACGAAATAAGAAATAAATTTAACTGTTCCAGTAAATAATTTTGGATTTCCTGATTAAGTATCGGTAGGCTCCTTTTAGGCCATCCGCAGAAACTAGCAGGAAATCCGTAGGATAATACAGTTTTTCAGGTAATATGATTCATGACAATATCAGAGTTAAAAGTACCCCATTACAAGTTTTACTATTAGATTAAATTTTACAACTGTTGCTCAAAAGTGTTACTGTTAATTTTATGTGGTATGTTTTTTTTTCTAATGCCAAGTAACGCTTTTTTTAAAATTTGAAGATAATGTATTTTCCTCATTGTAAGAATTCAATGACCATAAAAAATCATTAACAAACCAAACCAATAATATCTTCAAATCAAAAAAGCATTTGTTATATCTTCAAATTAAAAAAGCATTAGTTAGCACCCCCCCAAAATTAAAGTCATCGTGAAAGAAAAACCATTTTTTCTCACTCTGTCTTTCTTTCTAGTCATTCAGTAGCCGGGGCGAGATCTCGCGAGAATTTACATAACTATTTGAACGAGAGTTACAATCGCGAGACATTGCGAGATTTTATGTAACTAGTTCTCCAATCCATGATGGCTGACCCGAACACTGAGGTATGTTATCTTCTGCAAATAATATTACAATTACTTTTACTTTATTAACACTTTTCGGCACATCATCAATTTCTTACGGCTGCAATCACCTGTCCAAATTATTGTAACTGATTGATTTCAGTTTTGCAAGCGAGCCTGAGCTTTTGCTATAATGACGATTAGATTTTATTATTCGGCCTGTGTAGTTGTCGGTGAATAACAACTGGATTATTAATAGTTTTAGTCATGGTTAGTTTTTTTTCCTTGCATCTTTGTTAGTGTTTTTAGTGACTTATCTACCCCATTGAGATTTTAATTCGTGATTTTCAATTTTTATATGGTCTTGGTATCTAAAAGTACGGGTAATTGTTGAATGTAAGGTTGTATATATAAATGTTAAAAGACGAATTGTGAAGTATCGGTACCAGATTCATCCATATATGGCAGTTATGACGTAGCCTGACTTTATTGCAACAACTACTGATGCTGCTACCGTCTACCAAGAAGATGATACTAGATTTATTATTTTCTTTCTCTTTTATCAATCTATTAACATGTTTATTACCTATTATTATTTCTACTTGAAATAGCAGTATGAAAATTAGACAGTATAGTTATTAAAAATATTAGTTGATATCTGAATGGAAACCGAAATAAAATTTGGACTTCACCTACTGTTTTGTATTTTACTTGTCTTGTCTGCATAATTTTTTTTCTCTTTCATATCAACCTATTACATGTTTATTATTATTATTATTATTATTTTTCCTTCTGGAAAAATCAGTATGACAACTTGACAGTTATTTAAAAGGTGGGGAAATAAGATCTAAATAAAATCTTCATTAAACATTTCTTGTTTCATTTTTACTTGTCTGTGTGTGCATTATTATTTTTTCCTCTTTTCTTTTTCTTATCAGTCTTGCATTCTTTTATTATATTTAACTTTTATGGTTACTATTTATCTTAATTTAAAAGAAAAAAAATTGTTTTGTTTTATTTAATCACAATCTTATCCCGTAGCCATAAAAATTATTACCGCCAGTGTTGACAAATTTGATGTTTTTCATCTGTAGGTCGGAAATAACTACCATTTTTCTTTCTCTATTACATGTTTTTTTTGTATGACTTCTATTTACCTTCATCTTAATTTTTTAGTTTTTTATCGCAATTTTATTATTTAGTCGTAAACATTAATTTTACCAGTTTTGCTAATTTAGACGTTTTTCATGTAAGAGGAGATATCAGAAATTTATATCGGATGATTTTCAAGAAATTCTTGATTATTGCTGCTATAATCATCATAATTATTATTAGTAGTAGTTGTATTATTTTTCCTCCTGGAAATCAGTATATAAATTTGACTGTTATTAAAAAGGTGGGGGAAAAGAAACCTAAATAAAATGTTGATTAAACCATATTGCTATACTTGTCCTGTCTCTGTGTGTGCGCATAATTTTTTTTTTCTTCATAGCAATCGCGTATTAATTTTATGACTACTTCCGCTTCATCTTCAGTTGTTTATTGCAACTTTATTCAGTAAATTGTAATCATAAAAATTAATCCTGTCAGTGTTGACTCTTAGGATGTTTTCATCTAAGTTTACCTGTCTAGATGTCAGAAATTGCTATTTAGATGATTTATCTAATTTATAGTAATGAAATGAATTATATTTTAACGGAGTAAATATTGATGATTAAAGTCACGTTAGATTTTATGTAATGTATTTTCTTGATTTTAGATATTCTAGATGTTTCTAGGTATTCCATTCTATTTTATTTTATTTTATTTTTTTACTGAATTTTTGATACCAACTCTGAAAGAAAGTTGGAGGCACTGGATGCCACTAGCTTATTTTCTTTCTCTTACATCTTATTAGTTTTATTATTCCTTCCGGAAAGATCAGTATGAAAACTTGACTGTTATTTAAAATATGGAGAAAAGGAAGCTCTTTAAATCTTGATTATTAAACCTTATTTTTGCTATTTTATTTCTGTGTGTACGTAATTTGTCTTCTTTCTTCCTTTCTGGTGTCTTTACAGAGCGAGCATCAGCATCAGCCGTCGTCGTCATTGTCATCTCTTTCTCAGTGAGTTTATATGTATATATATGTATACATATATATGTATGTATGAAGAAATAAAGGAAAAAGTAGAAATACCAAAATTTTTCATTCATTATTACCAAAACCAACCCTAAGTTTCGCTTGCTACCTTGGAGTCGTTATTACTTGTCTTCGATTATTATTGATATTAGTGCTGTTTGTTGTTTGTTAATCCCAGAAACCGAACTGGGAACACTGACGACAGACACGCACACTCTCCTGTGAAAAAACCCAAACACGACAACTAAACGAAAGACAAAAAGGAGCAAAATTAGGAAAAGAAAGAAAAAAGAGACTTCTAAAACCCAGAAGAAGTCCTAACCTTTTGTTACAAAAGAAGGTTGTGTAGCAAGCAGACCAAAAACCTTGAGCCATGGCGTTATCTTTGGACAATTTCATGCCTAATGTCATTACCCAGGATACGAGGAGCAGGTCGCTTGTCCATTCGGATCTAGTGGCCTATCTAAGCGATCCCGGGGCATCCCTAGCTTGTGAAGACATCGACCAGTTCATCAATGGTCTTGTGGCTTGGGTCAACAGCAGCAACTTCAAGGTAACTAATATTTAAAAAAGAAAAAAAAAAAGCCATCTTTGGTTTGACGGATCCAAAATACTATGACACTAGCTCTAAAATTGGCTGAAAGTGGCTAGATTTCATTTGCAGATAAACCACGCTTCAAAGGCGTTAAAAATTATGATTATATATTAAGATAATAGTTACAATGTATTGATTGGATATTAACACGAATATTTGGTCCTGTCTTACCAAAGATAGCAAAAAAAAGGAAAAAAGAAAATATTTCGTTTCTTTTCAGCATTGTGTAAATATCAGGATTTTTTTTTTTTTTAGCAGTTGAGATATAGGACACTGGAATGCGATATTGCAAATGTTTATGATACGTGTTTGTATATACGAACTGTATATTTTTTTCACACTTAAATAAGATGTTCTAATTGTATAGTCTAGTTAGCCGAGCCATATGTCAGCTGACCAAGAAAAAAAATAGTTACCCGGCATTTGTATCTCCGAGAAGGAAATATGAATTAGTAGTACTGTAGTTGTAGTAGTAGGTTTTATAAATTTGCACTGACTTATTAGAAAGTGGCATAGGTTTCTTCAGTTTTGTGTGGGTCTGGTTGTATTGCATTGCGCGCACAGGCTGCGCTAATGGAGCTGGAGGGATGAAAATTGAAACATTCACTACTCATCATGTCTAGAATTTTTTGTTTTTGTCTTTTGAAAAGTCCCCTGCATCTTTTTAGTAAGGTGCTCAATTTGCAATATAAGCTTATGGAAAAGCAGTCCCTTAATTTGTGTCCAGTAGCATTTATGCTTGATTTTTTGAAATTTCAGATTTTTTTGTGATCACTGTCCATCAAAGGGGCGTGAGAATTAAATTATTAATTAATCACCCCCTTTTCCCTATTTTTTTAATTGATCACCTTCAACACGGTATGCTGCCAAAAGACGTTGGTCACGTGACTGTTTCTTTTGAGTGACTTTAAAATAAATGTAAACAAAGGAATGATTGTCTGATAGGTAACAACCACTTACTCGCTTAAATTTCAATAGTTATTTGTTGTATCGATTTTGTAAGAGCAGGTGTGTAGTTTGTATGGATTTTAAGGAAAAAATCCTCGGATCTTTTTTTTATTTTATTTCTTTTAAAAGATGATTCGAATTTTTGGATTATAGTGACTCAGTGGTACATTTACAAAACTAGAGTTGATTTATTCTGGTTAGATTAAATAAAGATTAGTGTAAAGTTTTAGGTCATTTAGCCCCTTCAAGATTTCTTGTAATTCCTACTGACGGCTTCTTATAAAATTATTAAAATAACTACTGAAAATATTTTACCTATCATAACTACTTAATGATTATCTCTAACAACAGCTGTTGTGTGTGTGTAAAACGAAAGCATTTAATCGAAGGTGTTTTTTTTTTATTGTTCCTGTGCAAAGGCTGAAATCTATTGAATGTCACAATGCTAATGTCTCGTTTTACTAAATTGCTAGGTTTAAAATTGCTCTGCAACTTCGTTAAAACAGTTTGTTTTGGTGGGTTATTTTTGGATGTTTATTGTAAAGAGCTCTAATTTCTCTGGTATATATCTGTGATGATGATGTCTCTTGGGGGTATGTGTGTGTGTGGTGTATGGCTCTCAGGGTGATGACGATTTCATCAGGAGCTTATCAAATTTATACTTATCTAAGGTGTACAGTGTACTTTCTTTTTCGTGTTATATTTTGATAAGAATTAGCGATTTGGTTTTTTGCATGTAAACGGTGGTACACTGTAGGGAATGTGGTACTGATTGTAAATTTCACACCTTCGCTCACTCAGTTAAAAACGGTGCACGAAAAGGAAGAAACAAGAATTAATGAAAGGAAAACATAAATGAATACATAAATTACTGCTACTTTGAATAAATTAGATTGTTTCTATTTGTGCACCGTTTTTAACATCGAGTGAGCGAGAGTGTGAAACTTTACGATTGGGACCATTTTCCCTATATTGTACCTTGTATTTAGAAAGAATTAGAACTTTCTTATATCTGATATAAACTGCTTATTGCCATTGACGATCTATTTTGTCCAGTCATTCACTTACTGGTGTTATCATGAATCTGTTTATTGGATTCTAATAGTAATGTGCGTCTCTCTACATCACCAGTCTACCATTTACTGCACCTTGCTGTGGCGAGACTTGGTGGTGTTGTAACCGTTTGGTTAAAATAGTTAAAACTATGATTAACTCTAATACCTTTACTCACTCACTGTTAAGAAGGGCGCACAAATAAAAAGAAATAAAAGAATTCAAGGTGGAAAAACAGAAGTAAATACATAAATTATTGCTTTGAATAAATTAAATTGTTTTGCCTCACTTCATGAATTTCTCACAGATCGCATCTCTGTGATGTCAGCTAAATTCCAATTGGGACCACCTTCCTTATATAGTACCCAAATGTTCTCTACAAGTTGATTCTTTTTGATTGGGAAGTATGAAAAACAGTTGAAATATTAGAATTCCACATATCCTTTTTGAGTTAGGTTTTCTGTAAAATTGACTGGTTATCTATTTGCTTCTTGTCAGCATCACATACTTAACATTCTTGTCTTCCAAAAAAATGTATGTCACATTGAATTCTACTTCAGATATTAAAAGAAAAATTGTATCTTTAGACTCGAATATATTATTAATTCTGATTAGTCATTCGTTTTGTGATGGTTTTAGATGTTGGTTGGATACAGCAGTAACGCTAACCTTGAAGCATGATTTAGAACTGAATAATTACTCAACATCATTAACTTTTCATTTTCCTTTGTCTATTAATTAATTCTTAGATTAAAATTGTGAACCATTTTCTATTGCCTCTATGAGAGCATTTACTCCATTGTTGACTCAATTACTACTACTAATAATGTTGGGCTGTCGAGTAGAACATTTTCCTAATGGTTACAATAGCCTACTACCCAATAATAATCCAGTCACCTGCATAAGAATTTTGAGTCCCCAATATTTAGGTGGTTGACTAATTACTACATTTATTGTACCACTGTTTGTCTACTTGATTTACTGTTGCAGAGACCTGAATGTGGTTTTTTTGCTTGATGTCATTTGAGACTAGGCTAGGATAATTGAGACATCTGGCATTTGTGGTGGCTACTATGTACACCACATTTAAAATGGATTACAGAACAAACAGAAAAATCACTTGCACATCTGATCTAAAATATATTGGTGGTGACATCTGGTAAATTAAATCTGACTTGATTGTATCGATCGGGGCAGTAACCATTCCACAGGTACATGTTTGGAAGGGGACTGACTATGGTATATGGAGCAGCCGGCCATTGTCATGCAAAATAATTTTTCGTCTGTCGTACAAAACTGCGGCTTCAAAGTATTTCGGTAAGTGTGGAAAACTCTTCTTTAGGATAAATTTCTCTGTGCACTCAGCAGTACACCCTAAGCTGTGTGATTAAGGGGGGAGGGGAATAGGAAAGGAGTTGAGCGCTCCCTATTCGGAAGGACAGTAGCGAACTGAAAGAGGAGCTTTCAGGTCGCCTCCAACTGTCAGCGCAGTACGTTCTTTGATTTGAACTTTTTTTCATTGTTGTCAATCTAGATATTTTATATCTAAACTTAGATAAAAATCTATAATCTTTGATGTCTTATTTTTTTTTATTATCTATCCCAAGAATCACTGATCAAAAACTTTCACACCTGACACTGCATCGCGTTGTATACTGACTAAATTATCTGATGAATGTTAACTTCATACGATGACCAGTTGTCGAATAATCATATTGCATACACACACACTTACAGTCATAGAGATTTCTTCAATTCTGGTGAAATGATCACTTATCAATTTCATATACAATTCTATATTTCAGTTCTTGTATAAATAATGTTGGCCTCAATTTGTTGTTTAAATGTCAGTAACTGTAATTTTATTTGCATTTTAGCTCTGTAGAGAAGGTGGTCTTGATTAAGTTTCTCACCATTGTACTCTCACTGTTGAAAATGGTGCACAATCAAAGAAAAATATTTGAAAAGACAAACTAAATTATTTCTTTGAATGAATCAAATTTTTTTTTTTTTTGAGTGCTGTTTTATCACATTGAGTATGCTTGGGTGTGAAATTTGAAAAGCAGGGCCACTTGCCCTACATTGTGCCTGCATTTTCAATTAGTTATAATCCTCCTATTGTTTCTGTTTAAGATGAAATATCTTTAGAATTTGAACTTTCTCCTACGTTTATGTAGTAGAACTACTGATTAAAATTCAATACCACCCATCGAAAATCGCTCCAGACTGGTTTTATATTATTTTTCCTTCAACACTTCTGAAGAATGTGCTACTTTTAGCTTCCCTCTTTAAATTTTTTAATTGTGCTATGACCGTCACTGACAGACGGGTCGGCATACCGTAACAAAATTTGCTGATTTAGCTCCTATAAGTCACTGACATACCTAAACAAAATTTGAAAGGAATCCATGCGATCAAATTAGCAACCATGGTCTGACTTGCTTGTTGATTTAGAACTGTCTCCTGTGTTCATGTAGAACTACTGATTAGAATTCAATCCCACTTGTCGAAATAATTGATAATCTCAACGCGGACATGTATCGTATTTTTTCTCCTATGAACACTTCTGAAGAACGTGCTGCCCTTGGTTTTCTTCTTCAAATTTTTTTCAGCAAAATAGTCAGGGATCGGTTGAATGAGCATTGATTGATTTCTTGTTGCTAGCAGTCAGGCTAGATTTGACTGGCATTATTGAGCATATTGTAGAGATTGGTGTCCTTCGAGGAAATTAATGGGATCACTATGGGAGGCTTTCTACATGATCCCCAGCTGCCTACAACACCTGGTATACCCCTTTGGTCACCCATCTAGGTACTGACCGGGCTTAGCATTACTTAGGTGATCATGTTGTAGTATTGATTCATTTTGCCTGTATTCCTTCAGCTCACTTGATTATGGTAGATATTTATATTCTCATCATAAAAAGTCTGTAACCTTACAATTTTACGTCAGCTTTTTTTTTTCTATTAACACTGTTGTAATATGATAATGAATTTAAAGTCTCTTAGATCTACAAAGATTTTGGACCATCTCAGGAGTCCTAATGTCTAAAGCAGGCCAGGGGAAACCTTTTTGATCATTCATTGACTACGAAGATGTCAGTCATATTATAGCAAGCATACCTAAGTAATGTTTCAAATAAACATATGAACTACAGTTATTATATTATTGATTTGCCAAGATGATAGTAATTTTACCATCTGAATTATGAAATTGACTCCCTGAAAAAAATATGAGATTATAAATGAATGTCTAGGTTGGCCATGGCCAAAAAAAGTTACTGTGGTTCAAATCTGATCTAAAGGCCTGTGGTTGCCCGAATGTAGTCTCTGCAGTATACAGGGCAGTTTTAGTGTCTGGTAACACTTCAGAGTTTGCAGGTATCTCAACATATGGATAGATAACAATGGCCTGTTATTGAAAAGGTACGGTTGCTTTGTGAAAATTTGATTATTGTTTGCATATGTGTCAAGAAAATTTGAACTGCTGACTAGTACTTGATTGCCCATAAATGCCAGCATGCCTTTGAACAATTTTTTATGCTTGGAGATTCATTTATAGTTAATGCAGCAGTCCTCCTTTATAACAAATATGTTTTCATCACAAAATCAAAAGATTTGTGTGTAAAAACATCATGTAATGATTATATCAGTTGATTGCAAATAGAAAATTAATATTTTGGTTATATTAAGTCTTTTGGTAAAATTTTATTTTAATTCACAGTTGAGTGAATAATAGTATAGGCTAAAATTTGGTGTCCATCTCTCCCCACCTTATATTGCAAACTGTACTATAACGAGAGACTTGTGCATTTAGTTTACCATATTTTCATCTGCATGTTTTCATTTATTTTAAGGTTGTCATGTTCGTACAAAATTCTATCAGGCTGATCTAAAAGTAGACTCCTAAAAATAATTATATTATGTAAATAGATGAACTATTGGAATCATTTTATTTCAAAACTACCTCTTGTTGACTGAAATATATTCTCCGTGTCAACCTTATCTTAAAAATAGATTGTCAACTTTCTAATTTTCTATTTTATCCTATAGTAATGGCAAAGTGATTTCCCTCCCAGAAAATTGCATTTTACCCCAAGGAGAGGGTTCTATGAGAAAGGTATCTCACTGGGGAATGTTCAAATCTATATTCCAAAATTTGAACTATTATCATTTGAAATTTGTAATTGACAAGAAAATATCTACTTGATCACATTGAAATTACCCTAAATTGTACTTTATATGAATTTTGCTATCTTGTTTGAAATATCATACTGTCAATTCTCCTTTCGCCACATATGGGATCCAGATGGCAAATAGTCTACAATACTTAGTCTAATGAAATAGATTTAAAAAAAAATTGGATTCCCGATGTTGAACTACTGGCTAATAACAAACCTGTCACAGAAGAGATAGGGATAGAGAATGAGTTTAAGGGTTTGATTAGGACTTTTGCTTGCCACTGAGTTCCTGTAGCTCAGTGATAAGAGCAGTCACATGTTAAGCTAGCTAGCCAAATTAATAGCAAAAAAAAAATGAGGGTTGAAAAGTTTGCTAGATGGTGGTGTTAATGACTTGAAAAAAATTCTTTGCTTAAACAATCTTTGCCAAATTTTACCGATTGTTATTTAAATGCTTATAAAGTAATGAGATTATGATAATGCCAGACCAATCTATGGTAAATAAAAATGACATTCTATCATTGTACTAACATTTGACTTTAGTTTCAGATGATTTGGCTATTAATGTTTTCAATCGTAACAGCATTTTTGTTGGTTACATTAGATATGATCTTAACCTGATGAGATGATCATTATTTCTATTGATCTGCCAACAGTCTTTGCAATTCGTCACATATAATTATATGCTACATTTAGTGGTGTCTTATGAATATTAGTATTTTTTATTACCTGTTATCACATGCCAAAAGATTGATTCGATTTTACTGATAGATTTCTTTGATATTTATTAATGAACTTCATTTATTTCATGTTTTTTTTACTATAGGATTTGAACTATTTATCTTGTATCATCCTCTTCAATTAATGTGCTAGAACAAAGATATTTATAGAGAAAGTTTCAATTTTAATAATTTTGGTGCAATGGTTAGACAGTAAATAAACTAAAAATATTAACATTTGATGAAAATTGTATCAGTAGTTGTTGATTACAAGAGACCAATTTAAACTACCATCCTCATGGTTGGGGTTTGAGTGAGTTTGTACTGAAGGACCAAATAAGGCCTTTATCATCAATAAGTGATCAAAGGTGTTTTTTTTTTCTTTTTTTTTTCTTCTCAAAACCAAGGTGTTAATTCAGTATGGTCAAATATTTGTTGGATAAGTTGACTCTTCACCATAAGACAGCATTATGTCTTTCCAAGGGTAAAGCTCATAGGGTCTAAACAAACTAATATGATCCATTAAGGATAGTACTTGATGCATAAAAAGTAGACCTGTAGGCCGGCATTTCAGTAATAATTTTAGTTTCTAAAATTCTTTTGCATTTGTTCATTTCTTCAAGAAAAGTTATAAACCGATTAGTTATCTCACCCGGCTAGTTTCTGCTGATTATTCAAGAGACCTTTTTAGTGCACTTGTGTGTATTCAGTTTTGTTTCGGCTGTTTTTTGGTGTTTTGGCCATTTAAAATTTTTTTACTGGCTGTCACACTAGCGCGGAAATATTTGATTTGGCAGCACTGAGTTTGCCACAGCATACCACAAAATACTTTTTCTCTTTAGTTGAAATTTTTCCTTGAATTCACTTTTTAATACTCTAGATTTTCTTCCGGATGAGTCAAGGGTTGGAAAAAAATCCTCTTTAACCTAAAATTCATTGTTCTGATCCCTTAGCCAATTCTTCTTTGAACTCTTGATAAAACTATTTAGAAGGATTGATAAAATCCGAAATAACTTTGTTTTCATTGTACAGTTTATTATTGAAGCTTTTCAGTGACTTCCTTTGAATCATTTGATGTATTTTTATTAGATGTATTGTATATTTTTACAATGGCCTCTATGTGCATACCTTTAATATTTATGTTAATGTAAAGAATTTTCCAACCATTTGTTCTAGTATGGATTTATTTTTAGAACTTTAGTTTACTAAAGTTTTGGAAATTTCATTTATCAAATTCCAACAAAAATTCCATTGCTTGTCAAATAAGGCTACGCTCATAGATCAAATTCTATTGACTAAACAATTTTTGATGTCTAAAATATTTAAGATTGATATCATCTAATCTATGAATGCTCTTGGTTGATATTTGAATGTATTTAACACCTCCCCTCTGCCCCCATGTCATAGGCCAGCATGGCAGAGCAAGGCCCAATTTCTCTCATGTCTTACAGACCTAATATTGTAGTATATGTGAACATATGGGATAAATCTTGGCCATTCACACAAAAATCTATAATTTTTCTGGATACTACGTGCATTTATAAGCCATCTGCTTTCTATCAAAACATTGACATATCTATAATAAGATTTGTGAATATAATGAAGTATTACCTTGAATACCTTTTTTTAGTCTCAAAACTAAGCCAATCATGATGCTAATAAAGATATTGCTCAAGACCTGTAAACTATTGAGTATTGTAGATTTTACAAGTATATAGTTTCTTCAAAGTAGATTTGAGGAAAGTCTAGATAAAAATGTTAATGAATCGAATCATCTTTATGTACCAAGACCAGTGTCACGAAGTTTGTCTGTTCACATCATAGTGAAGTTGTTTTAGTCTCTTCCTCTCTTTAAAGCTGATTGAAGAGTGGAAGACTTATGTGGCCAACAACTAAAGTGTGACAGACTGCTGTGTAAGTTTGGCAGGAAAACAGAAGTTTTACTCTTCCTTTCTTTGAATCTGATTGAGGAGAGTGAGACTTACGTGACTGAAAACAATATTTAAAAATGGAAAAAATGTATCCGTCAAAGATGATAGGACTTGTTAGGCTAGTAAGTAAATCTGTGTTTTTACCATATTACTGTAATTCCTAGACTCCTTTTAGGATATATTTAAGACCCTCCCCCTTCAATTTGTGAATACAGTAGTCCACCTACATAATGTAGGTGTTGAGGTGCAAGAAAGATAAGTGATATAACTTTACTGAATAATCAAGTCAATTAGTGCCAAACAGATTCACTGTCAAATGAAGGGGTTTTCATCATAAAATCTGAGAAATAGTGTGTAAAAAAAAAAATTTAATTATGTTAATTGATTTAGAATAGAAATTAAATATTTCAGTCATATTAAGTCTTTTGGCGAAATTTTGTTTTTATTTGCAACTGTCTGAACGAGTGAGCAATAATGAAGGTAACAATTTTGGGATCTACTACTTATCTGCTTTATATCACACACCAAGTTATATCAAGTGACTCCTGCAGGAGAGTGGTTTCTGTCGAATTGAACAATGCTTTGACCAGGAGGCTTTTAATGGATAGCTGTACAACAATCTTTACTTGAACTACCTTTGTCTTTTCAAAGGTCAGTATCTTTGCAGTCAACCTAATGATAATCATTATCTACCTTTTATATCTTGGTATGTTTGTTTGTCAATCAAAAACTAGTTTTTGCTTCCCAACAAAATTAATGCTTGCTGGTTGTAATGATTGCAATCTTGCTGGACAGCAGAAAAGACAAAATCAATTGAAATAAATTGACAATGAAAATATTCATTATTTACGATTGGTTGATTTGATCTTTCTGAAATAACCAAGTCTATCCTTAACCAGGTATCTTCCACATTTTTTACTCTGCAGACTTGTTTGATACAGAAAATATTCTTGTGGACTGGTCAACAGTGGGGCAGTTTTGATTGTTAGCAGAATATAGGTGATCAGTCACTTAGATTTGTTTCCTAAAGGGTTTATCTAACAAATTTAATATTTAGATCCAAGGAAATTAATTAGTTCTGATTTCGTAAAAAAATATCACCCAATCCCATCTCTTTTTAGTTTGAAGGTGTTATTTCTCTTGAAATGATATTTTTTATTCATCCTAGTATAAAAGCTTGAAAATCTGACCATATGTGCACCAGTTTGATCTTTTTTTTCTTTAAAAGCCCCTTCCTTTTTGAAGCCAATCCTTTCAAAGCTCCCACCTTTGAAATCCCTTTCCTCTGAGAGAATTCCTCTTAAATTGTCTTCTAAATTTTTTTGAAAAATTTTAAAATCAGTAGATAAATATTCTCTTTGTAATGACTGAGGTAAATTTTAGAATAAAAATCACTTTAATAACTTTTAATGTCTCTCAAATTGTGGGCCACGACTGATTTATCTTCTCACCTAATTTAGATACTGCTTATAACTATGCTTTTTTTTTTTCTTTGAGTGCCTACACATCTCTACAAGATGTTTTTCGGTCAGTCCCAGTTATATTAGACAACAAAAATAAGGAAGATAGAGGTGATGTCATTTAATAACATCTATTCTATTCTGATCAATTTTTTAATTAGTTGCTAATGATATCATTATAGGATATCCAAAGTCTGCATTTTTGTATTTAAAAAAGCCAAAAATGACAAATTCATGATTTTACTGAAAAAAATTATTATAAATAACACTTGTAAAATATTGCAATATGGAACTATTCGGCTAGTATGAAAATCAATTGACTTGAAGAAAGACTACTTGGTCTTCCTTGTCTTTTCTACTACTACTACTATCACCATAGGTGGTCAATGCATCATTGAACTTATGGTTCTCATTGTTCAGTGACTGCAACTGTTAAAAGCACCACCTTGGCTATTTGTTATGACATTGAATGAAAAATGGACTATAAGATGAAATTAATATCCTAGAACAATGATTTACTACTTAGAACTTACTGAGTGTGAACATGTTTTATAGTAAATCCTTTTATTTTTAGTCTCTTTTCATTATTACTATGCTTATCATCATTTAATGCTTCTGAAACATTTTGGCGAACACACTTGTTGAAATGTTAAGAATGAACAAAATGTGGATATTAGCCAGAATAAATTAAAGTGTAGTGATGATACCTCAGCTTCCAAATATAGGAACTGTCTATTGATAAATAAAATTTTACTGGTTATGCAGCATAGGTACAGCTTTTTTAGGTTTATACTTATATTTGAGGATATAATTAGAAATTGAAAACCTATTATTTTTAGATGTACTGGCATCTTTAGCACTGATTGCTTTTGCTGACTGGCTGACTTACTGAAACAAATTTTGACGATGGCTCATTTTTGGTGCATTTTAGCTCCTATTAGTCACTGACTGACATACCAAAATTAAATTGTAAAGAAAGGGGCTGCTAAATGAGATCAAACTAGCACATCTATGATCTGACTTTCGGGGTTGTTATTTTTGTTCCTATGTAGAGCTTATAACTTTCTTTCCTTTGTACTTAGCTTTCAGTGATTCATATGAAATCAATTCATTTAATGTATTGAATCATCTCATTCATGTCAGACTGGACATTATCAATATCATTGTTGGTAAAACTCCAATATAGACTCTTTTTACTTGAGTATCCATAATTATCAAGTACATTTCATTCTTGTATCATTTTTTTCAAGGCAAAAAAGTAGCTTGTACTTTTACAGGCTTTAAATTGAGTTGAACTACCATAGCCATCAAAGATGGCAAAGGTTTTTTTTTTTTTTTTTAAACCTTTTTATATTATACATAATTTATGACTCTTCTAACTTCAAATCTAGTCCTTTATTCTACATTGGTGGATTCTCAGTTGAATCACTTCTTTTTGAATTTTTTTTCACTTAACGTGCTGCCTAAAACTCTTACAGTTGATCCCAAATAGACTGTTTACATGTGCAAAATCTGCATGGTTTATCCTTTTACAAAAAAAAAAATATTTATGCAGTCAGGTTTTGCTCTCACCTGGATTTGATTCCTACATAATACTAAATCTGATTTACCCTAACAAATTTGGCATGCATATTCAATGGACCTAGATGAAGGTCTCAAAGTAAAATATACACAATGCCTAAAGACCAACATTGATTTAGCAAGGAATTTAAAGCATTCACTTTTTTTTATTTAGATATGGAGAGAAATAACTGAAATTATTCAAAAAAGAAAAAAATTGTTTTCGGTTCAACAACTTGAAACTCTAGTCTGCTTTAAAGTACTGTTCCCTTAACCCAATGCGCTGGTCTCAGTTATTTCCACTGCTGGAAATCTTCAATGTGGATTCAATCCAAGGCCTCCAGTATTCCTTGTTCCACATCATCTTAATACAAGGGAATAAAAGAGTCTCATGAATTAAGGTTGAGTGATTATAAAATCGTAAAGACCGCCTTTTGGTTTTTGGCCAAACTCTTGGACCGTCAAGGCTGTGTCGGATGCATTGTTGTAGTGAAGGATCCTATCACTACTTCTGTATATTTTTTAGTTTTTCCCCCACAGAGCCTCACACAATCTTCTCAACACCTCCAAATAAAATGTTGATTCACCATTTGTCTTGGGGTGACAAATTCGTTGTGCACAATCCTGTTCACATTGAAGAGACAAATCAACATGGTCATGACATTGGATTGCACCAGCCTCACTTTGGGTTTTGGTGAATTTGTCTTTTGTCATTGTTTTGACTTCTGGAAGGTCAACCTGATTGTGATTTGTCCTTGAATGACATATCAACACATTTGAAATGCAAATACACTTGTGTTTTATGTGAAGCTTTTTCTTTGAAAGCTTCTTGAAGCATTACAACAGTTTCAGCAGCAGTTTTTCTCCTCCGAAACTGAAGTTCATGTGCATCAACCAAATCACCAAAGATGGTTGTAGACACTGGAAGAAAAAGCCACAGGAGACAAATCAGTCTATCCAAATCAATGCCATTTGGCAGACTTGATTGGAATAGTGACAATGTATGACACCTAGCTGGACAATGTACAACTATGTCTAGTTCATGCACCATAGTCAAATCCCATTTTTTAATTTTTTTTTCGGGGTGGGGGGATCTCTTGTGACAATGTTTAAATTATCAGAATTTGAAGGGGATACATTTTATCTTCCTTTGGTTGGTATTTTCTCTTGTTTCTCTTCAGTTTTGTCTAGTCCAGGGGTGTCAAACGTGATCTATTAACCAGATGTTTTGTTTGTTATTAAGAGCTTCATACAAGCATTAGAGTAGAATTGATTCACATATCTTATTTTCATATCACCCAACTGATATGTCATTTTGAATTACTCATAGTTACATTATCTGGCCTACATACAGTGAACTCTCATTATATTTATCCCACTATAATAAATGAATTTGGTACCCCCGGTATAGTCCTTTATTTTTCCTGCTTCTCAAAGGTTTTGTGTAGTCCTTTAATTTTGTGATTATTCGGTAACATTGTAAACTGTGTTTCAAAGTCTTATCTCATATGTAGGAGTATTCATGAAGCAAGTCTTTTTATGTGACAAATTTATTTCATTCTTGATTTCTCAATTTCACCTTTTGTTCTTCCTTCTCCCTTTGATTTAAACTTTTCTACAGTAGCAAGGCATATGCCCATCAGACAAGCTTTCTCCTTATAGTTATCTTAAAGAACCGACTTGCAGGATTTTTTCCTAAATACTAGAATTAAAATGTCAATTTGCTCACGTCTGAGTTTCATAATCCCTTCAAATATGCAGGATTTTCTTTAGAGATCTTTATATTTTAGAAAATTTAATTCCTCGTCTTTAAAGATATAAATTGGCAAGATAGCGCTGAATTAGTTTAGAGATTACAACATTAGACTGGAAGGTGTAATCTCAAACATAACTGACCAAACAAAACGCTGAGAAAGTTATGATTTTGTGACCTAGCTTTATCAACACCAGAACTCTAAACCTATTAAAGGTGCAAACAAGTAGTTTTGGAGATACATTTAAATTAAAAAAACAACCTGGTCTGTTCATCATGCTTTTTGAAGCCTAATAATTCAGAAACTAATGAAGATACTCATGTGATCTTCATTGTTTGATAGGCTATTATTCTAAGATTTATGCATTATAGTAAATCACTTGTTCATTCACTATAACTGCATAGCTGTATGTTTTATAATTAATTACACGGTTATCTTGAGGTCATGTATGTTTATCTTCTCTCTCTTGTAAGTTATCTGCCTGTTTCCATTTAGAGAACCTGTTGGTCATATCCTCTTAACATGCTTGTCCACCACTTGGGCCATTTATGTTATTAGGTCATTATAGAAATGTCCGTTAGTAAAGCAGCATTGACTTGTTGAAAGCCTTCATTTCAATGTCGTATAAAAGGTTATATGTTTCAGAAACAAGGAAGTACTTGAATCTTATGTTCAGACAAGTACCAATATCTGTAATGATTCACAAAGTGAAGACAAGAACTAGAAAGCACTCAAGATGTGCATTCCTCTGCCAACGATATACACTGACAAAAAAATGAATGAAAATAGAATATTAAAAAAAAAAAGACAATGCAATTCTTGCAATGTGTACAAATATTGAGTTGTATCCCTTGAAATTAGCATTTTTATTTACTGTTTGTTTTTACCTCTTTACATGTAGAATTCAAAAAAATGTATGGAAAAATATCTTTCAAAAACAAATCCTGGATCTGCCCCAAGTTGACCACCCAACAAAATTACAGAAATTCATTGAGAACTTTTAGAGATACTGCGTAGACTGATGGCTGACGAGTAATACATATATTTCTCCGAAGTCATAAGCAGAGGTAAATTATGTGAAATGAACTGATATGTTTAAGGATAATTTTCCTACGCAAAATTTGCTGCTTTGAATGCTTATTTGTCAAACTCCTAAAAGTTTTGAATGTATTTTCGTATGTAACAATGACAGATGACAATGACAAGACCAAAAACCAGTAACTATATGCACAAATAACCATGACACAGTGACAAATGCAAAAACTGATGGTGAATTCACTCTCAACTCTGGTCATGTAATTTTGAAATGATATTCTGTGTAGAAATGAATTCTATTTTGTTTTACCTTTTAGATTTTATTGAAGCAAACACAGCCTGTTACGTTTCACTCTTGGCAAATTGAAAAATTCAGTTGGTAGTGAGCAATTATTGATAAGTTTGATTTAAAAAAAAAAAAAAAAAAATTTCTATTTCGGCATTGTATAAAATTAACATCTTGATTATTCCTTGCATATACTATGTTATATGACTTGATATTTTAGTTACATGATCATTATTTCAGCATGCCCTTGCTAATGAGCAGATGAAAGTATTGACTTCATGAACAGGATATTAGCTAAACAAGGTCCTCCATTGTTTCTTTTGCTTCCATATCCTTCCTAAACTATAGCAGTGATTTTTTTTTTTTTTTTTTTTTTAATTTTTTTTTATTCAGTTTTTTTTAGAGGTGTCCTTGTCCACATTCTCCATATTGTTTCAAGTCAGATTTACTTGAAATTTAAAAAGTTATCCCTTGTTAAGATGCTCTTAATTAAGAAAAACTTCCACTCGGGATCCTGTGATCTAGATATATTGGCATTTCAACTTCATAATGGACACCTCATTGAAGCCAGTTTGAGTTTCTTATATCATAGCAAATAGGACAAGTGACTCAGATTTTTTATGGTTGTCATAACCATTTCTTTGTCAGATATATTAATAAATATATTAATGTTTTTCTTTTCACCAGCAATTTACTGCAACCCCAGTGTGTCTCTCGCTTTCCTTTAGTCAAAATCCATGTATAATCAAAATTTCAAGCCTCTCTATCTGGACACACATGCACACTCACACTTTCTTTAATGGATTCCAATTGACTCTTTTAAGTGTCTTTACCTCTCTATTAGACGCTCTCTCCCTCTGTCCGTCCTTGTATCATTTCTCAGCTGTTTCAGTCAGATTCACTTGAAACCTTATAGAAAGGTGTCCCTTCATAAGATTACCTAGAAAAATCTTCCATCTTTGGTCACGTGATCTGGCAATAATGGCGTTTATACTTTGTTCTTGTTCTTTAATTCCCGTAGGTAGACAAAGATAAAAGATGACAAGCCTGAAAGTCAGACCTCAGATGTGCAAGTTCTTTCATTACTTTCTTCCTAAAGGAGGAAAAAACAAGAAGTGGTGGGGGTTCTTCTGTATGTCAGTCTGTCATTGCTGACAGAAATGCTTGGTCATCAAAAAAAAAAAAGACATCAAGTTATGAAGTTTTTTTTTTTTTTTCTGTTATAAATTTTATAAAAATGAATTATTTTATTACAAGCACTGTTTCAATTTTTTCCTTTTTTTCTTTGTTCATGATAATGCTAGGTTTACTTGGTTTAACTTCAATATGTTTATCACTATTCACCAATAAGATGATCATACCTACAAAGTATTTCCTTCTACACTATATAGGAATTGAAAGAAAGAAAAGAAAAAGACCATGAGGATTTACTTGATTCCCTGCAAATATTCTTTCACTCTGATCTTTTTCTCTTTGATTATCTATGTTTCTCCATGAATCTTCTGTCTATATCACATCTTATAACCACCTGCTTCCCACTATCACTCTTTGACTATTGCTTGAGGTTTATTTACTTATAAAATAGACTTTGTAAGTATGAACAGTAATAGCACTTGTTGAGAGTAATCAGTAGTAGTAATCATTTATTGCTAGTGGGGAAACCTATTTGGAAATTTATTTCCTGTCTAAATTTAGTTGCTTATCTACTGCCTATATAATGAATAGTCTGTCTGTAACCATGGACTCTTCCACTTGAAGGTAACAATTTTGCAAATAAAAAATATCTCTTGCTCAGCATTTGAAACAAGGGACTCTTCCACTGTAATGAGTTTTTTAGTTACTTTTCCAAGAGAAAATCATCTAATAGAATGCAAATACAGGTTGTCTGTGCTTTTTTGATAGGTTTCTTTACGCCATCTTTATGCTTTTACGATGAAAAGTGGAAGTAGTCTTCAGCTTTTGTTTTACAGTTAGCAGTTCTAGAGGCAGCACACACCCTCTTCCTCTCTCTTCTATACTTGAGTCTCCTGTACCTCCTGCCACAATATTTTCTGACGATATCATCCTCACTATTTTGGGGGACTGAGAACACTCTGACGATATCATCTTCACTATTTTGGGGGACTGAGAACACTCTGACGATATCATCCTCACTATTTGGGGGGACTGAGAACACTCTGACGATATCATCCTCACTATTTGGGGGGGACTGAGAACACTCTGACGATATCATCCTCACTATTTTGGGGGACTGAGAACACTCAAAAGTTTTCTGTATTAATTACTGATAATTTTTTGTTTTATACCATTTCAGCTTCTGAAAGACTTCTTCTTTTTTTTTTTTTCCCCAGGATCAGTTAGTCGTTAGATAGAGATTAGCTTATGAGGAAAGTCTCTTCACTTTATCTTTATATTCACACTTGTGCCATGTAAATCGAGTGCTTAAATTGCTTTTATTTCTCTATTAGAAACTGTCAACGTAGGTTTCTTCAGTTTTCATGTTGGTCTGGCTTTTTAGAGATCCTAGAAAATGTGAGAGAAGTAATTTATTCATTGATCACCCCTTTTCCCCCATTTTTATTGATCAACCCCCACATGGCATACTGCTAAAAGATATGGGTCACGTGACTATCCGGACCTATTTCTCTTTGTTCAAATATTGTATAGCATACTTTGAAAGTATTAAAACTTTAAAAACCTCCAAAATTTACTTACCTGAACTAACATGAAGTTGTAAATGGATACCCTTTAGTGCATAGTTGGGATATTGTAGTGAGGATAATGTTCGATCATCTGTGTCTATTTACTATTAATTTTTTCTCTTGTCTCTTATCTTGGTTGTGGAGTTGGATTTCCTCTCTTCCTAGCGTCACATTTACAAATATATCAACTGATGGCATTTGACAGTAGGGTCACTCTATGCGAAGTAGATAGTAAGATTTTAGCCCATACTGTTGATCTCAAATTTTGCTAGTAGTTTGTTTGAACCATATACATAAATAAGAAATTGAAATTCCTGTGGTCTTGGCTGAACTTCAGAGGGAACGGTAGTGCTTTTCTGATTACTCTGGTCCATCCATTTGATAGAAAGTAGGCAGCATTTCATAATAAATAACTAGCTTTACATGATGGGAAAACAAGATTAGCATTTTCAAAGTAGCCAAATTTCAATATTTCATGGCAATAAATCTATGAAGTGAGAAGAATAGTCTGAATACTGATGGATAATCAGCTCTTTTTATGATCCCAAAAGTGTGGGAGATGTCTAAAATTTGAGGTCCCTGTGAGTTCAGAAGCATACAAGGTACTTGAATAAAACTACATGGTCTGTGAGCATGAAGTTTTTTGCAGGTGTACAAATATGGAACTAAAATGAAAACGTTTGCATCATTCGACTTGTTAGGCCATTATTGACTTTTAGTTTTTATAGATCTATAATCTTAAGCATTTATGATTATCATTTCATGTCACAGTTATTGCTCTGAGGCTGTAGGGATGGATATTACTGCAAATAAAGATGTAGATTTGCCCTGAAGAGAGAGGTCGAGTGTTGGAATATTGCTATTTAGGCACTGCTAGTATAGTTGAATTACTTTTACTTTTTTAGAAATTCAAGTAAATATATTTGTACTAATATGGAAAAAATAATTTTCCATGTAATGTGGAACTAAAATAAAAAACTCGGTTTATAACATTCAACTGTAACTTTATTTAATGAGTTTTCTCCTTCGCATGTGTTTTGTGTTATATTCATATTATTTGGAATGCACTTGAGTCGGTCAATCTTGTGAGAAAGAAATGATTTTTTTGAATATGGTGAAATGGGTGCAGGGGCAAAGAAGGTTGAGAACTACTGGTCTAAGCAAAGATATATAATTTTGAGTGCTATTTTAACCTTGGCAGTTTTGTTAGTCGATGCAAAAAGCAGAAGAAACAATGCATTTTTGTTGGTTTCTGTGACCTGTTGGCCCATTTTCATGATGCATTTACTAGTTAGATGAATAAACTGGTGTGTGTGTGTGTGTGCAAAATTTTAAATCCTCTTGTCTGACATTTGTGTTGACTTCATTGTTTAAGTCCATTGATTGTTTGTTTTTATTGCTACTAAAGAAATCTCCAAGCAGCTACTTGTTCCATAATTACATGTGTCGTTAGTGTTTTTATTGAACTACCTTTGTCCTCTTGAGATGTGAGAAAACATTTCAATCTTGTCGGATTTTCTAAAGAGAAAAATCTTACTTGCTATAATTTCTCAACATAAGCCTGAAAGTCAGACCATAGATGTGTCAGTTCTTTTTTTTGTATGAGGATCTAGCAAGGGTAGTGTTTTCAAGTTTACTTCTAAAATCGAGTGTTGAAACCTAGAAGTATCTAGATTCTCCAGATATCTCAGTGCAACTAAAAACGTCTAGATTGACAAAACTGAGGGATATTACTCTCATTTTGTTATGTCAGCCAGTCAGTGATCAGTGCTAGAGATGCAAGAGCATCTAAAAGAAAAAAAAATGAATATTTGCTTTAAGGCATCCATGCTGCCTGAAAAGCATAAATATAGGAATGTAAATTTTCAGGTGATAAATTTTGATTTAATTTTGTTTTTGTTTTTCATCATTGTAAAGCCTTTTAATTTTTTGTTGTCTATATATAAATTTTATTAAAACAAATTAGTTTTTAAAAGGTGATGCTTTAATAACTTGTAATTCTAGTAGCAGTGCAGTATAGGAATACCATATTCACCAGAAATGCGTAATTTTAAATTAAATAATCATTCTTAAATAAGTGTATAACCACATGCCACTAGTATGCTAAGAGTTACCAATTGGTATTGGTTGTATCCCTTGTGGTTCAAGATTGCTATGCATGCAGCGTAACGAAGTTGCAGGCAGTGAAGTGTATCAATTAGTCATCAGATGTCTCAGGGCTACTGCCTTCGGTATCTTCGTTTTCACAGGTTTTTGGTTGTGTTTATTTCTGTTTGTGTTAGGGATGGGCAACAAACAGATTTAGCTCAAATTGGTGCGTAGATGTTGTTGCTGTGTATTTGTCTTGAATCTATTCGCTCATTTCAAATAATTCATTTCATATTTTTTTTTATATGAAGTTTTTCATTTTTTTCTTACAATAGTAACTTTAATTTTTCCTTGAAAAAAATTCACTGAAACCATCAACCAAAACTGTCTAAGTATATTTTTCAGTTTTCAAGTTGGTCTGGCTGGCTATATATGTATGACTCGTGAATTTAGAGGTCTGAAAATTCAAATATTCATTCTTATGTTTAGAGGGAAACTTTTTACTAAATTCCTCCCAAAATAGGTTTTCTGTCTGAGGGTTCAATTTACAATGCAATATCATGCTTAATTGACCACTTGGTTTTGTCATGTAGTATTCACATTTCACAAAATTCAGACTTTTTTCAGTGATCGATACCCAACAATGTGAGTGGTGTTACATATGCATTGATCATCCCTTCTTCCAATTTTTTTTTTTTCTTTTTTTAATCGATCAGTCATGCTGCCAAAAGATGTTGATCAAGTGACATTCTATTGAGTGATCAACCAGACCTGTATTCATCTGATCTGATCATGTTTTCATCCTTTCCTTGGATGAAAGTATATCAAAATCGCTTCAAATCATGAATGTATTTTTGGGGGCCATATAGTGATTAGGCACCCCCAGAAATAATAACGCATTTTGACTAGATGATGTCCCCTCGTCCGTCACCAGTTTTACAAACTTGGATATGATTTGATTGATTCATTTTTAATTTTAATTTATTGGATGAAGTATCATAACAAAATGTTTTTATTACTAATTCATTTTAATAATACTTCATCCAATAGAAAGAAAAGAAATTAAACAAATCGTATTTGTTCACTTCAGTGAGACTGTTGACGTATGAAGTGACATCCTTTTGTGAAAATGTATTCTTTTTCAATTCTTGGGTGCCTAAATGTTATATGATTGTAATATTTGTGAGGGTGAGGTTGGCTTTTAAACCTTTTCAAGCTTTTGTTTGAGTTGCTGAGTGACATAGCTGTTACCTGCACAGAAAGCGGAATAGGCAAACCAGGTTCAGAGATTTGGCTCAGGCTCTTCACATTTGCCTTGCACTAATGCCCTTTGGGTAGGCATGAATCCACTTCTTCCCCTCAGCTATGGGTAAATAATTGAGTAGTTAGAGCCCTGTAAAGGCTGTCTATCTTGGGTGTAGGGCTAGCAACTCCATCACTTGAAATATATGCTACTGAAACCATGGTGCAGCCTTATGCTCTTGAAGAAGTGTATGGGGGTGGGTGGGGGGTGGAGGTTTTGTTTGCAAACCAGTTTTACTCCATGATTATTTGGGATTGTGTTCTATAATGGGTTATGGTGTACTTCCCTTTTTTTTTTTTCTTTTTTTTTTTAAAGAGGATAAGCCTGTAAGTTAGACCATAGATGTGGTAGTTTGATGGTTACTCTAAAAAACAAAACAAAAAAAACAACAAAAAAATCAGCACAAGTTCTCTCCCTCGCACATTTAGATGTATATAGTAGGGGCTGGAAATGAGTGGTGATGGGAGTCTTTTGGTATGTCAGCCTGTTTGCCAGTGATGGTTATTGATACAAGAAATGTTTGCTGAATTAGAGTGAACGGGGGAATGACAACTTGTCCTATCCCACAGGGCAAAGAATGACACTGGAGTGATTCCTCCAAGGCACATTCCTGGGTGGAGCATATGGAGATCCTGGCATGCCCAGGTGTCAGAATCTTTGTCTCAGCCTCACTGATGTAGTCCAGTGGAAAGTAGGGAGTGATACATCTGGCATCTGATTGGCTGCCAGAGCTGCGGGTAGGATATCTAATTGGGTATCAAACTGCTGGAAAGGGGCTCCACTCCCTGGTTTAGAATTGAGTTGTCTTTCTCCTAGACTGGTTGCCTTCCCAAGGCTACAAAGCCCGAACTGCCCTGTTATATTATCTGTAGCTGGGAGGTGGGGAGTTGAAGATATGGATTCATGCCTTTCCTAAGGGCATTAGTGTGAAGTGAAAATAAACAGCTCCAACCATGTTCGAACTTAGGTGACTGATTCCATTGTCTGAGCCATTACTGCTATGCCAATTGCACAAAATAGAATAACATTGAGATGAAAATACAACCGATATAGATTAAGACTGTATGATGATTTTATTATTGATTGCTCTTGTGCTTCAACCTTTGCTTATTTTTCATAATTAAAACATTTTCACTCAGACTAATCTGATCTGTTGTAAGAAAAGGATCAATGATTTAATCTTGGCTCTTACATTAAAGCTTAAAAATTCACTTAACAGCTTTCAAGATTAATGATTGAAATTTTATTATTGCTATTGAGAATTTAAAAAAAAAATTTTTTTAAATTTTTTGCATAGTGAAATTGTCTGCTCGGTTAGTGTAATGGTTAGCACATTAGCCTCGCTTGCAGGAGGCCTTGGGTTCAATTCCAGGTATGATTAGAGAGTGTGGAAAACTCTTTATTAGGTCAAATTTCCGTGAGCACTTGGCAGTCAATTAGATATATTCTAAGCTGCATAATTAGGGTGGAAGTATTCTTTTTGAGGCATAAAAACTTGTAAGAATAGAGTCTTGATGTTGATATTTTTAAGTTTTCTGTGTAATAATTGAATTATTTTTTCTTAGCCTCCAGTTGTAGTGGGCAATTTTGTTATGTGCATGTATTATATAAGTATATAGAAAAAAATCTTGAAAGTATAAAGGTCCCTGGTAGAGAATGGTTGAAATTTGGAAAGTGGCAAAGACTGTTAACTCTGAGATACCTGTTTTTTAAAAATCACTTCTATTCAAACCCTGAGACTCTTGAAAATGTTATATATTTTCAGTAACTAGCTGCCCAAGAACCTGTTCCAAAGTTCAATATTTCTGCATGTTGACGTATAGTTACTTACATATAAAATGTAAACGAATGATTGGATCGGCTATACTCACCATCCCTTGGATAGAATCTCTTGACAAGCCTACATACTAAATTCTATTGAAATTCATTAAGGAATAATGAAGTTATCCGATTGAGAAAATGGAATCAATGACAACGGATACCTATAGTGAATGATAGTCCCCAGCTTTTTTTTATTTTTTTTACTGGGGATGCTAGATTCATTTTATGAAGAGTTTTATTTATTAGAATGAATATAAAATTAGTTATAACAGTATAGTAGAATCCAAAAGCTTTCTAAATTCGTAATATTTTTTTTTTTTTCTTTCCTATCACCACCTGTAGAATTCAGGTGCATTACCAGGTTATAGCTTTATTTTTGTATAACTTTACGTCTTTAGTTGTGTAATTTATGAATTTAAAATCTGATTTAAGCCTCATATTTTTACTGTAGTTGGTTACTTTATAGAAAATCTATTTATGATACTCATAAGAAGAGAATAAAATCAGAATCAGATTACTATGAAATAATTGTATTTCTATGTGTGTTATGCCAAATTTACCTACTTTCATAAAAAAAGAATTGATTAAATAAACTTGTGATCATAAAAAAAATTGCTGATTCATTTCCTTGCTCTGATGAAATAAACTTTTGATCAAATTAAAACTACGCATTTTTTGCAAAAAAAAAAAAAGTTGAAATTTTGTCAATTCACTGATTTGGCAGAACATCCATCCTTATTCAGTTGGAAACTTTGTTCAAACACAGCAATTTATTCAAAGAAAAATTCAAAAACCTTTATAAGCAAAGCAAGAGACGGTTAGTGTTACACTGAAGAATACAACTTGATTACTAAAAGTTGAAATGAGGCATTTCTTTAAGCTATCTAAGCATTTATTCAAATCTATAAAAGAAGGCCAAATCTTATTTATGAGACTGACAGATTTCTTTCTATTACACAATTATGTTCTAAGCTAGAAACCTTGTTCACTAGTGAAATTTCTGTAGTTTTCTTTTTAGTGATTGTTATACCATTGGAGACTTTGATAACATGAATGTACCAACTGTAGTGGGCATAGAATATGGAAGACTTGTATGCTCCTCCACAGATCCATAATAAACTTGTATCAACTATGGTTGCATTAATCCTTTGCCAAAGGAGCTGATGCCTTATTTCAGCATTTAATAATCCAGTCATGTTTTCAAGTATAACATTAGCTGCTTCTTTATTTGCTTATAAAGTTTTCAAGAAATCTACAATATTTGGGCCACTCCTTTGTTGTCGTCATCATCAGATAGTATGTCATTGGATGTAAAACATTCATAAGATTCACCAGAGCTCTCTATCGTGGGTGTTATACAGCCAATACTTTCTGAACGGTATAGTTTGTCACTGCGTCTTGTTTTTTTGTATGCTACAGTTTTGCATGTGATCTCTGGGGATCCATGTGTGTTGTGATGCCCAGCGGTTATCTGATATTCTTGCAACATGACCAGCCCATTGGCAGCTGAGTTTTCAAACAGATTCTATATTTCTGACCCTGATCTATATTTTCTTCTTTGATATACTGAGCTATCATCAGATGTTGAGCAAGATTCTCTCCTGGGTGTGATGTGTGATTCTCGGTTTGGGTCCATGTTACAGCTCCATTGGTGACTATCGGCAGCAGCTGTATTTGAAGCCATTAAAATTCACATTTAATAAAGCTTTGTTTCATTTATTATAATACAGGAATACTTTTAATAGTTTGGTTGCAATGTAATATGGTTATGGTATAGCTGTACAAATGTAACTGAATAAAATCTGAAAAAAAAAAAAAAATTGAATGATAAAGCCGTGAATAGTGCAGTTTTAAAAAAATACAGAAATTTTTTGAACAAATTAACTGCACTAATAAAGGTATACCTGTATTCTTTATTTAAGTTTTACTTATTTTTTCTACTTGGGAGATAAGTTTCTCAAAAGATAGTGGTTGGTGGATTAATGGTGTATTTTTGCCTATAAAGAACTATCAATTATATGATGAAAGAATTTGTTTGTATAGAGTTTCAAAGGAATAGCCCTTTTTCTGCTAAAAAATTCACCTCGAACCACAAAACTAAGATACTAATCTTTTTCTTCAAATGTTTCTTTGCTATCATCTGTGTACTTAATCTATGTTCAACTTTGGAAACATAATCAGTGTTCAGTTCAAGTTTGTTTGATTTTTCTCCTGTTAAATTTTGCATTTGCTCTTAGATCTTGTAAGTAAATCTTTGTAACAGATTTCTGTGAATCCTTGTGACCACTCATGTAGGTTTGACTTCATTATGATTCATCATAGATTTTTAAGACCATGTCCTCTCTGTTTAATTGCGACCTTGTCTACAGGAGAGTCACTCTTATCTAATGTATTGGTTACAGAACTGCTCCATATATCTAAAACTATTAAAAATAGAAACCTACTATTTTCACCATTTGATAACATTTTGGAGATTCATTTATGTAACCCCCCCCCCAACCTAACTTGACCTGTTCATCAAAAGCTTTTTGAAGCTTGGAAAATAATGTAGCAACATGTCGTTTTCACCAATTGATAGCCTATTATTTAAAGATTTGTTACGTATGAGGCAAGTGTGGTGGTCTTTGGTTGTTGGGTAATTATGGTGGTTTTTCTGAAGCAAATAATTTTTGGTAATCCTTGATTATGTAAAATACGTTAGTTGAGCATAGCATTAAAACAACATTTAACTGGACTCAGATATATAGTGTGATAGTTCTGTCCTGATTCATGTAACAATTCATTTTGAAGTTTTTGAAAATCTGTATTGCATTCAATCCATTGTGGGTACAAATTTAGAAATGTTTCTTTTCTCTTATTTGAACTTATTTTTTTGCATAATAATGGTTATGATAATGGAAAACATTGTATTTTGTGTTTCTGCTAAATGGTAGGAAGCTTTGCTGGCAATGGTTGTATATTTTTGTAGATAAGACGATTGAAGCATAAAAAAACAACCAACTAAAAATGGTATTGTTCTCAAGCAGCGAGTTCCCAACCTATGTGCCATGGTGCATTAGTAAACTGCGAATAATCTGTTTGTGTACTGTTAGACTTCAGAGGAAAGTCAATCCTTCCTCAAACAAGGGTCGTGGGACTGTGATCCCTGTTAGTATACAAAAATAACATTTGGATACATCCTGAATTCCGTATTGTAGAACTGCTGGTGTATTATTTTTCAATGAATGTCATCTTTTTTCGATGACATCTTGTTTCAATAAGTTGTAATAACAACTATGTATAAAAACTCTGAGCAATATACCTTTGTCAATAAAATCATTGTATTAATAGTATGTTTAACTTATGAACATATTATTATCATTCATTTTCTATTGGTATACCTTGTCCATTTTAGTGCTGGGTTCTCCGTGCTATGAGATGAAAAAGATGAAAATCATTGTCCTATAAGATAGTTTCAAAAACAGTGACTAAGGAGCAAGCTAAAACTGAGATTCAGACAGAAATAAGAATCTCATCTTATCAGAAGATTGCCTTATCTGCTAAAATATAGAGTATCTACTAACAGGTAATGGTAACTTGTTAAAGTGATTTGAAATTCCATGTTGTTTTGATGCTTACCTTGTGTGTATTGTCTCCAATATACTATTTTCTATGCAGCTGCATTGTGATTTTTAACATTAGGGATTATAGAATGAAACTTTTTATCCCAAGTAATTGGGGATCTATTTCTGTAACTGTCTTCAGCTTGTTTTTAGCATTTCTTTATGCATTTATGTATCATTTAGTACTCACTGGGTTATTTCCATTGTATATTAGCCCATTTTATTTGATTCATTTTTAGGTTCTACATAAGTTTATATATGATAATATCCCATTGTTTTTGTTATCAACTTGAATTATTCTTTTTATCGATGGTACATTTTGTAGATAGCTGAATAAATCTACACAATACTTGGCTGAGTACAAAGTATTAAAAACATTAAAAATTAGGACAATAATTTGTATGAACTTATGATGATTAAATGTATGTAGCTTTGCTAAATAAGAATAATGATTTTGGACATTCAAAGTGAGATAACTCCAAAGAATCTAAGAAATAGACTCCTTGATCTTGAAATAGAGAAAACCATGGTGGGTCAGGATTACCATAAGATCCTCATTCTGACAAAACTTCATACTGGGAAGACTATAATAGACATCTTTTGGTAAACTTTGAGATTTGGAAAATATTGTGCTCACACATATATAGTTTATCTGTAAAGGCCAGTACCACAAGGAAAATGTTGGCGGGTTGGTGGTGTGAAGTAATCAGGTGTTTGGTGGGGGGGGGGGTAAACTAAATGCAGCTGGGGAGTACTGTAACCCTGTCTATTTATTTCCTTTTTCATTTATTTATTTATTTTTAAAAAATTTTATTCATTTTTCATTTCTTTTTATCAATCGAAAGTATAGGGTAGCTCCCCCTCCCTGGCTCGCCTGCTTGTTACTGGCTTGTATTAGCACATGATTTATCTTAATACAAAGCATGGGAGATTGTGGGGAAAAATAGAACGTTTAGAAAATTGCTGGACCAATCCGTTTTATCACTGATGATCCCAAGCTCTCTATTTCTGCAATGTTGAAGCAATTTTCTTCATATCCATTTATACCTACATAAAATTTATATAAGAGACATCTGCTATTTTGCCTCTTTATTTTTCCCCTCTCTCTCTCATCCTGCTTAAGTCTACTGGGATTGTGTAATAGTATTGCCTGAGCAATGATTGGCATAGTTGGTATCCGTGCAGACAATGGACTTGGCAACCTTAGGAGAGGCATGAATCCATCTCTTCTCCCCTCGGCCATGGCTAAAATAGCAAGGTAAATTGGGAACCCCAGCCTATGGAAGGCAATCAGTCTAAAAGAAAGACAATTCTGATTTCAAATCAAGGAGTGGTACCCCCTTAAGTTGGTTTGATACCCCATTGGACATCCCTCTGGCACCACCGACAGCCTAGCTGATGCCAGACGTATCGCTTACTGCTTTCCTTTTGACTATATCAGCTAGGTTGAGAGGGGGATTCTGGTCCAAGGATCTCCGTACAGTTTGCCCAGGCATGTGCCTTAAAGCGGGGTGGTATTCTATTGTCTGGAGAGAGATGATGGAGGTTATTTTAGCACTGCCTGCCTTACATGTGGAAGGCCCAGGTTTGATTCCCAGTTTGAGTGAAGTGAATGGAAAACCCCCTCATTAGAATAAATTTTCTTGTGCACTCAGCTCCTCATTGAGTACAACTCAAGCTGTGTGTTTAGGGTGAAACTATCCCTGTGCTGGACTTGCATAACTATCAAAGAGATGGTCATAATGAACTTGAAAAATAAAGTCCTGGTCTCAACCAAAGATGCAAACTTCACCAAGCTGATGCATGCAATAGATTTCCTCACCAACTGTTTATACTCCATTGGCAATTGTCTTTTAGGAGATGGACACTTTTTACTT
Source organism: Thysanoteuthis rhombus (assembly GCA_963457665.1). Taxonomy (NCBI): domain Eukaryota; kingdom Metazoa; phylum Mollusca; class Cephalopoda; order Oegopsida; family Thysanoteuthidae; genus Thysanoteuthis; species Thysanoteuthis major. The sequence continues at coordinate 69,769,349 of OY735205.1, read as the reverse complement.
ATTCTGCTTATTTTATTTTGCACCTATTGTTTGTATCTTTGATGGTTACTTTATTCCTTTTGCTGTTTATCCCTTGCATTAAAGACTTATCATGTAAGCCAGTCAATTTGGTCTAATTTCTAATCCAGTAAATCTCCAAGATTAGGTCCTGTAATTATATGAATGAGTTCAGTAAACTGAACAATATTTATTGTATTAGATGGATTCTTCAAGTAGGAAAGATTTTTTTTGTCTAGCTTTCCATTGATATTTAAAAATACTGATTTCTTCTTTCACCAAGAGAAAAATATGTATTGCTGCACAATGTGTTGATATTATCAATCTTAAGCTTAAAGAACACCAAACAAGAATATTTTAACAAAATATGCACAAAAAAATATTAATGCAGTAGCACAATAACTCAAGTGGTGTATACCCACATTTAACTTATAGAAGTTATTTATAACTTCTAGGGAAGCAATCAGCTTGTTTTATTTGAATGAAACAGATCTCGGCTAATTCTTGCTTGAGCATGAAATTAACCAAAAAAACAGTCTCCAAGAATCTCCTGACATCTAATGTGGACATGGGTCACTGGCTTGAGGCACTCTATCTTAGAAAATCATAATTCTCTTGAAAATATACCATAGCACTTAACTGACTAGTGCATTGCTTGAAGGCTTTCATCTGATTGAGGCTCCTATTACAAATCCCTACAGTATGGCCTAATCCCCTGCCTCAGTGAAGTGGACATGAAATGACTAATGAAATGCCCAAAGGCTTTCATCTATTTAGGACACATTTAAGAAACTAGCTTAACTTTGACATTTTTCATTCATTTCAGGAAATTTTCAGTGTAAACATTAACTAGTAGAATTTAAGAATTTGATAAAACTTGGTCTCTTGTGTTTTTTAGTGCAATTTTCGTGAGTTGCTATAGTACAAAAAGTTACTCAGAACGAAATTCTCTACAAGATGGCATAGTTTCTATTAAAACGCTGTAACAGTTATCACAATTGAAATCGTCACTTGGTACAAAAAGCCAATTCAATTGTATTAAGAGCACAGCACTATTGCACATGCCTAATACACAGTATATAGCTTTATCATTGTTAAATCAATGATATCTATTAGAAAAATTGTTTGTCAAGAGTTCAAGTTGATCCTGTTGGGAGCACCCAGAAACTTTCTACCAGATGCTAGTATTTGATCTTATTCATTTAAGTTTAATCCTCTACTACTGAACCTTACTATTACAAAATACTATTCATGTTTCCCTTTTCTTCATAGACTCTTACTTGAATAGTATGTGTATCAATTTTGAATATTTTGATTAGTTAATTTGAATATTCTGGGGTTTTCATAAGATTGATCCATTGAAAATAGAGCCATTGAGATATATTGATGTAATAAAGAAAACAAACCCTTTATAAGAAAAAGTAACAAAAGATTTAAACTTGAAAACTCACTTTTCTCAACCATAATATCATTTGGTGCTCTTATTTTAGTCATATGTTGTTTACTCTACCTACATTTTATTGCTTTTATTCACGACTGTTTTGTCACTTGTACCATACATACCAATATATTAGATGGACATTTAATTTGGAAAAAAAAGAAATGTAAATATTGCAGTCCAATGTGCTGGTATTATGACTAGGTGGCCACCTGCCAAAGCTTGAAATGAACAGTTATGGAGCTTGGATGAGATGCAGTGAGCGTCAGTCCTCCAAATAGCTTTGTAAGCCATTCATCTGAGTCTGGCTTATACATTACTTTCCACCTGAATATATTCACCAAAAGGCTTGTGACTATTTCAATCAATAAGTGCAAAAGCATTTTCAATATCCTTTGCTCACCATCTATTTTGCAAACCTAGATAATTCATGAATAAATGTTTTACCTTTAAGAATAAAAGTGGTAATTTTGACGAATAGATTCTTCTCCCATTATAAGGTGGGTGTTGAGGTCCAAGAAAGGTGACTGTTATATAACAAATATTTTACCAGTATTCATTTATACCTTATATTAAATATCTTACTTGCTGGTAGTTGTAGGACTATCTTTTTTTTTTTTTTTTTTTTTTTTTTTTTGTGATGAACTCACCTGGTGTCTCTGATAAAGAATTTTTTTTTTTATTCACACAGAAACACGTGATTGTAAAATGTTATAATGAATCCGTGTTTCTCTGAAGTGATCCCTCCATCATCAAAATTATTTGAGTTGTATATCAGTTTGTTTCAGTTAGAGTAATCCAAAATTTCAACTCAGTGCTTTCATTGATTTGTAACTGAAATGATTATCAATTAAAACAAGTGTCTAAAACAGTATAAGTTTTATTAGAAACTGTCAACCAGAACTCTGAACATTGGTCACAAAAGTTACTCCAGTTTTCAAGTGATTCTCACTGGCTATATATGTACATGTCATACGTACAGGGTGAACCAGTGGAGCAAGAGGGCTGAAAGTTTAAACATTCACTCCTTATGTCTTGAAAAAAAATGTTCTCTTTATCTTTTGAAATTACTCCTCCCCAATCTCAAAAAGTTTTTAGGGAGGGTTCAATTAATAATGTAAGTGTATGTTTAATCGGTCCCTTTGTTAGTGTCTGGCAGCATTCACATTCATTTTTATTTTTATATATTCAACTATGGACTTTTACTGATCTAAGAAAAGGGAAATAACTTAATCATTGATCAACTTTACATTTTTTTTTCTCTTCTGAATGGATTAATGTTCATAATCAAATGGATTGTATTACACCAGTGCAATGTTGACACTTTTTATAAAGTACCAAAATAGATGTCTTTAGAAATGGGTACATGATTTTTCATACCTACATAAATGGAATAAAATTAGATCCAGTAATACATTGGATGACGTAAGAGGTGGAGGGGTAGTTGATCTGTGGGACTTGGACAGGACTTTGCACTGTTTGACAGCAGAATGATTGTTGGCACCAGAAAGATGGGCCAGTCTATCTCCAGGGTGACACTTTTCTTACGCAACAGATGCAAGGGTATGCCAGGAATATATGGATTCTGGATACACATAAACAGCATATGAAAACTGGGCACCCACTGGTGATGCAGGAATGGGAACCAAAACAAATGACAATGATGGTAACCACCCAACGAAGAGGAACATTGCAGCAAATCACATTTTTAACTTTGGTGCTGCTCAACTTGTGTACAATATACTCTGCATACCATGGGGTTTCATAGTTGTTAACCAACAAGGGTACTTTTTATTGGTATCAGATCATGCATCTCACCTGGACAGGTGAACATCGCCATATGACCGTGAAAAACTGATGTTCTCACCTGATAGGACGAGTCATGTTTCCAGCTCTTCCTGGCTGACAGTTGAGTTAGTGCATAAAGGAGAGACCGCATGAGGCTATGGATCCAGCCTGTCAGTTGAGTGTTTTGTAAGTTGGTAAAGGTTCTTTAATGGTGTGGGTGGGGGTTCTATTAGAGTTCACAAGGCCCACTAGAGAAACTCGAGAAAGTTAGTCTTGACAGCTGTGAAATACTCTGGATCTTATTGCAGACCATTATGCTCTCCATGTTTCCTGGTGCTGATGGTTTGTTCCAAGATAACACCACACCCTCATTGTACACAAAAATTTGAATCCATTATCAGACTGATTTTAGAAAATTTGAATTGATAAAATTTCTAAAGAACATTTACTATATTAACTGAACACTTTTGGATTAGTTTGATATCCATTGAGATGTCATAAAATTAAATTATTTGGGTTCTAATGTAAAATATATATTTCCACTTTTTTTTTTTTTCTTTTTACAAAGTAAGATTTCATAAATAAATCCAGTAACTGTAGAATACATACAGGAAAGTTTTTTCAAACACTGTAACAATTGCACAGATCTCTTCCATTATGTTGTAGGGAATACAGTGAAAAAGATTGATATAAGAAGTAAGGATGATCTGGGATTAGAAGTTGTCTACCTTTTGTTCATCGAATTGAAGAAATTTGATACTTTAGTTCTATTAAGTCAGTCTTTTGATGTTAATCTTTTTTGATTTTCTCTTTTCTGAACCCGTGATGAATAATATAGGTAATCTTGTGGTCCACCATACAGCTGTTTTCTATCGTGAACCATACTCTAATGAATCACACTATATCTGGGGAGGTTTGCATGTATCAAGGATTTAGTATATGAACAAGAAAATAATTTTTTAGTAGCTCAATTTTGTTCCTAAACTTTTGTGGTATAAACCATGTAAATATCATCCAGTTTTCTTCTAACGTTAGAGAGCTCTTGTTTAGTTTGTTTTAAAGGGAATATTTGACTATAAATAAATTGAAATCTGAATAGGTGAAGGCTACACGTCAATTTTTTAGATAGCAAAACAACCCAGTTTGATTGTCATGACTATTATCAACATTATTTCAACCAATAGTTAAATTGGTAGCAGTTGTTTTCTATTTGTTTGAATGAGGATTAATGGACATGTGCAAATTGCTGTCTCTTAATAAGTTGGAAACTTACAAGGCTGAAAGAACTGCAGATTATGATTCTTTTGATCTAACATTATATTGGACCGGATTCTCTTGATTTTCATTCAATATCAGAGAACCATTGTTGCTAATATTTCCATGTGATTTACACATCATGGGCACTGATGCCCCCCCCAACTTTCTGCGCTTCAATAAATAGTGGAAGTAAGGGGGTAGGCTGGGGTATAGCATTCACCTAATTTTCAATTTTCTAGGTTTCTTGTTTAGTGTCGACTATTGGAGACCTTAGCATATACCTAGTTCCCTTAAACCCAGCCTCTCTTTATACTTAATTAACTCCCAGTCTCACTGCATACCTAGTGCCCTCTGAACAAACCTAGCCTGAGTGCATACCTAGTTCTACCCCCGCCCTGAGTGCATACCTAGTTCTACCCCCGCCCTGAGTGCATACCTAGTTCTACCCCCGCCCTGAGTGCATACCTAGTTCTACCCCCGCCCTGAGTGCATACCTAGTTCTACCCCCGCCCTGAGTGCATACCTAGTTCTACCCCCGCCCTGAGTGCATACCTAGTTCTACCCCCGCCCTGAGTGCATACCTAGTTCTACCCCCGCCCTGAGTGCATACCTAGTTCTACCCCCGCCCTGAGTCCCATCCCAGACTACAATCTAATTAACCCCACTGTATTAGCCTATTGTAGTGGGACTGCTGTTTGCTACCTTGACCTTGGTGATGAAAAGCTGGCGTATAGATTATATGTAAATATCCAGCTTCTGCTTCATTGTACAGTAGCTATTACTATTTTTAGATCTTACTACACTACATCACATTTAAATGGCGATGTGGTACTGTCCTCATTATGTCACTTGAACTTGTATCCATTTAATTTGACAGGAGTAAGCAAGCATTTTTAAGAGCAATGTCCTTTCTTTTTAAAACCTGATTTTCATTTAGCCTTGCTTGTTTTCACGATCCACAATGCACTCGTAGTTGTCATATCGTATCAAATGTGATGACAGCTACGTCAATTAATTTTTGTTTTTGGACTGTTTTTTTTCTTCTTCTCCAAATTCTAGCTTTTTGATGAATTATTTAGTAAATAGTGTGGCTGATATTGATAGCAATGTTAATAATGATCGCCAACACTAAGTTGCTTGAAAAATGATTCACTCAAAGTGGATTTATGTGAATAGATAACTTGAAGACAATTTTGTTCCCTGTACAATACATAATCGGCAAAATGTTGGGAATGTGGTTGCAATTGTAAGGTTTCACACCCTCGCACGCTGTTACAAACAAATATGAAAAGAAAAATAAATTGTTGGAAGGAAAACGGAAGTGAATACACAAATTATATTATCACTTAAATTAAATTGAAATTTTAAAAAATTTGTGTGCTCTTAACATCGATTGTACGAGGATGTGAAACTTCACAATCAGGATTACCTTCCGTACATTGAATCAAATTATTTTTTTATAAAGGAGAAATATTTTCTCTTTTTTTAAAAATTATTTATTCATTTTTTTAAAGATATATCGGCCCTCAAAATCATGTAAAATACCTTCATTTTATAATTGTGTAGGAAAAAAAATGAAATTAATAACAGGTCTGGTTATTTTCTCAATAGAAACCAACGTTTTTGGCAGCATGACATATTGAGGGGTGATGAATTGAAAAATGAATAAATTTTCTTTGTAAGTGATCACTACAAAAGTCTGAATTTTTAACAAACAAGTGTGGTGCTGGACTCTAACTAAGTGACTAATTTAGCATAAACTTACATTGCAAATTGAACCCCCCCCCTAGAAACTCCTTCATGGGGTGAATTTTAAAAAAATCCAGTCCTTTTTTTTTGATGTAAGGAGTAAATACATGCATAGCCAGCATAAAAACTGAAGAAATCCATGTTGACAATTTTGGTGACATTTTCTGATTTTGAAATATATGTAGTTGTATGGCTTAATTTCTATTATGATTTTACTTGTTTCTATCTTTGCTAGTTGTGTTCCGTCTTAATCAAGTCTTATTAATGGCTATGGAAGACTAACTCATTGTTACATCTTTGTAGGTCAGACAGGAGAATTTTGCATTTTGCAGTGATTTTCATATGCATCCAACTCTGAATCGTCACGTTGCAAAATAATTTACTCTTTTTAGTGATCGAGAAAGCTGATCAATTTACGTCGGGTAATTATCTGCCTTTTCAGAGATGTGTAGGAAGGAGTTTATATCGGTAGGTAGAAAGGAAAACCTATTTAGATTTCAGTGTCAGTCTCTTTGAGCTAGTCTACTTTTTTTTTCTCTCTCCTCTGCAACCAGCTGATGATGGTGGGTGGCCTGGGAAGAATAGAACGGGAGTCGGAAGAGAGAGAGAGAGAGAGAGAGATAAAGACATGAAGAGATAAAGAGTGGTGATGTCTGAGTCATTGCCAGTTGTTAGGCCGCCGACTACGACTAAATCATGAATCACAGCATGTACATAACTGAGCCAAAGCACTCTCATGTTTATAGTAGTAACATAAGCTCAGCTACTCTTTTCCTGATGGCTGCTGCTTTCGTCAGACTTACCGAATCAGCCATTTTCCGGCTAAAGCTGGCCAAACATATTCCAAATTTAGCCAATTTAATAAAAGTAAATGTTGAATTTTTACTTATAATTTATTCTACACTTCAGTGTATAGCTATATTATTTGATAACTGGGCTTTAAATGAGTATATAACCTTGTTAGTTTTAATTATAAATAACATATTTGCAACACTGGTCTTAGCCTACCTTCTCAGCCCCTGACTCTCCACTAGTTTTTCTCTATCCAGTACCGTTCTATCCTAATGCAGATTTACTGTTACCACTTAATATTTTATTGAAACTCTGCATATCCCCCAAATATACAGTCCCCACCTCCATGAAAGACATTATCTCCCTTTATCCTTTGAAAAAAAAAAATTTTCATTCTTCCTTAAGAACATCTATATAATCTCTCTTCCAACAAGCCGATAATGTGTGAGATTTGTTTTAGGTTTTCTCATTTTAAACCACTTCCTGTGGAGACTTGAAGTAATGACCCCAAGTGTTTCAAAATAATACCTTTTTGGAGGTGTATATTATTTTCTGTTGGCACATGTTTTAATAATTCTACAAAACCAGCATTGATGAACTCATCATCAACATATAACTACAGGTCGTTGAAGGCAGTTGCATGATTCTAATGAGTTGTGCAAAGTGCATCCGGGCATTTTACAAATGACTATGCCCGTCTCCCCTCTCTGCATTTTTTTTTTATTAAGTCTTAGTTTTGTGGTTTGTTATTGTCAGTTAATGATTTAAACTTTGATCTTATTGGAATTAAAACAGTGGTGGAAATGGGGTTGAGGGTGTATGGGGTTGGGGGTGGTGAATACCTACTGAACAATCCCCAGATATTTTGTATGTTCAATATCTCCTAATTGAGACATTACCTTGTACCTATTTCCCCAAACCCAGCCTTACAGTTTACGTAGTCCTCAAACTCCACTTTCATCCCTGAATTGTTATCCTTCAAAATTGTAAAACTTTCAGCTCAATTAATTTGTCAGCAGAGGCTTTTGCAAACTTACCTATTCGGGTGTCGTCAGGTCTCTTTCTGCTGACATTGTCATTGGTTAATTATTCTCTTGTCAAATACCCTTTTGTTAAATCTGTTACCATTATGGATTCATTTAACTCTTACTCTTAATGGAGATTTCAATGATATCTTAAATTCGTTCATTTTTTTTTTCTTTTTTATTTAGCACATGATTTTGTAATGCTTTTTATTAAACATCTTGCAGTATAGAGATAGACAATTAGAGAAATATATTTCCCCCAGAGCTGGGCCTGTAGCATATGTTATAAAGGGGCCCTAAATTAAGAAACTACACAAATATAGGAGCATACATTGTAAATTCTTCCATTTGGTATAGACAGATACAACAGATATATCTGACATTTTAGAATTAGTATTTTTTTGTTTTTCATTTTGATCTTTGTGTAATGGCTATGACTTCAGTTTCAAATAACTTCCTATTTATGTATCACACAGATACCACATAGCCATTAACTACTGTGTCAAAAGAACAACCCCAATTAAAGGTGATGATTGGTTGAAATTACTAACCTTAAACACCCAGTTGTTCATGAAAGTTGAAAGCAGTATAATTTAATACTATAGCATGGGGTGCTTAAAATCCACACATTATTAGGACAACAAATCAAGATATTGTCTGCCATTTTTTTCTAAACTTAATCCATTTAACTTCTTTTTATTCTCTTGACATTATTTCCTTCTCAGATTGTAACAATGCAAATAGAAGTGTTTGAGTTACATAAACCCATAAGTCATTGTACCAAAGTTCTATTCAGATCTTTTTACTGGATTGAAATGGGTTAAGCTCTTTTGATTATTTTTGACTCGTTTATTGATAGTATAATTTTGACAGGTTTAATTGGTCATGATTTGAAAGATTTTGATTGTTCATCAAGTATTCTGTCTGTCGGTCTCTCTATCTACAATACTGCCAAAATTATAATGCGCTTTTTTTTTTTTTCTTCAAAATTTACATTTTCCAACTCTATTTAAACTACAAAGATGTAAGCAATAATACATGTTTCTGTGCACTTTGAATTCTGCATTCATTGTAGTATTCTATACAATAATTGTTGACATCATGTGACCTCCAGTAAACTTGACCTCATCCTACCCCAGGATGGTGGCTGATATCAGGTGAACGAGCATACCCTTTCAAGACTTCCTGTCTTCTACTGTGTGTCCATTTAATCTTGGTGTAATAGGTCTCAAATCAAACCTGTTACTCTTGTAGTTGTGACTATCCTGTATGCTCATTCAATGGGACAAGGTAAAGATTTAAGCCCAAAGTGTCCAAGTGGAAGTTCATTGGAAAAAGATATGGTTTCAAGTTGTGACGAAATTGCCAAAAAATTGGTTTTATCAAGTAGAAGTGTATTCAATTTCAAGAAGAAACTGAAAAATGGTGAAATTTGTCTCCTCAGTGAGTTTGGTGTGTGTGGACGGAAGTGAGTTTGAATTCAAAGTACAGAATGTTGGTTGCACTTTGCTAGATGAGGTCTAGTTTGCTTGATGTCAACCTGAGGTCAACAACGATTGAAATTCTCTTGGTACAGAATATCAGAATGAATGCATGATCCAAAAGGCATAAGACCATTTATTACTGTTTACATCTTTGCAGTTTAAATAGGGTTTAAAAATCAAATAAGTCTGAAGAAAGTGCACAATTTTTACACTATTGTGCCTCTCTGTATGTATTCATGTTAAGATGACATTTAACAAACCCCCTCCCCGTCTCTTCATGTACATAAATTATATACATTTTTTTAAAATTCTGGATGGTAAAATTTAGTGAGGGGTATTGAAAAACTAGCCACAAAAAGTGGTGAAGGGTTCTATCCTTCAAATTTGTGTGCATGTTCCAGTGCTCCTGGCAGCACCGTTTTGTTGACTGACTTTAAAATTGGCATCAGTACTCCACTAAACTCTTTAAAATGTGTTTTTTTTTTGTTTTTTTTTTTCATTTTAATTTTATATATATATTTTTTTTACTTCTTGGAAAAAGCTTTTCAACCTTTTGGGGCCTTATTTTGATAGATTTATTGATGACATTTAGCTTGAATCTTTACCCCCCCCCTCAATGCTCTAATTTAGATGTTTCCCTGTGGAAAATGTCAGATATCAGAAATCCAATATATTCTGACCATATTTATGAAAATAAATTTATGATTTGGTGAAATCTTTTCACATGATTTCAGATTTTGATGCTACAGTTCAATTATTGACTGTGATTGCAAGTATTTGTATTCTTTACTTTTGATTCAAGTGATGTTTATTTTAATGAGAATGTTTCCTGGAAGTAATTTCTTCTACAGATTTCAGGTTTTATTTTTGCCCTTTTATTTAAGCAGGACATGTTTACTCCAATGTTCAGTAAAAATTCTACAGTTTACTTACTTGACATGCTTGGTCATTTGGCATAAGAATCAGAACCCTACTAGATCAAACTTGCTCTTAGATGTTGCTTTTAGCTATAAGAACAAACAATTATGGCACCAGCATTTTGTACCAGCCTGGGTAAGGTTCAGTCAGGAAACTATCAGAACGGAAAAAGTTTATTATGAGTAATGAGTTGAGATTACATTTTTCATGAGAACAAAGTTTTGTAACTGTTACTTGTGGACTATGAGCATAATTCCCACTAGGTTGTGTGTGTGGCCATGCATACTTATTTAGCGACCAATGTGCAAATAACTGAGTGACTTGAATGTTAGTTTTCTTATTCTGTGCAGCTTTGTCAAATATTTTGTAAATTTATATAACCTGTGCTATGTGTGAAGATTCTCAAAATAAGCATCTTGATACTTTAACTGACTTTGTAATGCAACTTCAATGATAATAATCTTTGAATCGATGGCTTTTGTTGTCATAAATTTATTTTGACTTTTCATTGCATGAAATAAATATCATCATATATTTGATGGAATAACTAACTGGACAAAGCAGTTCAAAGTATAGGATGACATTACTTTATAGAATGCACTCATACAGTTTTATCAGCCACGAGAAATAAGCTGTGCTAAAATTATCTTGAAACAATTTCAAATTGACATTTCGTTTGCACAAGAATTCAGTGTGCACATACTTTTGTCACAGGAATTTTTTTTTTAATAACACAAGATTTTTTTGTACGTACTGAAAAATTAGTTAGCATTACTTGTGAGTTAGCTTTTTAAACTTGTAAAAATTTCACTCTCAAGCAAGTCCTAACTTTTATGGTCTATATAAATGTAGACCTTCAATAATGATGTATTAGTGGCAAACAAGTGGAACAGCTGGCCCAACAACTGCTGTGGTGCACCACTTATTCTAACCTGTTCAAATATTTTCTACTGCAGCTAATTTCTATTTTTGTGAAATTGGATATGCCATTAGTATTTTAACTTTCTGGATTGTGAACTTTCTTTTTGGCTAGTCAGATGGAAAGAAAACTATTGGTAAAATATCTGCAATTAACATAATTCAAGCATCTTGAGATTCAGCGTTCTTCCTCATTTATAGATTTTTATGAAAAACAACAAAAAAGATGTGAACAGTTGATAGAAATAAATCACTGCATATTTCAGCGGATGAGATGACATTTGAAGCAACCCCTCAAAATGGTGTCATCCTTTAGGCCAGGTATAATAGCAGTGAGTAAACAGTGAGCTAAAACCATGAAATTTGGACTAAAATAATTGCTTTGTTTTATCTGAAGGTCTCCTTATCTGCCAGAATTTAGTTTTGAAATGAATATAATTGGTTTTATATATTTAGTTTCATCATTAATTCCATCGGATCATTGCCACTGATATACTGATGGTTTTGATTGCTTAGGAGGCTTTTGTTGTTGGCTGCCTTCTGTCTCTGAAGACAATGGATTGTGCTCCAATGATTAGCCTATGATTTACCTACTGTGGCTGTTGCAGCCTTATTCTTGAACGACAAACTCTGTTGCAGCTTTTTCAGGTGTTGTCTGCGCTCGGCTCTATAGGTGCTGTCAGTGCCCTCTAATGTCTGCACTCACTCTATTCTTCCCACTGATCTGCTCTCTTCTCGCTTGTCTGAATACCTGCCTTGATGGCATTCTCCACCTGCTACAGTCTGCGGTCACAGTCTCCTAGCCTGCTGTTTTGATATTGCCTGCCTTCAGGTCTCGTTTACAAATGAATGTATTTCTGTGGCAATTATCCATTGCTTCCTGTTATATCTGATTTAAAAAAAAAAAAAAAAAAAATTCCAATCAGTTGTTGAAACAGTTCTTACCTCTAGCAGAGAGCACCATCCATTAACTATAAATAACAAGCCTGAAACTCAGACCATAGATCTGTTGGGGGGGGGAGAGTAGCATGATACTTGTGTAAAAATAATCCTCTATATGGTAAGAGTAAAAGTTTGCGTAGAAACAATGTTACCATTTCTCAACGAATCTACCATTTCTGGCACTGAGGTTCAGATGCAGCCTAGAAAAATGCAGGACCCCCTCCCCCAAGGGTCCCAGCTCTGTCCAAGGAAATATCCAATATAACTTATATTTATTCCTGTGTTTAGATGTTTCTCATCTAGATGTAGTGGCTTTAGTTTACCATGTTGTCATTTCTCAACAAATCTTCAACATTTTTGACGTGGAGGTCTAGATGCACCAAGGAATAATGCATGAACAAAGACTCTAATCTGGGCTTACTCTGGAGTTAGATCCATTGTAACTTTCCTATTTCTACATAGGAAAAAATTATCCCAGAAGTGATGAAATCAAGGGAGGTAATTCTATTCCCTTATCCAGATCTTTTTAGATGTTTCTCTTCTAGATTTAGTTATTTCGTTTGCGTTTAGATGTCAGAAATGGATCTTTAGATTTTTTTTTTTTTTTTTTTTTTTTTTTTTTTTTACTCAATTTTCTAGGTAATCCTGACAATAAATTCTGCATTATACCTGAAGATGATTTTGGCATTTTATTTTAGTGATCTTTTGGTATTGGTTGATATCACTCTGTGTAGAACATCAACATTTTATCTCTAGAGCAATATTTTTTTTCTTTTTTCTCCTCCCTCCTTTCTCTCTCTCGGAGGAGGCTGAGATAACTCTGACATAGTTAAACTTGTGTATGGAATAATGGAAAGTTCAATAGATTAGTTTTTCACAACAATTTTCTACTGGAAAATTTTGCAGACTCTAGGATTTTCACAAAATTAGTTTTTCACTGGAAACCTTTGCAGATATATTTTTCTTCTCTTTTTCAATGGAAACAGTTACTCAGACACAATTTTTTTTCTAATTTCTGTTTCAAGCTGGAAACGATTGCATGTACATGATCTTTAATGAAAAATTACAGTTTATTAGTAGTTTTTCTCTTACAGAATTTTAATTGATATGTTTTATGAATTTGATATTTTGAATGAAGCATAATTATCTGCAATAACAATATCTAAAATAAGTGTTATCAAATATGAATGAATGATAATGAAATGATATAAGCTTTCAGTATTGGTTTCTTGTCTCTGGGCAATGCAGAGTGATCCTGCTTGTAATATATATATATATATATATATATATATATATATATATATATATCCTTTTTATTTTTAGCTGCAAAAAGTGGGGGTTGCATTATATTAGAGATTGCATTGTACTCGAGTAAATATGGTATTTTTATGTGAGGACCTAACAAGGGATGTTACTTTCATTTTGGTCTGTCAGTCAGTCAGTCAGTGATGCAAGTGCATATGAAAACTTTTATTTCACTATCTATTTGTTTTGCTCTTTTGAAAGTCTATTTTATCTATTTTTTTTTTTTTATTTTTTTTTTTTAAAGTAGGAAAAATATCTTTGTTTACTGTTTCTATACTTTAAAAATTTGTAAATAAATTTCTATTATCAGTAATACCCCCGAGTAAAAGCCCCTTGGGGATGAGCCCTGCCACCAAAAAGAACACGTCTATCCAATAATATCAAGAGAGAACTATGACCAACTGCTACTTGGCTCATTCTTATTTATGAGGAAATATTCACGAACACTTCACTCTTTATTAATGGCCAATTATATTACATTTAAAAATTTGTGTAAATTTATACAACTATTACTGTGAAAACATCAGTGGTGCCTCTAAGAAAGCTCTCATCAGATGATGACCCTCGTATCTGGCATGTCTTTTGGACTGGAGTAATCAATTACCTAGGGTGTGATATCACCAGGCTTTGTTGGTTCTTTCTCAAATTGTGGGAATACCAGATCCATGCAGGTACTGTCTCGGCCCAGTCTTGTAGCCATTGGTATATCTATTCGATGATAATCAGAGTTTAGTCAGGTATATTGAGGCCAGTCTGGCAACAAAGCAGCACCTGATTACTAGAGGAAATATATATTTCGGCCAGCCATAAATTTGTTTTTTCTCCATGATGATAAATTTAACAAAGGAAATTCTCATAAGTGTATAATCAAAACAGATTATGATGCAAAATTGTGATTATATTTATAATTTGGTGCCCATGTGAAAACTTGATTCAAGACTGCAGCACCTGAAATTACCTACATTGGCATATAGTAAAGCCTGAGGAAGATTATAGACATCTATTAAACTGAAGCAATACCAGTGCTACTGAAATTCCCACAAGACAAAACAGGTGGACATAATCATAATTCATTCTGCAGCTAAATGTAAGAAAATTCATTTGAAACCTTCAATCGATGAATAGTAAAACTATGGTACACTCTCTCAAGGAAAAGTAGTAAACCGCCTAACTCTGAATTCCTTTGAAAATTGATTGAACAAACATTGAAAAAAAGATAACAAAGGCTGGATGCCAGAGACAATTTTGATCTTAAGAATACAACATAAAGAATTGAACAAATTACAGTTTGGTAGTGTTCAAAACTATCTTATGTATTTTAGGTAGGTACCTAAATGATTATATACAATTTCTCTTGATTAACTGTCTTTGGGATAATTTTTCTGAAATTGTTTTCTTTACGCCAATCTAATAGAGTGGGTAAAATGTTACCTCCTAGTATTCTTACCTCCTTACTGTTCAACTCCCAAATACTGTCTGTTTAAAGGTTATGGATTGATATAACATTTTTGTAAAATTTCCTTTTTACAAAAGGGTAGAAGAATCCAATGACTGTGAGAATCTGAATATATATATATATATATATATATATATATATATATATATATATAGAACTCTTTTAAATTGCTTCCAGAGAAGCTTAGGAACTGTTATTGAACCTTCAGAAATACTTTTGGTAAATATCTACCTGAAATGTGAGGATTAGGTATTAGTTAAGAACATAGTGAAAATGAAACAAAACACGCCTGGTTGGTGCAAGGTCAAAGTCTACTTCTACTTTTATTCCAACGGAAGATGATTACAACTTTTGTATCGTGTATGTGATGAATAAAAAAATATTGTTCAGTATGGGTGAATTTATTTTATTAGAATGAAATAAGACCTTGTGTATTTCTAATATAAATTTTGATGGTTGTGTAAGACTCTATTTAGCTCAGTTGGTACGTGACATGACTATCAATCAGTTGGTTGTGATTTCAAATCACGTTAGGGAAATCTCAATTTTTCCTTACCTAAATTTGTTGAGGATTATTCTTATGGTAGAAAAACTATAAACTCCAGGTTTTGACTAGTTTGACAACATTCAATTAAAACTATAGATCATCATAAGGTTTGCTACGTTAATATTATAATGAAAAAATCTGAATCATTCAGACAAAGTGCATTTTTACATTGTTTACTTAATACAATCAATCCTGGAAATCCAGTCTTTAGTGCATTGTACCATTTATTTTGCCTTTTTTCTTCTTTTTCTATTCACTCTATTGGTTTGAGGGGTTGCAAAATATGCAGAAAGAAATGGTGAGAATGTTTTACTTTATTTGCAATATGATATATAAATATTTTGAGACAAACATACTGATTCATAAGTAAAAAAAAACAAAAAACAACAAACCTAAAATGAAAGTATCCCTCTGACAAAAGTTTTTGATGAAATGTCCATCTGTTGGTGAAAAGCCCAATCGGCAAAACTTCAATTTGGCAAAATTTGCCATCTGATGGAACGTCTGTCGGCTGACTGTCTGTCAGTGAAACCTTATTTGGCAAAATGTCCTGACATGGAGGAGTGAAGTATAGTAGGTTGTAACATGGATAAAGGTTTAGAGAGAGAGAGAGAGTGCATCATGTTTTTATGAAATTTGACCTTGGCCCTAATGTTTAACATGTACTGTTCTGCAAGTCCTTTTTTTTTTTCCCCCTTCATCAACAATAATTAACCCATCTGGATGGAAGGATGATTTTTGGTGGTGGTGGGCATTTATCTCCAATATTGTTTTGAAATTTAAGTTAAATTCTTTGATTTGTTCCTCTTCCCAACAATTTTAGATATTTTCTCTCCTTGTATGTGTTAGATTTACTGTTTTAAGATCAATATTCTACTTCCTCACAAGTCAAGCCTTCGATTCCAATGCTAAACAATAACTTTAATAGAAGTTTATGCTTTCATGTCTCAATATATGAAGTTTCACTTTTGAGGCTTTCTCAGCCTATTTGACATTTGTACTTGCTAGTTAGTTCTTCATTTCATAATCATTTTTGCTTTTATTTTCATTCTTTTGATTGTTGCTCACGGCTAGTCCAGTCGGGTTTCAGTTGCATTATTGAGTGTAGTGTAGGGATTGGTCTTCTCCTTTGGATCAACAGGATCACCACAGGAGGCTCCCTACATGTTCCCCAACTGCTTATAGCATCTGGTGTACCCAGTTGATCACCCATCTGGTTATGACCAGACTCAATGTTGCTTAACTTTAGTGATTGTAGGAGAACCGGCAACCGTAAGGTTGCATCAGACTTGGATTATTTATTTATCCAAATATTTATTTGAATCAGGATGTTGAAAGAAAAGCAAAGAATTTGTGGATAGGGGTTGGGGGTTGTTGAACAAGTTTTGATAACCTAAATAAATTTGAGTAGGATAGTGTGATGAAAACTTGATTTTCTTTTAAAATTAAAAAAAAAATCTTCCCCTTGTACTGTGAGATGTCATTGCAGTGGGGGAGATAGCTTAGTCAATAACTGAGAGAGTTGCCTCAGTGACGCTGAGCCGTTGGGTGATCCTACACCTGCAAGGTTGTCTTTGTGCCTTTTCTGTTTTTGTCCATTTGTTTTACTTTCCCTCGTTGTTGCGTTGCCTCCCCCCTTAACATCTCTTCATATCCACTTCTGGCTTGCTGGATCTGTTGAAGCTTCACCAGCTTCTTGATTGTGAATTGATTACATTACTTTAAAAAAAAACAACAAAATTTGGAAAAAAACAATTTTCCCTTGTTCTTTATAATGAACTGAATACTTGAAGTACAAAGTTGGGAACAATATATCAAAGCAGTTAACAGTCTAGACAGGCAGAATTTTTAAAAAAAGCTAATATACTTATAAATATTTGAAACTGTTGCAAAGATATCAATGTTATTGATGAAATAAATTCTAATAATTCTAAAAGAGCAAAAATACAGTTTAAGATTAGAGAATAGTTATATGTACTGTGATAATCCATTGTATTCATGTTTTTGTACATTACAGATAAGATCATAGTTTGAGGATAAAACAATTGATTATCCTAAACAAATAGTTGGAGACCAATTTATGATCACATCAACTGTAGTACAAATATCACTATTATAGTAGTGCTGGTAGATAATGGTCACTATCCACATAATTAGTCTAACTACAAAGGACTAGTACATAAATTAATTTGATTTCAGTTTTGTAAAATATCAAGATATTTCTTAAGTAAGACAACAAATATGTTTGAAATATGCTTAGCCTGATGACTTCATTCATATGAGATAGGTACACAAAGTGGAAAGAGCATTAAGGGCATTGACAGTACCTACAGAGCCAGGTGTAGACTACGTTTGCAAAAACTGCAACAGAGTTTAATAAGCATTATCTGATTGTGAGTGCATTCTTCATTGTCTTCAGGGACACCAACAAGAATGAGAAAGGTTTTATTGTTCACAAGTGATCATCTTATTTCTATTCTTGGAATTATTTTTATCAGTGTGCTCCACTTTGTAAAAGTTCTAAACTGGTTATGATTGCATAATGCATTCTGGAAA
This sequence comes from Thysanoteuthis rhombus, assembly GCA_963457665.1. NCBI lineage: Eukaryota > Metazoa > Mollusca > Cephalopoda > Oegopsida > Thysanoteuthidae > Thysanoteuthis > Thysanoteuthis major. The sequence continues at coordinate 69,751,177 of OY735205.1, read as the reverse complement.
CATGTCCCACAACTTGATGAAATAAGTTTGTTTTTGAATGTATTAAAAGTGGGATATTTGTCTGGTCTTTTCTTTTTTGAATATCGGAATGTCTTCAAAAGTAGACATCATGGGCACTGTGACCCAGGGAATGCCTCCCGTGCTGGTTTAGATAGTGGAATGAGGACATTTTGCCCCCTCGTGTCCACATTCAGAACTTCAACCATTTACGACATCCACCTGATTAAGGCTGTAGGTTTCAACTGCAAAAACATTGTTAAAAAGAACCCAGATGAAGACAGCAGTCAGTGTATGGTAAAATCAATGGGAATAACTCTTGATCAAAGTTAGCTCCTTTCACCTTTTTTAAGTAATTTAAAAAAAAATACTATCTCATTATAATTTGAACAATTTTGTCTTTATCAGAGTTTCACTGTTGATTAGGTGTGGTATTAAACATTTCATGGATTCAAGAGTGAAAGTTTGATCCAATCTAGATGGTAGTGGTTTGGCAAGATTTTTTGCTCCTCAGCCACTTATTTTTAACCAGCTTAAATATCAATTTAAAAACGCTTTTTAAAAAATTTTTTTCAAAATGGATTTTTTATCTAAATGCTAGTGCGAAAATGTGAGACCTATCCTAATGTTATTTCTTTTGATGTCACATAAATTGTATATTGATAGACTTGTACAAACATGTCAGGCCAGTTTTGTTCTACATTTGATACTGTTTGTTTCATCCTCAATATATATGAGGCACCTAGAACCACAAGATACATCCCCCTGAAAATAAATTGAAAAAAAAAAGAGAAAAGTGTCCGAAGTTACCCAGTTTCAAAATTATGGCATTTTGAATGTTATTTCTCATATTCCATTAATCTTTTTAAGTAGCTAAAAGCATCTTCAAGATAAAAACACTTTCATCAGAATTATTTGACATTTTGGAGCAAAAAGCTTTGAACATGTTCAACTATGCATAATAATGTACTGCAATATAAAATAGTTACAGTCTGCTTCTCCCAATGAAGATAAACAATCTATCGTTTGTCTGATAGTAAGTATAAGCTACCTACACACACACAAGTCTACGATGCAACATAATTGGCTGCTTTATCTTAAGAAACATCTCGCACTTACTTGACGACACCCTCTTTCACAATCAGAATTTTGACCACTTTGCGAACACCACCCAATCCATCTGACTTGCTCCCCAGATAGAGCAGGCTTTCAAGATTATAGTTGCAGGATGTATGTTATGGTTCTTAACACCTCAATAGTAAATGAAAACTTTTTTATTTTCTGAAAGAGCCATTCTCAATAGGGATTCCATGAGATGTTGTTTAGAGGTTCTATGGAAATTTTTATACATGCGTAAGAAAAAACAAAATACCCGTCTTGCTTCATTTGAGTTTTTCTTTTTTTTAATAAGTAGTGGTCACTGTCTGGATGATATTTGACACTAAGCGTACTAAAATTCTTACCAACTGAAAAAAAACCAATAGCTGTCATTTTTTTATGAGTGTGATAAATTTCAGTTTTTTTAAAGTAAAATTTCTAATGCTACAATCTCATGAATATAATAAAATACTTATAATTAGGGTTCCAGGTTTTTGATATCTATCACTTTTTGTCCATCTATACTGTCTGTAGTTCACAAAATACATTGTGTATTGAAAAATTTCAATATAAAACATATTGTATCATTCATCATCATTATGATCAGTCTTTTAGCATCCGTTGTTGGATATAGACCTTTCCCAAGATTCGCCAGACCTCTCAATTGTAGGTATCATGGAGCCAGTATTTTCTGAATTTATCTAGTTTGTCACGTCTTATATTTTGTTGGCTAGGTTTTGTATATGATCTCTAAGAATCCATGTTGTGAATTGTGATGTCCAGCTGTTGTCTGACTTTCTTGCAGCATCACCATCCCATTGCCATTCAAGTTTTCTTATGGGTTCTATGATATCTTGGACTCCTATCTTTCCTCCTATATACTGTACTGTCTTGTGATCTCTCCATATGAGGTTGAGCATGATTCTCTTTTGTGTGCATTGCATGGTTCTCAGATGAAGGGTCAGTTTTTAATACTGGGGTTCCTTGAAGTTTTTCCATAGGTTCCTCCAATCTAAAAAGGTTAGATGTAAAATCCTTATGAACTCTTGAGAAAATCCAGACTATGTTGTGATCCTTTGAAGAATTACTCTAGAACTGTGGACTTGAAATTAGTACAATGCTTGGTAATGTTTAAAATAATAGCATTATTCTTTCTATTATCAAAGCAGTTTTCAATATTAGTATTTGCTGTAAAGTTTGTATCATGCTTTTTATCAATATTAATCAACACAAAGATTTTCTATTTTGGCAGTATTATGATCAGGTGCATAGCCAGAGATGGGGGGGGGGGGCTTGGCTCCTTGAAGTGCTCCTCTGTCTGGTGAGATCTGTTATTGTATAATGTCTGTAGAAATGCTGTATGTGAATTATCATTTATAAAGCTTTTGGGGCTCCACCTCATTGGGGGGGGTTTAAATAGCCCTATCCCATTCCCTACACCTGATTATTGTTAATTGTATTAGTAGTTTAATGCAGGTTACTGTAAGTTTTGTATGAAGTATGATAGTTGCTTTATCTGACTAAAATGAGTTTGGGATGGAGATGTGTTTGATGCGGATTTTGTGCAATGTGTGACAGATAGTTAAGGAGTTGCCATAGCTGTCAGGTGGAGTTATGTTCTTACGAAGAACAAGATATTTGATTGTGTCTGTGTAGGATTTCCATCAGGATCTCAATGATAGCTTGGTCTTACAGTCTTATTGAGTTTGCCAATTTAAGCTAAGATCTGAATTCTTAATCTCTGAGATTGTTTGTGCCACAAGAATCAGGGGATGATTGCTGCAACGGTGGCCTAGAAAGATAAAATGATGGAAGATAAGTTAGAAGTGGATATAAAATGATTACTTGTTTATACTCAGGTTTTTTGAAGTGCAAGCATCTTTGGCACTGATTGCAGTCACTGACTGACAGGATAACATACCGAAACAAAATTGGATGATTTCGCTCTTTGGGGGTAAGGGAGAGAACTTGCACATCTATCAGGCTTGTTTTCTGTGTTTGTGATATTTTTCAAGATGAATGTGTGTAAATGTTTGTGTTTATAAGTGAGCTTTCTTGCTACTTGGACTATTTGCTTATGTTGTGTAGGTGTGGTGCATTTGTGAAAGAAAGTTGTGTAATTTGAATTGTGAATTGTTTGTTGAATATAGTGACTGGTTCATTCATTTCTTGTTGCTCATAGCCAGGTTAGTTAGTAGGTAGGAGGGTGGGCCCTTGATTTGCATTATTGAATGTAGTGTGCAGATCGGTCTCCTCGTAAGGTTAATGGGATCATCATGGGAAGCTCTTTACATGATCTCCTCCTGTGTATGATACCTGGTGTAGCCAGACGGTCATTCATCTAGGTACTGACCAGACTTAACCCGGTGGTTGTATGAGAACTGGTATGTCAAACACTATTTGGCCAGAACCATGATTGGTTCCTATGTAATTCTTTCATATGGCATTAACTGACACGCTATTTTAGAATGACACCTCAATATTCATTTATTTTACATTGACTAAAAGGAAATTAACTCTATTGTGAGTGGGACAAAGGAAGCCATGTATTTTGGAATGTTTGAAGTGTGGGACAGTATCAGTAAATGTAAATTACTGGTTTATAGATATTTATGATATTTGATTTATGAATTTTTATATGTATTTCAAAGATTCAAGAGTATGTATATATAGTGAGGAAAGCTTACTTAGAGCAAGGTTCCTCAAAGTATGGGTCACAACGTCGTGCTGACTGGGTTGCAGGTTCACAATATATGAGTGGAGAATAAGGGAGAAAAATGTTGGTGACAATGAAATGATTAAGATTTGATATATGAATATATATCTTATTACCTTTATCATCAATGATTTAATTGGTGAAGTTATTAAATCATAATAGTAATTGTAGTCTTTGCATGGTTGAAAACCCAACAACAGGTTTAATGAGAAAGACAGAAAGAAGGTGATGGGTGGTAGGCAAGGCATTTCACGTGTGTACAGTATGGGGAGTACATTCCACACGTTTGTCTTTGAAATGAACATTAGTTGCATTTGAACTTCCAGAGTGTGAAGTGGTCTTTTCTTTAAGTGAAATTAAGTTCATGCCTTAACCCTAAGATTCAATGGATTGTCTATTTAAAATTGAAGTTGGTTGCAATTGAAAATGTTTGAAGAGCCGTGATCTACAGTAAATAGCTTCCAGATTGAGTTTGTCAGTTCATACGTAAAAAATACAAAACATGAACTTTATTACTTGATTCTTCATATTTTGTACCTAGATTGAGTATATAACAGCATTATTATTTTAAATGAAGGATTATTCATGTTTAACAATGATCTTGAGGAGTCTGAAGTTTTTATAATTTAGAAATATGTACAATTGAAGAATTGATGTAAACTAAATTTAGAAATTAGATAATTGGTAAAAATTTAATATAGCTAGCATATATTAAGTAAATGAGGCAATCCTCATGAGATGAGACCCCAATTTCAGTGTGAATTTTATGGTTTTTAGTAACTCTGTTTTTGAATCTGGCCTATTGGTCAACCTGTTTTTTTATTGTGTTTTTTGGATGTTTCAAGTGTTGTTATATCTGTTGAAATATATGGTATTTTTCCCCCTGAATATTCTGAGGTAGAGTAGATTTGTTAGTTCAGCACAAAGCATCAACAGTTAAAAAAATTGTGGCTTAGGTAAGCAAAGATTCAGTGTCTAGTACTGATTATGACTGTAAATTCTGGTACTGTGTGTATAACCGAGTTGAATGACTTGTCAGTCCTGTTTGAAAAACAAAATACATATTGAAGCTGGCAGACAGGTTCTTCATGTGTGGAAGAGCAAAGATTAAGATTTTTTGTCTTCTAAGAAAGCAAGTTTTTTTTTCTTCTCACACACGCACACACTTAGCTTCTGGATATTTCTTCTAGCAATTTTTCCACCTCTGTTCCATTTAAAATCAAATGTTCATGAAGAAGAGCCAACTGTAAATTTAGATGTTTTTGTCAGATGTTTTATATAAACAATGAGCTTATCCATATCGTCATCAAAGAATATTCAAGTAATTCTGCTCTTGCTTTTATTTATAAAACATTATTGCACACCATTTTCTCAAGAATCAAAATTTCCTGATTATTAAACTATACTGAAGTTAGAAATAAGTAAAGATGTGAAAAAAAAATGGGATGAGAATAATTAAATAAAATAATTGACAGATAACATTCAATTCACCATGGAATAAATATTAAGTTTAACTTAACATAAAATTCTATTTTTACAACCTCATTGAATGGTGGCCTAAAAAGTGTGACAGGCAAATAAAAACATGAATACAAATTGCATTTTATCCTATTGAGATTCTTGTTTTTGTTGATTGTAGTGTCTTTATTCAATGATGTTGCATTTTTCTTACCTAAGAATAAAAAGGTTCACTTGTAAAACAACTTGTTACTCTCACAGGGATACTGTCTTTTAAATCAGGTTTTTGTGCATTGAATGACTGTTGTGAGATGAATGGGTATTTTGTTTGCAATAGGGAAGATAAAAACAGGTCTGGTTGGTCACTCTGTAGAAACCGTCTCATGTCCAATATCTTTCGGCAGTATGCCTTGTTGGGGGTGATCATTAAATGTTTACTTTTTGCCTTTTGTTTGGCATTTATCTCTAAGAAAAAAGAAAAGAAAAATAGTTTTTAAAAAATCAAGCATGAATTCTGCCTGACACATACTAAGGGACCAATTTAGCAAGAACTTACATTGCATATTGAACCCCTCTCTAAAAACCTGGGGGGGGGGGAACCTGAATAAATGTTTTTGGTATTGCTTGTACACATGATTCATAGATTCATAGCCAGCCAGCCAGCCAGCCAGACCCTCTGGAAAACTGAAGAAACCTCTGTTGATATTTTTGGGTGACAGTGCAAACCTGTTTATTCACTCGCATCTGCTTTATATAATCTGTTTTGAGAAAAATAAAAAGGTGGAAACTTGAAACAGATGTGTCCTGAAATAGTTAGTTGAACATTTTCCAAATGCCAAAATAAGATTTCATGTAACATATGTTGAAAATTTTTGGTTGTATTGATAGTTCTGTAGTGTAAAATATGCATTAACCACTCAACTGATGATTTCAATCTTTTGCTTTTGAAGGACACTTGAATGTAACACTGTATCTAACTATGATTGAAGAAATCTGTGTGTGTGTGTGTGTGTGTGTATGTATGCCCTGTGATAATTCAGTATTAGGCCTTGTGCAATGTTGACGTCTGCCAGATACATTACTCAGCAAATGGCTTTACAGTGTCAAGTTTGAAGTTATTTGGATCAGTGGTTCTAGAAATCTAGTTAAAAAAACAAACAAACAAACTAGATGATAAATATTTTATCTAAAAATTATAGATCTAAATTTAGATATAAAATGTCTAAATTGACAATTGATCTAAATCTAGATATTAGAAATCTCAGTCTAAGTAACTGAAATAATTTTGTTTCGTATGATGGACAAAATTATTTTATTTTACAATTATGGCTGGCTGCACTACGCACCATATTGTATGCCAAATGTGCACCTTTGGAACAAGTTCTGCTGTAGGGCTCTAAAGTTCTTCAAAGAATGGTTCTTGATAATTACCGAGTTGCAAGGTCCTCCTGACTTGGTCTCAGATTCACAATGAATTAAAAGTGATGAAAATATTTGTCTAAATGAAATAATTTAGAACTGAAATATGAATATATCTAATCTAATCTTACTATTAGCTTTGTGATCAATATTTCATTTGTTAAACTTGATTAGATCATAACAGTTATAGTAGACTTAGCATAGTTGAAAAATGATGAGGTGTAATGCAAGAGAAAGAGAATATGAGCATTTTATACATGTATGTAGATATCATACCTGTTTCTGATTATGTAAGATGTGGGTGCCAGTACCATGTGCATGATGTATGTCAGCGGGATGTGATTGAAAAAGTTAGAACTCTACACTACCCTGTGATGAACCATGACAAAAACAGTCTTTTGAAATAATTCTCATAAACCTCCATTTGACAAAATTGCTTAAATTTTGTGATGAAAGTGGATAATCTTATTTGGAAATGTTCAAAGTTAAATCATAAATGTCAAGTTGAATTTTTACATTTAGTAGCATGAATTACTTATTTCTTGAATATTTTTGAGGTAGTCAAGTTCGAACAAATTTAGCCTGAAACTTGCATATATATCCATTGATTCCTTTATTAAGGCTATTTTTCAAAAAATAGTCAAATACTCTTTCATCTGCAAAAAAAACGAAGTTGGTAGAGAGGTAACTGATCAGTAGTTATTCCCCTGGTTCTTGACATCTTAATTTTCCTGTATGTAATTAAGAGTTAACAGCCATCTTTTATTTTGAGGTGACAAAAATTCTTTTATTCTGCTCATATGGTGTAATGGTTAGCATGTCTCCCCACACAGAGAAGGTCACTGTTTTGATTCCCAGTACCAGCAAAGAGTATGGAAAACTCTTCATGCTGCAAATTGAGTACACTCTAAGCTGTGTGATTAGGGTGGAGAATTACCTTCCATAGATACCTAGATGTAATGCTCTTAGAATAGAATACTGCATGAACATAATCTCTTCTAAAATTCTATCCACCTCCTCTTTCAATTTTATGAAATGTTTTTTGAGTTGTCTTTTCTCAATTCATGATTTTTAAAACAAAAATTAAACTAGCTTTGAATTATCATTCAAGTCTGGTTAAATCAAATTGTACTTACCTGATTCTTTATATTCTAATCATTACTAAGGTTGGTTAATTCCTTTGCTAATCTATAATTGAAGTTAAGCTTAGTCTCGTCACTTAATTCAGCTTTGGAAGATATACTTTGTGCATTTGTTTTTGCATTAAACCTATTAATAAAGCTTAACCGACTGATTGAACTTTTTAGCTTTAAAATAATAAATAATTGGTGCCATTCAGTCTGAGGAATATTCTGTTTGCTGTCCTTTTTACTTTCTCTCCCTCTCTTTACATACACACACACACACATACACACACACACACACACACACACACACACACAATACTGATTGCTAGTTTGTAAAGTGATGCATTAGATTTTTGTATTTGAGACAGATATTACAGCAATACCTTGTATAGAGTGGGTTTTGATATAGTATGGTTACAGAATGCTGTACAAACAAATTAAACTAAGTATAAACTAAAAAATAACATTCAATTATAAGACCTTGAACAGTGTGGTTTAGGACAGAATGAACACTTTTTGGAATGAATTGACAGCACTTTTAGAAGAAGACTGAAATGACATGAAACAAAACCAAGAGTTGAGTTCTTATTGTATATTGTTAATCACATAAACATAAGGAGTACTTCCTACAACCACTGGGTTCAAAACTAAATAACGAACTCTGTATGGCACCTGCTTGCAGTAACACTTGTAGAGGTAACCCAGTCTAGAATGAATTTATCAATGAAAGGGTCACCATTGTTCTAGAGCTTAATTATCAACTATATTTTGAGGCCTTGTTAAATTATATTACCATGATGTACAATACATTTGTAGGCTGTGTGGTAAGACATCAAAAGGAGAAAGGATTGATAAAACTTTATCTGTTTATTTTTGACACGCTTTTAACAAATGTTATTGGTTCAAGAAGACACTTTGATAATTCTTATTCTCCAGTATTTGGTTTCATTTCATTTTACTTTCTCATCAGCATTGTAATGAAACAATAAGAATAATAATAAAAAAAAAAAAACGAAAAGGGGAGGTCCTACTGTGTCAACAAAATGTTTTTGTTTTAATTATATCCATTTTGGTTCTGTAATAAAACAATTTGCTTACTGACATCAAAGTTGATTGTTCTCTTGTGTAATTATTAGAGGAAGAAATTGACATGGTCATTACTGGAGATTTTTTTGTGACACAAATAAGGCCATGTCAAGTTGTGGAATATCTCTAATCTATATAATTTGATTTTCCATCTGTTTGTCACACTGTAGAAACCACATTGACATTGGTGCAACCCAATCTAATTTGGTATGCATACTCAATGGATCTAAGGGGAAGTTTCAAAGTAAAGTTTTGAAAATTTCATTAGGTTTGTGCAACCTTGATGATCTGATTTCCATTTATCTAATACTAAAAATCTGATTCCGTTTATCTGTATGCGAGTTCTAAGTAGCTGAAATGTTGTATTATTGCCATAGGAATTGAATTAAGATACCCCTAAAAAATGATCTTGAGCTCTCATTTATGCCATATGGGTGGGTTTTCAGCTAGTACTAGCATAGTACCTGTAGAAATGACAAGATTATTTATGTTGAGTGTGGATAAATCATGAATTGGTACAACTCACTTTTCTGATCCCTTTTCCTCCTTACTTGGCTTTGAGTAATACTTCAAACTGGGTGTAATTAAGTGAAAGATGGTATAGCAGCACCAACCGTTTAACTTCAGCCTGCTGCTTGCTTGGTTGATTACATGCATGTAACTTAATTTCACTAAATATTGAAGCAGTGCAAAGTTGGCCTAATGGATACACTACTTGCCACAACCTACGATGACTCAGCCTGAGATACCATCCTAAGTGAAATGCTCAAAAAGTCTTCCATATAAATTAATAGTAACCATTTGGCTTATTAAAAGCTTTTATAGGAATGCTCTACCGCTGGATGGGGGGGGGGTACGTTTGTGAATCTCTTTCATGGGATTAACCAGTTCTGTAATTAGAGCTTGTAGAGGAATAAATATCAAGTCTATTAAAGTCAGATACCAAATGAAAAAGATTAATTTCTTATGACTAATCAAATTAGTATTTTGATGGTAAGCTTCAAGTACTATGCTACAATGAAAAACTAGGTTGCACATTGAGATCAGCATAAGTCTCAAGATTCAATGCAAAAATAAGAAAAAAAAAAAACTCAGTTAAGAAAAACTTTGACAATGTATATACATTTATCGACAGCATTTGTGTTTTTCAATATGTTTAAAAAGTCTGAAACAAAAATGATTGCAACAAAGATAAAATTAAGAATATTGTCCAAAATACTAATGTGTGTGTGTGTGTATATATATATATATATATATATATATATATATATATATATATATATATATATATGTGTGTGTGTATATATATATTGTGTTTAGATGCTGTGTTGCCATTTTTTTTCCTTCTCTTTGGCTCTTCCAATGTTGAATTGATCTAAAAAAGAAAGTAAGACGAAAAAAATTTTCTTTGTCCACTCTCTAGATCATATCTGTCTATCTTTACTGATGTTATAGACTGAGCTAACCCCCCCCCAATGCTCTTCAGGTCACTTAATCCCTTACAATAGCTGTTAACCAATTTGAAAATCCGTCTTAACATGAATTTCCTCTCTTCTGAGAACTGTTGACATTTGGAAGTTGATTGTATATCGAATTTTTACAAGTTATTCTACGCCGTTTCTCGATATATCAGGTTTCAGAAGGAATTATAGAAACTATTTTCCTCTAATGGGAATTATATTTCTTTATTAATCTCAAGGTTAGTAGACTCACATTGTTTATCAAGGGAATAAGCTCATTTAACTTTCAGAGAACTCCGGTGCTGAATGTACAATGTATTCACTTGTGGCAGTTGCCATTCAAATGTTAACTCATGTGCCTTAAATTGTAATTACTAGCAAAGTACCCGTCAAAAATGATGGGACTTCTACGTTATCAATGGTAAGATTAATATTTCAGAACATTTCTATTTTAAAACTTTGTTTTCAGTCACAAAAGTCTCATTGTGTCCCTCTCTTTAATCAGCTTCAGAGAAAAGTAAAACTTGCATCTTCATCATTACACGAAGAGACTAACGAACAAACATAGTGACTTGATTTTTGTTGATTTGAATGTCTCAATGAAACATACCCCCCTTTTTCCACATTAACTATTTATCTTTGTTTATTTCAGATTTCCCTAAATGGCCTTGAAGTTCTGTGTTTAATGGTTGATCGAATGGGAGAGGATTTTAAATCTCATGTTGCTATTGGTAAGTAGCTGATAATCTTTCATGTTTTTTTTTCTCACAATGAAATCTCTAGAGATGTGCTAGCAATGATATATTCATGTGTTTTGTGAGAAATGACGAAAGGATACTTTGCTTATTATTCCCAGCTAGTTCCTGTGAAAGGCCTGAAAGGGGCCTACTGATATCTAATCCATGAATAAGAAATATTTATTTAAACAGTTGAATTTATATCTTCTTGCAATTAATGCAGTTAGTTACAAATTGAGTCTCGAGTTGGTGAGAAAAAGAGAATACAACTTGGTCTTTTTTTTTTTTTTTCTCTCGGGTTTCCATTGCTTTTTAAAAAATGTAATCATAACCAGTTTAAAATATGCCTTTTGTGAAATATCTAAAACATAGAATCATTTTCTTTGAGTAAAACCTAATTGTCCTCAACCACTTACGGCAATTTTCCATTGCCATAAGATATTCATTTCTTTTGAGTTTGATTTATTTTCTTATAAGATAATTTCAAATTGAGATTCTGCTGACAGTCTCATCTGGTATTGAACTGGATGTGACCAAAATTTAGTGCTATGTGACTTACATTGGTATTGATATACCAGAGAACCAACATGCTTCAATTTGATATAATCAATATTTCCTCTTGTAATGTATTTCTCTGCATAATCTTTGATGCAGGAATGAATATACCTCCATATTTAATCTATGGCTGTATTAGAAGTGACAAGCTTACTAATCATATTGACATTGTCTTTTAAAAATTGTAAGCTTAGTCTATAAACATAGGTTTCTTTAGTTTTCAAGCTGCCCTGGCTGGCTGTATATGAATCATGCATACAGGCCACACCTATGGAACTAGAGGGCTGAAAATTTCAACATTTACTTCATATTTTTGCTAGAAAATTTTTTTGACCCCTCCCCCCGTTTTTATTGGAGATTCTATTTTTAATGTGAGTTTATGCTAAATTGATTCCTTAATTTGTATTCAGTAGCATTCATGTTTGCTTTTTTGAAAATTTAGACTTTTTTTTAGTGATTATTGTCCAACAAAAGGCAAGATAAGTAACTCCTTCACTGATCAGCTCTCTTTTCCTATTTTTCAATTGATCAGCCCTTGCTACCAAAAGACATTGATCTCATGGTTTCTATTGATTGAATAACCGGTTGTATTTTCATTTTCTTTAAAAAAAGAAAGAAAAAAGATCAATGTGAATTGTTGGTGGCTGTTCCCTTTTATTGGACAACTTATGAAATTTTGTCAATGAAAATGTAAATGGTGCTTGTTATGTGACCCATATTGGTATCACTTCATAAATCATTTGTCTCTTATTATGAATGAATTTTGAAATAACATTCTTAACATCACGTGGAGAGATCACTAAATAGCACAGTATATTAGAGAAAATATAGGAGTCAGTGATATCATAGAATCGATTAGAAAACTTGAATGACAAAGGGTTGGTCCTGTTGCAAGAATGTCAGACAACTGATGGATCCCCAGAGATTATATGCAAATCTGTGGCTGGCAAAATATTAGTGTGACAAATTAGCAAATTTCTGAAAGTATTCGCTCTGCAATGCCCATGATAAAGAGCTCTAGCAAATCCTTGGGAAGGTCTATGTCCAATGATAGATGCTAAAAGACTGATGATAATGTCCTTAGTTATAGATTGTGTCAAAGCAGAAGCAATACCATATTTTATAAATTAAAGAACTTGACTATGTTCAGGAAAAAAACTTTTCACAAACCTGAAATATATTCTGCAACTAACATTGTAGTTCTTTTTGGTCAAGATGCCTATTATTGCTGACTATATCAATAAAATTATTGAAGCTCCAGTTTAGTGCTGGTGTATGTGGTTTTTGCAAGGTTATCAGTATTAATACATTAGTCACTGTAATTAGATCATTTGGAAAATGTTTATTTAAGAATGGAAGAAAAATGATATCCCCCCCAGTCTTGTAGTATTCAAACTGTGTTCTGGGGACCCCCAGGGTTCCATGCGATCTTTCCAGGGGGTCCTGCAAAATAAAGTGACATTCTTGCAATATACTTCAAGATACATTACGTAAACTTCCTTCACAGCTTTTACACATCTTTGTTTCATGGGTGTTTTATCTCCATCTTGTCTCTAACAAATAAAAAAAATTTTGCTATACAAAAATTGCTAAATCAGCACAAGTGCTTGAACATTTTGGCTATTTTTTGCCATTTTGGACCAATTCTAGCATCTTTTTGGTGTTTATTTGGCTATTCAAAAGAAAAATCAAGCTTCTCAGCAGTCAAGCTAGTGTGAACATATTTTAAGTTGGCAACACCCAGTTTCAGTATTGGCAATTTTTTCTGCTAACACCCAGGTTATATAATTTCTTCAGCATGAATGGTAGTTTTTTTATAAGAAAAAAATTACCATTTTGGCTTTTTAATTAAAAGATATTTTTGTTATTCCCATGACATGGACATCGTTCAGTCAGTTGTCATTCATATCTATTTTTCCTTTAAGCTTTGTTCTTACTTTTCCATTCAAGTGTACATCTTTTATTTGGGTTTATACACGTTCAGATAATTCCTTAAATAAGGCCATAATCCAATAGATACTTGCGTATATAAAGACACATAGGTAGAAGGTAAATTTTTATTTTTATTTTTTAAGGCATTTCCTTGAAAATTTAATCATTGGGAAAGGGCTCTCAAAATAATGAAAGCCTGAAGATCAGTGCTCTAGTCTGTATAGATTTGCAAGAGGTGAGAAGAAAAAAAATTAGTTTGGTAAACACAATATTGAAATTAAATATTACAATTACTCTATAAAATCATGAACTTAAGGAGAATAAACTTGGCTTTCAGCTTAAATTCCTTTAGGAATGAAAATGGTGAAACAAGAGAAATTTTCCCATAGTACCTGAAAGTGTATGAAATCCTTTAATCATTTATTTTTAGAAAGATTTAAAAAAAATGTGCATCCTTGGGATGCTGAGGCCTACTTCCAGAGGTGCTGAAGGATATTGCAAAATTTTTATAATTCCATGCAATGATCACGAAATCACAATGATAGGAAGCAACATCTGACACATGGCAAATCACTCTGTCATCTAGTGTTGAACTCTACTGTTTCAATACTAGATGGTGCTTGATCGATAAACAAGGTTTACATTCGGGATTATTCTAGAATTGTCAAACTTTCGAGGTACGTAGTTGTTATATATAAATAACCGCGGATTCTCCGGTCTCATTGAAATTACATGATTTATTATTCTATATAGATGTGTCCAACGTATCTATGTAACCCGTTTTTTGGTCAACCAGTCCCTAATATGTTGAATATCAATTTTCACAGCCATATCATGTTGGATGGATATGAAAATTGGGTCAGACCTTCAGGTGAACGATCCTCATCTTTTTCCTCCTTGCCCTGCTACTACTACCACCACAGATGGTTGATGCATTGTTGAACTGGTTCTTGTTTTCATCCAACCAACCTAATCACATAGATGCTATTATTCAGTATTTTCTAACTTTGACTGCTGTGAAATAAATCACCATACAATAAAAGAGCGAAGATTTGAGAAAGTTTTGGAACCATGATTTAATATTGCTGCTCTTGTGTCTAGAAATAACCTTGTGTGAATGTACTTGAAGGAATGATATTTTTAATGTGGCTGTATCAGATAAGGAATCTGAGGGAATATGATGGTTATCAGTACAGAGAATGGAAGTTGCAAACCAGAATTTCAGTCAAGGTTGCTTATGTTCACTTTGCACTAATGCCCTTGGAAAAGACATGCATTGACATCCCTATGCTCTCTAATCGCCAGATATTTTGACAAGTCTCATTGCAAGCATACTTCAATGGTTGATGGAAAAAAGTGGGTGAGTGAGCACTTGAGAAAACCACTCTCCCATAACTACTTTACCACCCAAATAACAGTAATGAGCTGTTATATACTCTTTCAACCTTGATAGGGGCCAGTCAGCCGAGTTAGAAAATTACTCGTTTGTAGTCACTTCAATATTATATATTTTATTGCAAGCATAAATTGAATTCGATGGTAATTTAGTCAATAAAAATAACCTGCTCATTTTTCATGTAGCAACACTAGTAGTAACTTATTTCAAATTTGCAGATAACTTTAGAATTCTGCAACCTTCAGATTATACCTGTTAAAACTGGTTATATTTAGAGAAAAGTTACTTTCAAGCAATATACTTATTTGATATAGCTGTAAAATATTAGATGTCTATAGAAACTTAAAACCAAAATGCCAACATTTGGGATTATTCTTATTTTTATTTTTATTTTTTATTTTGTTTTAATTTTTAAAAAAATTTATTTATGTGGACAATTCTAAGCTATTCAATTTCTTGAGGATAGTTGTAATGTATGTTTGTGGAATGTTTGAGCTAATTATTTCAAGTTCTCTACTGTACATGTGTGTGTATAAATTGATGTTAGTTCAAGTTTAGTCCAATATTCATCAGATAAGTTAAAACTAAACAAATGAAGTAAAGAAAAAAGAGAGGTCTGTTTGAGCCTGTTCATCATGATAGTATGGAGTGAAATTTCACTTCTCAGCTTTTTTTTTTTACCTGTGACTACATGATTGAGAATAACTTTTATTTCACTCCTGATGAATTTGGATGAAGAGGCATGTTTCTTCCCAATTTGGAATATGGGTGTGAAGAGTGAAAATTATTCATGGCTTCTACCAGAGTTGTGTTGAGGCTTAAATGATAAATTTCTCATTACACACTATCAATTATTAATCTCACTATAGATTTAATAGTAACTAATGCTTAACTCAATGTATCATAATAAGGAAATTAAAGCACGAAAGTGCAAGATTTGACTAAAGGCTAAGAATATAATAATACATATGTTAAAGCTTATGAGATGTGGTTCTCTTCACATGATATACAATTAAAATATTTTAAAGAAAATTTATAAGTCTGGGGGGAGGCATAAAATTTTCTGATGTGTTGAGGTGGGGCATAGAACAAAAAAAATCAGGAATTACTGATCTAAATATTTAGTTCTAACTCTGATTTCAATCCTTTGCATCGTTCAGATGAAAGGAAAAAAAATCTATTTATGAAAATAATCTGAAATTGTCTAAGTGACCTGGTAGGGAATTCCTCTGGTATCCAGAAACAAAAATATCAAATGAGTACATTTTTTTTGTTTTTTTTTGTTTTTAAATTGTATTTTCTCTTCTGACTACAGTGCTATTGAGTCGTTGATGGCATGTTATGAAAATATTTGGCTAGTTGTTTAAAGGCCAAAAATAAGTCGGATATTTGTAGTTAAGCGGGTAACTATTTGTCAGAAGTAGATATTGAACTAATCTTCACAATCACATGCTTACTGTGACAGTCTGGTTCTTTTGAAATCTGTATTACTCAGTAGCGAAAATGGTATAAATATCTACTGCTTCTACCAGCACTTTGCAGACATGGCTCATCTAGTAAAAATGTAGCTACTGTTTGTATCGGTGGATAAGATGAAATTTGCAGCATCAAAGAAAAAGAAGCCTGTAAATGGCTAGTTATAGCTTAAACCATGAAATTCAGACTGAAATGGGGTGTATTTTCTCATCTGAAAGTCACCTTTTATGCTGAAATATACAGTGTTTTTCATTTCTGGTATGAGATTTAGCTACAGACTGACTATTTAAACCTTGGATTAAAATAAATACTTCATACCTGCTAGTATTAATAACTTACTTGTAAAATCAATGGTATTGGTACCTATTCTGTAAGGAAGGTTATGTTTTCATCTTTCAAATCGGAAAGCTTGTATGTGTTCCAACTCTGAAATCCAATTTTACATTCCTGTTCAATCTAATTTTAGGGACAGATCACTTTGTGAAATAAATCTATTTTCTATTGGAAAATTATATCACTGTGATTTCATCACTGTTAATAATTATTGGAAATTAACAATTGAGTAGGAACTCAATAAATAAAAAGAAATATGCTTTTATTCAGTAGTAATTAGTAATATACTACAAATGATAGAGGGTTGTTTGAACGAAAAAAAATGGCTTGAATTATTTTTGCCTGTTTCTATTTTTTTTTTTTTTTTGTTTACTTTTGGTCATGCTAAGCCAGAGCTTTTGGCCACCATTCACACCAAAGGGTTAATAAGAAGGGAGTTACTTTTGCCCCGGAATTTAAAACCAGTAAAAAAACAAAATATTGAAATAGCTTATTGAAATCAGAAACACTAAAACATGACTTGTTTGAAATGAAGTCTAGAAATGATTAAATGAGAAAATCAAAATATTAGAAACACAAAAAATAAAGAGGAATAAGAGAATAGAAAAAAAAAAAGATTAATATTGGGTAAGGCACTTGTTCACCCTGGATTTAAAAAGATCTAGATTGCACTTGTCGGAAAAACATTCAGAGAGAAGTTTATTCCACATAGACTATGAAGAAGCTATTTGAGATTTTCTGTTTCACCTCGAAATGTAAGCAGTAAGGTTTATAATGAAGTAAAAACGTTTATATTTGTACTCACTAAAAACTACCCAGTTTGGCGGTTCCCAGCTTGTATGTTTACATGTATATTGAATGGAAAGTAAGGATTCAGTTGAGCATTATAGTTACATAGAATAAATTATACATAAATAGAACCCTTGAAAATTTTTTTTTTCTCTCTCTAAAAAACTACCTCAGTCCATTGAGTATGCTCACCAAATTAATGCTAAATTTGGTTGAACAGCATCACAGTTCAGCAGGGGGGAGACAATGACAAACAGAGCCAGTTGTTTTATATAATAGAATTATCTGTACTTAGAGAATCTACCTTTTCATTGAAAGCTCATGGTGTTAATGATTAAAAATAAAATTTAGTTGATACACTAGTTTTGTTGACTTACTTTTTCATCCAACAAGAATTGTAAATGATGATTTAAGAAATTCTGGATTCCCATTTAAAATTCTATCAAGTGTGAAGTTTAAAGTCCCGTAGAACAGGAAAGCATCCAGAGAGCACATACGTATTCAAATGCCATTGTCGGGGAATCTTGCATGGATCCACCCTATGATTCTTCCACAATCTATTATCCACCGTTCCATAAGATTTCAAAGAAATTCTTTGAGAACTTTCTAAGATTGTGTGCAGAACAACATGAGAGTATATATGCATTTGTAAAAAAAAAAAAAAGACTGGAATTATATCTCTTGATGAGAAAATTCCTTGACCTGTCTCAAAATTTAACCACTTCTTTACCTCCTAGTTCACCCTCCCACAAAATTTCATTGGAATCCATTGAGTACTTTCAGAAATATTGTGTGGACAGATGGAAAGACAGATGTGACTACATACATGTACTTCTCTAACTTCATTAGCCATTTTTGTTTCTTCTGACTGCACAATTTTTATTGAATTTAATCCCCCACCCCATCTTCCTTTTCAATCTTTTCTACAATTCTGCTTTCGGTATTAAATTAACACTGCAAGCAAAGTAAGAGAGGTATATGTATTACCCGTGTTGTCTGTCCATACAATATCTCCATAAGTTATCAATGAATTTTGCAGAAAGATGGACAATAGGCAATGGAAAAAAGGATTGAATTTTATGATGGTTCATGCACTATTACCTCCCCCACATTGCAGTGAGAATGGTGTTGACACTTTGAGTACTTTTGAGTTCATTGCA
This sequence comes from Thysanoteuthis rhombus, assembly GCA_963457665.1. Taxonomy (NCBI): domain Eukaryota; kingdom Metazoa; phylum Mollusca; class Cephalopoda; order Oegopsida; family Thysanoteuthidae; genus Thysanoteuthis; species Thysanoteuthis major. The sequence goes on along the minus strand of OY735205.1, from coordinate 69,732,438 downwards.
TGTAATGAGTACATCAAAGGGAAAATGAAAGCAAAATAACTCCATGATTTGATTGTATTGTAGTGATTGAAAAGCCTCTTTCTGATCCATCTGGCTTCTCTTGAACATCGCTTTTATTATGTGTAGGGTTTTTTTTTTTTTTTTTTTTTTTTTTTTTACTATTGCCCTTATCTTGGTTCGTCTCTTAAACATGTTTCAGCCATTGTGCCCTACTGCCCTATTCAGATGGGTGTCGTAACTAAGGATCTTTTAGAATGCTTAGATGGGGGGGGGTCCTCTTATCGGAACTTTATGATAAAATGTCCTCATTCTGCATTCTAATTACAGGTTAGGTTCTTGAGATGTATAACCTTCCTTCCAAGACCATAAATTGATTTTTATTTTCATTTTCCTGAATGTGAGCAAACCTTTTCGGTACTCACACCTCAGATCTATTAAACATATATTTTTGTGGGGTTATAGAAGCTACAAACCATTATATGGGGTATCAATATTGAAATTGTGTAATTATGTTCAACATTGACTATTTGGGTGTGAAGTGAGGAAAGTGTTGCAGCTCAAAATTGAGTCACGTTAAGGCTTAACTGATTAATTCCTAATTATACCATGCTATTAATTCCTAATTACACAATATCATTAATTACCAATTTTGCTATAGATTCCATAATAAACAATGCTTAAATCATTAATTTTGTGAGGTAAAAAAGTGTTGAGGTAATTGCGTTATTATTACATGTTGCACAATAAAGAAATTATGAAGTGCTTGAAAGTTCATATATCATTATTCAAAATTATACTTATGTGGAAGCATATGAGATGTTTTTTTTTTTTGCCGCCCACTGTAAGTAATTAAATCATTTTCTATAGTGGAGGGGATATAACATTTTTTGTGATGGAGCATGGTGCAGAAAGATTAAGAAACTCTGCATTAAACTAATCAGGAGAAATATTGGCAATTGTTACCTGTATTAAATTCAAAACATAGAAATGGCATCTATTTTTTTTTTTTTCCCAGTGGTGAAACTACCATCACACCAATTATAAGTTTGTGGCTTTCATTTGTAACAAAATTGACTTATAGCCTTGACCGTAAACCCTAAATCTAAACACTAACCCATACTCTTTGTAGTTGAATTTAGTAAGTGGTCAGGTCAAGTTTTCTTTCTCTCATTTGAAAATGAAATCAATAGGTAAGGTTTAAAAAAAAAAAGAAAAACTGATCTGGTTCAAAATTTGTCCCCAGGTCAAGATTGTGTAGTGAAATCTAACACGAAAATGCTTTGAATCTAATTCCGAAAAGGTAACAATTAGCAAAATATCTATCTTGTATCTTCTGTTCTAAAATAATCATAGACATATATAAGACAAAATATAAGATTACTGATTTTAGCCTTTAGTTACTACTTCTTTTGTTTATCATATAGTTTTTTATGTTAGTAATGATAGAAACATAGCTCTGTCTCATAGGGAGTTGATCTGGATTAGAGATGTTTATGACTTGTGGGCCAAAGCTAATGAAAAAGAAAAAAAGAGCAATGAGGCTATGAGAACATCTGCCAATCAAGAACTATGAAATATAGTTGATGTATGGTTTGAATTTTGTTTTTATTTGAACTACAGGAATATTTGTTACAAAAACCTTGATTTGTTTCAGCAAAAATGAGATTTTTTCTCTATTTCTTGATACAGATTTTGTAGTTTGCTAACCAAAGGAAGATAATGAAAACATGGAATTTTGCTATGCAACGTCTTGTGTTCAATGAAGCTTGTAGGTCGGATGAAAGGGGTCCGCAGTTTGGAATAGGTTCTTATGTCAGACATCTGCCTTCTGCTGCCAAATTTGATAAGAGATTATTAAAACACAAAACTGTCAACAGAGGTTTCTTCAGTTTTTAAGTTGGTTTGTTTGTATAATGTGTATATACCACACCAATGCTGTGAGAGGACTGAAAATTTGTCTTGTCTACCCTCCCCAAGGTTTTTAGCAGGGTGGTGGTGGTGGTGTGTGTGTGTGTATCCAATTTACAATGTGCGTTTATGCTAAATTGGTCGTTATTTATGCCAGCTGCATTTTTAGTGATCTAACAAGAGGCAAGAGAACTTATTCATTGATCACCCCTGTTTACAATTTTTCTATTGATCACCCCAACATGACAAAAGATGTTCACTTGATGGGTTCTTTTGAGTGACAAACCAGACCTGTTTTAATAATTTTCTTGTACTTTCCAGATGATTAGCTCCTGTTCTTGAATTTCATCACAGAATGTTGTATATGCCTGTGTATAGGTCGATAGTTAAAGACCAAATTTCCAGGCCAAGAATTAAGGGGTTGATCTATACACAAGTAAGTTTATAAGGTTGAAATTCAAACTTAATGAGAAGGACTAGGAAGAACACTTGTTTTCAAAAATAAGATATTTAATGGTTACCACCAGCAAATAAATCAAGGTTTGGCCTACGCACGAGATCGACATACATGGGTATATATGGTAAATAATACTGGCTGCTGGCATCACTCCCAACTGTCACTGGGTTCTCAGCAGTATGTGGCTTTTAGACTATTTGCTGAAAATTCATTAGATTGCCTTTATAGATCGATCCCCAGGAACAACCTATACTAGATGCATTGGTGCCTGCTTTTGTAGTAGTTGTACTACTACTGGCTGCTATGTCTATGTGTGATGTTTAGATGTGAGGGTAATTCTATAATGCTACTTGGTTCTGTTTTGTTTGTCAGTCCATTTTGTCTTCTACTGGTCTACCTCTGACTGCTGATGTTTAATGTCTGCAACAATAGTGTTCGATTGATGATCGTAGTTTCACTGCTTCCATGGTTGCCTGCTCAGAACTAGTCTAGTTTTCCGCATTGATTATTTCCTTCCTACCAACATTCTTGAAGTGTCTAGGATCCTTTTTTTTATTCTTTTCATGTTCTGATGGCAATGCTCTTTGAGAATCATTACATGGCACGCTGCGATGGTGATTTCCATCTACTTAGTTACATTCTTCATCGACTACATTTCAGAATAGCATTTATTTTTTGTGGACGATTGTTTCTATTGCAAATTGTCAACCAAAACTGCCAACATAGGTTTCTTTAGTTTTTAAGTGATTGGCCGGCCGGTAGGTATGTGTTGCATATACAGGCCACACTAATGGAGCTAGAAGATTGAAAATTTAAACATTTACTCCTTATGTCTAGATCTCTCCTACTTTTTTTTTTGTTCAGATTTCTTTAATTGACCAACAGAAGGCAAGAGAAGTAACTTATTTATCATCCTAACATGGCATGCTGCTTTGTAAAAAAACATTGGTCACCTGACATTTACTATTGAATGATTAACCAGACCATGTCTCTTTTTGCTTCACAATATTCTTTTCTTCAGTCAAAAAAAATGTAGTGCTGACTATTAAAGACTAAACAAATTCTTCCCTGAAGACTTACCCAGTTTTTCTATTATTTTGTGATTATCAAATGACATGGTATCAATTATTGACCCTGTTGAAATGATTTCCTACCAATGAGAAGCAGTAGTTATTTATCAAAAATCAACCCTCAATCATCTTCTCCTGTCAACATAGATTTCTTCAGTTTTTAAATGGTTCTGCCTGTTTCGTTATCTATTTGTCATGTGTACTGACCACATTAATGGAGCTAGAGGGCTGAAAATTTAAACATTTACTCCTTATTGTGACTTGGAAAAAAAGTGGAAATGATGTAAAGTGAAATGATCTAATAGATTAAATAAACAAAAATTAAAAAGAAACCTCATGATGATTGCACCCTTTTAGGTCTTAAGATATTAATCCTTCCTCAAGCACGAGACAAAATCTTAATGGATTGTATTATTGCTCTATGTACATACAATCTCTTGTCCCCTTTATAATATGTGCATTAGGAGTCAAAGAAAAGACAACCACGTTATAACTGAACTACTGATACTCAAGTACAAGTACCAAAACAAGTTCACTGGTAAACAAAAGAAATTATGTGTATAATACCATGTATTTATTTGTTGATTCATTTTAAAGCAAAGAAATTTGGTATTTCAATCATATTTTGATGAACTTTTGTTTTTATTCCTGGTTTTCTGGACAAGTGAGAAATGCTGATGGCAAAAATGTAGGGGTCCACAACCCACTTGCTTTATATCGCAAGTGTTCCTCACAAGAAAACATTTTGAATCTTTCGGTTCATCAGTTCATTACATTGCCAATTGATTTGTGCTGTAGAATCAAAGCATAGCTTGATTTATATTATTGACTTCTCTTTGTTGTAAGAGACAATAGAACAGACACCAAGGATTAACTTTAGATTGAGCTGCAGCACCTGTGACTGAAGCTTGATTCTTGAGTGACAAACTCTATAACAACCCTTGCAGGTGTAATTGAGTCTGCTACTGGCTCAATAATTGCTGTCACTACCCTCTGCCTTCTCTCTATTCCTCCCACCAGTCCTCTCTGGATACCTGTCTTGATTGAAAGCCTCTGTCTGCTGCAGTCTGTGACCACAGCCTCCTAGCCTGCCAGCCTGATGTTGTCTACATTTATGACAATGTGTTTTAGAGTTAGCTACAAGTTTACTTGGACATCTTACAGACCATCTTATTTTTTAAATACTTTGCTATTTATTTTTCTTTCATATGGATATAACAGGTTCTTCTCAGATCTTATCCTTACTTTGCAGATGATTTATTTCTTCCTGAAAGATTTAAATATTTACTTCTTCATAAGCATAATTTCAGACAATTTTTAGACATCTGTATACTAAACAGAACACTGACCTTAACACACAGGGTAAATAGTAGTCAAAAAAAATGAAAAAAAGTATTAATAGAATAGATAGATGGAGATCAGATTGTGTATGATTTGATTAGTTTTAAAAAAGCAATATTTGTGACTTATAGAATCTTTTAATGATCTAAGAAAAATACTGCCCCTCCCCCCAAAATTGGTGATTTCAAAAACTAATTTGCTAAAAACCTATCCCATGGTCATGTTGGTACATTCATAGAAATGTTGTGTGTTTTTTGTGGTAGGTTGTCCCACACAGATGGACTGACGGTCTTCTGGGGAATCATAAGATTTTAAATAACCTACTTTTTCCTTTTAAAACCTTTCAATATTCTCATATGTACTTCCACAGATACCCAGTAGCTATTCATGCCAAGTGGAGTACCAGATCAACAATTGTTCTTTAGTCAAATAAAATATCATACAATCTTCTTTAAACCAGTAATTATATCTTTAAATCCTCCTTTTAAAATCTTAGGCAGTTGAGTATGAATCCATAATGAATGAAATACAGTGGTATCTTCTAATAGTGGAGGAGTCTTATAATGAAATTCCCTACAGAGGTTGCCAGTTACTAACATCAAATCTCTTAGCAATGGAATATCTCCTTAGCATGTGAGATTGAAAATGTAAACCAATAAAAAGATGTGTGTATTCCTATGCCGCTTGTTTTCTAAGCCACCAGTTGCGTCTTGTGAAATGTGGTTCTGTGTTCTGTTAGTTATCTCATAAACTGTTATTGCAAATAATTTCTTTGCAGTATTGAGCCATGTATCCTAAGATATCTTCTACTGCAGGTGGTCCACCAAAGGAAACTAGAAAGACAATTACAATCCAAATTAAACAGGAAATTGTGCGTAAAAGTGGATCTGGAGTCTCTACAGTGAAACTTACCAAAGTGTCCGACATGGCTACAAGTACCATTTCCAAAAGAATTAATTATTACATCATTTACATGATTATTAGTATTTATACATTATTTAGAAGGTAATTAGTTTAATATACATTATTTACAAGGTTATTATTAAGGTTTTATGTATCCAATATTTTTATTTGGAACAAATTCCTGAAATCCCATTGGGTTACCACTTAACGAATTCTCATTTAACAAGATGTTTGTATGGAATGAATTGAACTCATTAAGTGACGTATCAGTGTACTAATTTGCATTCTCAAATTTTGCTCAAAATCTGCCTAGTTGAAATAACTTGTTTGAATGCATATTGTATGTAGTACTAATTGGCCTTGGTTGACCAATTACTCAAAGGTTAAGTATCATCTAGAAGTGCTGCTTAAGAGTAAAAACAAATATATCAATTTCAAACTTCTCAAAATAAATTTAAGCTGTAGAAGTCTTTTCTGAGAATTGAGGACTCAACTGCTCAAGGGGTGTATTATCTAATTAAAGAATTTATGAAAATAAAGTGATGCCTCTATTGATAATAGTGATAGATTGATAATTTTGGTTTTGAATTAAAGGTTTCTTTAAAGCTCTAATAGATTTGTGAAAGTTTTTCTAATTTTGAAACCAGGAGTATTTTTTCCTAAATGGATATGTCTCTCGAACAGTTAGTCATTTGATATATTTTTCAATACCAGATAAAATTTATGAATACTCAGAAAATTACCCAGCAGAAAAATCATAAGAAAAAATCTGGTTAGTCACTCAATAGAAACTGTCATGTGACCAATATTTTTGGCAGCATGCCTGTTGGGAGTGATCAATTAAAAAAATTGGAATAAAAGGTGGTCAATTAATTTACTTCTCTTGCCTTTTGTTGCACATCGATGAGAAAAGTCCAAATTTTCAGAACCCAGTGTAAAAACTGCAGGACAGAAACTAAAGGACGAATTCTGCATAACTGTACATTGTAAACTGAACCCCCCTCTCCAAACCTACATGGGGGTGAGAATTAGGAAAAAACTTTTTTCTTGATAAGGAGTTAACGACAAATTTTCACTCCTCTAGCTCCATTGTTGCAGTCTGTATGTGTGAGACAGACAGACAGACAGACAGACAGAATCTTATGTTGACAGTTTTGGTAAATGTTCTATAATGTTACATGGGTTTCATTTACTTATTTTAGCTTAACTATAATATGACTAATATACCAGTAAAAAATGATGATTATTTATGTCATATATGGATGAATTATGGATCGGTGTGATACACTCTGAGCCCCCCCCCCCATTTGTCTCTGTGTATTACTAAGTAGTGGATGTCAACAAAAGCAATAATAGGGAAATCAGGCAAGTAAACAGTAAGCAGCAGTAGCCATATGAGCTGCACATACTGCTTGGTTGGTTGCTGACTTGTATTTCGGTTAACCCCAAATTCCAGAAGTGTAAGGTTGGCCTGATAGATATGATACATGCCTGCCCACATTTGAATCCTAGAAGAGTTTTGTTGATTTTTGCTCATTTTTGCTTTAGCATGACAGACAGACCAACTAACAAAGTTTTATATAATAAATAATTTCTCACTCTTAATATGGTCTTTTTTTTTCTCTCTAGTGTCTGTAGAATTTTATTTTAATTTGGTTCATCTGATCATTTTATCTTATTTGAACACCTAAATGCAACGTAAATACTTTTTCTACTGCAAATTTTCAGAAATGTTTCACTGAAACTTATTTAGAGGGAGATTCTTTGAAGGTGTTTGGATCTTCACTGCAAGTAAAATTAACTTTCTTTTAATAGTCATAAAACTACAATATTCTGAAGGTTAATGCTTATCAACATGTTTCACTCTTGGTTGACTATCATAATTAGAATAACTGTGACTAAATGACAGAGCTGATAATTTATGCATTGGTTATAAACATGAGTGCTAGTCTTGTTTTTTCAATTTTACTTTTTCTGTCAGGCCTGAAATTTGATATTTCAGGCTGAGCACCATTTTACTCTCTACCATGAGCTCATTTGATGACAGATGACAACTCCCACCTACACTCATTTAGAAATAAAAACATTTCAGTAGTCAATGAATTAACCCCTTTTTTTTCCTATTAATGTTTTCAATTCTACTTGTTTTTTTTTCCATTAGTACTGTCTATTGTGTTACCCGTTACCCTCAGACTAAGAAACTAGGTCATATAGTAATATTAGGGAATGTATAGATGATTTTTGCACCTCTCACCTTCCTTTAAACTATTGCTCATATTCATCCTGCAGTTATCGCAACATGGTTAGAGCGCAGTTGACTTTGTTGGACTTGAAACCTGTTTTATAAGGTGTATGCCTATAGTTTATAACTTGTCTCTCATGAAATATGATATTTAAAAGTTGTCTCTATCAGTGACATTTTTCTTTCCTATTTAGAAACAATAATTGAGAGTTATGGCTGAAGAGTGTAAGGCTTCTGTTTTTGAGAACATTTAATACCAAAGAGATAAAAGAAAATCATTAGAATTGGTTAGTAAATGAAATTGAAAGAACTTCTGGGCTGTGTCAGATTTGCAAAGTCCCTGACCCCCTGGTATTCATCATCAGTTTTCCAACGTCTGGCATTGGATACTGACCTTTCCCAGGAATTGTCATCTTGTTTCTTGAGTATTTTGCTTCCTCAGCAAGAAGTGCCAATGGTGTGGATATGCCCACGAAAGGAATGACCCTCATACAAAAATCTCGGGACCACCTTCCGCTTCGTAGAAGACAAATATCTTGTTCACAATAAAATGTTTGAATGATATAGAATTGTCCTAAAAAAAATGAATGTGAATATTTGGTTCATATATGGAATATATCAGTGTTTATATTTACCAAGTTATGATGAATAGTACTTTTTATGATATTTTACATAATCCTTGAAGACTTATGAGAATCTGATTTTCTAGTCATCAATAAGTATTGATATTCATCATACACTTGTGTGTGTGTGTGTGTTCATTCTTTTTTCTTTATTCAGTAACTCAAGACCTACAACTAATAATTTCACCCATGTTTGATATCAAACAGTTGCCTTGTCCAAATTCTTAATGAAACTTGAATGACATTTTACTTGTGTTATTTTTTCAATGTGACCCTTGTGCTTTATGCCTGGCTGCTAGATTCTCAAGATTCGAATCAATATTTGTGTTTTTTAGTCTTGTGTGTCCTTGAAACCATGTCTCAGTTCCACTTTCTTTTGTCAATATTTTATTGATTGCACTAAAGCCACGTCCGATTACAGAAACAGAAGTTAGATAAAACAATTTTAAAAAATAATACGTCTTTCATCAAGTGGGAGTAGCTTCTCCTTATTTCTTGACTTCACCGTCATTAAATGGAAGATTAAGAAAAAAGAAAGACTCATTTTGATGATATTGCGTCCTTTGAGAATGACTGACCTATACTCCTTACAAAATAGACTCCTCTAAATAGATTATGACTGATTATTAAATGAATAGATTACTTTCATTGACTTAATTACTGGGTTGTGAAGAAGTGAATAATATTGCTTTTCTCTCCTGTTATCATTGGAATTATTTGGGATTTTTAGATTTTGATTCTGATGATTATATTGTCTATTTATGAAAAGTCTAAATTTCCAATAAGCGAATGTGAATGTTGCCGGACAGGAACTAAGGGATCAATTTAGCATGAACTTCCAGTGTCAATCATAAAAAACCTATTTAGGGGAAGGGGATTAAAAAAAATGTTTTTCTGGACATAATCTGGAGGAAATGATTATATTCCTTAGATTCCTTTAGGCTGTATGCATGGTACATACATAGCCAGTCAGCTACACCAGCTTAAAAACTGTTGACTGTTTTTAAAATGCTGACACAAAATTATAATCCCCCCCACCCCAAAAAACACATTTTGGGGCTGATTTTCTGAAATTCATCAGTCTTTTATTGCCCATCGTTGGACATTGACCTTCTCCAGGATTCACCACAATTCTCTATCATGGGCATTGCGGAGCCAGTATTTTCTGAACTTGTTTAGTTCATCTCTCCATCTTGTATTTTGTTGGCCTCGCTTTTGCCCGTGGTCTCTGGGGGATCTGCATAATGAAACTTTCAGGAACTAATTTGCTGGAAAGCTTTCCCATTGTCACATTTGTAGACATAAAATTTTATAATTTTCTTTTGGGTGGTTTTTGTGAAATATATATTACCTTATTTTATTTCTTATACTCTCAGGTAAAAACTACTTCCTTATCCTCTTGGTCCCTTTCTAAACTAATCACTATTTGCTCTCTTATTCTCCCGTCCTCTCTAAAAAATGAAGTTCCTACTCGCTCTTGAAATAAGCTTTTTTCTCAGCAGCAGTTAAGCAATGGCTAAAAGAAGTTAGACTCAAAATTGAATGTGTTCAATTTAGTATGAATTCATATTGATCCATAACATAGTTTAGAGGGTTAGTTTTAAAAAACAAACTTGCTAAAAACCTGCCCCCAGGTCCCAGTAAAACACAGAAAACTTCATGGGTTAGTGTAGCTTTTTTTTTTTTTTCTGCGATAAGCAAGTACATGTAGTTGGACAGATATTTGGTGAATCATTAAATAATAGATACTTGGTTTTAATGTTTGATCGTTTGCAGTCAACTCTGTGCCCTTTTGTACATCCGTAGTCAATTTTGACAATGGTAAAAAGTTATGTTGATACAAAACAGTTTTAGCAAATGATATTTATTTTTTTGAAGTTTAGATGGGGGTTATGTCAGTTTTTTGTGGGATGGGATAAGATTTGGATTGGGGGTAAAGCTGAAAATTGTATTAAATTTGTTGAGCTCCACTTGTCTGGATCTTAACCATTTCTTCTTTCTTTCTGTCTTTTTTTTTGGGGGGGGTAGTTAATTGTTTTGCTGATGATAGCCCAACCGAACAGGAATTTGTCAGTTTTCTGTACCTGTGCTGTGAAGATTGGAACACACTGTTCAAATTTTAGTTTCCAGCGAATATGATTGATACCAAGTTTTGTTTGGACAATTCAAACTATTCTTCTCATCTTTGATGTAGTTGTGTTTTTAGATGATCAATTGACGTCATAGTTGGACAAAATATGATTGAGTTAGGTATGAGCAGCTACCTCATGAAATACATGTTCTTGGACAAACATATAATTCTTGGCTTCAATGCACTCAGCTAGGCAGTTGTATCAAATGCTCCTGGTGGTGGTGGTGGGGGGGGTGATCCGTCAAAAAATATTTTGTTAATTAGCCGAGCAAGACTTCGGGTATGCAGTCCTTCTATTGCATGTCTATTTAATTACTAGTTTCACTCCATCTTATTATTGTTGCTTTTCATCACCACACTCTGAGTTGATAACTCTTAAGAGCAAACTGGATGAAATAAGAGCTAAAGTAGTTACTTTTGATGTGAATTGAACTCGCAACCCACACCTCGAGGGCCTGTTTTTCATGAACCTTTACTTAACCTCTCTTTAATTTATTTTTCAGTGCTTCCTTCTGTGGTGGACAGGTTAGGAGATGCTAAGGACCAGGTAATTATACTTCTATTTAATGCATTCTACATTAATTTGTAATGATTTAATCACCTCTGAATCCTTTAACAAATTCTTTTTCCATTTTAGAATGCTTTAATTTTGTTGATGTGTATAAAAAAAAAAAGAAAAAAAAGACACTTATTTGTTGATTTTGATTTAGTTATTTCTGTCCTAAATTCCACCCCTAAATAATATTGGATTTTAGAATAATTGTTTCCTGTCTATAACATTCTTATTTCTTGTCATTAACATTCCAACTTTTGTTTGGACAATCCAATGTTTTACATCTTTTAAATTAACAAGTTTTTGGACGATTCATTCTTGGCATTCTTTTGGTGTAATATGTGATATATGTAAGGGAAGAGAGCCCTTTTTGTGGTCCTTTTCTCTGTTAGTGTTGAGTGGGCGAAAAAAATTAGACATTACATTTGAAGAAGGCGAAAGAATGAATCTGCAGGAATGTCGTGTTAACATCAAATATGGAAAGAGATTGGAAGTTAGAATGTTTTTTTGCTATTTAACATTGTATTTATCAATAAATGACTATGAATAATAACTTGGCAACCAAAACGTACTCCATTATCTACGTATGAGTTTCTCTGTATCATAGGCCATAGCTTTTGACAGTTGTAAAAACTTTGGACGATTGTTGCCTCAAATTTAAGATTGAATCTGTTATTGGGAAAAACTGCAAGTGACTTTTTGGGAGTCAAAATATTAAAGGCATAAACATAAACTGCAGTTGAAAATCTGAGTTTATTTTAGTTGGTGAGTGACAATTTCATGGATTTGAGTCTGGCATCAGTTTCAAACCTTTTTCATAAATCTAGAAATAATTCTTTGTAAAATTACAATTTTTAACTTTAGAACCAGTCTTCTCCTCACTGTCACCTTCTCCTTGAGCTGGATTCTTAATCATTTGAAGTATATGTGCTGGGAGATTACTTTTTATTAAGCCCTAAGTGAGAATTTATCACACACCATATAATGAAAGAGAAAATATAGCCAATTGGTTTGGCTTTGATTTAAAAAAAAAAAAAAAAAAAATTCTTTCCAACTCCATTATTAGACATGAGTCTTCCCTAAGATCTTTAAAGTATTAGACAGCCATATCCTGCCACACTGGCTTATTACATGTTAGTAAGCTTTGAGTAAGATGGGCGAATTTAATTTGTTGGTTCTTCACCTGATACAAAGTAATATAAATACATCTTAATGAAGTATCATTCTCATTAAAATATATTTAGTTTCAATTTTCTATTTCATACAATCATTTTTTCTTTTTTTAAAAACCTAGCATTTTATCTTTTTGGCTTGGAGAACAGTTCATAAAAGCATTTTTCATCTGAAGTAGAAAATGAAAAGTAATTACCAGATGAAGATGCCCTCACTAAAAGGGAGAATATAATGTTTCTCGTTTACACAATGAATGTAAACAGTAATTTTTCACTATTACATTAAGTGTTAGTATTTAGTTAATACTCACAAAAATTTTTTAAAACTTTGTTTTTTTTTCTATTGTTTAGCCTAAACATATTCAAAAAAATATTTACCTGTTCTTGATAACTAGAAATGAGGTAATCCTTACTTAAACAGTTGTGAAATTATGTTTGCATTTTGTGTCAAGCTAATATACTCAACATCCGTATAATCAAGGATGACTAAAGATAACTTACTTGAGGAAAACCACAACAATTCCCAAAAGCAAATCAGAAAATGATGGGCTATCGATTGGTGAAAACTCTGTATTTCTATATCTTCATTAGTTTCAGAGTTATTAGGCTACAAAAAGTGACAAATTGGATGGGGTAGTTTTAAAAAAATCAGAATCTTTGAAACACATGTTATCAAATGGTGGAAATAGCATGCTTCTCTCTTCAATAGTTTGAGATATGAGGCAGTTCTGTAATCAATGCCTTTGATAAGAATAACTGAGCTGTAGGCGAGGTCACAATCAATCAAATTTAATTGTTAAGCTGTCTGTGGTTGCTGAAGCCTCAAATATATTGATTTTGGGCTATAGAAAGAAAAATAATTTGTAGAGGCTCGAAAAGTTGGATCATAATCCTTTTTTTTTTTCAATTTTTTTTTTTTCTAAATTTTATGTAAAGGGAATCTTGTTTTATGGATTCTCAATATTAAAATAATTTGTTGTTTTGACCATGTATATGCAGGCTGAAGTATATACAAATAAGGTGTATGTTGCACAACATACTTTTTAAAGACATATTTTGATATATTGTAATTTAAAACAATTACAAACTTAAGCATTATAACTAGCAAAATGCTCATTTTCATTTAGAAAGAAATTCTAAGTTAATTTTTCTATTTTCAGGTTCGTGATCAAGCACAGAAATTGCTCCTAAAATTGATGATGCCGGCATCATCACCCCAAGTATGTTTCTTCTTCTTCTTCACATAATCACTTTGAGAATAATTCTTTTGAATCTTTTAATTTCCATAATTTAAAAATGTCTCCATGTCTTCCTCATCTCTTTTTGAACTTTGATTGTTCAGCACAGGGTTCTTGGAAGTACGGGTCCCAACCCAGTACTTGGTCACAAGGACCTACTGACTGGGTTGAATGTTCACAATAAATAGATGAAGAGTTGGAAAAATATTGGTGACAATGAAATAATTGCAATTTGAAAAATGAAAATGTATAATGAGCTTATTATTACCTTTGTCTTTGAAAATTCATTTGTTAAACTATTAAATCATAACAGAAATTGTAGTCTTGGCATGGTTAAAAAATGACAAGAGGTTTAATATGAGAGAGAATGTGAACATTTTATGTATGCATAATGAAATTATCTATTACCTTGTTCCTGTTTATGCAAGATGGTGTTAGTACTATTTATATATAAGCCATGAGCTTATGGGATAAAATCAAACTGTTGTGATTTGGAAAAGTTCAAAGAGCCTTGGTTTTGCTGACTCTCACTGTTCATTTTTTGCATAGTTAGTTGAAAAATCTTATTAGCTTACTTTATCAAAAGTTTACATAGATTCTCAAAAAATATTGGAAGATATGCATTTTACTAAATTTTGATATTTTCCTTGGTTGTATCTGAGCTAGTCGATCTATAGATTTCTTTTCAGTATTTTTCCTGAACAAATTGAAAAATAAGAGTAAACAAATCAAAAACTACATTTAAAAAAAAAAAGTAATTGTTTTCCAGGTAAATCTTACAATTTTTAGTTTTGATCAATTCCCTGTCACTAAAATGAATCAAATTCGATGTTGAGAAGGGTATGATATAATGTTAAATTCAGAAATTGACCAAAATTTAATTTTAAATCAAGTTAATGAGTTGAGCATTAATTACTCTAGAATGTAGTAAAATTTATATTTTATGGTATAATTTGGAATTATTCAGTCAAGCCTCAACATGCCACAGTTTTGAGCCATGGAACACTTTTCATTCTGTACAGCCAAATCCCCATTTGCCACCCAATATGTGCAAATTGCCTCCTTGAGGACCTTGTGCCCTACATTCAGAATCATTGTACAATATCATAGGATATTTTGTTTTAGATATTTAACTTGATAATTTTTTTTCTTTGTTAGATTTTGATTTTTGTCCCTTTTGATATTTCAGTATGTATTTGAACGCATGAATAGTGCCTTCACCCATAAATTGTGGCACGTGAGGGAAGGAATCCTAGTATGTCTGCAGAACACCATCAACACGTAAGTATATATACTTATATTATTTTTATTACACAGTGATCAGTAGATTGGTTCTCTACAATTATGATAAAATCTGAATACTGATTTAAAATCGCAAATGACCTATTATTGAACAGTTTGTGCTTAGATAAGAGGGAACAGTCTCCTTTAGTCACTGTGTATAACGATCTGTAGGTGGCTCTCTTACAGACTGAGTCAAACTGCCAAATCTTACATAAATAATCGTAGATATAGATATGTTACAAATAAGTGGCTTATTTCATTCCAACAAAAAGATATATACTAAAAAATATATTTTTGAATAATTTTTTGTTTGTTTTATATACAACACAAAAATTGCAGTAATCATCTTCAATTGAAGTAGGGGTGGAGTTTGACCTTGCAGCAGCCCTGCATGTTAAACGTTATCCTCAAATGTTGACTTCACTCGCTGTTCACCGATTCTGGAGCCTTGTTTCTGTGATTTTTAAAGTGCCCTTGCCCCATGATCAATACATTTGATTTGTTTAAATATCACCAAAATATTGATTTTTCATATGCACCACTAATTTGCCTGCATTGTACTTCTAAAAAACCTTAATTTAGATCTTGGCTTTTCAATCATCCCGATGAAGCGCCCTGCAGAAAAGTAGTCTTATTATTTATTCAATACTATAATGTCCAGCAGACGAGGAAAAAAATTTTTTTATTCATACAGCCATCATAATGGATATTGAACTGGTGTAAATATAGTCCCGAGCTGGCAGTTGTTATTTTCTAGCTCAAGGGAGACAATCCATGTTTGTTTTTTTAGAACCTTTAATAAGAGGGCAGAGCTATGGCTTACACGAATACACACACAGAGAGGGGTGCAGCACTAACTTATTAGGTGCCTGAGTTGACAACTTTTGTCATTTCTCTTGTCCCCATTCTCTCTCTGGGACAAAGAAGTTGCTCTGTTCATGAAATGGAAGGTACACAAATTGGGTATAAAATAAATGCATTTTGTCTCATTCTTATTCAATTGAAATCTTTTTTACTAAGGTAAACTGCAACCCTGCAAACCTTACAATTCTAAAAATAAATAAATTGATGAATAACATGATTTGATCATGACTTTTGGTTAGAGGATGGACTAATTATTTATTTGCAAATAATCGATCACAGGCTTTATTTGACTGTTGATATTTTAATGCACTTGATGTGAATCAATTGCTGAATTTAGTCTGTTTTACTCAAGACTTTGAGAAATGTTCATGAAAATTCCTTTTTTGTCAGTATTCAATTCCATAAATGTCTTAATACATTGTTTTATAATAATATTGACTTTTTTCCTTCTCTCCATAGAGCTTTCTTAGAGCATATTTTGTGTTATATAAACTGATATCTTTATGATGTCATTGAATTTTTTGCATATTATTATTTGTATTATCCATCTGCTCAGATTGCATAATGGTTAGAAGATCTGCCTCCCAGACTGAGGTCCCAGGTTAGATTCTTGTTAGAAAGAAAGACTGTGGAAAACTCTTCATTTGGACAACTTTCCTGCCAAGGAGATGGTTGTAAAAACTTGAAAGAATAAAATCCTGGCCTCAATTAAGAACACTAAGCAGAAGCATGTAACAGAAACTAGAATTTCGTCATTGGATGTATATTCAAATGGCAGTTGTTTCTTCAGAGATGGACTTAATACTTCTACTTTATTTGTATTATCCAATGAGTTATAGAATGTTTCACTTTCATATTTTTGGAAAATGTTTTGTTTCAGATATGGTGCTCGGAGTCTTCAACTTAACAAAGCTGTCCCTTCTATTATTAAATTATTAGAGGATCAAAATGCCCAAGTAAGTATTTGTTTTTGGGAATATTTTAACTTTTATTTTTGATATTAAATTGGTTTAAGGCAGCATCTAGCCCAGAATGTTCTCTACACTCATTCTGGATTCTTTTGTAGATCAGTATTTATCCAATTTATTATAATTTAGATGATTGATAAGTTTTTCTTTCTTTTATTCAATTTGCTGGTTCATTTTGATTTTATTATACAGAGAAATCTTGAGTATCCAAACTAGATGGGCTGGTGATAATTGATAATTGATTGTTCAGATAACTGATCTGATAATAAAGAAATGAAGCCATACTGGGAAAGATAACAGAACTCTGAAATCTTGTTCAGAGAAATCAAATTTGGATTAGGTTTCTAAGTCCATGAGAAAATGTGATAAATTAGATAAAAGCTATTTTTCTCATTTTTCGGAAAAATGTTTTTTAAAAAACTTTTTTCATGTTTTGTTAGTTTTTTTTTTTTGCCAAGAAAATGTTATATTTTAAGAGAAATCTGTATGTGTGAGAGTTATGTTGATATGTTGACTTTTGTTTGTAAAATTACATGGTTGAATCCTAGTTTACGTAAAATGAAAGTAATTTCTATTAGCCTCAAAATGAACTAAGGCTTACAGTATTATCTCCCTTGTGTAGTTTGGCGATATAGACTTTAAACAGCAAAAAAAAAAACAAAAATCCCTACTTTATTTCCATACAAACCTTTTTCGTACACTTGCGCACTTCATATTAAAAACGGCACCCAAATAAGAACAATTCAATTTATTTAAAGCAATTAATTTGTATTTACTTCTGTTTCTCTCTCATGGGAGAGATAATCCTGTAAACATTTCTGTATCTTAAAGCTAATAGGATTATCTCCATCTTACAAACTGACGCTATAATTCTACCAATTATTCTTATGAAAGGTTTTTTGTGAGAAATTTATCCAACCAATTTCTTAATTTTAAGGTACGTGATGCTGCTATGAATACGCTTGTGGAGATTTACCGACACGTTGGTGAGAAGGTGCGTTGCGACTTAGCTAAGAAGGAGTTGCCACCTGGAAAGTAAGTGGAGGTTTATTTTTTATACTGGCTGAAGTACCCGTTCCGTCAAAAATGACGGCACATATGAAATTGATATTTTGATAAGACCTTACTATAACAACCCTAAAAATTAGATGAATTAGATTCAAAACACTTTGTTCAATGAGCAAAACTTATCAGCATACTGATTTGTGAAATCATCACCCCCACCCCCTTTCCTCTCTCTGAGGTGTTAGAGAATTAAAAAAAAAAGATGGATCATTTCTATATTAGTTATGCCTCTTTGGGCATCTTATATATATATATAAACATTAAAATAAGTAAAACTATGAAAAAATGTTAGCTTTTATTAAAAGTAAAAAAATGTTCTTAGTTGTATGAAAGGAGGTAGACAGGATGAAAGTCATAAGACCAGCTATCATTGATATTAAAAGCCCAATACAGCTTGTTGTAAGCCGGAGTTGTTCCATGTTGCCTTGTGGGACAGCCAGAGCTCTTCAAAATCACCATAGGGATGGATCCCCATGGGCATTTTATTCAGGCACAATAAAGAAGTACATCACATCTTGGATCTCAACAAATGCAAATGTGTTTCAAGTTGTTTTCTTCCCTGATGAGTTGGTATTATAGAGGAGATCTTTTTAGCTACATAACAAAGAAAAATTTTGGGGTTATGTGCAATAATTTCAAAATTTTGAAAGTGGAGTTAAACTTCGGACTCACTTTCTCCCCATTTATCAGAATGTACCTTGTGTTTCCAAGCACTTTGTGTGTGTGTGTATGTATGTGTGTGTGTGTGTGTGCGTGCAACATTAATTTGACTATAAAACCAAGTTTATAAATATTGGCCAATCAATTTATGACCACAATCATTGATTTTCCTGTTGAATTTCCTCACACTGTCATTCTAAGGAATGATTGGATGGATTCTAGGTTTATAAAATCAATCCTTGAATTCAACTTAATTGAATCATCATAAATAGCCTTTCTAAATTTTTGTATAATTATGCATTCAATGGTAAGGTTGCTGTTTTTTACTGTAGTTACTAAAAGGAAATATTCAATATTTCAGCCTTGTCTGATTGATCTCAGTGAAATTTTTGAAAATTTTACTCAATGTTATATGTATAAGGAAACTACGTTTTCAACTGTAATAAGCATATTTAGGACAAAGTGATTTGTCAATACAGCTGCACTGCCTTTATAATTTCAACTTGAATACATTCATGCTATGAAAAATTAACATTGATTTTCATCAATACTCACGAGTATGCCAAAGTTTTTTTTACTTAGCTCTGCCAAACTTCAAGATACCGTGTGAATAGTGGTTGGAATGCGTTTCAAGAGTTACTTCCCCTTGGCTATAAGACTTCACTGATACTTGGATTTCAAAGTTGACACTAGCCCTGAGATTTAGTATACAAGCTAAATATTTTGAATATATGCTGTTATTCAGTTGTTTTATATAGTATAATCTGCTTTTCTTTTGAACTATTTTAATGAAGCGAGTGAAACAATTTAAAGTCAGTGTATTAATTCATATATAAACGATGCTCAAATGTGTAATTTTACATGTCTGAACTGAGCTTTGAATTAAATTTATCGAATTGATTTTTCTCTGCTTTAGTTAATTGCAAAATTTCCCTTTTATATAAAGTAAGCTGTTTATATCATAGATTGAAAGAATTGTTTCAAAATTCAATTGATTCTTTTGGTATTTAGAACTTGATGGTATCATAATGAAATGAGAAGCATCTTGAAATCAGAAATTCATATCTGTTGCTTGACTATTCTGCTTATACTTATTGGTCATTCCACATCAAGTGGACCAATCACCCCCCCCCACTCCACTATCTCTAACTTTGCTCACAGGTTCTTTAGGGACTGAAATGAAGTCCTGATAGATTTTAGTCCCGTATATTCACTCATTCAGTCTCTATGGATCCAAAAGCAAGAACTACTTTGTTCTGTGTGAGCACATTATTTGTTCCATTTTCTACTAGCCACCATTCCATAATAGGAAGTTCTGTGCACAAAATTTCATTGGTATTTCCAGGAAGCCATTTTTAATTGATCATAACTGATGATCTGGCCCACCTTGTGAGCTCTGTCAGGCAAGGAAGAAAGTAGTCTCAATGTATTACAAAGTATCACTATTTTGATCTTTCTGGCTCTTCTAGATCCTGAGATATAAGGTCTCAAAAATGGTTTGAATAAAAAACAAAACAAAATAAAAAAAAATATGAACAAATGGTTGGGAAAGGCAGCACCATTCTCTATTTATAAAAAGACACTGAAAGGAGCAATGTTTAAAATACTTGGGGCTAGATTTTCCATTTTTGTTTCTGGATTCTTCCATAATTCAGTCAGTATTGGAAATGGGTGGCAGGTATAGCATATATCTACTTCTCAATTTCCAGTTTTTCTTTCTATGTTCAACGTTTTCTCGACATGGGATGGCCCATATTATTTTAAAGAAATCTTGTTAGTCATTCCAAGCATTAAATCTCAATTTTCTACTGCTTGAGAGGCTTGACTCCTTGAGGGGCCACTCCAACATTTTGTGAGATTCAATGAAAAAAAGAAAATTTCAAATTAGTAGACATGCACGATCATTTAATTTGTGAAAAAACGGCCCTTGAGGCTGAATTATTTACGTAACCCATGTATGTACAAATATTGTACAATGTCAATAAAAATGCAGTAGATGAATCATAATTTCTCAAGTTTTTTGGCACCCCTCCATTGCAAGGAGCTGGAGACATTTTCAAATAGCCATCTGGCTATACCTCTGTTGTATCACTTTGGTATTTATGATTTCTTTTAAATGGAACATTCCACCCTATGTCTGTGCTATTCTGGCATATAGTCTTATCTAAGAGTATCATAAATATTTATTTTTAGAATTTTCCCTTGTATTTGTGATAAATACTTGAATTGATGAGAATTGTGAATTTTCTTTTGGAAATTGGTGCTGTAATTAAATCTGGTACTCAATTAAAAATGTTAATCTTTGATAATGTTTCAAAGGTTCTTGGGCTCTGGCCATTTCTTTTGTAAGTATATTAGCTTGCTTGTTGCTTTTAGTTTTCTTCCAGAAGCAATATTCCTTTGCCTATTCCTAAGATTGTGTTCTCCTCAATGAAGACCACGTTTTTGTTTTGAAGTGACATTCATGTTTAACTTAATGAAAGATCCATTTATCAGAAATTAAACCCAAGGCCTTATGTCAGATAGGTAGATGATCCAACTTACAATCCATTTTACCTGTTGCTACAGTACCTTCTAATTAATTTGAAAAAAAACCCCAAATGAAACAAACTTTTTAAAAATATCAAATTAATCTAAACATTTAATGGATCGAAATCTAGAATCTGAACCGTAAAATTGATTTGTATCCGGGGCAGAAATTATCCTACTTTGTATTGAATGTTGTGCCAGGGTGTTAATTTTAATTTTTTGTACATTTCTTTTTTTCCTTTTTTATTTCACAAAATATGAATTTTTATTTTGATCAAAATTTGATTCAATTTAATCTAAAAATGGAACTTACATCCGAACATTGATTTCAATTGGAATCTTTCAAGGTTCCAATAGTTTGTGTATTCCAGTATTTCTGTCAACAAAACCGAGTGATTCACTACTTTTGAATAATTTTCTAATTTTCACTCGCATATATGCCTACACTTGATGTTAAAAATGGCATATGAATGAAAAAAAAATCTGAAAATCTTGAATTAACAATCTATTAATATTTGCACCTTTAAAAAAATTGACATCAACATCACCACAACATGTGACTTGTGGGGTTATTCAGTGTCTTTGCGCCTCTGACCCAAATCAATTTTTGGGTTTGGATTTTACTTTTGATCCCATTTTCCCATTATCAATTGCAGTATGAATGTTAATTCATCTAAATTTGGAATGTTAAATTTTCTAAAGTTTCAAGTCTGTTGAAAGAAATAGTCAGGGAATTGAGATCGAATACTTTTAAAAGGGGTCAAGTGGAGTACTGATGCCAAATTTCAAGTCTGTAGAGACAATGGTACGACTAGGATTGCTGGAACACACACATACAAACACATGCATACATATAAGAACAATAGAATTTAATTTTCCCTAGTTTTTGTTTTTGTTTTTTTTCCTCTATGGGTGAGGTCAAGGAACTTGGTAACATTTTAATCAAATGTGATCCAGTTTTTGAGGACATCTGTCAGGTTATAAATATTGTCTGTTTGGGTGGATGGGTTCATAAAGAAAAGACACTCACAGATAGAAATTAACTGTGTGGAATGTTATACTTTTCTCTTTTTATCCTGATGTTGAAATTAGTTACGTCTATCTACTGATATCAAACGTATGTTTGAATTTATAAATTTGTTTCTCTCAAGTAAACAAACAAGAAAAAATAGTAAGCATGTTTTGAAATCTCGTGTACCATTTCAGTCACACCTATCGTGAATTAAAAGCTTAGTTAATGGGTTAGTTGGTTGTAAACTTTAGATTTAGGATTAGTGTATATTGATAAGGATTAGGTATATTTTCTTCAAAGTTAGGAATTGATTGTTTATAAGTGATATTTTAATCTTTCTAATCTTTTAACAAGTATTTTCATTTGAATAACTTGGTTTTCAGTGCTTTCTCAAATGCTATCCACGTTGCATTTAGGTAGCACAACATTTTTGTAATGAAGCAAATGAGAAACCTTATCTTTTGACTGAGTTTTATCACTGATAACTAGTGTGTGAGCCAAGCCATACTTGAATACAGTCAAATCCTGTTTGATACACTGATTGTTGTGATCACCAAAGTAAAGCAACCTTGAGCCTGGTCAGTACCTAGACAGTTGAATGCCTTATACAGCTGGAGAGGCATTTCCTAGAGCCATGATCATCTCCATATTTGAGCTCCGTTTTGGGAGACTTCAGCATGGTCAAAGGAGCATGGGCATGGTACTTCATCCATATTAAGTGCACAGCTATTGTTAAGACTGTCACCCCAAGAATAAAATAGCCAGACTGAAACTGGAAAAAAGTTACCAATTATCAATCCATCATTATTTTTTTTTTTGTCTGACAATTATGTAAGTTGGACATTAAAAAGCATTGCTCTAGTATTCATGAAAATAAATACATGTATTTGATGGGAAACTTTAAAATTCTTTTGTCTGTAAAATTTTAGTCAGTCTATATTAAAATAAGTATTGCAGGACCAAGCCTTTAGGGGGGCTCCACCCACAGCCTTTTGTGGGGTATATCAAGTGCTCTTGGAAGCTTTCTGATTGTCACATGACCATAAGCAATTCATAGTTCACTTATGTGTTGAGCCAACTCTGCACTCGGGCAGAGAAAAATGGAAAGTTTTGTATGGAAATCAGTTCATAAGTGGGTTTCTTTCCAAACAAAAAGAAAACTGTTGTACTCAAATTGGTATGAGATTCCACTTAACTTTAATCTGGTATGATGTAGGCTAAAACATTTTATTTTGAATCCTTTGTAAACAATTATCTTGTTAGACTTGGTCTGGCTTTAGATTTTTTTTCTCAAACGGTTACATGTAAATTACTTTTTCTACGTGACATATTCATTAGTTAAGGATATGGGTTAAAAATTTGTAATTAATCCTTGTGCTGTGAAATCAAAAGGTGTTAGTGTCAATTGTATAAATAGTTGAGTCAAGAAAGAATACCATGTCAATATATAAGTTGACTTTTCAAGTCAAGTATTTTCTATAATGGATCATTTTAGTATATATAGACCCTATGAACTTGACACTCTTATGGGCATGATGTTGCTTTTTGTTGGAGTATTGACTTATTTAGCAAATATTAGATCAAACTTTAATTAACACCTTATTTTTAGGCTTGACTTATGTGCTGTCATATATAATGAGTATGAATAAAGATGCAAAGATTGATTGTATGAGTAGATATATCAATTAGATCACAGACTAATGATGGAAAAAGCATAAATTTTACACAAAAGGTTTAATTTTCAGCATAATCTCCTTCCTCATCAATGCATTTAATTTAGTGGTGAATGTCATTCGCGTTGATCAAACATAATGTTGTTGATATTTTGGATGAAAATTCAGCCAATTACTACATGTTGGGCTCTGGACTTATTGATCCACTGTTGTATGTAAGAGAGGGATCTTTTTAAAGATAGAAAGTGGGTCATTGGTGCTAAGTCAGCATTTTCTACTTCACATTAATTATTGATAGATATATATATATCATTAGAATTTGTTTATATCAATATATTTTTTTCATTTTCCAAACCTTGATCGTGGTGAATTGTATGGAGAATTGGTTTCTTTAGATTGAACTGAGTGGTTGGGCAATTGGTCAGTGCCCGAGGGCCCAAATCATCAAAAGGCCCAAGCAGCAAAAGTTGAGGGGCTGTTAACTCTTTTTGCCCAGGGGTCCAGATCACTATCAATCCACCCCTGCAGCAATCCCTAGACTTGATATGTAGGGAAAACTCTCCAGCAATTAGCCTGGTTTTCATTGTCTTGTTGCTCTTTTTTACCCCCCCCCCAAAGTAGAATAGGATGTGACGCTGTTGGTTTAATGTGGAGCACCCACCCACACGCAAGATGTATGGTGCAGGAACCTCTGTAAAAAGTTCTTTTTATTCCTCATTACTATTGTGTGAGGACATGAGAGCTCTTATCTTTTTCAGACAAAACCTGATCCCACTGGTCTAAATCATAGAGCAATGCCACGGGCATCACATCTGTTATTGTCTGGTCAGAAATTACCTCCCAAAATTTGGATGATCTGCAAGTTTCATTGTTGGCATATTATTGGATTGATTTCTGCATATGTTTTGAAGCAAATTGTGATATCTGATATTTCTTCGATTTCATTTTTGCTTGTTTTTTGATATATCAGGGAATCTGTGTAAAAAAAATTCCCCAGATATAGCCCCACCCCCATCTGAAAGTCATATTCCTATAAAAGATTTTTTTTCAAGTCAAAGTGGTGTAAAGTGAAGGAACTTTTACCATTAATTTATTGGGGAAAATTCCAAGACCCCCAAATTGTTTAGGATGGTATGTCAGACTGAGTCATCAGAGGTCATGGTGGTGAGAGGTGCAAAATTTTCATTTTTTTGCTTTTTTTCTCTTAGCTTTCCAAAACGTAATTTTTTTTTTTTTCAAGGAAAACTAAAATGTTTTAGTAGAAGAGTACATTGTTTGAAATGGTGGGTCAGTGATATTTTTATAAGCAAAATCGCTATCTTAAGTTGGAAGACTTCATGTTTATGGACACAGAACCAAGAAAATTACTCGGTTCATTATATAAGTAGTATACTAGAATTTGATTCTCATTGGAGATTTTCATTCAACATTCTTTTAATGTCACAGTAACATTTGCTTAAAAGAAATTTCATCAATAGTTTCGTTGGTAGATTTTTATTTCAAAATTTGTGCCAAGTTTTTTTAATTTAATTTTTCTTTTTACTTTGGTAAAACTGCTGCTATTCAAGATTTTTGTGTCCGCCCCCCTGTCTAATTACTATCTTAGTTTACCTACTTTCCATCAATTAAGTTCCATTGTACAGTGAGATCATGTCTAAGCCATGGCTTTATTATTCAGTGGGTTTTTGGCCAAGAGTACGTTGGTGCTTCGTCTTGTGGCCTCGTTGTCCATTCCTCCCTCTTAGTCACCTGTTGTTAATCATTCTGTCTTCCATTCTATCTACCAAACAAGCAAGCGAGCAACACTTGCGCTTGCCCGCTGCTTTGTCTGCTCTTGATTAGGCAATGCTTTTACTCAGGCACCAAAAATATTGTTGGAGAGTTTTCCTGCATATGTTGAACTGTTGTGAGGTTTGCTGCAATAATATTGGGACTAATATCATATTGGTGCCTCATCATATTTTGATATGCTTTAGAGAAGACATTAAGGTATTTGAAAGAAAAATAATGCATTATAAACATTTTTTTTTTTAAATTTTTTTTTTTTTTAGGTATGTCAGTTCTTTATTTTATTAGATGAAGTATTATAAATCTTTAATTTTCATGACTACATTTTACCATCTGCTTAATTTCTTTTTGACTGGGTAAACTGTGTTGATCAGAAATAAAGGATAATTTCAATCCTCACCGTAGATTTATTCTTCATTTCTGATTGATTTATAGCCAGAGGGAAACCGGTCTGAGTAAAAGTTACGATAAAAAGCAACTAAAGAATTTGGCTGAAGATGAAAAGTAGTCATAAAAATTCATAATGATTGTCAGTGATATTAATGAATATATTTCAGATTGGTACTTCTCAAAATTTTGCACCATTCCCACTCACTGTCATTAATACAATAAGTACTAAGACCAGATATTAGTCTTCAGTTGTAATCTAACAATAACTAAACATAGAAACAAATAAAGACCAAAAAAATCATCAAAAATATGCACATAATCTATACTTTTACGATGTTTATTACAAGAAAAAGAAAATACTAAAATGTAACACAAATGAAATTTAATTTGAAATAATTAGTGAATAGCATTGAGCCATTTTTACAAGCACCAGAAGGAAATTCACTTTTGTGTAGAGATGAAAAAACACTACTCATAATCCTTTAAAAAAAAAAAGATTTTCAAATATTTGTCAGCCCCCACCCCACCAATATTTACGAGCCCCTCACTTTGAGAAGCCCTGTTTTAGCTGAATTTTTGCTTGCTTTAAAACTTTTTCAAGATCATTATTCTATTTAGTAAAATCAAGCCATGTAAAAGTGGCATTTTATATATGAATTCATTAGAAAGTGTGAGACTTATTAGAATTGCTTATATTGAACAAATGCCTCTTTAATAAAGTATAAATATGCAAAAGTATATAAAATTTCATTTATTATAACTCAACTGACCTTCAAGAACAAGAGATTTGTTAGATAAGCGCTGGATGACTTTTCTCACTAGTTGATAAAAGGGCTTCTGTCTATTTTGATATCTTGTGTTCAGTGGTATAGCTGAGAAAAGAGTGGGTGGCTATTTGAAAATGCCCCCAGTCCCTCAATGGAGGATGGGCCCTCAAAAGCTTTGTAATTCATATACTACATAACATACCATCATAATATACAATGACAAAGATATATTTGTACGTACATGAATTGTATAAATAATTGTTCAACCTTTGAGATTGTTTTTAACAATCATTTGATAGTGCATGTCTATTTATTGCAATTTTATTTTCCTTGGCAAATCTCTCTAAATGTTGGAGGGGACCCCCCCCCCCAGCTGTGCCTCTGTTCCCATTCATTGCTGCTTTTGTCTATTTGACCTGTGAAAATAAAATCTGAATATTTTTCTAAACGGCAGCTTCTAGCCTAAAAACTGACATCCAGAAATGGAAAAATAAAACACTGTTTACATATTGTGAATGATAAAACAGTCTTTTATTTAACCTGTTATCAATTACATTCTTTTAGGAAAGAAATCTTGTTTTAAAATCCAGTGTGAGAAAACTTTTGACCATACTGACCAAATTTAAGGGAGTGAAAATTAACATTCTTCTACCCCGATATGAAATCATGACCAACTGAATGGTTGGCAGGTCTCTTCACAGCAGAGCTAACAGCCTTATATATCTGAGAAAATTTGTTAGAAATACACAATGGCCTTTTTTATTCAAATACATCTATCGTATTGTATTTCTATAATTTTTTTTCATTCATTTTATATATATATATATATATATATATATATATATATATATATATAATATATATATATGATACAAAAGTTTCAGTAATCGTCCTCAGTAGGAGTGGTGTTTGACCCTGCAGCTGGTCTTGTCTCTCCTGATTTTACTGGTAGAATTAAGATTGGCCGAAGTGTAGCTGGGGGTGGCGACTGTTCCCCAATGTAAGTGTGAAGGAGGTGCAAAATTTCTTCTTGATCATGATGCCTGTCATTTTATAACTATGCATGCCCCTAGGATATAGCACAATTACCCCCTTAGGGTAATGTCTATGCCCTCTGGGTGCTGAAAACCCTTGTTACATCACTAGCCAAGTGATTTAGGTATTGCAATTCATCAAATGATCATGTCCCTATATATTTAGAGATAATTACTTGATCTAAACCTTCTACATCTGTGATTCTCAAGCTTTCTACATCTTTGATGCTCCTTTTGTCATTGAACCTTGCCTCTATGTCCCACCCCCTCCCCTTGCATCTTTAACCAAATCATTTGTTTGAAATGTGTACTGCAAATATGTGTTGAAAATATTGGTATATGTTTATCACTATATGATGCCAACATTTGTTGATGATATTCCCCAAATAATTAGAAAAATTCTTACTTTTTCCCTGCAAGCTCACGCCCATCTCCTTTGCAATTCCTCACGCCCTTCCTGGTTAAGGACCACTGATTCACATTAATTTCATTTATAGTATCAAATATTAATGTTTTGAATAATTTCATCACTGTATGCTGGGTGAATATAATACATAATTAGCTCTAAATGAACAGTTTTGTTGGCTAGCTACTTCTTGGTGTCAACCCACACAGATCTTAAGATACCAAAAACTACTTTTATACTAAGGATTCTGCTCAAAACGATTTATAAGATGTTGATGATATGAAAGAAAAATTTGGTTGAATGTGATCCATCTTCATACTGACATGTTGAAAATGATTCATTTCTGAAGTCATGAAAGATTAGCTTCTATTTTGTCATTTTTTGCTTTTTTCTTATAGTTATGATTTAAAAAAAAAAACCAAAAACTTCAATTTCAGATGGGTTTTTTCCTTTTCTCACTTCAGGTTGACCCAGTTGAATCAAAGGTTCGACGATGTGAAAAAATCGGGTAATATGCTCCCAACTGCAGATGTAGGTACGTACACCTTTGTCTTTTTTTTAACACTTACTCCTTTTTATATCATTCCATATGTTTACATCTTGGCTTCTGGATATTTTGTATTGAGAGCTAGTGTTGGCAGACTTGGAGATCATCCAACATTTAGTTCAACTACTCTATATTATTAACAAGATTTTGAGATGAAATCATTGTAATCTATCACCAGTAATAGGTCAGCATAGATTGAAATGCTTGGAGAAAGTAGTCTTGCCTCATCAAGCACATCTTCTATCTGGTAATGTATATCAAAGGATATGGGGAAAATTTACTTTCTTTTTATGTGCACATACAGGAAAGGGAGAAAAAAAAAGGTAAACTATACAGAATCAAGTTATGTGTGATGACTTGTTAGATTTAATAGGATCTGATTAGTATATAAATCATAATTTCCAGTTTGATGAGTTTTAATTATGTACAAAATGAAATATTTTAGTATCTTTGGTATTCCAAAAAATAAACCGTGGATTATAACTCTATATCAGGTTTGTACAAAGGATGTATATTTTTGCTAAGCATCATGTTCAAAACTTTAATTCCTGAAAAACACGGATAGGATGATCTTAGATTGCAGGTCTCTTATGTCCATTATAATTCTAACTCTTATTCTCTCTTCATGTTAAACTCATCAAAGGAAAACTTACAACTAATTCCATATAAAGAAATGTTTTTTTTAGTCATTTATGACTCACATAGGTGCTGCAAGATAAAACATTTTCTCTTTTACTGACAGATTATATTTGAGTTATTTACATTTTTTTTAATCAAATTTGAAATTATTCAGATTTACTTGCATTGTAAAAAGAAAAAAAAAGAAAGTAAAACTTGAAACCTTCCTGAATATTTGGTTCAACTGGTTGCGTTGTACTATGTAGTCATTTATGTAAAGTATATTTAATGTTGATAGCTACCAAGCTGTAGGTGAGGTAGCTCTACTCAAATGCGTATATTGGTTAAAGAACTGCCCTCCTGCCTCAAACATTCAAAGATAGAAGCAAATGGTTTTCACCAATCGATAAATTAATTGAAAAATGACCTGTCTGTGCCGTCACATTTTTTGAAACTTAGAAACTGATGAAGAAATAAGCCGATGGCGATTGTGGTGGTCTTTAGTAGTTAAGGAATTTTGTTTTTCTGAAGCAAGTCATTTTAATATATAAAATGTTCCCTGAGCAATTGTCCCTGAAACTCTAAATGTTAATGACCTTTCTCAATGTTACGGACAGTTGGTTTCTCTGAATTTATCTCCTTGCCAATATGAATTATGATACAGGAAGATAATGTTTTATTGCTTTAGTATTCTTATCTGAAATTGTATATTTAAGATTTTAAAATATTTCTGAACATATATGCCTATCCTTGCTTTTTGTATATAACATAATTTTATAATAAGCAAGTTTGTATTCAACTTTGGGATTCCGCTATTGATTAATCGTAGAAAATAGTTTCAGCAACTTCCTGCTACAGTAATACCTTGGTTTGTGCTCTAGATATATTCTTTGAAAATTCAGTGCTAAACGAAACATCATTATAAAGGGTCATTATAACATAGCATATATAGAGATAGGAACTTGAAAGGGTATTTTTAACATTAATGTTTGTCACCCAGGCCTTCTGGTTTGATTTCCAAATTACAAACACTTGCATTTCTGGTTTTGCGTTCAATGGTTGTGGTCTTTATGAATAGTGAACGACTGTTGGTTTCAGTTTGAAGTCTCTTGGAACATCACTGCCAAATATTTGTTTATGATGTACGGTCAAATCTCGTTTGGCACACCAAAGTTGAGCAATGTTGAACTTGGTCATTTCCTAAATGGGTGACTGTCTTCAAAATACTACGTGTCATGAGCAACTGAGGATCAATCTTTGGTGGTGTCATACATGAAGACTTTAAAAATGGTACTAAATGACTATCTGCTGAAGAGAAGACTTGAGGGTAAGTGGTTGTTCACTCACAGATAGGGATAAGTGCGACTACATCTGAAAGGATTGTAGCCTGGCAGCTAGACTTGTCCTTTCTGGCCTTTAACCAAGAAACTTTATTTTCTTTCAAGAAGAAGAAAGTGTGGGGTGACATTCTTCTCCAGAAAAGGCCTACATACTTGCTCGATGACGCTCTGAAGAACCTAGGGAAACTCTTTGGCTGCTTGGATGTCTGTTCTTGCAGTTTCACCAGAGATATGGATGCTGTTTAGATTATGTTGCTGTAAGAATCTTTCAAACCAAACTCTGCTAGCTGTAAATGTTTTTGAATTAGCTCTGCCTTCTTGTCAGTGTCTGAACATGCTTCTTCTGTCATATGTTGGCTTGATGACATTTATGCGTTTCTTTTTGCCGTTAACATACATGTAAACTTAATTATTATTATGATGTTTGTAGTTTTATCCTATTGAAAATATTGTACTTGCTAAATATGAGAGGTTCTTGATCCTCAACAAAATGGAATGGATTAATGCTGCATATTACATCTGGTAATTTTGCAAAACTGGTGAAACATTAGTAGGTGTCTATGGATATCGCTACATGATGAATTATGTATATATGTGGTTATTCTCATACACCTGGCACATCAACTAAAGTATACAGTTATTTTGGAGACTTTCTATGAAGTTATTTTTTTATCAATATTTTTTAGATTTTATGTTACTAAATTTTATGAAAAATGTTTGGAAAAGACTGCTATAGCGAATTGGCACTAAACGGGATATTACTTTTTACTTATTTACACGGTAAGTAGTTCATTATTTAGGCATTTTGCAAAAATAAGTTTACAGGAAATAATTGGGATTGATACACAAATCTAGACTTTTCAAAATTTTTTTCATACAAAATCTTCAAAGTAGACATTTAGATTAGTATTTAACTCTTAAATTCATGATCGGCTTCATACTGCACCTAAGCACAGTGTAACTCTTTAATTAATAGATTTTTAAAAAAATGGAACACTTTTGCAAAATTGAATTTCTAAAAAATCAGCCAGAGGGCAAGGAAGTATCTTCAATCAGAAGTTATTCCCTTGATTTAAGATTTAAATTTTTACATACGAATTCGTGAGTTAAAAAGTAGGATGAAAATTATTTGTCTGTATCCCTCAGAATTGGAAGCAAATGCCATTAGAATTTATATTAGATCCCAACCTGAATATGACTATAATAAGACCGATTATGCTAGATTATACATGCTATTAAGGTGGTAAATGCTACCAGATACTTAAATGATGTTGTCAAGATGTGTGTCCCCTTGCTTAAGATCACAAATTGTTGTAAAATAAATCCACCATGGCTCAATGTGAAAGTTGAGATGTGAGTGAAAAGGAAATATTACATGTGGAAGAGGTATCTAAAATGCAGAACACATATTAGGTATTGAGAGTATGTGAAATGAAGGAATGCAGTAAATAAGAAATTATGAATTGCCATGAAGCAATGTGAGAAATATCTTTGTGAGAGAATTAAGGAAAATCTGAAGGGTTTCTTCATGCATATTGACACTAAGACACAGACTGGAGGAACAATTTCTAAGCTTAAAACATGAAGGCTGTGATATAAATGTTCTGTTTATGATTCATATATTTTATCTTGAGTTCCCTTTAGTCACAATAGTTGAATGGTATCATTTTGGTTCAAAAAGATATATTTGCTTTGGTCAAACTGTAAATTTTAACTTCATATTATTTTTCTGATTTATTAAAATAACTTGATATCCTATGTAACAGTTGAATTATCACCTGAAAGTTTGAGAAAGTTGACAAAAATATCTCTTCCATTTGCTCTTAGTAGGTAAGAAATGATCGCAATGTACAGATTGATGGTTGGTCTCTTGTGGTCTGTACAGGTATTGATGTACTGAATAATTTGATTCATATGATCTGCATGCACTAGAACAGTGATTCTCAAAGTGGGTGGTTCTATTCCCTTGGGGGCATTGGAGGGCAAGGGGGAAAGAATACTTATCAATACCACCTACACAATCATATGTTTGAAAAGCCATTTGATGTTCAAATATTTTCTGTTTTATAAAACGAAATGCTTGAATAAAAGAATTATTAGAATGTAATTTTCACTGTGTTATTTGACTGACCTTTATGATGGGGTGGGGTGTGGATGAGTTGTGGATGGAATATATCCTCTAAAAAAAAAAGAAAGTAGGGGGATGGCAATCTGAAAAAGTTTGGGAAACCTTGTGCTAGAATAACACTGTTATTAAATGAGAAATGAGGTTGGAGATTGGCCGCTATCTTAATATTATTTTTTAATCTATAATGTGTTCAAGTTTTAGTTTTTATTTCTTTTTAATTTCAACTTCCTTTGTCTCCCCTATACACAGGAAAAGACCCTTTTCTTTCTCCCATCATTTCTATGGGGGCAAAGTTATTGAAATCCCTTGCTTTTCTCTGCGTGGCACTCATGAAAACCCCCCCAAGAATCTGTGGTAGTGGTAGCTGCAGGAGGAGGAGAAAGAGCAAGTGGTCTTTCTTTGAGTTTATTGGTTCTCGTATTTGTAAAATATCATGGGAATATTCTGCAAAAATTATTTTCAATATAGATTGTAAATGGATATTTTTGGCCTTTTTTAAAATACAAAATTATGACATCATAGCACTTGATTTCTCAATGACATCATGCCTTTTCTTTCCTTCCTAAATCTGTAGTTAAACATAACTGGGGTAGACTGACCAACCGACAAGTGTCTTATTGAGATGTGTGGACACGTATATAAAAAGAAAAAAAAAAACTATCCTTTCCTGATTCTGCTGACCCAATCAAACAATTTCTTCTTTTATAGTAGCCAAATAAGTTTTACAACCTTCGTAGCTGCTCTCTTGTTAGGATTCTCTTTGCTTTGTTGTTAGTGAATCAGTCTTTAAGAAAACAAAGGCCACTAGTGTTTTGTTTTTTGTTTTTTTTAGTCACACATAATGTATTCTTACCTCTGATTGTAGTACTTAGTCATTACAAATTAGAATCCTGGGTTTGTTGCATTTAAAGAAACACTGAGTCTGCTTTATACCTGGAGAGAGATAACACTTGAATGTTTGTGTAAGCAGAACCAAAGAAACTTCTGATCTATTACGGGGTTCCATGTTTGACAAAGGGATAGCATTTTGTTCTTACAAAGAAAATAATTGTACTTCTCTACTAATGAAACAGTTGATTGTTAACTGTTTTCAATGCAAGAGGTGAAGGTGTCTCTGTTTGCATATTTCCTTTACTTCAGTCAACGTAGTTGGAGAGATATATATATTACCCCGAGTCTTTCCGTTTGACTATCCATAAGCTATCTCTAAACATTCTTATTTGAATTTTATGCAAAGGTGTTCCGTGGAGTAAGGAAGAAGTGATTAATTTCGGTGTGGATTTATGATTTTGTTTTCGATCGAGATAATTTTCTAATTTTTTCCAAACCCATATATATTTGCTCATGTCTGTCCACACAATATCTCCAAAAGTTCTCACTTGGCAAATTCACTTTCGGTATGTCTGCCCATCAGTCAGTTGGTCAGTACTAGAGATGCTCGTGCATCAAAAAATGAAGTTGTTTACAAATGAATGCCTTCGGTACCCCTTTACATTTTTAAACATTACTTAAAACTTAAATAGTCATCTTTGTTATTGTTTGCTTATATAGGTTCTTAGGTTTACAAATATGTGATACTAGTTTGGACTTGTTGTACTTTTAATCATCTTGGCTTATTGTTGTTTATCTATTTCTGTATGTTAATTTTTTTTCATCTCTGGATGTAATTATTGATTCTATTCTTGGCTTTAGGCCAAATTTGTGTGTATCCTAAGGCTTATCTTGTGTGTATTTTACCTTCTCTAAACATCTGGCTTGATCTCTCTCAATGTAAGAAATCATTCATTGGAGAATGCCTCCTTCTTAATGTCACTTGGTGTTTATTTTTCTACTTTTATCATTTCTTCGATTCATCTTATCAATATCAACTAAATTATGCTATCTGCTAGTAAGTGGAGCAGAGCTGTTTGCTCAAGCATTTTATTGAGACATTGTACAATGGTTTTCTAATTTAAAGGTAGGGAAAAATATGAAGGAAAATAATCTAGAATAGTACAAATTTTTTGTTTTTATTCCAGGTGCTTTTTATTGTAGATTTATTCACTTTCCGAAGCATTTTATAAGTTCACCCTCACTTGCATGAAGCAAGTAAAAACCTGTTGGAGAGGACAAAAATAAGCATCTTTACTTATTATTTATTATTTTAGAATAGTTGATTCTTGGTTGGACTGCTTTGAAAAAACAACAAATTTTTGTCTTCATTCTGTTTTAAAACAATTCCAGTTAGCCCCCCTATTGGCTGTATATGTGTGCAAAATTCACCTTTGGCTTCCACTTTTTAGGGGGGGTTAAGAAATTGCAGAATTTCGATTCAAACATACGTAGTATATTTTTAGATTATATTTCAGATTATTTTCTGGATAATTTAGATTTTTATAATTTGTTTTTTTGGTCTTTTTTTTTAATTGAAAAAACCGAATTGACAAATTTGGCCCTGTCCAGCAGTACCATAGAACAGGCAACAGACATTCAGTATTTTTTCTAATTTCATTTAATTTAATGTTACATTTTAAATGAGGTGAATGAACTTGGCTCTTTCCAAGTATATAGTATAAAACCTACTTTATACAAGAAGTATAGATATAAGCAAAGTATCTTTTTGTAAACCTGGAATATATTTGGATTTTTGATCCAATCAAAGAATTTTTCAATTTCATCGTGACATCTCTCAACAATTTTGTAATCAAACTTCTTTTATACAGTGTGTGGGTTGATCTGTCTCATGGAAAAGGGAGTATGACACTTTAATTTCTCAGTTTTATTTCTCTCCCTTCCTCCAGCCAGTCACAAATGCACCCCCCCACCAACATGGTAACCTCCAATGTAAAAGGTGGAAAAGGCATAGGCAAGACTTCTTAAGAGATTACTTGGCTTGTTAAAAGTCCAACTATTTATGATTAATCCTCCATAATTAAAGTCGTCATTTTTGACGATATGGATATTGGTTACCATATAAAGTTCTAGTGTCCTGTCTATTCTGGATGAGATTCCTCATTTGATAATTATTAAACTGAGATCTCTACAATTTGATAGTCTATCAGTTTGTAATTAATCTCTATTGCAAACGTGTCCTGACTTGGTTGCTTTAAATCACCCTGGCTGGAGACACACACCATAAATACCATAATATTTTATTTTGTGCTTTTTTTCTTAGGGTAGTCACACCATAAATACCATTATGTTATTTTGTGTTTTTATTTTACGGTATGTAGCACACCAGTCACCCTTCACCATTATTATCACTTAAATTGCTTTTTCATATCTGACCTGTTTTTTCTTAGCATATGACTCTGTTCTTCAGCTTTACTGAAAGAATGTTATTTCATAAAACTTCTTTCGATAGATTTTCTTGTGGTAATAATCGTAAAGATAATGGGCTTTCTCTTTTGTAATTAATATATTTCACTTGTATCTGGAAGTTGTGTAGGGTCGTCTTCCTTTTCATCAAGTTTTTTCTATTAACAATTGATTCTTTTCCTTCCTGATTTCCTATCCAAATCTGTGTCTATTAACCCAGAATAACGTTGTTTGAATGATCTGTCATCCGCAACAGAGTATTTATTCTTCATTGGAGGTTGGTAGGTTGTGTGGTGTAGTGGGCACCACATACACAGCAAGTGTTGTTGTTGTTTTGTTCTGCTGACAGAGCTCTACCTCCCTCGTAGGTAAATAGGCTAAGCTGCTTGTCTTGCTTATCAGTTCATCCAGGTATGGCCTCACCACACTACTCCAGGTGAGATGGAATACCAGCAGGAGGACAGCAGCTTCACTTGAGGACACCACTTGTAGGCTGCTGGCTACTACTCCACCACCACCACTTGGACTACGTATTATTGTCTTCTAATGATAAGAAAGTTTTCTTTCACATCATATCCCTGTCATCGGCAAATGAGACCTCCCTGGTGTGACATGTATCGTGCTGTTAGTACTCTTACGCTGACTAAAGAGAAAAGATCATTTTTTCATCATTCCTATTTTATATAGTTCAATATTTACAATGGTTTTGAATGTTAGGTTTGAAACAGAAAAAAGCATGCTCGCTTTCATTGATGACACATGTTTAG
The DNA here is from genome assembly GCA_963457665.1 of Thysanoteuthis rhombus. NCBI lineage: Eukaryota > Metazoa > Mollusca > Cephalopoda > Oegopsida > Thysanoteuthidae > Thysanoteuthis > Thysanoteuthis major. Next base: position 69,695,663 of record OY735205.1, on the reverse strand, counting down.
TGTGTAAATCTATAGATACTACACACGAACAAAGGAAAATCCCTATGTTCTATTCAATGATATCTGGAATGCGTACTGTCTTTCCCGCTGTGTGTTAACAGCTGAAACTCGAGTGACCAAAACAATTTCGAAGGAATTATTTGAAATACCATGAAAATGTATCGGCATTATAGACCTGGTGATTTATGGTCATCACCGTTGATGAATTACAAATCACCTTTTGATGATTTTGAGGATCTTTATGAAGAACTTGAAGATGATATTGTTGATGAGGATGATCCTGGAGAATATCCACCTGTGTTCTGTAAGTTTCTTTGAAAATTTTTATTTTATTAAACTTCTTTCTAGCTTGCTTTGTAGCTGAAATAGTAATGCATTTTCTACCGGTACCAGAGACCAGTGTTCAAGCCCAGTCTAAAGCCAAGATTTTGAATGCTGACTTCGTAGGTGGGATGGTCTTCTCTCCTTTGGAGATTAATGTATCGCAATTTCCCTTGCACTGTTCCATCTCCATGTAGTGTCCTAGTAAGCTAAGCTTAGTAAATATAATATTGGAATTTTTCAAATTCTTTTTCAATCTTTGTTTCTGTGTTATTTAGGTCAGTTGAGATTTTCAAACAATCATAAAATCATGGTGTAACTTGAATTTCATAAAATAATTTTGTATATTAAAATAGCATAATTTCTTTACTTTTTACCTGAAGATTGTAGTATATAGGCCTTATTTGATTCTTAATTTGTGAAATAAGTGTCATTTTTGTATGAAGTTATTAGATGCACCAATTGCTGTCATTGACTGACGTACTGAAATGTGAGTTACGTCCCTTGCTTAGTGTTGCCAATTTAGATGTTTTGGGTTGTCTAGATGTCGGATTTCTATTTGATTTATTGTAATGAAGTGATTGATATTTTTATCTACTTTATTGTAATTAATATTTTAATATTTCGATGAAATTAATGTTGAATATTAAAGACACGTTTAACTTATTAATGATATGTAAAATTTCCTTGATTTTAGTTGTATACCTGAGTCTGTTTTAAGATGTTTTTAGACATTTTTTTGATGTAAACTTCAAAATTAAAGTTAACAACAATGCTTTGCTAGATCTACATATAAGAAAAGAACTAGTGCATCTATGGTCTTACTTTCAGACTTGTTTTTTTTCAATCAAACCTTGCTTATTAAGAGCTATAAGATTGAAGATCAGTTCAGATTCTGTCATGAGAATTGAAGTGTTAAGAACTAGCTGAATCGTTTTTGCTTTTAAATGTATTGTCTTTAGTTGATATGAAATGTTATTTTTCAAAATCGAAATTGCTTAGTTTTCATAATTCTTAAATATGAAGTTTCTGTTTGTTCTATCCTCCCACCCACACTTACCTTATTGAGGTATCCCAAAATTAAGATATGTAAATATTATTTTTTCTATTTTTCAATCAGAAAAATGTCACATCTTGATTCCATAAGTCAGTGGTATTTGAATTTTGCTATTGTAGCTCTCTTCTAACCTTGACCAATTTTCATTAGAAATGTTTTAAATATCAGATTATTCAGTTTATTGTCTTCATTACCATATACATTTCATGATGAAACTAGAAAGTACACAGTGCCAATGCAGTGCACTTGTTCAATCTAGTACAATTCTAGGATTTACCCCCAAATTTTATCACATCACCTTCACTTGGGGCCTCCATTCCACAAAATTTCATTGAAATCCATTGAGAACTTTCAGAGATATTGTGTGAACAGACAGGGATAATACATATACCTCTCCAACTTTGTTGGCAGAGGCAAAACAATAAAACTTACAAAAAATGTAAAGCACATTATTTTTGCAATGTTTTGTTTCATTAATGTATCAGTCCTGTCATTTAGAAATGTTGAATATTAAGTTTTTTCATGGCAAAAATTAAAAATATATAAAAAGGTTTTCAAACCATTGAATTCTTAATATTTATTCACATAATGTTTTGTCTGATCCATTCTATGGCATTTTTCTCTATTTTGTGTGAATAAAATAAGCAGTATGGAGTTCAGTTGCCCGAAAAACTCCTTAAATGTTAATGACCCTTAAAATTAGAGACTATCTATAAATAAATGTTTCATTATTCTTAGAACTTACTGAATTCTATGAATGTATTATGTTGAAGGTATGTGATTCAATTTATGATAAAAATAATTCAGGGTTATTGGTTGCCTGAACGAGTGAAAAAGAAAAAAAAAAGATTTAAAAATGGTAAATGACAGGAGGCTTTCAGAGGTATAACTAGAGATTTCGAGGCCCAGGGAAGTTGGCTTCTTGATAAATGACAGGAAGGATTTGAATTATACTGCAATTATTTCTATTCAGAAATTATAAATAATTGACTACATATTCAATATATGCAGAAACTATGATGAAATTATACTTTTGTGCTAAATATTTTCATTAAATTAGTTAAGTATAAAAAAATATCTATTGGTTAAAAAATGACAAAGGATTTTTCAGAAGTACTTTCAATTGATAATGATAATGATAATGTATTTGAATAACTAAGTCTCGGATGGTGCACCATTTGATGCTAAGTTTGGTTAGAACTTAATTGAAACCATCCATTACAAAATCCTTTTATTTCTTTGTGTTGTTATACCTTAAAATCTAGGATTTGTTATGTGAAGGATTGGATTCATCTTTTTGAAGGGCATTACTCTGTAATGGTTAAAATCAAATATTTCATGTCCATAACAATCTGAAAAAAATTGTAATCTTTAATAAAACCTGACTAAACTTGTTTCTTAATATAATTAGAATTTTATCAAAATTTAATTGCTGTAAAACTCAAAGTATGATTTATTTAGGATAAATTTATATTCAAATAACCAATTTTCATCACTACCATACTTTTAAAATAACTAGTTTCATCATCATCATCATCAGTATTTTATTGTCTGTCTTTGGACATAGAACTTCCCCAGAATTCGCCAGATTTCTTTATCATGGGCTTTGCAGAGCCAGTACTTCTCTAGTTTGTCTTAACTTCTTATATTCTGCTGGCCTCGGTTTCACATGTGATCTCTTGGGATCCAGCTTATGAATTGTAATGTCCAGTGTTTGTTTGCAGCATTAATTAAATATGCTTGTCGTTAGTCATAAGAATTTCCTTTACTAATTATTCTTATATTTTAATGACAATCTGATTGTCTGATATTCCTGAAAAATCTGATTATACATCAAGGAATTTTCTTATTTTGATCAGTTTACTTTGTTCAATTAATTCCTCATTTTTTTCTAATTTGTGTATGAGAAGTCCAAAATCTATGGGTCAACTTAGTGATCCTTGCAAGTCTGATTTAGACCAGGACTTAATTCTTAGAAATTTTTATGACCACCCCCTTGCCAGGATGTAAGTCACCTCCACCCTAATCACACTGCTAAGAGTACTTTATTAGCTACTGAGTGCACAGGGATATTTGTCCCAATGAAGTGTTTTTTACAGTCTTTGCTCATCATGAGAATTGAACCTGGGATCCTCAGTGGGTAAGGCAAATGTATTAAACATTAAGCTATATTAGCGGAGACTTTTTTAAAAAAAATTTTCTAACAGAAATTTAAAAAAAAATGAAAATATTAATTCTTTGCGTATTTGGAACATTTTCTACCTTATTCGATTTCTCGAAGTTTCAGTTGAGCATCAATTGTTTCTACAGATTTGCAAATCAAGGCCTCAGAGAGGAATTTCATAAGGTGGTGCAAGGCTGTTCCAAATTCTCATGCTGCATGAACACCCTTGTCATTTAGCCATTGTGTTCTTGTCTGCTATAACTCTTAGCACGCCATATTTTATCTACCAGCTGGTAAACGATAGTCAAAATATTTTATCAATTAAAATAAACTCTTGGATCTCTCTGGCCACCATTTGGGTCCCGATACAATGCACCAGCTGCACCCCCCTCTCAAAGGTCCTGTTTGCAATACAATTTCTTCTGTCATTTGAACAGTTTAGTAAATTGAACTTCTCCTTTCCTAAAATGTACTTTTTGTTTTAATACTTGTTCTATTCTTCAAGGTGAATATTTTTAATTAAGAAATGAATATCCTTCATTAGAGATGGGTAAAATGTTTGGCTAGTTCTCTCCTCAGTTTTTTTTCATAAGATTATTGTAGTTTTAGTTTCTTTAAGCTAAATGAAAATTCTTAATTAGGATTTAAGTCTAGACTAATTTTATTTATTTATTTATTTTTTTTACTTACTGTAATTTTAGTCGGCAAAGACAATACATGTAATGACCCATCAGTATTAGTAAGTTGGCGCCTGTCTACAATGTGTCATGTTTGTTCTGTTGAAGTAGAACAACCCCTCCCTCCACACTTCTTCTGTGTCTGTAGTTTAGAGTTTTCTTATTTATTTTCTTATTTATTTTCTTAATATCTTGCATATGTCACTTGTGACATTGTTTCTTTTCTCAACAACCAACCAAAATAAGTTTCAATGCGCAACTCTGGTGAAAGCTTACGTTTGGTGGAAGTCTTTGCATATTTCTTCTGAATCACAGTTTGTAGTGTTCAACTTTGTATAATTCCTTTTCATATCTTTTTGTGGTTTTGTGTATGGATGTATGTGTGTATGTATGTATATATATATATATATATGTGTGTGTATCAAAAAAATTGGGACAGAAATCACCTGATGCGTGTCTCTTTGTTCAAATATTTATCAAAGTGGTGGATTTTTTATAGTTTTAATCTAATTACTTTTAAATCAAAACTAGAAAATAACCGACCACTCTTGATAAATAGTTGAACCAAGGAACCTGTGCCGGCTTATTTCTCCTCCTGATTTTCAATATATTTTCAGTATAATTATGCAATTAATATATTGAGCATTATTAATGAAAATAATTAAATTTAGAAATTCAACTGCTCTATTTTGTTCATCAAAATTATGTTTGAATAAAGTATTTTTGATATTAAAGATACCCTTCCTTGATATTTAGTGGCACATCCTTTTGAAATGACTTCTATTAAATGTTTTTTGTTGCCATTTATAAGCGTTTTGAACTTGAAAGCTGGTAGTTTATCCCACTCTTCTTTTGCAATTTCTTTGACTTCTTGAATGTTTTGAGTTGAAACCATGATTCCAGATTTCTGCTCTCTCCAAAAATTTTCAATGGGTTTGAAATTAGAATTCATATAATATAAGAAGGAATACCTGGACAAACCACAATGCTTGAAAATGGAGCCTTTTGACAATGCTTGTCAGTGATTTGTTAATTGACTACTGAATTGACAATGGAATGAAGTTTACGAGTTAAAGAGTACTGTACTTGCACTTAAGCAGAGGATCCATAATGTTGTGGGACTGCTTTGCTACCTCTGGTACTGGAGGCCTTGACTATATCAAAGGAAAAATCTTGCAATCAGAGTTTCTTTTCAAGTTAATAATGAATGATTAAAATGTAGTTTTTACATATTCATAAAGAATATCAACTTGGTTTTATTTCATAGAGAGCAGTTGATAAAAAAAAAATTATCATTACCATGAATGTTTTAGATTTCTATTGATACCTTGTAATCCTAAACAAAAATCATTCAAATTGCTTTTTTTAAGCAATGTTATGTAGATATCGATTGGTTGCTGTTATTGACGTTTATTGGAATATAAGTTCTTGATTAATCCTATTTCCTTCTCTGACCTTTCACAGTTATAAACACAGGTTTTTAGGATCATCTATATTTATCATACATCGAAGACACAAAACACCTATATCTCCAAACTTACTTTATCCTGCAATACTTGTGAATAAGTTCATCAAAACTTTTGACATCGTAAAAATGGTCATCTCTCTTTGGGATATTTTTATAACAGTTATTAGTGTATCGTGATGAGTTTTAATTTTGTTTGTTCTTTTGGTCATATTTACCCCTGCTGTTTCCTGTTGAGACTCCTTTTCCCCTCTGTATACAATCTGACTGAAATAGTTGATGCTTGAGATTTCAGTACTGTGTCATCACTGGACTCATGGCCTATTGATATCACCCTCAGGATGTGAAGGTCTATGTTGAGGTTCAAATTGAAGCATTTCCACTTAATTTTATGTATTGGTTTCCCATCCATGGTAGAAAACAAATGAAAACACAAGTAATTATTATGTTTGGATTTCCATAAGACATTTTGACTTTGCAGCATATATTTTGATTAGATCATATGACAATTGTTAACGTCATAATAAATGTTTTAATTTTTGTCAGAATTTTAAAGTTTTTCCTTGTTTAGGATGAGGTAAATTCTATTATGTCCTTGACAATTGTTGCCAATTATGAACTCCTATAAAATGTTTAAAATGAATCATTTGAAAGTGTGAAATATTAAAAAATTGTTAATAAATTGTAAAATTACAATGTTGACGTTTAGAATGTAATTTTCTCATAAATCATTCTGGCAACTAAAAAATGTGTTGAAATTTTAATTTAAAAATGTTGACAGCTTTAGGTTCTTTGATGAGTAAACTATTATTCTAGTATAAAATTACCTGCTTCTCTGCATGTTTATGCATTTAATAAAAACATGGTTAAATGAAAAAACAAATTCCAAGTTTTTGATGAAGCAGTAGATTACTTCTCAGTGAGATATTTAAATGGAAGAGGCTGATTCTCTTTTTTGTTAATCTTTGCTTTGTTCAATTTCATCCTAGAAGTGATCTTCTTTGAAGCTCTGTTGTGGTCAGGGTTTATTTTGTGGTCAGCTTACTCAATTACTTTAATTGTTAGAAGCTGTCAACTGAATCTGTCACCAGGTTTATTCAGTCTTTAAGTGATTCTGGCTGGTTGCCTATCTGTGTATGTGTTGTGTATACAGGCTGTAACAGTGGAGCTAATGCTGAAAATTCAAATATTTACTCCTTATGTCTAGAAAAAAACTTTTTTGATTTTCTCCCTATTCCTTAGTTTATGCTAAATTGGCCCCTTTAGTTTGTGTCGGGCAGTGATCACCCTTTTTCCTTTAAATTAAGACTTTTTTGCGATTACTGTTCTACAAAAGGAGAGAAAATGAAATTATCCATTGATAACCCTTCTTTCCAATTTTCTGATTGATCACCCCTAAATGGCATGTTGCCAAAAGTGTTGGTCATGTGACCAGACTAAGTTGTGTTTAGGGTTTATGTTGTGGCTTGCCACCTCAACTACTTGAACTATCATTCAATAGTTGCTAGATATCATGTTTAGACTTAAACTGCAATGATATGTTGTTCTGTCAGCAGTAAAGTTCTCCAGTTCATGAAATATCATTCTAAGCAAATGGCTTCTCCCCAAGTAGATGGTTCCCAGAACAATATGGCTGCCTCACTAGCAAAATGGCAGCTGTAAAACCAATTGCTTGTCTTTTCATGGCATTTATATATTAGCATTTTTAGTATATTCCTGACTTTTGATGGGATGATTCTGCTTTTGTCATAGCTGACTTTTGGGAGTCTTGATATTCACAACCATCCTCAACTGACTATTTACCCCACCCCCCCAGACACAAGAAAAAATCTCAAATCTGCTATGGCTATACTCAGGGGTTCACTTGTAGTAAAAGTATTCTTTGGAGGTCACTTCAGTTGTTTACATTCCAAAAAAATGAGCCAAGTATTTCCCATCATATAAAAGATCTCAGCGTTATAGAGAACATATGGCCGCATATTTAGTCAAAACTAGTCAGAAAAAAAATGGCAACACGGGCCAGCTGTGGGAGGCACTCTCAGATGGAAGGAACAACATTATGCAGCACATTGTAAACAACTGTCGGACAGCTTGACCGAATGGCACGGTTTCCTGAAGAAAAACAAGGGAAAAACTATCACATACTAGGACATCCTGTATGTATACACACGTGCTGCATGCACTGTTATGTAAGTGTAGATGCCTGGACACTGGCTATTTTAGAACTGTAGATTACATATCTACTTGACTTGGTTCCAAGCCAAATGTATCTAACCAACTGTAAGGTTAGATATTTGGCTGTGAGTTGGCTTCCTAGTTAACACTTTCAGTGCTATCTAAGAAGATTTTCTTAGATAACATTCCTGGGTCACAACTGCTGAATCTGAAGATCTTTATTTTTCTAGCAGCATTTTACTTCCTCTACATCCCTGATGTAACTATATGACCCAGTGTCTCATCTTATCAGTGCTCTCAAGGAAACAGCACAACAGGGAGTGTAACTGTTAAGAAAAAAGTAGTAGTATTGAAAGTGTTAATTGCAGCATTTGTTGAAGCTCTCCATCTATTTGTGGCCACCAGACTTAAGATTGTTCTAATGCTTTCATACAGTCAATCCCCAGGTGTCCAGAATGGAATTACATGAGTATTTTTGCACAAAGTTGCCATTGTAGGATGACACTTGATGAACATATGGAAAAGTGTACTATTGGAAGAGACTCTGTTGAATTACTGTTAGAATTCTTTATTATTATTAATATATTTTTTTTTTTTGGCTACATTGTCTTGATCAGGGTTCCTCAGAATTTTTGATCGCTATACAAGGAAATAAAAGTACTGGCTCAGAGATGTGCAAGAGTACAATATGTCTTTTATATATATATATATATATATATATCCTTTATTCTATCTATGATACAAGCTACTCGTGACTATGAACAATGGAAATAAAGTAGTATCCAAACCAGACTACTGACTCACTTGGTATGATAGGATGCTTACAACTAGAGTAAAGACTATTTTGAAAAAGCCTCAAGGAGCATTACTTGTATTGACTGTGTTAAGGACATGGGATTGGCCAAAGTGTCTTATTATTGCGACACAATTTTATGCAAAAACCTCATGACCAACTGATATAAATAAATTGATGACAAAGGTTATAAGATTATTAGATATATTCATGTTTCAAACCTAAATTATTTCATTGTCACCAATATTTTTCTCACTTACTCTTTATTTATTCATTTATTTATAGTGAACCCGTGACCCCTATCAGCATGACCCTGCCCCCCAGTAATGGGTTGGGACCCATATTGTGGTCCATTCCCACTAGCATGCAAAAATGTATAAAGAACAAAAACATTTTCACACAATGTTAGTAAGCATGATCAATGAGCCTCTATGAGTAGACACTAGAACAGATTGTGTTCTGTGGGAAAGGGAATCTTGTTAGAATATAATTTACCATTGTAAAAATAAATTATAAGATGGAATCTGTGTTTGTTGATATCCAGTGATTAAAGTAAGAAAAACTAGCCTGGAAAGCAATGTTAGCTTTGTTTTGTTCTTGTTCATCACAAAACAGATCAGCTTTTCTATATGAATTTACTCCTAGTTAACCAATGTATCCTCCTGATAGTCACCTATGAAGCTGAAACATAGAACGTAACCAAGAGACTGACCCACAGACTGAGAAGCATGCAACGTACACATGAAAGAATTATGCTCAACCTCAAATGAAGAGATCACAAAACAGCAAAGTATATCAAATAAGAGTTTGAGACATCATAGAAACTGTTAGAAAACTCAAATGGTAATGGGCTGGTAATGTTGTGAGAATGGTAGACAACTCCGAACATGAATCTCCAGAGACCACATTCGCAACTGAAGCTGGCAGAATACAAGACAAACTAGACAAATTCTGAAACTATTGACGCCACAACGTCCATGATAGACCTAGATTTGCCACGCTTCTCTATGTCTAACGATGGACAATAAAAGACTGATAAAGATACAGAAGCAATTTGGAAAAATGTGTACTTGAGACAAAGATGTTCTTAGGTATTTTCATCTTGCGGTACCTATAATTCTACTTTTACACCCATTCTATTTGTGGGTGAGGTTTCTTTCATAAAATGTGAAGGTTTCATTACAGTTGGGTTTGAGAGAATATCTATATCATCACTGCTAAAAAATGGAATTTCTGTTTGAAAACAGAAAATTGTAGGATTGTGACCATTCAGGTTTTTTCTAAACCTGGTAGACATTGTGAGATGGTTATTTGGGACATCTTTGTTAGTGAAAATAAGAACATGAATGTGATGAGTAGAGATATTGACTGTTGCATTTGTATTGAGAAAAATGTATTGGAAAGGGAAATAACTTCTGATAAAATTTACTTCACTTCCACCTTCTGATAAATTAAAAAAAAAGAGTTCCAGTATTTTTCATTACTTTTATTATTCTATTCACAGAAGAGTTCCACTCTCCATTTCGGAGTGGTATCAAGCAGTTCATGAAATGAGGAGTTGAAATTCTATGTCAGATTAATATTGTGATTTTTTGCATATGAAAACCTCCATTGGTTTATAATTGTCAAAGCAAAAATGATGATTATTACCAAAGACTTGGCTAATAATTCAGTTATAGAAAAATCTCTGTATATAATTGGATATTTTGCATTCTGGAATCCCCATCATAATAGGGTTAAGATTTTGTTTATGAATGATGGTAATTTTAACAACTATATTCCAATTAATTTTGTAACTGATTCTGGTGGCCAATGCGTTAGCACATTTGTGTATGATATGCAATGGAAGGCAAGTTATCTAAGACTGTGCACAAATATGTATACTGCTAAATATGTATAATTTCTTGTTTGGCCAGTTATGTAAATCTTGTTTCAATTGCCCTGATTTTTTTCTCAGATAATATGGTTCAAGTTATTTGCAAATTTAGAATTGGCTTCTACCTGGCACATATATCAATCTGGTCTTGTGCCCCCCTTCTCTCCTTTAAGTACTAGAATCAGTTGGTTGTCTTATTTAGGCCTAAATGTTGGATGATTTTAGATATCTGTTGACTAAATGAGACTTGAGTAACTCTAGCATTATGAGAGCTTGCCAAAATTATCAATTAGTCCATTGTTTGATCTAAATCTCCTTCAATTGAGATGTCTTTTACTGATTCAAGGACTTGTAAAAGTATTTTTGTGGGAATTATTTTAAACGAATGAATGAATGACTTGGCTTTATGGACAAAGATTGCTAAGAAAGATTGTCAGTAGGACCGTAGATGTGGATTTTCCCTCCAGTCTGAGCAATGGATTCTTAAGGTGAGGCCATTTTGCCCAGAACCAACCCCACCCTTTAAACTAAGGGTTAGAATCCTATTGAGCAGGTTGGACACCCAAGTCAATGCCCTGAAAAAAGAAGGGGGGTATTTACCTGTTGAGTCCGGCTTCCTTTCCCTGTGAAGACCATAAGTGTATATTCTTTGACAGGGCATTGCAGTTTTGTAGTGGCTGGGGGAGGGCAGCTCTTGTGGAACAGTACTGGCATTTGTTTGAAATATTTTGGCTGACATTTAAGAGTAGTGGGCCGATGCCCAGACTTGTTTAGGTCTTTTGACCTCTGTTTGGAGGGGGTATGGAAGGGGAGACAGGATTAGTGAGTGGGTTGGGGTATGATTGTATTTGGAGCCTTTTTTTTCTTCTCCCCCACCCCCATTGGACTCTGAACACTGTTTGTGGGTCTGTCTCTTTTACTCTGCTCAGGCCCTTTCCATGGATTTGGCAAAAGAGGTGGCGTTGAAGATCGTGTAGCACCATGTTTGCCTATGTGCAGCTTCTATTGTCCAATTGCAGTAGTGAAATCTGCTGGAAATACACCAAAAAGACTCTTCTCTGTTTTTGATTTTCGTGACAAGTAAAGAGTGTAACCAGCTTTACGTGCTTTAAAGTTCCTTTGCTCTAGGAAGCGGACCTCACTGATGACTGCAATATCAATGTTTAATTTTGCCAGATCAAGGGCAGGGTAATGCTTCAGTTTGTCTGAATCCTGCAGGGTCCTGACGTTCCAGTAGATGATCTTTGATATTTTACCAGCCGATTTCTGTGTTTTTGTTATGCTCATGGTGTGCATTCAGAGTTTGGTGTCATTTGGTGCCAGTAACTGCTTAGATGTTAGTTTGTCGGCTGTCTTTGATACTAATTAATTTTTCTTAATCACTTTCCTGAAACACACAAGGCACCTCCTTCATCTTGCTAAATTAACAATCCTATTGGATTTGAATCCTTCCTCCTTGAAATTTTGATGCTTGGATCTTATCAGTGGCTTGTAAGGTTTTTGCTCATGCAGTAGAAAAAGATGGTGAATGGAATTTCACCTTGAGCCTCTTAACCCGATATTTCTGGCTGAGCACTATTTTACTATGCCCTAGGTCCATTCGATGACAGAGGTGACACTATTCCCCCTTCCTCCCAAATATATTTGACTTTCATGAAAATTGAAAAAAAATTAAATGAATTAAACAAAAACATTCAAGTAATCAGTGAACTTCCGTTTAGTTGGGATTTTGTTCATATTCTTACTTCGATGAAAGACATAAAAAAATATCTCCCACCTTTGAATATAACCCATACACTGTAGGTATCGTGGCTTGGTTATGTACTTCTTGGGAGTTGGTCATGCTATTTGAGTTTGTTGAATTGGTTTGAATCTGATGACACATGGAATCTTAGAGGGCTGTTATTACTAGTTCTTATTTGATATTCTGAAAATGGGATTAAATATCAATTTATTACACTGTGATATACTTGATATATGAATTTTGCTGTAATTCATGTTGTTGGTATTCTGTTATCATCAAAAGATGTTCCATCTGGTATCTGTCTATCATGCACGGATCTGTTTTGCTGCTGCTGCTGTCAATTTCTCTCCTTTTCTCTATGTGGGTTTCTCCTTTTTTTTTATGTACAAATTAATTGGTTGATGTAAATCTTTTGTTGTTTGGACAACATACCAAGACAAGTAGCCATTTTAAACTGAGAGTTGAAAACAAAGAGAGTCTGTTGTTTTTTTTTTTTTATGAAATAGATGATCAGATAAAATAGGACTTGATAGTTATTAGTCTTTCTCTTGAAAACAAAGCAACTCCTTAGTGTCATTGATCCCCACCCCATCATTTTTTATATAGCTACCAAGATAATTATCTTTGATGTTTATTCTTTGGACATTTTGTCAAACTTATAAGGCAGCCTGCGCTAGCAATATGTTGACTTAAATGGCTATTATTATTATTTCTTTTGTAAAGTTTATATTCATAATAAAAAATGATACATCAGTCTCCTTTATATTACATCAACTTATTGCCCAATGGTTGATAAGTTATTAACCCCCCCTCAGTACTCCTCTTTATTTGTTGCATAATATATATCTTCAGCAATAAAACATGAAATACTGATCAAACTTGCCCAAATTATTGTCCCTAGTTCCACAATCAGTGCAGTAAGTTATCAAACTTGTGATTCTGATTCTGATTCTAACCATTACCACTGAATGAATTCGGTCCTCACTGGATACCCCTTTACTGTGACCTTGTGTCAAACTTAACAGTATATAGACTGTAAATATGTCAGCAGAATATTGATCTTTACTGAATTTAGCTTCATTTGACACAAGGTCACTGTGGTGGAGTGCTCAGTGATAATCAAACTCATTATAGTGAGCTTCAAAAATCTTTTTAGTGATGGTGAAACTGAGGATTTCAAGAAATTACTGAAATATTCAGGGATTTCTCAAAATCTTACCGTAACACACGTGTGTGCACGCCCCCAACACACTCTAATCTTCCTCCTTAATGAAATGATTGCTTCCTCCTTCATATTGTAGTCTTGACAAAGGCCACACCCCAAACTCAAGCCTCCAACTTGATGTAGCTATATTCCCTGAGAATCAGGCTAATGGGAGTAGATTAAGGAACCCTATTGCTCCTGCCTTCATTTTAGTGCATCCACTTAGTCATGCTTTCTCGAGGATCTCAACTAAAAATATTTGTTTAATATGTAGGGAAGGTTTGTTCAGTAAATATTGTCTAGTATTGTATGATTGATGTTATAAACCCTACTTATACCAATTCAAACACAGGGTGTTGACTTATATTATCGTCTACAATACACTTTATGTACTCATTTCAAGAACTACTTTCAATACAATTTAGTCTTTGTTTTCAAAGTATTATGCAAGTTCTAGTTGAGAAATGCTGGCCGTTTTCACTCAGGAGTACAATTTGAATATCAGCTACTCTACATAATAGAATTCTACCCTTGATCCATATTTAATTAAATTGGGGGATCCAATATGAGTGTTAATGAATAATAATGAAATGAATTCACCTCCCCAGGTTGGGCGGATTTGGATTTCCCCAACTATATTCTAAGTTTTGGGCCATGGTTAGAGTTGTCTTTCTATTCGCTCGTGTTATGGTGAATGATAGCAAATTCTGTTTCTCATTTCAGAATGAATGTTTGATCCATATCATTGTTATCATCTATCATTAATCAGTGTGTGCAAAACAGGGTTATCAGTTGATAATATCACTTTATCCACATAGAATTTTCTCTCATTGAGGTTTACTCTTCTAGGTATTATTGTTGGTCTGATCTCTTTACCCTGACCTGTCTGGCTTGGTTGAACATACCAGGAGCACAGATCTCCAAGATATGCAAACCACAATACTGCAATGGGGTGATGGTATGGAGAGAAAAATAAGTTTCTTCTTTTGGTCCTTTGACTTCAAATAAATGATTACAATTTAAACGCATGCTTTGAAAATATATATATATATATATATATATATATATATATATATGTGTGTGTGGTCAAAAAAGTTAGGAAGTAAAAAAAAAAAAAAAAGAAAAAAAAAAGACTATTAAAAGAAAAAAAAAATGACATTAACTGTATTGAACAAGATATTTACTGTTTTGTTCCTCATCTTTCTGCCAGGTATCTGGCAACTTCTCAATTCTATCCTCCTAGAAGCAAGTTCCTTTTGAATCTTCCTTACAATAGAAATTTTTTTTCATTAAGAGAGTTCTGTGAAGACTGAACCAAATGGTAATTTGAAGGTGTAATGAGTTATGATCAGCAAGCCGAGTTCAAACTCTGATCAGAGCTGATTATGTTCATTTCATACTAATGCCCTTGGGAAAAATATGAATCCATCTCTTTCTTCAACTACAGGTAAAATAGCAGGGCAGTTGGGCATTCTAGATTTGGGGAGGCAACCAGTTTGGGAGGAGAACAACTGTGATTCCAAACCGGGGAGTGGAGCCCTCTCAAAGTGGTTTGATATCCTGGCATCCCAGGCTCTCTATATGGTTTTCCCCGGGGGACGTTCCATTGTCTGTTGTGACAGAATGGAGGCCCATATCTGAATTTGGTGGATGAGTGAAAACATCCCTCCCAAGCTGTAACGATTTATTTCCTGCTTACTACAGAAACATGCAGTTTAGTGTTCTAATGATCAAATGTTACAACCCTCTTTTCAACTGATTTTGGACAAATTCTTTTTCTTGATTGCTCTCTTCAGTTGTTCTAATTGGGTGCAGTACTTTTTGAATCAATTTTAGGGTTCTCCAGAAGGCACTCCAATAGTGGAGTTCCAATTCCATCATATATACACTATCATATTCTCTGGACGAAGACCAGCATTTAGTGCTGTTTGTGGTAGTTAATTTTACTTGCCCCACAATCTCTCGTAATCCATGTTGTAAACTTCCCTTTTCATTGCCTATTGTAATTTTTCAAAAACGGAACATTTTTGCTACTTCCAACGAATCGCACACAAAAATAGAGTTCAATTGTTTTTTTCACTTATGTGAAAGTCACATATTAAAGTGGCTAATATAACTAAATTTGTACGGATGATTTTCAATATTCAATAGGATATTGTGAGTATGATGGCTACTTTCTGTCTCGTATAACGTTAGTATCAAGTTGTGTCTTGAGTGGTACTTTCAGTGAGAAATCTCCAGGACAAAAGTTAGCAAACCACTTTTTAAATATTGAATCATATGCAGTACTCTCTCTATAAACTGCAGACTTTTTTGTATTTGGCTCATTTTTACCTTTCTTGAAATGGAAAAAAAAAAAAAAAGCATTATATGCTGCTTTTTTCTATCTTCAGCGTTAGAATCAATGAACGAAAGTTAATTTTGACACTTGAAAAAGAAAATGATGGCTGATATGACAGCTGTTACAATACTATCAAAAGTATTCTTTTTTGAATGAAGTTAGTAAAACTAAGCACACCTGATGCCAGATTATGACAAGAACTGAACAAACTTTCAGGCTACCCAATATACACAATGAGTTTTTTTTCTATCTGCACTAAATAAGAGGAATCTGTTCAGGTGGTTGTTGTTACACACTGTTTCTATTGATAACATTCCATGAACTCTTTTTAGTGTAATTCTATTTAAAAAACATGTGAAGGTAAATCAGGTGGCTGTTGTGTTATTTCTGGATCATTTCTATTTAGGCAGGAAATGGAACATTTTTTCAAACTCATTCTGTTTTTCTGTATTGTCTTCCTTTTATTTGATTTTGATTTCATGAAATACTATTTATGATATTGTTAACTCTTCATTTCTTTTTCTTCTGAAATAATCTTGAGGTGTGAACTTTCAACCAGTTACTATTGATTTTTATGACTATTTTAATCATTTTACAGTTGCTTTCTATAGCAGCTTTTACTCTGAAACTAGAAAATTAAGCTGGAGGTAAAAAGTAGTCATAAAAATTGATTTATAATACTTCATTTGATAAAGAAAAAATAATAAAAATTATTACTGTATCTACCAATTGAACCAATAACATTTTTGATTGCATAAGTTAAGTACCACTTATCCAAAAAAATGACTGGTCAAAAGCTCTACAGTGTAGTTAAGACAGCCGCTAGTTATAATCGCATTTGTTCAAAAGGCATTAGTCAGACGGACAATATTATAAAAGTATGATTTGAAAAAAATACTATATTATTCTATTCTTCCCGTGATACATTGTCTTAAATAAAATCTCAAAACTTTTATTCATTCATATTTACAAAAAAAAAAAATCCATGTGTTTGGACAACTTGGATTATTCTTTATCTTCTGCCTCTATCTCTTCATTCTATCATTTGTGTGTGTTTGCCAACCAAGTTAAGCTTGATAAATATCTAGACAGATGTGGACGAAACAAAAAAATTGAAAATTGAATTGAGTACAAATTCTGTTGAAGAATTGTACTGTAATGTTGTCCTTTTGACTGGTGTCTTTTGTCTTGGATTCATCCTCTTTGCTTATACATAATGAAATAAATATAAACTCTTCATCTTTTTCCTTATCACTGTTACTTGTGAAGGTATCTTTTTGAAATTTTCAACATCTTGTATGGAGGAGAGAATGAGCAAAAAATACAGTGATTAATATATGCAGGTCTGGGGGTGACTAAGATTTATCTTGATTGGGACTTGTTTTGACTTTTACTGTTCCTGGTGTAAATATCTTACATTTCTAGAGAATTAAATGAAGATAATCAAGCTTTTACTTTTAATACTTTGAATCAATCATTAGTGATGTCAAGTGTGGAATTTTCTACTTATAATATCTTGACTGACTGTTGGAAAGTTTTTGTATTTTTGAACATATGTTTTCAGAGGTTTGGATAAAGGATACTCGACCTGTATAAGGAATAATGGATACAAAAAAAATGCTTACAACCAAGAGAAAGAATAACGTTGAATAAAATTGAGTGTTGACTTAATCAAAGAGTTCCATAGCAATTTCATTTATAGCTGTTACAAATCCTTTCACTCTTTTGGCTATCAATTATCTCAAGTCCTCATCTCTCTAGATATTTATTAAGCTTAGCTTGGTTGGCAAACTCATACAAATGATAGAATGAAAAGATAGAGGCATGAGATAATGAATGATCCAAGTTGTCAAAACTCATAGTTTGATGTTTCTGAACAACCATAGCCACCCAAAGGTGGCAAAGGGGTTTATCCTTTTCTGTATGTTTATGTTCTAGCACTCCAGGCTATTCTGTTTTGTCTACAGACTTGAAAATTTGCATTTGTACTCCACTAAACTGCTTCTAAAAATATTTAATTTTTGAGAAAACAGCTTTTTTGAGCCTTATTTTAATGGGCGTATAGATAACATCTAGATCCTTCAGAATCTAGAAGTTTGTTTACTCTATTTTAGATGTTTTCTTGTAGAAAATGCCAGTGATGTCATAAACAGAACTTATTCTGACTATATTTATTCTTTGATGGAACTTCTAAAATATCTGAAATAAAATAGATCTATTTTTCTCTCTTTTCTCTGCAGAAAGCCACTTTTTAGGTTGTCTATGGTCATTTTGGACCAACAGTGCCCAAGTGTACTGCTGGTATTTTGGGGGAATAATCTTTATTGACCCCCCTCAGTTTTTAGTGAAGGGGGTTCAATTTGCAATGTAAAGTTATCATTTAAGTTTTGCCCACTTGCTCTTTGAAAATCCAGACAAACAAACAAAAAGGGCAAAAAGTAACATATTAACTTGTTTATCCCCAATACGGCATGCTGCCAAAAGACATTGGTCATGTGACAGCTTTCATTGCTTGACAAGCCAGACCTATTTCTTTTTAATAATCATATCTAATTTACTAGGTTTATTTTTTCTTCAAGTAAGCAGGAAGAATCATTCAATGAAGTTTTGGAAACTTGAATAATTTCACAAGTTTTCTCAGGATTCTGAGGCATTTGGATGTTTTCTTGTTATTGAGACTAACATAACATCACTACTATCTGTAAGTCTAAGAAGCTCTTCATTCAAATTCTTCACTTCTTTTTGGGTTAGTAACATATTAAATATTTCTTTTAATGAAGGTCAAGGCTCTGTGTACTTTGAGCAATGATCAGGCCATCCAAATGCCATATCCTTTTAGTGGGCTGACCAATTAAGGTCATCTGCCCTGATTTTGATGCTGGACTCGAGACTTAATAATTTTGATGTACAATTTTTGTTTAAATCTGTTCTTATTAGTGATGAGTGAAAGGTGCTTTTGGCAGGCAGGCTGGTATGCAGGTAGACAGAAGGGTGTTGCAGGTAGAGTGTGTGGGTAATTATCTACATCTGCTTCTACCTCCTCTCTCTCTCTCTTTGCATCTTGAAATTTAGCCGTGCCTCTTGCTTCCTGGGATACTCATTCTTTTCCTCCCACTCCTGATCTTCTTTATTTTGATACTCTCTTTCTTGTATTTTGTTGTCGTTATTTTCTGCCAACATCTCTCGGCTGGCATCAAGCTGCTCTAGCATTCTCCATTTTAATGCTATCTTGATGGAACAGACATATTTTACGTCTTTATACACTGAAAGTTGAAAATACTTCCGAAAAGCCAGGATGGGTTCTATTAAGGATAAGATAGTAAAAAAGTACAAATCCCTTTTTCTTACAACTAGAAAAGGTAATCCACTTTTCAAATTGGCAATTGTCATTGTTTTGGTATTTTGTGACTTGCATGTTTTCACTGTTGTACTGGGATGGTTTTGGAGGCAAAGTTATATTATTATGAAAATTCTTATACGTAATACATGTATATCTATACGCTTTGATTTCTCAGTCTGATGGCTACGAACATTCAAACTTATGTGGGAAGTTAAAAATTGTTACATCTTAAGTGGATTGTTTTATGTACCCTCTTGCATATCCTAAAGTGAACTGAAGTTATTTGACATTGTTACATTATTTTGACATTTTGTTTCAAGATGCCTAACACAAACATATGTTACTCTGATTTGATAGAATTGCCTATTTGGCAAATTTTTTTTTTTTTTTTTTTTCCCCTTAGATATAAATACGTTGTTTTAATTTTATCAAAAATTTGATCAAAACAAAGGTAAAAACAATTTTTTTTTCTCTTAACATCAAAAGTTTATGTAATCAAAGTGAAATCAAACTTTTTTTTTTTTAAATGAAAGATAAGTGGATTTTGCTAATTTGGCAATTTTACTGACTTTTATTTATTTGATTGTTATCAAATTTTATTATTACTATTTGCCTTCATCTCTAATTTTAATTACTTTTTATCGCAACTTTACTCAGATGTCTCTCTAGAGCAGTGAGAAAACGTTGATTTGAAATAAAAAATAAACTTTGAAATATTCTTCATTTCTGATCAAAGCTGTTTACTCTCTGCTGAAGGAAGCTGGCTTGAGTGAAATTGCAATAAAAAGCAACTAAAAATTAAGATGGAGGTAAATAGTTGTAATAATGATTAATAACTATTTACTATACTTCATCTATTAAAAATGAATGATAAAATGTATTACCTGATTCTTTCCAAGTATCTGTAAAACTGTCTGCTTGACACTTTTTGCTGTGACTAATATGTCTTGAAAACCAATTTACTTTCCTTTGTAAGCTGCTGGGAATTCTTCTACGTAAGCTTTTTGGAACAATCCCAGATATTGTTTTGTATGAAGGTTATTTCCTCTGTTTCTCTCTAGGAACCATTTTCTTATTCCCTGAAAGGTAGATAGAAATTTGAATACTTGTCTGTTGAGTGGGATCATAATGTTGGTGTTAACAGTAACCATTCATGTTATCAGAAATGTAATTCTCCATTCTTTTTCTTAGCAGCAGTTTGTCTTTGAATTCTTTGAATGTCTCCCTCAAACACTTTTATTCTGAGTATTCTCTGGCCATACAATACAGGAAGGAATGTCTCAATCCGTGTGCCATTTCCTTAATAAAACGGATGCTTCGATATCCGTACCTAGCATAAATAAATTAATTTAGCCCACAACTGTACCAGAATTAATTATCTGAAAAAAAAAAAAACAAAACAAGATTTGTGCATTGTTGGTCCAAAATGATTATAGAGACTCCAAAAACCAAACACTTTTAGACGGTGCTTAGTGGTGTACTCAAGCAAATTGTTATGGTTGTAGCTCGAAGAATGTGACCAGGAGTGCCTAGAGAGAGAGGAGTAAAAAGAGAAGATTTTGTAGATCATTTTGCTGGCTGGCTGATTGGTTGGTTGATTGATTTGATATTGTCATTATGTAATTTTTAGATATGTTGGCATCATTGACATACCAAAATGGGAGTTATGTTCCTTGCTCAGAGTTTTCAGTCAGATGTCTTTTCACTCAAATTTTAATGATTTTGGTTGTGTAGGTGTCAGAAATTGCTGTTTGAATGATCTTTTAATAAAATGTTTTTATTTTATTTATAGTAATGAAATAAGTATTTTTAATCATTTGAGTTATATTTCGATAAAATCAGTGTTGACGATTAGTCATATTGGATTTATCAATGTCATATTTCCTAGATTTTAGATATATATCTGGAGAAACTAGATGTTTCTCGACTCAAATTTAGATGTGAACTTGAAAATAAAGTTGGTTACATTGCCCTCTCTAGATTTTCACACAAGAAAAGAACTAGTACATCTCTACTATGACCTGTAGGCTCATTTCTTAGTCAAATGGTTGTGATGAAAATGTGAGCTTCCTCAAGAAAGTAATGTGTAAGGTTTTTGTTGATAACTTTGAAAAGAGAATACACTGGAAGAAGTTTGTAGAATGAATTGGCTGAAACATTGTCATTATCGAAGATGGGAGGAAGAAGAGATTAGATTATCTTAAAAGAAGTTGATATCTGTAAGGTTTGTCCACCAGCTTTGTTGTGAAAGATAATAGATTAACAAATCTAAATCTGTAATTGGTTCTTTAAAAAGTGTTAAAAAAAAAAAAGGTTTAATAGGATTTTAGTTGCTTCATATAGACAAAAGTTCCTTCGAAGTTTTCTGACCAAAATTTGTTGTATAAATTATTCATGAGAGAAAAATTACAAGTATGTTCTAAATGACTGTATTTTCAACTTATCTTATTTGAGAAGTAAAATATCTAGGGAACGTTTATTTGTTGGTTTTCAGGTTTTCTTAAATTTTACAGAAAGAATAATTGAGTAGACTTAAATTTAAGTGTTAACTTGTCTTTGTGGTGTCGTATATATATATTTTTCCTTAAAAACCTTTCTTTACGTCCATTGAGTATGTATGCCTAGTTTAGTCGGGCATATCAGACTTTTTGTATCATGAAGACACAGATGGAAATCATTATCAGGGTGAGAGCAATTGTAGAATCCAGAAATTTTTCTTTTGCCCTAGGAGAAACTATGTGTAGATCTTGTGTACATATACAGTCTATTTTTAGCCTACTGGAACCATTTTAGATTCGGAGTAAAGTCAAAAGTTCAAAAAAGTGGTCCAAGAGAAAATCAACCATTGTAAAATAATGAGATATCTACTTAGTTGGTAATGTCCACTCATTTATATATGCGCTGGAATATGCAAGAGTCCATTGTTATGGATAGAAACAAACAGAAAAGAATCACCATGTTCATCATAATGATTGTTTGTAAATAGTTTTACTTATGCAAGTGTTTGTTGTGAGCATGTTATACAGGTTTTATTCTCCCATATATTGGCTAGAGATTCACATTCACTATTTCCACAGCTTCTTTTTCTATTATTATTTGTTGTTCTGGTATGGGTCGGGTATGTACACACTTTCCTTTTTTGTGATCTTTCAACACCAAAACATTCAATTTCCATTCAGCTTTACATACCTCCTATGAGAATATATAATGATAATGATAATGATGTTGATACAGTATTGTAAGTAAGTCACCTGAAGAATGTTTGAAATCTTATTTGAACCCAGAACTGGCCATTTTATTTTCTACATTTTATTTCATCAAATAGGTCAAGAATATTTTATATGGTTGAATGGAATGTCTAAAACAGTGTTTTTCAACTTTTTTTTTTTTTTTTTGCAATGTGGCCCACGTGGCTTTTGGTGTGATATGTTATGGCTCAGTTGGGATCATAACTAGCAAATTTTTCAAACCAAAGAAGTGTCAATGAAAACTGCAATTTTTTTCAATATATACCAATTTACTCAGAAGTCCATGAAATTACTATTCGAAAGAAGGAAGCAAAATGGTAAAAAATTCATGAACACTGAACTTGAGAATCAAATTAGTCAGGTACAACTTGGAAATGATGTAACTAGATGCCTATGAAGAGAGGGGGGAATAGTTGGGCAGTCTTTATAAGCTTATCTTGAAAATGTCATGGTAAACAAGTTTTATAACATATTTCAGAATTTATACTTTTCATATAGTTTTATGAGTATGTTTACCCCAAAAAGCTGTTGTGATTTTTCCCGTTTTGTTTTTCTTAATCTACTTGGGTATTAATAATTTTACAAATATTATTTGTTAAGATGTTTACAATAATGTTAGAAAGAAAACTTGCAGATTTTGGTCTTTATTTAATAATTTTCAGATAATATCAAAGCTTTTGTTAGTCCTTGTTCCTATTTGGTCATAGCAAAAGTGCTTGTTTTTGGTGTCCTCTTCTGTATATCAATAAAAGTTCATATATATTATCTTTTTGACTTGATTCAGTTCCATGTTTATGGCAATAGGCTTAGTTGCAATGGACAGATTTTTTAAATGCAAAAAATGATGGTATTGATTATCTGGTTGCTTATGAAATTGACAAATTATTTAAACAGATTTTTGAAAATTCATAAAAAAATGATTTTGCTTGCTCTGTATACATTCATTTCACTTGGGCAAGTTTATTCCCTTTCATTCAGAGAACCAATTAATCC
Source organism: Thysanoteuthis rhombus (assembly GCA_963457665.1). Taxonomy (NCBI): domain Eukaryota; kingdom Metazoa; phylum Mollusca; class Cephalopoda; order Oegopsida; family Thysanoteuthidae; genus Thysanoteuthis; species Thysanoteuthis major. Next base: position 69,672,265 of record OY735205.1, on the reverse strand, counting down.
ACTGAAAGCTTATATCAGTGGTCCCCGATTGCAATGCATGAGCTACCAGACCACAAGGAAACAATATGATTTGGTGACATATGAATAAAAGTATTTTCTTGGTTCTTAATATTGAATTTGTTAGATAATCCCTCATTGAAATGAAATTGAGTATATTTGCCACTTATATGACGTATTGATGACTTATTACTTATATTCAGGTCATGATAAACCCACACTGTTCCACGGTACGAATAAGGTTAGGAATTCTAGATGCTTGGTCATCCATGGAGAGTCAAGTGAATAGGCGGGATATATGCAATAAAATATTCAGAATCAACCGATTTAATTTTAGTAACGTTTTTCAAATTTTTATTTGAAACACGTGTGCAGGCATTATACATCCAGTAAAATACCATACTTCATACTCTCCAAACAGGGTACTCTTTGAGTTTTGAATGCATTATTTTTAGTTTTCATTTCTTTCATGCATTGTTAATCTATTTCGAAGGTAGCTATAATGTATCAGATCATTGTTGTCCTCCTAAAGCTACAGACCTTTCAGAGATAAAATGGTTTCAGTTGTTTTAGATTCTCATCTGCTTGTAATTTGGTTGCAGAGCTTCAAACATCATCTTCCATCAGGAGTAATTTGCAAAATGGATGTGTTTCACAGGCATGGATCCAAGGGTCCAGAGGACAACCCCCTCCCTTGGATGAAGCATGATTGAATTTTTTAAAGATATTTAAAGAAAATTCATGAATGAAAAATTGAATAATCCCCAGTTAACCTTAAAAAAAAAAAAAAAAAAAAAAATGTACATCCATTTAGAATGCAGTTCAATATGCTGGGTATTTCTAGAATGATTTGAAATCCATTTTTCATGATAATGATGCAAAATCCAATCAATATGAATAGAAAATTATAAAGTTACTATTTTCTATTCAGTCATAAAAGGAATGTGAGAGCTTCTCATAACTAAATGAGAAACAGGTTCTTTGACTTTCCTGGCACTAACTCTTCCCCACATCCCTAATTTTGTGAAAATAATAAGTACACAGTATGTAGTAATTTGATTGCAAGCAAGTGCATGTGTTTCTGACATATTGAAGGCACTTGATAATTTGTAAATCTTTAATGCCTTTAGTCTCTTTGTACGTCATCTTGTAGACTTAACATCTGTCGTACAAGTGATGTAATGTTTGCCTGCTTTCTTATGGAGAACGGGTGAATAAATGTCTAATATATTGCTAAGTCTGAGTCATTTTTAATTCTTTTTCTTTTTTTTTCTTTTTTGCTTCAGTGCTTTTTAGCTTCTCTCAGTCTTATTATAACTACACCCAAAAACCTAATGCAATTCAGATAGACTTGCTCCATTCTGGATCTACAACTTCTTCACCTCCCATGGCCTTCCCAAAAATTCCTCTTTTTTTTTTTTTTTCTTCAATGATTCAAGTACTTGCTTTATCAAATATTGTTATTAGTATTAATTGGTGAATATTATTGCTTCTTCTCTTCTCTCGCTCACGAGAGACTTTTGTAGTCTTTCTTGTCTTTTGCATTTTAGTTTCTCCCTGGCAAATTAATTTTGTGTCAGCTATAGGAATTACTGAATTGCTGAGTCATATCAATAATCCTTTCATACACTTGGGCAATAATAAGAAATGTTTATGATGCTTTCTCCCTGCCATGTATTGTTCATAAGTTTATATTACATTATGATGACTGTAAAATACACACTATAAAATATACTTGATTTTTCTTCTTGAATACACAATTGATAAATGTATTTTCATTGATGCATTTGTAAACCTGTCTGCTCGGATAGCATAATGTTTAGAACGTCTGCCTCACATACAGATTCCTGGTATGAGTGTTGAGAGTGAAAGAACTCTTCATTAGGACAATTTTCCCTGTGCATTCTGCAGCTAATTGAGTACAGTCTAAGCTGTGTGAGTAGGGTGCAAGTATCCCTTTGCTGGACTTACATCCTGCCATAGGGGTGATCATAATGAGTAATTATAATGGAAAAAAATTAAGTCCTGTTCGTAAAAGAAGTTAGTAAGGATCATTGAGTTGACGCATACAACAGAAACTGGGACTTCGTCATTGACTCCATACTCAAATGGGAGTTGTCTCTTATGAGACAGACACATTTATTTATAAACTCATTTGCAGTATTAATGGAAATGTTCTTGTATTTGTTTTTTGTGGGGGGGGGGGAAATGATTTCTCTTGTAAGCTTGTGTTGATTCCTTAATGGTATACTGGTATATTTATTCATTTACATGGACATTTCCACCGATTTACTTGGGCTAAACTTTGAGGGTTATCTGTACTTCGAGTTTTTCAAAAGAATTATTTTTCTAAGAGATTAGAAAAATAAAAGGTACCAGCAAGGTTCAACCATAAATCTTAAGAAAATTGCTTATTAATTTACTCAGAAATTCCACAGGTTTTGACAACTTAGACATGACTTGTGTATGTACAGTGAGTGCAAAATGTACCTGATACACCTTCAAAAGATCATCTTAACATCCTTTAACAGTTCAAAAATTGACAGAATTCGGGCCAAAGATAAAAAATTCATGAAATACAGAAAAAATACTTCGAGATTGAACATTCTAAAAATTATGAACAAAAATCTGTAATGTCTGGTCTAGATTCTGTTAAAGTCATATAAATACGTACAAATGAAGTCTCTGAAATGTATTGGATACTTTTCACACTCACTGTTCATTTCTGCAATTAAAATATATAATTTTGTGAAAGTAATTAATTACCTATGGAATGTATCTATTAACTATAATTACTAGCAAAAACAAATCAAACTAATGAACAATTTCTGGTTTCTGTCTATATTCCTGTGTGTTTACTACTACAATAACAATTGTTAGGCTTCAGATTTGTGATGGTTGAGTCCATGCTCCCATTCAAACATAAGCGCCCTCTTCCATTTTTTCCTCTTGCTTATTACATCACTTGGGTTGGTAATTGATGAGAAAGGATGAAGGATATGAGGATTTAAATTTCATTTCTTTTGGATACTCTTGCTCTACTCTCAAAAGACATCAATTGACTCTTAGCCTTCTTTGCTCAAACATTAAAAGTGTGAAAGAGTGATAAAACTCAAGAACAGGAAAAATCAAATGAGTCGCCAAGTTCTATTGGTGTGAGAAGACCTGAATAATAATGAGCAAACCAGTAGAATAATATATAGGATGATCCAATCTCTTATTTTAGGAAACTAGTATACCCATGCTGTCAAAAATGACTGCATTTAACACAATACTGAGATATTGAAGATTACAGCCATTTTGGTGGTATTGTATCTTGGATGTATGAAAGATGGTTGCAATTTAGTGTACAAAGCATTAGTATTAGCTCATCAATGATTCATTGTTATTGCTTTTAAAGGAAAAGAAAAAAATCCAGCTTGTACAAAGAATTTGGTCCATGAAATGGATAGCTTATGCTTGGATACTCAAGGGATTGGCAAACCTCAAATATTACCAAACTTTGGCTCAACAGCTGTTGCAAAGATGCTAGATTTATATTTATGCGTTTACCTGTGTTGTCAAAAATGATGGCATGTATGAAATATATAGATTTGCATTGCACAGTGAGCTTGAAGAATAGGGTTTTTATTTTTTATTTTCTATTGTTTTTAATTACTTGTATATATATTGAACATAAATATGTCATTGGAACATAAAATTTTATTTTACTGCATCATGTGGTAACCTATTTAATGATATGGCTGAGTTGCATTTTGTCATGTGACAGAAGACAGATAAATAGATGAAAACACATGCTGTATTATTAGAGTTATATTGGAGCTGACCTAATGTTTTGAAAGTCAATAAAGTATCAACGTTGTAGAAGCACATTGAATGATGTCACCCAGAAAAGTTGAAGCTCTTATGGTGTGGTTTTACTTAGAATGTTAGTGCTTTTAAAAATTAAGTTTAAAGATAAAATCAAAGAAAAAAACCTTGGGGTTGGGTAGACACAGTTAACTATCAACTTTTTTGTACATGTATGTACATTCATCGTTGTGTTTTTATTGGTTGTGTAATGCAAACAGCAGGAATTGTTTTGTTCCGTTTTTAAAATCTCAATGTTATTGCGAAAATATGTGGAAAATGGATGGCTTGTTCGATGTGAAGTGAATTCATATGTCTGTTCTTTCATTTCCTCATCTATTTATCATCGTAGAAATCTGGGACAAGAGTCCAGATGAAAGAAAATTAATGTGTGTCAGTTGCTATTCTCAGCTAAGTGTATAAGTATGGTGCACCTGGAAAATCTGTTTGAGGGTGTTTCTCTCTTTCACTAACAGCAATGATTATCTTATTTTTTAATTTTTAGTTTGAATTTAGTTTTCAAAATGTGCTCTTGGAATTTTATCTATATTTTCCATCCTTAAAGGAAAGTGCCAGGAAAGATTTACTATCTCTTTAGTAAGAGCCAATAAAAATATTTTTGTTATTGTATGTAACCAGCTTCTATGAAAATACCAACTGCCTTTCATTAAATTCATATCTGATATGGATTTGATCAAACCATTCAGAAAATGGTCCTCTAAATGTATTTTCGAGACTCTGTTGTTGATTTAGTGCTATAAATTGTTGATAGGAAAATGAAGCCAATATCCTGATGAAGTTGAGCCTTTGGGCAGCCATCTTTGAATGAATCAATACTTCTTAACCCAAGGTAAATTTACACAAGGGGCTAAATTTCTTGGTTGTAAGGGGTAAATTAAGGCACAGAAATAACCAGTTCACATTCTGATAATTGAAATTCTATCTCTATCAATTTGAATAATTGAATTGAATCTATAACCTACCGAAAACTTGCTATAAAGTTCTTCATCAATTGTTTGTTTAACCGTGTTAACCCTTAAACAATCTTATATAGGAGGTAAATTTGTCTAAGTGATCTTGTTGAAAGGGTAAATTACATGGAAAGAGTTCAGATTGCTGAAATAGATTTTTCAGATCTTGGTTAACTTTTCACAATATACTGCTGTCTCATTCCACCTCAGTCGTCAATTTTGCTCTGGTGTTGGTCTCATAAAAGTAAAAAATTCCTAGTTCCTATTTGGAATGTCATTGTTTTACTTTAAATTGTGAGTAAGCATTTAGAAAAATAGATAAAGACCAGTTGAGGGCATAGTTCCTAAAACTAAATCAGTGACCAGAAAAATTACATTGGAGAAAGATAAGGTTGACTTCTTATGAAATGAATGAGAAAGTAAATAGTCTTCTATTGAATTAACTTGAATCTGGATTAAATTAACTTTGATGTTCACAGTTCTGAGATTATATAAGTGTAATGAATCCTTTATACTCTTTGTTACATGCATTTTTAGTTTCATGTTTTTTATCAAAATATTTTACTTGATTATAAGAGTCTACTACCCGGCAAAAATGCTGACAGCTTTATCAATTGTAGCTGATTAATCATACATGGTTTCTCTTTTCAACAAACAAAATTATCAGAAGTCTTGCCAGTCCCCTTCCCACTTGATGGATTGAAGGTTGCCAGGCTTTGAAAAAAATTTTTTTTAATAAAATCGTGCCTGTCCACTTTCCACCCTTTTACATTGGATAGGCTGGGTTGATGTGCACTGGTGACTGGCTGTAGAAGGGTGAGAAAGAAGTAGAATATGGGGGAATTGAAATGTCAGACCCCGTTTCCCTTGTGACAACTGGACCAACCAAGTAATCAACGCACATAGTGTACCGTACAAGTTAGACTAGTATTTTTTTTTTGTTTTTAATGTTTTTTTTTTGTTTTTTTCATTCCAGCACCAACACGTAAAGATTATAACAGTGAAGATGAAACTGATTTTGTCAAACCAATGTCCAGAATGCATCCTATCCGTCGTAGCTCGAGCGCAACTGCACGTAAATCATCAGGACTTGCCAGAGCTGTTACATCAGGTAAACTTAATTCTTCCTTCCTGTTACTACATAGCTGTACTTATTGTTCCACTCTTTTGGTATTACTATCTTACCAATTTTGTTTTATTCAACTAAATACTGTTACTATTTTGCTTAGCTTTTTGCAGGGTGGCTCTTTGCATTTCAAAAGGCCCATTGAATGCTTATTGCAAATTATTCATTAACATAACTTTTTGAAAATAATTGAATGACGTTGATACAAATTGCGGTAAGTAAATTATTCAGACTCAAATGCTCATCTAAAAGTGAAATACTGAATTTGTATTTGGAAAATGATTCTAAAATTTCCATTGAATCACTGCATAAGACAATTGTAGAATTACTGATAAGAACATGGACCCTATAGAACTCTATAGGCAACTTTGTTTGCTGAGCAAAAACTTTGTCCTTCTACTTCAAGTGAATCTGATCGCAGAATGATAGTGTACTTGAATTTTTAGGTGGTGCTGTCATGTCAATTTCAGTCGTACATCAACAGACCCAAGTTAAGGCTTTCTAAGTTACCATGTTCTCAAAACTTGTGGCAGAATTTTAAAGGTTAATTTCACTTTTAGTTTTAATGAGCAGATAGTCTAAATAATTTGTCTCTATTTTGTTGATCTACTGTACATAAATGGTTTATTTTTCAGTCTCATAGGTAAGCTAGACTCGTTGGTAGTGATCAGTCAACTAGTTCTGATACTTTTCATTCAATTTCACTATTTTTTTTAATGAGCTTTTTCCATGCTTATACTAATCAACTTATTTAAGGTTATTCATGAAATACTGGACCAGCCCAATTTTTCAATTAGAATTTTGATTCACTTTTAGGTTGTGATAGAAATGCTTCAAGTTTTATTTAAAAAAAAAAAAAAAATGAAAACAAAACAAAAAAAAATAACTTTGAGTATAAATTACTGAAGCTTTTATATCACGTTGAAATATTATTCTTTTACAGCTTTTATTTTCCCTTTTCTTCTATGAAAAAAATGAATACATAAATTAACTATCCTTGCTTTTCATTGAAATTTTTTTTCAATGAACTGCTAATGATGAACATAACAGTTGGATTTTTTATGGCCAACATTTTCTCTTTAAAATAAAGAGCTTAATATATTTTTTATTTAGCATAACATTCCATTTCCCATTTGAATTAGGTTGTGTAGTAGATTCATGTTGAAAAACTACATTAGTATGTTCATTTACCCATGACTCTTTGCTTGGCTGACTGTTATAAGTGTTGCAATAAAATTTTATGTAATATTGGGTGAAAATTGGCTAAAAATTATGTATGGTTTCAGGTTTATGAAGAGTTCAGCCGTAACCCCAACAATACTTTGATGACATCATGTCAGAATGATCATTGTCTTTGATCAGTGTAAATGTAATTTACTATTAGTTTACATCCATTTTAACGAATCATTTCTTTTTGTAAACAACTATTCTCTTTAGTTTCTTCACTCTGTCTTCCTGACAGCCACATATTCCTCTTGTTTGAAATAAAGACTTCCTAAGTGAACAGAAGTATGTCTCATCATATATCTGATAATAAATGCCTCCCAAGTCAAAATAGGTGTGACAGATGACCCTTGCCTCCTATGTTTAGTTATCAGCAGCAGCCATCAACACTATGTGACAGACAAACAGCAGTAGCATTGATAATTGGTCATTTTATATGATGTTTTTTTTTTACTTATGCATATATATATATCCTAGAGACCTTCATGCTTTCTCTTCAGGATTTTTGATTTTATTAGATATATTCTCGCAAGTAATTCAGGTTTATTCTATCAATGTATACTCAAATTGATATTATGTTTACTATTTTAGATGATAGCTATCGGAATAATTTTGACTTACCATAATATATACATGACCATCCCTATAGCTCCTTAGTTTATCAGAAAATTAAGACAGTTTCATCTTTTATATTGATAAAAATAAAAATGGGGTAAAGGATATCTTTTCTCTTTAAAAGAAGAAATGATTTGCTTCCTAATGTGTCCAGATACTCAGGGGTGTGGTTAGTGATTTGGGACCCCAGCATTTGATAATAATAAAAAAAATTTGCGATAGACCAGCACAATAACTTGATCGATGAAAAACGCCCATGAAGGATGAATTTTTATTCATGCAATCAATGTATGTACAAATAAATCTTTGTTAACATGGCATACAAACCCTTGATTTAAAGAGTGGGGTTGGCTGTGCATCTCACCTTAAAACTCCATTGTGCAGGCCCTTGGACTATTCAGGTACAGAACCCGCTGTTTTTGGACCTGTGAAGACGTTGAAAGAACCTGCTGGGTGTTGGTTTGCAAATCGTAGCCATTATTGTATAATGTCAGTTGAATTTCTCTAGGTGAACAACTTTTTACGAAGCTTCCCCCCTCCATTTCAGGCCTATGGAAGCCCCCCCCCACGTCTCTGCTGATACTAATCAATCAAGGTTGTATGTGATATGTGCAGTCAGATCAAAAGGTAAAATAAGCAAAAGGCTGTGACATTAAAAGATAATTCAGTAATCATTCAAATCATTAACATCAATCAAATAACAAAACAAGTTGACATGGATTAAAGCCAGAATGGATAGTCAGTAAGTTCATTTACTCCTCCTATAAACAAGATGACAATTCTATGTAGAGAATAGTAGACTATCGACACAAAGGCAAGTGCTTTATATTAGAGAAAAGGTTATCATGAACCTAAAACTCATTGCTATAAATCAAATACCTTTTAACTGCAAGTTTGGGAAGCTATCTAGCTTGTGTAGTTCTCCGATGTATGATTGAGCCTTTTATTCTGAAACAGCATTCAAAATTTATTTTGCTCTTAGAAAAAGTCAGCATCTATATCCCTGTTATGCTAAGTGAGAATGTAATCTCTTGAAATATTAGTGCTTATTTTGAGGAGATCAGAACTGAAATCCTTTCAATGAAAGCATTTCATCTTTCCTTTGTTTTTTTATTTAGCACTAATTTACCTCTGCTGTCAAGAAAGAGTGTATATGTAATATATGGATACACATTTCAATTCTCTATGTGTAGATAATGAGTGCATTGCAACAAGCTTGCAGGATAGCATTATGTTGACCACAAACGGATTCTTGTTTTGTTTTTGTTATTACATGCTATGCTTTAAATTCAGCATATTTAATATGTCATCAGAACATGATATTCTATTTTTACTACATCGTGTGCTAATCTACTTGATAATGTCCCTTAATGTGACAAGACAAATATATGAATAAATACATATGGTGTATTATTATAGCTTGATTAATGTTTATTTGTTTAAAATTTAAGAATTAAAAAAAGATACAAACTAATAACTTTAACTTGGTTTTTAGAAGAAAAACCCGTGATTTTTTCATATTGAGTTAGGATAGAACAGAATTATTTTAGTATATTTTTGTACCTATTAGCAACTTTTTTCAGTATGATATACATTTCCATTTGTTAATGTATTAATCAGTCTTTAGGTTTTTCTTTTGAATAAAGCTATTTGCATTATGTCTCATTGTTTATGACCAGATCATGAACAGGTCGCATTCTGCCACATCTGAAGAATACTTATCTGCCAAATGCAAAAATCTTTTCCCATCATTCATCTTGCAGAAATCTTTTTCTTCTTTCTATCTCTCTCTGTTCAAGTTTTGTTCCAGTTACTATTGAAATCTCACAATGACAGATCATTAACATATTTCCCACTCACGTTCCTTGCTTTTTTGGCCTACACGACTTTGGTGTCATCCTGAGGGGAAGAAGGATTGTTTTCTCGTGGAAATTAGAATTGAAAAATTCTTTAGAAATGATTTTCAAAGTTCTTTTTTTTTTCTCTTCTAGCATTTGTTCACCACTTCTTTGATCAATTGCTAATTATGTTCATTATATTGGCAATTGTCTTCTGAAAGGATTTCTTTGAAGGGCCAGGGTTTAATATCAATGTGATGAACAGGTTGATTACTATCTGCGTTTGTATTCAAACTATATGATGATGATTTTGAATACACAATTTGCTGACTTGCAAGTTTAGCTTTTGGAATACTGCGCAATTGTTTCATTTCAATCATTCTTTCTCACATCATCACACTGTTCATGATGAATTTTCTGTATACTTCTTCCTATAATTCAAACTTTTTACATATCAACACCGATCTTTATTTGTAACTTCTGCAGATCTATATTTCAAAGTATTATAATCTAAATCATTGTCTCATTTAGATAATATTCCTTACTAGCTAGGGTATTTGGCATCCCCCCCACCCATACAGAGAAAATCATATTTTATAGAGGTTTCATAAAATCAAATGGATGGGGGGGGGTGCATGCACCCCTTCCTGATCAAGCCTGCACACTCTTCTACGCAAGAGCTAACTCAGTCCCTTCCTTTTGGTGGAATTTCGAGGTGACTTCCTTTCATATGGCTTATCAAAAATGACCCAAAATTACCTAAAATGACCTCAGAGGTCAAGTTTGTTTTATTGACAAATTCTAAGCCCCTAGAGTGCAGCCATTTAGCTTGACAAAACAGAAAACAGTTGCAAGCAAACAGAGAAACGGTCCTCAACCTAATAATAGATTAATATTGACATGTCTTCATAAAAGTCTGTCAACATTATAACATTAAGAATCTGTAGAATGTACCAAGTTTGCCTTTGAAGATTTGTTTGTGGTATGAATTTCTCTATTCATAGGTATAATTTATACTCTCTTTATTAATAAATGTTAAATCTCAGTTTTCATTCTTTTGATCAGAAAGTCTTTGACTTGAATCAATTTGAAAGCCTTTGACAGAAATGAGGATTTATCTCTAGATTGCAAATACGGAGGTGATCTTATTTTTATCTAATAGTTATGCACACTATCTTAATTGTGCTGCCTGTATTGATTATGAAAGTAATTAGCCGTTTCATATATTCTAATAATAAGGGAAGTAAATTATTCTTACTTTGACTAGCACCCCTTTCATTTATGACAATGTATTTAGATCAAACTTATTCAGCCTGTTAGGATAAGTATTTTTTTTATATTTTAGGTTCTATATATAACATACCAGTTACAAGGATAATAAGGTTCTTGTGATCAGTTTTAGTTATTTTTATATCTAGTTGCTTGACTGATATGACAGATAATCATTAAGGTTTACTGTGTGTAATCTGTATTTTTAGATTTCTTGTTTTGACTACTATTAGATCCTAATTGAAAATTTTTACTTTGAACATGTTAGTATCCATGAGAAAATCCCACTTTTTAATGTCAGTAATTCATTTTTTTTTTTTTTTTTTTTTTTTTGAGAATATGAAGTGTATTTAAACTTGAAGTTCAAAGCTGTCATATTTTTCAGTATTACATACTGGAAGGAAAAGTTTTTTCTTTCTTCAATTTCAAAAATATGTTGTGCTTAAACCCTGACTTGTCAAAATTGAGATGAAAATTAATTTTAGGTAGTTGCCACTTTTTCTGGCCTGAAGGTGTCTGATCTATTCAGAGTGGCAGACACACTCTAGGAGACCAATTTAGCATAAGCTTACATTGTAAATTGAACCCATGGTTGCCAGGGTAGAGATGGCAACTACCCAAAATTAATTTTTTTTCTTTGACATATTCGTCAGGTTTTACACACTTTGTTTTTTGTCCACCCTAAACCAAAACCATATTATACTGCTAAAATTTATCTAAGATTATTGTTAGTAGATAGAAATTGAGAGAAAGTTCATCTTTGAAACTATTGTCTTGTTTCAGTCTCTGCAGAATTTTAATTTCTCTTATCCAACTTATATACAAAAGTTTTCATGCTAAATCATGACTTGAATAATCTCTTGAATCTAAAAGAACATTGGAAGCTTGAACTGCAATAATCCAATTCTTAAACTATATTTTTTCTTTTTCATAAATGCTTAGATTCCATACTGATTCTGAGTCTTATATTTCTTTATACTTTTTGGAAAAAGAAATTTTCTTTCAATAACTTTGAACATTTGATTCTGATTTTTTTGGTGTCCTTCACCTCTTTTTGTCTTGAGTTCTTGGTATATTGATCTGATAGGTATCAAAAAGTCAGCATGCCAATGTCATATAACTTTGTTTTCATTTTGACATTGTCAATGGAACTGGCTTTTGGGATTGGTCGGTTTGCTTTGAAATTTTAACATATGATTGTTTTTATTAGTTATCGTGACCCCACCAGCGTCATCTCCATCATCCACACCCTCCTCATGTGGAACGAAACAGCTTCCATACAAACGTCGTGCCAGTGCTGGCAGTCTACCCCTTGTTGGTAAGACCATCAAATTAGAGCATGTCTTTGGTTTGTGCTGACCCTCTATGATTCCTAGTGTGTGCTGCTTGCTCCGATCGGTTCACAATGCGGCTGATATATCCATTTGGCAATTACAATAAGGATGATGCCTTGTAACTAAGGGCTCTTCCATCTTTACCCCTACCCTCTCACTTGGTGACTCATTTGTGCTGGGGACTTTATAAATTTGATTTTTTTTTCTTTTCTTTTTTTTCTTTTTTTTTCCAGGAATATTGAAAGTACTTCTGTTTTCTCTTGGGTGTTTTAAAGAATTTTGGAGTTCTTTGTCAACTATTGCTGTGTTGTGCCAATTTTCTTTGGATTTTTTTGATTTTTAAATTTATTTTTCAGGATTAGTTTTAATATCCGGGAACAATTACCAATGCAATTATTACATATTGGGGTTTTGATAAATTCATACAGTTTCAAATGTTTGAAAACAAAAATGAGACGAAATTTGAAAAAAAATATTTTGATACATTTTATGACTTATCCTGAAATATATTCCTGATTAGTTGTAAAACTTACTTTGAAAGACTGATGCACCAGAAGTATTGAAATTGATTTATCTTAGATAAATTCAACTTGGGGATATTTTTTTTTTTTTTTTTTTTTAGTAAAGAAGACACATTTTTCCCCTTGATGTGGATGCTCCCTGTTTTCACTTTACTCACATTATACATGTGCTTGTATTGTGGTAACTCCACGTATCAATTGCCGGGAATAAGTAAAATTTTGGAACAAAATTCCACATGTGGTGTTCAACTGTTCGAATAAATATAGATAACTATGAAGATCTCTTAAAAATGAAAAAAATTAGATATTCCTCAATTGTTGGCCAAGTAAAATATCAACATAATTCTCCGCTCATCAGCAAGAAACTATCAACTGTAGATGGAAAACTTTGTTGTTTTTTTGTTGGTCATGATTGCATTATCTTCCTTCACACACCTTTTCAGAATGAACCTGCCAACATCTAGGTGGAGGAAGACGCTATTGGCCTTCTGTTTACCCAAGAAGAGACTTGTCATGGCTTGTTCCTTGCTGACTTAAGCCCTTCCTTCACATCGTCGACCTTTTCCTTCTTGGTTGCCTCATTTTGGGCACACACACACACACACACACACACACACATACTCTCACTTTATTAATTTGTCATGGGAGGGGGATTTCTTGTTTCTCTTGCATGAGTGATGTGGGCAACAGGGGGACTTGATTCACAAGAGCCACAAGGAAATTTTTCTCAAACTTGGCTGAATTGGTTTGATGGTCTTTGTACCTTTTTTTGCTCTCTTTAAATGTGGATGACTCTTAAGCAAGAATGTTCTAATGTAATTAACTTGCTAATATTTTTTTTCCAGATTTATTTGACTACATAAAACTTTCATTGTTACAGCAATTATTTAAGAAATTTTTTTTTTATAAAGTATTTAAAATCATTAATTTTTGACTACCTTCATGTAATAGTTGGTATTTAAAAGCTTCTGAAAAATTGAGAGGAAGGTGAATAGTAGTCAAAAATTAATAACTAATTGTTAGGTTTGAAATATTTCACACATATGATAAGAATTTGTCTTTGAAATCAGTATTCTCTAGTAAAATTGAATCAGCTTTCAGGCAATAAGCTTACATCATAATTGATCTATTGACCATTCTCTTGAGTGAATTTTTTTTCATTTTCAAGCCTTTTCTATAAAAGAATCAGTATTTGACATTTTTTTTTCTGTAATTGATGTTTTCCCATTTTCAAAGTTTGGCCTGTTGCTTTTGTTTTGTCATAATTTTTGTGTTTTTAATGACTTTGATATTTGCTAGGTGCGTGTTTGGTGTCAGCCTCTGTAGCTGAGCTGACCACTCTCATTGCATTACTCAACACAACTTGCAATAGCATGCTGCATGAGGTTTAATATTCAATATTTTATATAATTCTTCAGGGTTTCAAGTTTTATTTTCTTAGAAAAACAGAGGAACCTGAACATCACATCTGCCCATAACAAATCAAAATATACGTTTCAAATCTTAATGTCATGAATCACTCCATAAAGCTTCTAATTGACAGTGAAACTCTTAGGTGGCATAAATGAAGTGTTAAAATTATGACAATAGTTATTTTTGATATCAACATTCAAATTTTCTCATATGAACTTGAAAGTTAATACTTTCATTCACATGGATTTGCTGAATACATAGGTTTTTTTTAAATGATGGAACTTGATTAGAAATGTTCGAACTGATCATATTGGTAGTCAGCTTGTATTATGTTTGGACTTGAGAATAGATTCTTTGATTAAAAGTAGAAATAATACTTAGTAGGTATGGTAATTATGTTCTATCTATTTAGCAATAATCAAGCAGAATTAAATCTTAAACTTGATGACGTTTACCAGTTAGCCACCAATTTACTATAATCTTATCCACATTGTTAATGAAAGAAAATTTTGTATGAAAAGCACCGTGGGTACTTAGTTATAAGGTTTCTCGATATTTATTACTTTTGTGATAGAAGCTAAAATGGGAAGTTAGCATCTTTGGGATATGATGTTGACAAACTATTCTACTTGTTTCATAGAGGTACAACGGTCAAAGATACCATAGAATCCATCAAGAAACTCAAATGGCGATGGGCAGGTCATGTCGGACAATTGCTGGATACCATGGATCACCCTAAGGTGTTCTACAAAATTTTGGCTGACAAAAAATGAGATTGCATGAAGATTTGGACAAGTTGAGATATTCACAACGCAACTTCCACAATCAAGAGGTCTGTCGAATCTTGGGGAAGGTCTATATTCAATGATGGACACTAAAAGGCTAATGATGATAGAGGTTTACCCCTGTTGTGGTCTGCTTGAGTAATAAACCAGCATTGAATAAAGGCGTTTTGAACTATTAAAAAAGTAGATTCAAAAGATTTGTATCATTAAAGATATTCAGTTATTGTGCACTTATTCAGAATATGAATATTTCATTTTACTCAATGTCTTGAAGTGGTTTTATATGCTTTCAGTTATTTCACATTAGTAATTTGAATGTTATAAGTTATTTAAACAAAATTTATATAATTTCAACTTCCAGTTTTGTTTTAGTGTATATTGTAATCAAGAAACATTCAAATTTCACAAGTATATCTTATTTTTTCCCCCCCATTAAAAGTCACTTATATATGAATGGATCCTTTTTTTTCTCATTATACATCAGTAATTTGAAAACTTGGTTTTTTGTAACTGAAGAAGAGTTGAAAGAATTTGTATATATTTTCCTTGTAAAAATCATTGATTTTGCTAATTCTATTATCTGCAAAATGAATGGCATTTGTCTGTGTCTCAAATTGAAGATCTTCCCTAGGTCTCATAATATAAATCTTATGGTTCTACTTCAATTCCATTTTTTTTTTTTTTTTTTTGTGTGTCAAGTCGAAAGTGGTTATAAAATTGCTCTGAATTTAGTGATCTTGAAAGACACTTAATCCAGTCAATATTGATGGCCTTGTTATAATGTATAACCTTGTATGTTTAATGTGAAGAAGTATACGAAAAAATAAATTGGAGCATAACTATTTTCAGTACTTGGTATGTTTCATTTTCAATATATGCCAGCTTATAAGTGTACTTTTTAAGCATCAAGTATTTTCTGTAGCCGACCAGATTAGTTTTAGATCCTATGAACTTGACACTCGAATGGACCGTCATACATTGAAGAATTATCTGGCTAATATCAGACTAAACTTGAATTAGTTCTGGGGTTGACTTATATGCTGGCATGTATGGTATATCTGTGTTATGCATGAGCTAAAAATTTAGCTTTTGAGTAGTGAAGTCAATTTTTACTGAATTGGTGCAGGTTTTAATCTTTGCCTTGTATTATTGTGTTGTATTATGCTTTCATAACTTTTCTTTTTTTAAAATTTTTTTAATTGATTTTAATGACTTTGGTGTGTCATCTTCTGAGTGTTTTCATTTATGGCTACAGAAAGGATTCATTTTTGTCTCGAAATTATGTCTCCTTATTGTATTAAGTGTGTTTCAGTCATGTTCCCATTCTTTTAATCTGGGAAGCAATTTTTCTAGGATAACTAAATTGGAATTCTATATAATCTTAGATGCAAGCAATGATGAAAAACATTTTAGAATTATACAAGGAAGAAGTTTTATTTTTTATAGCCATAAACGATTCTATCAAATACTCTAAGGTATAATGTCATTAGATTTGGTAAAGATTTGTGAGAAAATGATGCTGGGGATAGTTGAATGAATAAGGGATTCAATGTCTTGTGTGTGTGTCCACTCTGAGTTTGCAGTGAGGATATACCATTTGTAAGGAAAGAATTGAAACCCTTATAAAAGAATAAACATCTACATTTAGGTTAGAGAAAAAAAAGATACTTCTTTCATTCACAGATGAATAATAAGCAAAAGCCACACAATAAAAATACCATGCGTTTCAAACTTTCTAGCAAATATAAAATTTTGTAAAGAAAAGGAAAATAGTTATTAAATAGTCATTTTTGAAATTCAAAAGCATGTAAATAAAATACACAAGAAAAGTAAAGTGATATCAACATTGGAATTGTCCAAGTCCTTCCCTAACTTAATCACAACTTTTCAATCAGGCAAGTTTCTTTCCAGTGAGTAAATGACGTTGATTTGACATAACAAATAAGTTTCAGGTGATAAGATGCGAGTTGAAGTCTCACCTGAAGTTTTTTTTTTTTTTTTTTTCTGAAGTGAAGCTGACCCAAGTAAAAGTTGTAATTTTGGAGAAAGAAAAAAGAAAAAAAAGAAAAAAAAAAAAGCAACTGAAGAATTAAGATTAAAGTAAATGGTAGTCTGAAAATCATCAATAATAACAGCATTTAATCTAATAAATAAAAATAGAACATGCAATACAGAAAAAAAATGATTTCAAGGCTTGTCTTTGTGAGATTGCAAGAGTCTTTGTGTATGCTTGGCCATTGACTGCTTGAATTTTCAATTTGAAGCATGTCTTTGGTTTTGAAAGGGTTAATGGCTGTTGACTTGTTATTTTAAGGCTTCAGCAAGTGAGTAAAACAAAAACCCTGTTAAAGCCAGTAAAACAGGTCTGTGTATATTCTTACCAGTCTCCCTCCTTTGGTAAGTAAAAGGTAAATTAAAAACTGGTCTCTGGTCATTTGCACTTAGATGAAACGGCAAACATTGAATGAGTTGATGGAATCCACATAGGAATAACAATAATAAGAAAGAGAATCCCCTAAAGCCAACATCCTGGTTCTTATTTATATCAATGTTTTTCATCTTATGCTTTCACATTCCAAGAAATAGAATTAACTCTTAGGTTCATAGACTATTTGTGATCGTTATAAAATTAAAAAAAAATTGAACTCTTATGAAATTTTTTCTTTAAAATTCCACAAAGTGCAAGGGGAGTATCTTTAATCTGATGTTACCTCCCTTGAATTCCTATTTGAATTTTTTAGTATGAATTTGATGGTTAATATGAGATTTTGGTGTGAGTTGCATCTTTTTCATCATAATGTTTGTTCACATTATTCTCTAATCCACAAAGGGGCAATTCGAATGTATGGGGGATGGGCATCTGGAATATGGGTGTGAAGAATGAAGTGATAAGAAAGAAAAAAAAAGGGACTTGATTGATTAATTCCTGATTACACAATACAATAATTTATTTTACTATAGATTCCATAGTATGTAATGCTTAATTCATTATGGTTAGGAGAAATAAGTGAAAACATGAAATTGTTTTGCAACATATATAGATAAATTACTTTTTTATAGAAAGGTAGGGGCATCAAACTTTTCAAGCCGTTTGGGCATGGAGCAAAAAAGGTTAAAACCACTGCTCTTATCCTTTGCTAAAATATAAGGATCTTAAATCCAATAATCTAATTGAATTAATAACTTTGTATAACATATTCCAACTAAAAACTTTTTTCTCTTTTTTCATGTAGTTAATCTGACTGATCAATCCTAGCCTTCATTTTCTGTAATTCAAGCATTGTTAATAGAAAGCTTTGTGTATGCGTGTTCTGAAGAAGGTAAAATCCATTGAGATTAAAGTAATGGAAATGCTAGAAAAAAGAAGGTTTCAATGAATATGAATGACCAAGACATCCATATAACATTTTTAAACATCAGTTCTGCTGGAGAGACACCCTCACATTCATATACTTTAATTTGTGAAAACTTATCTTGGGTAATGAAATAATCTTTTTGAAAATTAAAAAATACTTCCTGGATAATTCAGTTCAATTAAATCATTTTTTTTGCATGTTTGTGAGAAATATTAATATGATTAGTTATATGTTTGGTTATGTTCAATCTCATTTGAATAATAATATATTCTCTATTAAACTGCCAGAACTGTGGCATAAATTACAAAGCTACTCTATCTGTAAAATTTTGATTGTTAACATGTTTTGAGATTTTATGAATCCATGATTAATACTCTCTTCTTGTTTGACCTAAAGACCACATTCTATTGTATATTGTTTGTTTTTAGCATTTTAACTCTTCAATATCATAAACTGCTTGATATCACACCTAATTGACCCTGGAACTCTTCTGTGATTTGAACTTGAGTTTTTTCACCTAAAGGTGGAAAGGATATAAGTTTAATCAATAGTTATTCTCCCTTGATATTGATATTTAAATTCTCTTATATGAATTTAAGAGTCAGTTTATTTGTGTTGCTTGCTTTCATTGGTCTAACTACTGCCATTGTCCTTGGATGCCATACATGAACATATATGTCGAATAATGCTTAATTGTGGATTTTTCCCCCCCTCACATTCATTCATTGTGTTCTTGATGTGTGATATGAGTGATTCTTATATATTGATGATTGGGGTTCTTGATTGGCATGCTCAAGCCAAGGATTGATTTACCGTATCTTATTCATGTATAATATGCACCTTTGTATAATGTGCACCACTAATGATAGGCTGTCCTGGAAAAAAAAACAAACTGATTTTATCTTTGTATCATTTGTTATTGAATTTACATCTTTAATGCATAATTATTTGTGAAATATAATGAATATCTAATGTATTATCCCTACAATAGAGAAATGTAACATTATAATTGTGATTTCAAACTCTGATACACATCAGTTAGCTTGGGCAATAAAGATCTCATTTTTGGTCATATTCCCCTAAGTATGGCTACGCATTTTGCTGGGGAAAGACTTGTGTATAATGCACATCCCTAATTTTTGGAATTAAAAACATGCAGAAAAAAAGTGCATGTCTTGCACAAATATTTATGATTCATAACAAACTCTAATTTCAATTTTATTTCTTTTATCTTTCTACAAATAGCTTGATTTCTTTTAATCAGTTATTTGGAACTCTTTTTTTGTCTTTCAGCAACTCTGAAAAATGGCAATCAACAAGTTATTTGTTATGGAATCAAATCTTTTTCTATCTTCCTCATTGACGTATGCATATGACATTATCGGCTGAGAATTTAAATATAATACTAATTCATCAATGTGTACTTAACTTCTAATATACATATATTTATATGAAATTAACCAAGGATGTCCTTAATTTTTCAGTGGTGGATTGTTTTTTTTAATTATTAAATTGATTCGTAAACAGTTGAAATTTTGTGTTAACATGAATTCAAAAGTGGAGTTCAGTTGTTCAGATGAAATTTGGAATGTTAAGATGATATTAAACTTTGAAAAAAAATTTTTTCGAATTGAAATTTGTCACTTGGGGGAAAAACTAATTTCATGTTACCATGTTCCTGTTTTCTAAAAGCAGTCATTTCCCTGCACATTTTTAATACCAAACAATCATTAAAATAAGGCCTTCATCAGCAGTTTTTCAGCTAAATCATTTAAAATGATTTTTCTAAAATATTTTTAGGAGACAATATTTCTCATACGGATGATCCATGTAACTGGATTTGATGTTGCTGTAATCTATAGAAATGATTAAACCAATAAAATCAAATTCTTATAAATCTTGGCGGATAAGATAACTTTTGGATAAGATGAGACCTGAATGTCAGTCCAGATTTCATGGTTATATTTTACTGTTTAATCACTGTTTTTGGACACTTGAAGTGTTGTCTTATCTGCTGAAAAATATGGTTATATATTATGTATAAGTTGATGAACCATTTAAGTACTTATTGTATGTTTTGAATGTTACTTAATAAGTTTTCAAAATATAACTAAATGTTGAAGTGTAAATCTGCAGAACATGTACTGTTTCGTCTAACTTGATGGGGAATATTTGACAAAAGGTATCTGTTGTTAACTATTTATCAGCTGCCATGGTAGATTGTTTCTGATTTGTGTGTCAGCCTTAAAATTGACCTGAATAGTTTGAATGACTATCTGAGTGAGACATTTCAAGTGACACAAGTGTCAAATTTACTAGTCTTACAAGAAAAAAAAAATATATCATTGGAATGGCAGCTGTGTATGAAAAACCTATCCTTGACCCATCATCTCACTTTTCATCAAGATCTATTGTTTGATAAAAAAAACACACATGGCTACTTTCTTACTGGTAACTATTTGCTTCTGATATTAAAAGATATGACTTTAGCTGATAAGTAATATTTTAATAAAAATTCATTCTAATGAACATGTGTAGAAATTATTATAAATGGTAATCATTATGACTATGAAATTTCCACATGAGACAACACAGCTTTGTGTGTGTTAAATGAATAAATAAATATGTTATGAATCTTCATTAAATTGAAATCTTCATTACATTGAAAACGGTCTAATTCCAGGAGACCACTATCATCATTTAGATTATGGAATTTAACCTGAATACTACTAATTAGATAAAATGTTTTGCAAACTTTCTGAGTTAAAGGTTTAAACAAAAATGGTTCACGATTATCAAAGTAACTGGAAAAAAGGTAATTCATGTAAGCCATACTTCCGTAAAAATGGCAGAAAGTAAGTGCTGACTATATCATTATAGTTAGATAGAACCCTCCCTTGTAAAACTTTGCAACAAATTTCCAGTAGACTCTAGGGTCTCATAAAAAAAAGAAAAAGTCCTTCTTGAACTGCATGTACAAAGGAATGAATTCTAACCAAATATTTTTTATGACAAGAAAAAGATGCTTTTATTATAACTTTTGGTAAATAGAATGAGTTGAAACTCTTAAGCAAGTCCCTTTCATTTGACCCTTCTCAGCAGCATACCTTAAAAGACCTTATTATTAGCATACATGAAATGATATCATGATACTTCTACCTTCTTGGATGAATCATTAAGGCTGCACTACTTTTGATCCTCACCAGAAGTTGCAGATTTTTTTCATCACATTTTACATCATCTTTGAAAAAATTTGTTTGCCTCTAAACCAAGTTTGTATTTTCACTGCAAATAACTTATTTCCAAAACAATTTGGTATGAGACAATTTTATGGACTTAACAGTGATTTTAAAAATTGGATACAAGTCGGTAAATTAAAAAAAATTCCAATGGATGTACTTTGACTCGGGGATGTACAAACATTTTTTCCAAAGTTTCCACAGATACATATCTTGTTTTTGATGAACCTACATGAAGCTATGCATAATTCTCACCATTTGTCCAAGTGATCTAACATTTCATTTTTATTATTTGGAAAAAAAAAAAGTAAATATTTTCTGATTAATATCTTTTTGTGTCTTGTAGCGAGGCAAGAGAGCAGCGCTGGAGCAGTGGATGAAGAAATATTCATCAAGTCATTTGAAGACATTAACAAAATTCAAGTAAGGACAAATTTCTCAGTTCAATCATTACCTTTGTCAACAGAGTTGGAGAGATTTATTTACTACCCCTCCCTCTTGATTTCATTCCAGTCTGTCCACATGAATTTCAATGGAATTTTGTGGAAGGTTGGGTCGTGTAAGAAGTAGTGATTATATTTTGGGACAGATCCAGGAATTTGTTTTTCATTGAAAGATTTTTCTTATTCTTCTCACACATTTATGTATTTGCTCATGTCTCTCCAAACTATAGCTCCGAAAGTTCTCGATAAATTTTTATGAAATTTTGTGGAGAGGTTGGTCCGTGAGCTCAGGAAGATTAAATTTTAGGATGGATTTAACTTAAAATTTTTTCTCTCTCATCCATTTAGTTTTCAATAAGTGTACAAGGTTGGCAGTGTTATGTGCTCTCTGATTGCTTTTTAGTTTAATCAAGTGGTACTATACTTCTCTTTTTTTTGAAAGTTCAAAAGAATCCCAACCTCTACCAAGGGTTGGGGAATGAAGTCAGATAATTCTGTTCTTGACTTGCTCATCAAAATAACATAAGCTTGCCTTTACTATATTTCCTTCATTATTCTGCATACACAAATAATGTCAAATTTTTTCTGAGATGTTTATATGCAAATGTTTTTCTTTCTCTCTTATCCTTATAAAACCTGTTTTGATAACTACTCTAACCTGAAGGCTCTTTTTGGTGGATGGAATGTTGTGAGTTATGTGTCTAGTTATTGTACAAATCTAAAGACTCCTAAAGAAGTATTTATCATTCATTGCAGTGTGACATGTCATTTCTCCACCAGCATTTTTTTTGCTACAAGCTATAACAATGCATTAATGTTTATGCAATTCATTGCAAATATTATATGCAATAAATAAATATAAAAAAAAATTATATATATCTGTACTTTGCTTAAATGAATCATTGCAGCTAACATGTGTACCAGAACCAATTATCTTAAGTATGAATCTCCTATCTAAAATTATCTAAAAATACCAGCACCAGAATTGAGTATTGTGGGTCCAAAATAATCATAGAGACCCATAAAAGCATTTTTAGAAAAACGTCATTAAATGGTGCTTAGCGGTGTACTTATGCACACTTTCAAAGTCGTAGCCCCCAAAATGTGACACAGATTCTTCTTGCTTTGCACGTGTGTATCTTTTTCAGTAGTCATGCCACTTGTGGGGCTACGGTCATTCAATATCGGTCAGTTGTTGTGAATCTGCAGAATCTGTAGTGTTTCTTCCAACTGGGCATTGAGTATTTGATGAAAGGTATCTGTTAACCAATTCGTACACCTACAGCATACCTTTGTGCACTCAGGTTACTTGCCAGATATCAATTGATTGGCTTTCTTTTTAAAAAGACTTTCTGCAACAATGCATAGTGCTTAATGTTATAAGTTAGCTGTTGTATGTAAATAGATAATCTATTAAAAATGATGGTTCGCTGACATTTCAAGTGCACACTCCAGCCAAAACAAACTATGGAGAATTTGAATTTGCAAAAAAGAATTACCTAAAAGTGCAAGAAAAGTAACTGATCAGAAGTTATTCCCTTGAATTCAGATTTTATTTTTACTTTTATTTATTTATTCATTTTTTTACAAAGAATTTGAGTTAAGATCAGTATCTTTTCTGTGATGATAAGGGGGCAACCAATCCATGTGTCTTTGAAATAATTTAATTCATCTAATTTTGGTGGCATTACATCTTGCAATGATTCAAATATTTCAATTATATGATCAGCTGACACAGAAGCTAAGGTGATAACATCCCAAAAAATTTATAAAGACATTCTTCCTGTAAATGAAGGGTTGCAGCAAAATCGCTAAAATGTGTACTACTTAAAAAGATATGATTCTGTCCTAGAGTTGCCAAACATGATTAATGCCAAGCTAGAGTTACCGATTTATATATATATATATATATATATATATATATATACATACATACATTGAATTGTTGGTGCTGAGTTGTCTTTGTGTGGAACTGATGTACGGAAATGTCGGGTCACATGGACACTCACACATTTTCCTAATTGCCTCTTTGATTTTCATATCAAAGGAAGATGGTAAAAATGATAGGAGACATGATTTTCATTCATATTGTAACTCTGTAGTATATATATATCCTTTATATTTCTCCTCAGATTTATTCCTGCAAAGACGTCCAATCTCATATCACCAAAGCAAAAGATGTTTTAAGTGACAGCAATAATGATTGGGAGAAAAGAGTTGAATCGGTGAGTAATACAAATTATATTGATCTTATAATTTTGTTATTGAGTTAACTCGGTGATAACCAAACCTTTTGGAATAATGGTACCCCAGGTGTATGGTAATTTTTTTTTCCATACAGTACTTCAAGCTGGAAATAAATGATTGCATTTACAATCGTATTGGTTTACTTGAGGGAAAAAATAATGCATCATGTAATTTCAATGATGCTGCTGAGAATCTGCTAGTATTTATTTGCAACTACAATATACCAAGAATGTTCAGCACACTTCTCGTACAATCCAGAATGTAAATCCCATTTATTGACCGAGTGCCATCTAGTGTTGAAATGGGAAAGTGATTAGCAATGTGCCAGTTAGATATTGATTCACTCACTGCGATTGTGCTTAAGGGAGCTGCAACATGTACTTTGGCAATCACATATTCAATGTCAATTAGTTGACTTATATGATGCTTATCTGTTAGAATGATTTCACTCCTTAAAATTATCAGTATCATTCAATAACAAGAATGATAAGTTCAATCATCCATCCACCATCTGTGGTAGTTGTAACAGGAGGAAGAGCAACCTGTCTTTCTTTGAGTCAATTGATTTTCATACTTGTAAAATATATCAGTATGGAAGTATTCAAAAATGCTCAACTCATACCTGTTATGATTTCATAACAGTTGGTTTCTTAATGATGTCACTTCCTTCCTATTTCTGTTGTTCAACATAACTGGGACTGAGTGACTGACGGACCTTATTGAGGTGTGTAGACACCACTGAAAAACTATGTAAATTTGCCATCACAGTCAATAATCGAACAACTGTAGCATCAGAATTTTAAGTCATCTAAAAAAAGATTCCATCAGAAAATAGATATGGTCAGAATAAATTCTATTTATAACATCATTGGTGTTATCCACTGGAAAACATCTAAAATACTTTATTTAAAAAAAAAAAAAAAAAATTTAGATTCCAGATGATCCAGATGATGTCAATAAACCCGTTAAGATGGGGTCTTTGAAGGCTTTTTTTCCTCAGAAAAAAAGTTTTTAGAAGGGGATCTAGTGGAATACTGATGCCAATTTTCAAATCTGTAGACAAAATGGTATGGCCAAGAGTGTTAGAACATATACACACGTGTACACAAAAACATACATAAAATTCAGCACAATTATTTTACATTTTTGCACTCTTGTATAAATATAACTTTTGAACATGTTTTAAAAATACAATTTTTATTTAATTGTGAAATACTATATAAAATATTTTTTTCTCTCTTTTCAAATAAATAAAAATTGTCCTTACTGTTTTTCAGCTCCGTTTGATACGGGCTTTGTTGTTATGCGGTGCTGCTGATTATGAGGATTTCTTCTCAATGTTGCGCACTTTAGAGCCATGTATAAACCTCGCCATCAAAGATTTAAGATCTCAGGTTGTCAGAGAGGCCTGTATGACTACTGCGTAAGTTGTCTCTTTCTTTTTATCTCTTTTTGCCTATCTTCCGTCACTGTATTGAATTGTCATATCGTTTGGAGTTGTAAAGAATCAGAAGAGCTTGGTAGCTATTCGATTCATTGCTGATCAAATTCATGTTCGGAAGATCATT
This sequence comes from Thysanoteuthis rhombus, assembly GCA_963457665.1. Taxonomy (NCBI): domain Eukaryota; kingdom Metazoa; phylum Mollusca; class Cephalopoda; order Oegopsida; family Thysanoteuthidae; genus Thysanoteuthis; species Thysanoteuthis major. The sequence goes on along the minus strand of OY735205.1, from coordinate 69,646,470 downwards.
TCAAATCAGACGGATAGAGAGGTAATTTCCTCTGCATAACTCTCGTGTGTTTTGTCATGATCAGATCAGTTGTCCGAACAATCGTTCATCTGAAGAAATACTTTTTGCCTGTCTCATTTAAATGATCATTGTTTCTCTGCCCTCCCACCCCCAAGCAAAATTATAATGAGTAAAAAGTTATATGAAATGAATGTTTCTCTTTGCAGTTATATATCCCAACAATTGGGTAATAAAGCTGATCACTTTGCAGAGGCAATGCTCCCAAGCTTAATTTGTCTCATTTCAAATACTGCCAAAGTGATGGCCACCTCTGGTGCTGTGTGCATTCGCTTTTTAATTCAGGTAAGTAACATTTCAGGATATTTTGATTCTAACTAGCTACCTATAACTTTGACGCCATCTACTTGTAGTAGTGTCCCAACGTCTTTTCTAGATACGTTTATTTAGGGGAAGGGGGGAAAAAAACAACAACAAAAAACAAAAACTTTTTCAAGATAATTTTAGATAATTACTTCTGGTACACTCTTCGGCTATGATGAATCATTTATGCAAGGTAAGGATATTCCTGTATTACTGTTGATGGTTAAGTTTTAGATAATGTGACACAGATTCATGAAAAATATCAGCCATAAATGGAAATGCAGATTTATATGTAACATCTGTAAATCTCTTATTAACAGACCTCTTATCACTGGATTTCGGAAATGCTGGCAATTTTCTTTCCCTTTTTTTTTTTTTTTTTTTTTTTTAGTGTGTGCAGAATTCGGAAATACTGGACAATATTTTTTCTGTAAAAAAAAAAAATTACTTTTGCTTTATACTTGCTAATTTAAAGATATCAGAGTTATTCATTAAAATAAGAAAATGTAGATGTTTAATCCGTCTTCAGACAGAATTCTGTCATTGATAAATGAAAGTTTGGCGAAATTAGTGAGAAAGTGCCTAAATGTTCTGTTCATTTTGTGCCACTTTCAGAATCTTTTAGGGGCTTTTTTTGGCAATTCAAAAATCTGCTTAGTGCTCTTTGGTAGTCAAATTGGCTGAAAAATATTTTTGAGTTGAACCCTTGAGTTTGTCTTGGGAGTTTTTCTGTGAACACCCCTGAAAAAAACAAGATGATTAGGCCAAAAATTTTAGCTCATTGTAAATCTTGGGACTGGACTTATTATTTTCAAATGTTGGAATGAATTCCAATGTCTGATGTCCTTATGTGATTGTTTGGGTTGATAAAATGACACTTGAAACATTCACCCCCCTCCCCCAACCAAATTCTTGTCCTATACACCAGACACAAAAACTGAGCTATAACTACAAAATTAAAGACTGGAATTATGGTCATGTCTTATCTGAAGGTCACCACATCTGCTTAAATACACTGTTGTTTATGAAAAATACTTGTGGTTTTGTTATAATTTCAATTATTTTTCTTCATTACTTTTCAGTGTACACATTCTTCCAAATTTATACCAATTTTGACTAGCAATCTTTCATCCAAAAATTTCATAATCCGAAGGTGAGTACAATTTTGAAATGTAGAAAAGTAATATATAAAAGTAAGTTCTTAATATTGCTAACTACAAAATTCTCTATGTACATCAAATTGCTCCAGATCCATTGAAATACTTTACATTCTGTTAATTCTATGAGATTGTATTTACTTTATATTAGAAACAACAATTGTTGATTTAACATATGCCGCATTTGATGACTTGAATTTCTTTTAGTGTACAATTGCGGACTGGACCAAATTTGATTACCTTATCTTTTGTCCTTGTATCCCACTCAACTGAACTCCTCTTTATACATGTTTAAACAATAATGATGAAAGTGGTTACAGAGCGTCAACTGATTGATGCGGCCCAGTGTTAGAGGGCTCACCCCGGGTTTGATAGGCAGTAGTTCAATCCACTGCCGTTATACCAAATACTTTAAAAATAGCTCTCCGCTAAGGCGTAAGGACTAGGTCTTAGGAACCTTGTGGCTAAATTATGTTGGATACACTGGTTCTCGTAAGGTCACAAATTAGGTTGAGCAATGTCAAGCCTAGTCAGTACCTAGATAGATGACCATTTTGGAATACCAGGTGCTGTAAGCAGAACAAAGCTCCGTCAGTCTGTAAGTGGGTCATACTAACAATTGTGTGTGTCTGAAACCCCGCAACACTTTTGATGAGGATATAATGGGAAAACAATGATAAATATGTACAGAACATCAGCAGTTTGTCGCTAGTTTATTTTCTTTGAAACATGCTTTCTTAATCCAGAATTTCAAGTTGAAAATAAATCAAGTTACTTGCATAGATTTCAGTCCTATTTTCAAATAAAATTTTCTTCTGCTTCTAAATGTGACCATTGTTAGTTACTCAATTGAGTCATTATTTTTAAAAAATATTTTTAGTCCATGGGCTTTTATTCCTTTTCCTAAGTAATATTTTTCAAAGTTGATGCCCAGTATGTAAACTTGAATATAAGTCAGCCATACGTATAAGACAAGTTTTGAATTGAACATAGATTTTCAGAAAATCAACTGACTTGAATATAAGCAGACAGTTATTTGCTGTAACATCATCATGTGAGATATCTCTTTCTTATGAGCACAACATTTATGGTATTTGGTCAGTTGTCACTGAAACTTGAATTTTGGCCATTATTTTGTTATAAAAAAAGACTTTGTCTTATATTTAAGCAGATACAATGTTTTATTGTTAAATTGAAATAACTGATGAATTCTAAATTTTCTTGTTCAAATTTCTTCCATGTGTCTATATTGTTTTTCTCTCTTTCAGAATGGTATGTGAAAGTCTCAAGCAGATTCTCCTCAGTTGGCCTACACACAGCTTAGAGAAACACATTGCAATTCTACAAGATGCAATTAAACGAGGAATTAGTGATCCAGATTCAGAAACCAGGGCACATTCCAGAAAGTAAGTAATCAATTTTGTCCCCCCCACTTCCTCAAATACTCATTATATTCCAATTAGGTAGAATTTTTTTGTTTTATTGTAATGCATTATGAATTTTTCTCTCTGAAATCTTTGATATTAGAGGTTTGGAAATTTGGTTTTAAATGTTTTTTAATGTGTACAAAGTAAATGAAAAAAGAAAACGAAACCCTGTGGGTATATAATTTTCTCAATACTATTAGATGTCAATTTTTATTTGGTGTGTGTATCTATTGTAGCGATAGCTGTCACTGACTGACTGACCAACTGACTTATAAATGTAGCAAAAGCCTCGCACCATCTCCACTAGACATTCCCTCCCATTCCAATGAATCTGATGTCACCTAAGATTCATTTTAAAATCCTGTATTTTAAGTGGCTCTGGGCCAGTATCATTGACTGGTTTATTTCCATTCGTAATTTTGTTTACAAAATGAAACGTGATTTCAATGACATGTTGTTTTTGATATTTAATAAATTCATTACTGTTAAAGGTACAAGGGAGAGAACTGGTTTAAATACCACATCTAGGTCTGACTTTCAGACTTGTTTTTTCCTCCAAGGTTCTGTTCTTACAGTTGATTAATTGGTCTGCATATGTTGCAATAAACTTGGTTTCTCTTGCTATCCGATGGCACAGCATTCTTATAAAGGCCTTTTATGAACTCAAACTGTGTAAAGTGATGAAGAAATTACCATTAATTTTTGTGGGGAACAAATTTCAGGTGTCCCCAGAATCATGCATGGGAGAGTTTAGTGTAGAAGAGGAGAAGAGTGTGTGTGCTACAGCTTTCTCAGTTTGATTTTTGCTTTTTTTTATCAAAAAGGGAAAAAGTAGTGTCAAGTCAATTTTCAAAAATCAGGGACAACTTGTATTTGAATTCCATCAGTTGATATTATTTTCTTTTTTTGTTTATTAAAAAAAGAGATTGTTTCAGTGAAAGAGTCCATTGTTTAAAATGGTAGGTAGGTGATATTTTCATCAGCGAACTCGATATCTCAAAGTGGAAGAGTCCATGGTTACGGACCGAGTCGAGAAAATCACGCTCTTCATTATATAAGATGATTTATTTTATTTGTCAATTGGAGTTATAAGGAATCATTTTTGCTGAAACTCTACAAAGTACTAGTATGCTTATTTTCAGATATACTTAACAAACTTACATATGATGACACACACACACATATATACATATATATACATATGTATATATAAAACCATATAAAGTACTAACTGAAATTGATTTCCTTTTTCTGACAGAGCTTACTGGCATTTCGCTACTCACTTTCGGGATCAAGCTGATGCATTACTGAATTCTCTGGATTTGTCCAAGCAGAAAGTGCTTCAGGGTGAGCTGAGCAATTCTTCCAGCAACAACTCGCTGAACAGCGCAGACTCCTTGAAACTTCCTGCATCCAGATCACGTTCAGCCAGCCAAGACCGCATTGGTTTTGATTCCTTAAGGTAAAAATTTTTCTTTACATGTTGAATATCTACTCCAAAAAATATAAAATGACATCCTCCATACAATTTTGCAATGATTTCATTTCATAAATAATGTTTTGAAATAAGTTTTTTTTAATTTCTTTCAATAATTTATTTCAAAGTATTCATCTAGATTTATAAGCTGAGTGACAAAAAATATTATTAAAAAATGATGGTATTTAGTTGATACTAAGTCTGCAACCAATCTCAATCGTCACATATGGAGCTAAAACAATGGAGCCTTAACAAAAGATTGGCTCCCAAGCTAAGAACCATACAATGTGCACAGGGACAATCATGCTTAACATCAAATGGAGAGATTGCAAGACATGATATGATGATTTAGACAAAATCAGGAAATATAGGCACCACAATGCCCATGAAAGAGAGGTCTGTCGAACCTTGGGGAAGGTCTATGTCCAATGACAGATGCTAGAAGACTGTGGATGACAATGAGGAATTATTCTGTAAATTCTATTTTTGGGGTTATTTCATGTTTGAGAGTTCATCTGGCTATAACAATGAATTCTTTACTTGATTGTTTTGCAATCTACACCATCAGAAGAAATAACTGTATTTTCATTTTGTTTGTTTCTTTTAGTCGTGGTGGAACTCGTCGATCGGTCACTTCCAAAGCTGCCCCCAGCCCACGACCAGGTATATTCATTGTTCATCTTCACATTTCATTTCTGAAATAATTGAGAATTCCAGTTATTCATTTTGTGAATTTGAAATATTCATTTTCAATTACTTTTTAATCTGATACCATATTTTCATGATGGGTTTTATGTATGATCCAACTTTTTAATTTCAGAATTATATTGTTTTCAATCTGATGGCGCAGTCCTTTAACATATAGCTAAAAAAAAAAAAGAAAGATAGATGCAACTCCCTATATTAACTGTGGACCTGCTTGTTGTTAGTAGTTCTTAGTACTTAATAAGTAGACCAAGTTATAAGCTAGCTACAATTAGTTTCAGTTTGTTGGGAATTGGTGATCCTTTTAATTTCCTAATATAGTAACACGCAGGATACCCTCCAAGTATAATGTTTTTATTTTGTATTGATCTTTTAGTATTTTTTGTTTGTCAACAGCAATCCCTAAGCATCTTATTTACAATGGTCTTTGTAAGTATTTGAATTAGATTTCTACATAATTGCTTTGCCTCAACATGCAAATTTTACATCCTTAGATTCTCATCTTTTGAGTTATAAAACATCAAACGGATCAGCCCCTTTATGGGGCCCTCTGCAGAATTTGACTTTGGGGGCCTCCACTGCCTTTGAAAAAAAACATTTTTCAAGCATCTTTTGGGACACTCCGGTAGCCAAAGGTATCTAAACAGCTGCTTAGGTTGCTAATGCCTTCAGCCAGCTCCGTGAAGTATAATGAGTGGATGTAGTTTGAAGTGATTATTTAGACTACATATTTGCAAGTAGTCCAAGCCATCCCTCTTCGTTTTTATCTTGAAAACATAGCATTGATGTAGCAATGATATTACCCTGTTTCTTAAGGACTTTTGATGACTGATTTTCATAGTCAGACATTGAAATATAGTCTGAATATTAGGGAAAAAGGCTGGTATTTTTAAAATGTTAAATTTTGTTAAAAGCTTGAAACATTTTCTTGAGCTTGGCTTGACTTTAAGTAAATTGATGGCTAAAAAAATTATGAAGAGCTGAAGATGAGTATATTCTACGGACAATTTAGTTTATTAAAAAAAGTTCTGAAAGTATACAACAACACGGCCAGTAGATGATGAGGATTGTGGTAAAGTTGTTGAGTCATGCAAGGCATCTTCAAGTTAGATTCTATCAAAATATGACTGTTCTACTTGCATAAAAATACAGTCTATTTTCCTTGTCAATGCTGTTAATTCTTCCACATCGTTTTGACTTTGTACCTCTGGCCTTCTTTGGGTGTTGATGTGCCTTCAAGGTCTACAAATCAGATGGAAGGAGATGAAGAAAACAGAACACCTAAAGAAGGCTAGAGGATACATGGCTGAAATGTTGTGAAAGAAGTAAGAACATTGATGAGAATAGTCCAGCTATTTGACACACAATAATTGATCCAATAATTGGACAGTTCTAGATATTTTAGCTGTTGCATATCTTGAGCTTGAAGCTTTTTTTTTTTTTTTTTTTTTTTTTTGACAAAATAGCTTGAAGCTCCTTTCAAATTCTGATTTGAATGCAAAGACAATTGCTGTTATTACTTTTATAAATCTTTTGTTGTGAATTTTATTGGTAAGTCTTTTTTGATTCAAGTTAAAGAGAAAATCTTTTATATTCTACATCAGTGAACCAATATTTTACAGATATTCTTAGTAATTTGCTATGTCAGCTTTTTTTAGCTACTGTCTAATTGAATCTAGATCCATTACAATTCAATGCTACTCCTGCTGTTATTTAAATTGGATCACAAACTACTATATGGGTTGGGATATGATATTCCCTCTTTTATCTATTATTTTCCTACAGGTAAGTTTGAGTATATGTACTAGAGGTAAATGAGTAAAGTACCAAAGGTAATGTTGGAGACTAAATTCTTATTAACAAACTTTGTAAATCATTTATTGCTTTTAGAGCTCAAAATACTTTCTTTTTTTCATGTTTAGTTGACTTGGAGTAAAAATTGTAAAATATCAAATACAAGGAATATATATTTTTTTTGAAAATTAAATAATTCATGGCAAATTTTTCTTAGAAATATTAAGCACAGAATTATGATATGAATTGCTGCTGGACTACAATGTATTATGTCCAATCTGAATACATTATACTTGATGGTCAACTTTTCTGTTATCAAAGAAGTCATCTATGGGCGTATGTATGATGCAAGACTTGATAAGGAAATTAAATGTTAATAGCAATGGGAGTAACTACTGATCAAAGTTACCTCCCATCTAACTTGGGTAAAAATTTTTTCTCTCTTTTTTTCTGAAATTCTGTTGTAATAATTTCAAGATACTTTGCTTCCATCACAGAAGAGTTCTGCAGTAAGTAGTAGTAGTATCAAGCAGTTTATGACATTACGAGTTTATGTTGATATGATATAAAATCAAAAGAAATATAAAGTATTAATGTTTATTTCCTGGTTAATTACAAATTTCTGATCTTCGATATTGGTACTTTTCTCATTACTGTATGATACTGACTCAATCTTACCTTGATGTTATTGTTGTAGATTTTTTTTTTTTTTCCTATTTGTATTGATGTTGTCGTCATTTTTTGCTTTGTTGTATTTATATATCTGAATATTGTAATCTTTCATTTTTAGTTTTCCCATTTGAGTTCTTTTTGTCTTTATTGAAATCTGAAATGTTTTTTCTTTTCTTTCTGCTCCAATGCAATTCTTTCTCTCTGATGATCTTCTTTCATTCAGTTTCTGCAATCTTCAGTAGCAAACTCTACAAGACACAACACATTCCTATCTACAGGTTGCACTCTTTTCTTACTGAGACCAACACATCCCTTGCTATGTCACAAGTGATCTATTTCTATATCATTACATAGCAGCGTTTCCAATTTAGATGTTTCTTCTTTTCCATTTCTTGAATCTGGGAATCAATCCCAAATTCAAAAAATGAGGGGAAAAAAACTGTAAATCGGCAATCCTAGACTCTCAAATTTGAAAAATTAAAAAAAGAAAGACATTATCAACATTGGACTCAATAATTTGAAAATGAAAAAAAAAAACCACAAAAAACCCCAACCATCTTAGTCACACAGTTACATAGCAAGCTGATCCACATAGACACAAACAACACATTAGATTGTTGAATTCCAAGTTTGAATCGCTTTCATTTAGTGAGTATGATAATTAAAAAAAGAAAAATTATTCATCTTCGTTTAGTCATGATTGTATTTCAGTAAGATATTTTTTGTTTTACAGAATTTAGTTTATTCTATCTTCTATTTTAAGTATATACTAACACTCTTAATAAATTGGCATTAGGCATTTCAGTTTTATCCTATTAATGTTCTCTTGTCACTAGTACTTTTTATCACTGGTCCTTTCTATTCAGGGCTGAAATGCTTGAGGTCATTGTTTCCAATATTTTGATTCAAAGGCTCCAACTGCCCTGCTATTTACCAATATTTCATACCTTTCCCATGGGTATTATTGCAAAGTGAGCAGAAGTGGCTTCGGCTAAACCTCTGAAGTTCACAGATTCTGTTTTCTATGACGGTAACTGTTACGCTGCTCACTTGTATATCTCTTACAACAATATATATATATATATATATATATATATATATATATATATATATAATCTCAATTATAAGTCATTGAAGCTTTCCTGAAAGGAGACAACTGAACATCGCTCATATCTCATACTATTGCCATTATATTGCATTTGCATTCACCCTTTCACCAATGTTCTAACCATTTATAAGCCCACTTGTGGCTTTCCTGTTTGTGTACTTGCAAAAAAAGGATTTTCCATTGTAGATTTCCGTGTCAAGTCTAATGAGGAGAAAGAACCATTTCTGAAATTTGGTTTAAACAAATTTTGTTACCTGCAAAGCCAATGAGTATTGCACAAGTATTGCAAAGAATGTTACAAGGAGCTTTGAATGTAAATAACATCGACTTACCAAACGACTGGCCCATTATCCAGTGATCTTGATCATTCTAGTTACATACCATTTTTTTGGCTTATTGAAGTTTTATTGAAGTGCATGGTGGCAAAATGGATTCTAAAAGACTTGCTTTATGCTAATCTAGCTATAGCCTGTTTTTTAAAAACTTTTTTAAACACTTTCCTATCCATTGCACAGCACCGATTTTTGCCTCCTGCTATCGACCCTGTTTTTGTTTTTTTTTTTCTAAAAAAATGTGGCTCTTTGCCTTGCATGGAGAAAATCATGTCTCCTCTCCTTCCTAGAAAACATCTGGTAATATCATCCTGGATGAATGTTTTTCCAATCACTCACCAATCAAAATCAAGTTTTCATATAAATTTTTGTAATTTTTTTATTTAATGAAGGAATTAACTTTTCTCTTATTCAGCTTAAAAAAAAATTAATTTCATAGTTCCCCAAGATTTAACTTAGTTGCTTTTCCTTGAGTGTGTGTGTGTAAGAAATGTATGGTTTAAAAGAGAACAAGTGGAAAAAAAAGTAATCGATGCACTCAGGATTATAAACACTAAATCCATTGTAGGTCAGTGGATTATTTTGACTAAATCTTTTGAACCGTTGAAGAAATTTATGAAAGGTTGAATAAGAAATGATCAAAAAATATAATTCAAGAAAAAAAAAAAAAAAAATGAATCTGGTAGACAAAACTTGGAAAGTCATCAAATTTTGTCCCTAGTTTTAATTACTAGTTTGAAAAGTTGTCTGTCATCATCCGTTTTATGTTGTCTTAGATCAACAGATGGTGATGTCATTCATGTAACGGATGTTTCTTTGTGTGTTTGTTTGTTACCTAGACACAAACAAGCTTCACATTGAGTTGACAAGTGACAAGAGTTTTCAGGATACAATGTTCAACAACTACTGAACTGAAAATCTTGATGGGACAAGGGATTTGGTATAGATAGTATTTTGGATTATTTTCTTGTGTTTTGTGCTGACTGAGAGGTTTTGCAAAAGTAAGGAAGAAAACAAATGGCTCTCTTTATTATAGATTTTTCGCTTAGACTTCTAGATCTTGGACTTCTGTACAAAGTCAATTCTGAAGTTTTTTCTTTTACATCAGTTTTTACAATCACTTCTTGTTAATGATTTTTGGCTGCTTTCCAGGCTTATTTCTCACTTAACTATTACTGATGGTAATTTCCTCTAGGAGAGAATAATTACTGTTAAATAAAATTGCTTCATTCAGACTTCATTTTGGACAATCTTCTTCCCATCTTTGATACTAACAATGTTCTGGACAATTCATTTTATGGCTTTCCAGGTGTATCATGTAATATCCATTATGGTGTCAAGTGTATATGGAGAAAGAGCCCCACAAAAAAAATCTCTCCTTGTGGATATAATATTTTACACCCGAAAAAGCCATAGAATGGATTGGCCAGAATGTTGTGTTAACATCAAAGATGGGAAGAAGAGATTATATTGTCTGTACAAAAGCTGAAATTGAGTTTCAATATTTGAAAGGCTTTCTATGAGGTAATATTTTTCCTTATTTGTATCTGTCTTTTGTGCCGTTTTCTATTTCTACTCTTTATGCTTTTATAAGGATGATTTCCCTTGCACTTCTAGCCTATATCAGTGGGTAATATTCTAAACGCCTAATACTATTTTTTATTTTATGTCATATTGAAGTGATGATTAGGGTCAATTAATGTGACCGTTACTTACTAAATTAACAAATAGTTATTGTCTTCAGCTTTAGCCGTGGATATGGCTCTCTGCATTCTATGCAGTTCACCAGAATATTTTATTTTGGTATTCATTTATCCCTATCACTATTTCTTATTTCAGCAAATCTCCCATTTCTTTTTATTTTGATACTTTATTTCAGAAAAGACCCACAAGAATTTGCTCGATCCTGAATTTTAGGGACATACAACAGGGAGCTCTTGTAAATGATCTAAGCATTGGCAACCTTCTGTATGAGAGAAGTGTCTTTATTTGATGAAATAAAGCTGATTCAATGCCCAATCAAAGATTTCTTGGTTTGATGATTTGACTTTGACACAATATTTTATTCATGTGTTCAGTCATTGTGGGCTTACAGCTTGATGACTTTGCTCTCTGGTTTATTGGTCTTGCTACTGCTCTCTATTCTAATTGGGGTTCCTCATCATTTGAGGCTCAGGTTTTTTTCACTTTGAATAACTGTATTTTTAAAATCCTTGACAAAGCTTTTTCATATTTTCTCTGAGACTGAGGGCAAGTTTGAGAAAGTTAACATCAAGTTTTTTTTTGTTTTTTTTCATTGTGAAGAAATATATCCAGCTTGTTTTAATGGACATTAATAAACTCTCGGTAATTTTTTTTTGTGTAATTGTTTCTAATTTTTACTCATGATTGTTTGAGTCAAGCAGTCTGAGATTACTTAGGGGAAATGAGTTTTTAAAGGCTTCAAAACTGAAGTTTCCTTTTGTATATCATTATCCAAATGAGAGCTTTACTTTGAGGTGTGTATGCGAGTGTGTTTATGGGTGCACTTAAAATATTTGAAGAATTATATTATCAAAATTAGTCAAGTTTGCTTACCTGTTGCCCCTCTTCTGATGGTCGACACTGTATACTCAACTAATAACCTGATATCATTGATGTTTTACTTTTGTTTGTAAATTTAAAAAGTACATTTGGTAGATTATTGATTACTCAATATTATACAATACCCTATTCATTAAAACAAAGTAAATGGAATTGAAATGTGCAGTTTGCTCGTTTTTTGTGTTGGAAATTGAAAAATTCCAGCTTCAACTCTGAAATTCATGAACTGCTTGAAACCCACTCTGAAACAGTGGAACATTTCATTGAAAATAAAAATAAAAAATGGAACTCTGTGAATTGGAAAGAAAAATGTACATGAAAGTGCAAGGGAAGTAACTTTGATCAGAAATTATTTCCCTTGATTTAAGATTTGATTAAAAAAGAACTATGAATTCAAGAGTTAAAGCATAAAAGAATATCTTTTTACAATAAAGAAAAGAAAAGAATGAAATTTTTTTTCTCAATATGTATCAGCATCATTTCCCATATAGTTGCTTGTGAATCATTTGAGTCTGTCTTCTACTGAATCTAGAATGAATCTGAATGCAAGAAGATTCGGTCATTGCATTGAAATCTCTGCCCTCATTTTCTTGCCCTCATTTCTCTCTCTCTCTGTCACACTTTTTATGATTTGATATCCTTGCCTATCAACCCCTTCCCTCTCTGCATGCTTGGCTTGTTGTACTTTTTTTGCTTATATCTTGCTACTTGTAATCCTTCTATCAGAAGGTGGTGGTGAAGGGGAGGAAACAGAAGGTAAGACTCTATCTCTCTCTCTCTCTCGATTGCTCTACTGACTTTCAGCTTTTTGACCAACGGCCCCCCCTCCTCCTCTAAAGCTTTTTTTTTTTTTTGTGCATTTTTTTTTCTTTTCCCTTATTTTGTTGTTGTTGTTGTTGTTTGTTCCTTCTTTTTTCCCTTTTGTGCAGTTTGTATATTTTTGTTCCTGCCTATTGTATGTACAGCTTGGATGTTGTTTTTTGTTGTTTTGATCCTGTTGCAGATGCAACAAAGGCTAGCAGCTCGGGTGGGATAGTGCGCTCTAGTAGTGAAGTAGATCTGGCAGGCTCCAAGCGTCTCTACTCCTCCTCTTCAATATCACGAACCACAGCACTTAGACTTACTCCAGGAGCCACTCACTCACTACGTAAGAAACACCCTTCTACCTACCTACCAATACCGGCCAAACCATTGGCCAACTAGCCACAAAATCTGCCTTTCGATTCCTCCGCCATCAGTAACTTGGGATCAGTGGTTTTTAAACTTGAAATGTTTAAGGTCATTTATGAAGCATCCATCTTTCATGATATTCTTCATTATTTATAGCTAGTTTTTACCTTTTATCTTTAAGTTGTTCTTACGAGTTTTTTATCACAATTTTGAGACTAGTCATCATTCTACAGCTATGAGTTAGGTTGGTCAGGTATAGAGAGTATATCTCCAGTTAGAATCAAACTTACACTTTCATGGAGACTTATTCTTTACTCCTAATTGTGCTGTTAACTTGTACCTGTAGAATTTATGGCCAGAGTCAAAGTTGCAATAAAAAGCAACTAAAATTAAAATGGAGGTAAAAACTTTTAACATTATTTATTAAAATATTTCATCCAATGATAATGAATTGAACATAGCTTCATCTTTCATCTACTTTATTTTTATACCAATTTTTTTCTTTTTTCATGTATAGTAATCAGTTTTGTGCCACTCATTTTGATGTCACGTACTATAGATGGAAAGAAAGATGAAAAAGTTGATAGAACAGGAACCATGATTACAAATAGGATATTTTGCATCTTTTAGAAATAAACAGCCTTAATTTTCATAATTGAGTAAAATAACCTGCTTGAATGGCAATGCAAATCCAGTTCCATAAAAGTATAAGATTATATAGCATTGTCTTCCAAATAAGTAATAAAAATGGATAAGAGAATATGAAAGTTTTTTTTAAATGCATTCTTAGTAGTTTCTTTATTTGGAAGACATATTTAAACTGAAAGTTTCCGAGTAATACCTAATGTTTTGCAGCATTATTAAGAATTCTGAATTTAAAAAAAAGAATCAATCATATATTATTTAAAAAGTAAATGTTTTTCATCCAATCATTGTAATTTACTCAATTTCTTTTTTAATAATTTACTTTCATTATTTATTTTATTCCATTGTTGTAAATGACTTTCTCTCTTTCAATGGTTTCTTCCTTCTTTTGTTTTTCTTCATTCTATTTTTCTGTCACTGAGGCTTGACAGCTACTACACATTACTCACTATATAGGAATGATTGCAAGAAAAGAGATTATGATTTTCTTACAATTTCTTGCCTTATGACTAGTGTCATTGTAGCTCATTGGATGTTTTTTATCAGTTGATTTCCTCATTTGATCATGTCTTTTTGTATCTCTCATTTTGACTGTTCAGACAGTATTATAATTAAACATTTATCATCTTAATATCATCAGTTGTATAAATATTAGATACTTGGGGTATTTTTGTATTCTAGTTATCTTTTGTGATTCATATCTTGTCTTTTGATGACAATAGAGCCATATTGTTCAATACTCACTTCCATCGATGTCCATGGATATTGCCTTATTTGGTCTCCTTTCTCCTCTGCTCCTTTTTGGTTATTTTTGGAGGAAATTGTCCCACAAAAAAATTCTCATTAAAACAAAATGACATTATAGTGAAGTTGTTCATTCAATACAGCTTTTGCACTTAAGGATCTACCTCTAGATTCTCGATAAATGGATTGATATTTGATTTATAAATCTTGTGTTAATGTATCACTTCTATTTCTTTCATCTGTTGATATTCTATTGACTGCACTAAAGCTGCATTTTACCAAATATAAAGAAGGAAAGCACAACAGTACTTCAGCCATTTCTCCCACATGTTTGAAGAGAGATGTTTACTTGTATGTGTCGTTTCAACTGATTCAAATTCCTTTTTGCTTTCATTATTGCATTTTAATTCCTTTTTAAATATCTTTACTGATTCTATATAGTTCAGAAATTGTATACAACAATCTTTTGTCCTTCTCAGCTCTACTTTTGCTACCTCTGGGGTGATATTTCCCCAATGAGAGTGACTTGTCTAGACCCTTGAAGTCCTTTTTGGTTTCTTTGTGATTACTGTTTTTATCATCATCCAATTATTGAAGCATGATCTGCTGATTATTTTGTTCATACTTAATTGTCATCTCTTTTCAGTAAATGTCATTTGTTTTTTTTTTCTCCATTATATTTTCAAGTTCTTCAACATTCCTAATTCTAGAAGCAATCATTTTTGTATTTCCTTTGCTGTGTACGTCTGTATTGGAGATTTAAGATCTTGATTTCCTTTTTCTCTCCAAGGACACTTAACTGAAAGAGGGGTTTATTCCTTTAATGGCAGCTCAAATAAAAATAGAATTTCCTCAAGTTTGTGCAAAAATACCAAATCTAAACAAAATAGTAAAAAATTAGGTATATCAAATTGGTCAATATGAAATGAAACTAGATTTATTCAAAGAAATGATATTGAAGAAAAGTTGATAAAATCTATTGAACATTGCAGTGAAGCCACTTTCTGCCAAATATGAGCAGATCTCCAATCTAACGTTCGCCCCTTGATTTAAGTCAGAAGGGAACCCATTTTTCATGCTTTTTGCTTATAGCAGAATCTCTATCCATTATGACTCATCTTGGAAATATGATTAAAAACTGTTAAAATCACCAAGTTGAAAGGCTTTCTGAATTTGTTTAAAAGTATGTAGTGAAAATTAATTAATTTTTTTTATTGTTTTTTTTTAATCATCAACAGATATCATTTAAAGATAAAATTCATACTATTGATACGGGTAACCACTACCATCCTTACCTCCCATGTCACACTGTAGGATCACGCTGCAAAGAGAGAGATGAAGACATGAAAGCAGTCACTGCTATTAATCCCCCACCTTCCACCAGCATGGCAACCCCCAACCCACTGTAAAATGTGGTCAGGGGGACAGACAACAGATTTTGTTGAAAATTGAAATGCTGAATTTAAAAGTATTTGAAAATTGGAGGGAATGAGGTAGAGATTGGAGAAAGATGGAAAATTGAGAAAACAATTCACCCTGAAGGCAAAGAAGAGTGAAAATAAAATGGAAGATGGAATAAAATATAGGGTAACGAAGAATCATAAATGAAAGAAAAGGAGAAAAAAGAAAGAAGAAACAATAAATAATGATTGATAAGATGTGGGGTTGGATGGGTTGACATGAAATAAATGAATCTATTTTATCGAGTTGAATATTAGAAAAAAACAAAAGCAAACTAGCAAAAAAAGTATGGAACTTCCATGGGTATTGCTAGTATTAATTAAAATGTTTTTGAATAAAAGAAAAAGAAAAAAAAAAAAGTAAAAATGTCAAGCTTGAGACATGATTAGTGATTCAATATCGCAATCTTATTAAAAAAACATGAAAAGTTTAAAAAAAATCTCACATCCACTGAGATTACCAAAGAAAAAATGAAATGGTTGTAGCTGCCATTGCAGTCCCAGATTAAACATGAAAAGTTTACTGATAATGGATAATATGGTTTCTTTTAAATGAACACTATTTATCCAATGATAATATTCTAGATATAAAGATCACCACCACCATTCAAAGAATCTTTCAGACTATTTACTCTTTCCTCACTGAGGTTGCCGATCACATTTGAAATATGCTGTAGAATGAATCGGCAGAAATATGTAAACAATGAAATCAACAATGAGTTCTGTTGTCTGAAAAATCCTTTGAATAATAATGACCCTTCGCAGAAAGACAATGTCATTACCACCAGGTTAAAACTAAGTTTGAACCTGAACTTTTTAAAAACTTTTTGCGCGTAGCGAGAGTTTTAGTCTCCAAGTGTCTTTTTCATTGTGTGATTGTCCCAGTAAAGATGAGGTGTGGCTGGATGCTTTTTTTTCTTACCAGGCCAAGACTTCTGTGATAGACATTCAGGCATGGAGGAGTAGCTTGTTTGCATGCATCAATGCAAGACATCGCTTATGACTTATATATATATATATATATATATATATATATATAACAATTTTTCTTTCTCCCTTATGCGGCATTAGACATCAACAATATCATAAGCATATGTATGTAATGGGCATTTGGGGCATGAAAAAGATTGGCCCAAAGTTGATGTGGCTGTTCCCTAGGCTTGAACCTGGACCTACCATACTACTAACATTAATATTGTTGGTATCAGTTACCATGAAAGACATGCTGCCTGACCCCCCACCTCTCCATTTTGAAATTTGTTTTTGTCCAGTGCGTTTTCTCATTTAATCTAAATTCAAAATAATTGTATCTTGAATCTATTTGTCTTATTTTTTGGATGTGATTCTATTCTTTTTCTTGATGCTTGTGTGTACTAAAATATTTGTACATGCGATGGCAACTGTTGCTTTTTGGAGGATGTAGGTATGGGCTGCCTTTATTTAAAAAGAAAAAGGTGAAACTGTCTTAATATTTAATTCAAGATGTTGTTTTCAGTTTTGTTGCTTCCTGTGGAGATTTCAAAACTTTTGTAGAGACAAGAAAGAAAAAGATGAAGCACAAAAGGTTTCCTTGGATCTATGCTGCTTGAATTTCTACTAATGAGCAATGTCCAATTCTTGTCCAAGCTGTCCATTATACAAACATTTATGTAATTGTTTGACTGAGGTTCACAAAAGAGAAGGGAGGTAACTAGTATAGATTGTTTTTATCACGTACGGCTTCTATATCAGTTACCTCCTTTCTCCTCTGCAAACTTTTGCCTTACAATTACCAACATTTAAATATCTCTACCTGCCTCACAATCAATATTTATTTTCTCTCTAAATCTCTCTCTCTCTCCTTATTTTCCTCTCTACCTCAGGGTTGCCAGATTAGGCTACAAGGCTTACCCAACACAGGCATTGGAATAGTGCCGAATTCGGAAATTGGGCAAGTCTGGAAGCAGAGGTCCAATACCAGCCTCTTGAGGGTGGCATTGAATCTACCTCCATACAATGCCCGTGTTGAGTAAGTCTCAGAGATAAAGCTGGAATTATCTCCCTTTGTAGCCCAATCTAGCAACCCTGTTCTTCATCACTTTTCTTGTTCTCTCTTTATTGATATGTAGCATGATTTTCTTGTGTTGCTCTTGTGGCCGTGAACTCTTGTCACTGCCACTTCATATCCATCGAGCTATCTTCACCTTCTGTCCGACTACTGCTCTCTCTACTACCTGTGTGTGTGTACCCTGCTCTTGGTGTAGACTAGTAAGTTTTATTTCCAGCCCGTCACAAGTCGACCACCAGTAATGCTAGCAGCTCCATATCAGGTCTGGTATCTCCTGAACGAGGGCGCACACGGTCAAGGATAGGGGTGTCCCAATCCCAACGTAAGTAAGACTCTCCTGAGCCGTTGTTGTACATGCCATCATCATTAGAAAATAGTTATCATTGCTACCAACCTGAAGTGGCAGTGTGTTTTTTGTTTTCCATATGTTGTCTCAGCATAATGCCAGTATCTGGGATATGTGTGTATGTAAACACGAGATAATTGAATCTATATGTCCTTGTCCACTCTATCTAGAGTACCTTAATCCTTTATATTTCGTAATGTATGACGGTGATATTATCTATCAGCTGTCAAGACAAATATCCTTTCTTGAAAATAGTAACTGATTTTAGCTGTAAATATTCAATATCAATAAACTTTGGAGTAAATCAATCGGATTGGATGGTATCTATTTCTGAGTTGGGACTATATTTCACTTGAGCTCTGTTTTGACCATTGTCTTTGACCTCAATATATCTTTTGCATATGACATTGGTTTTACTGAAGTTCACATGAAAACCAATTTTCTTGCTTTCATCATTTTGTTCATTATTTGGAGATCATGAACGCTTCTCAGCAAAAAGGACAATGTCGTCAACAACTATGAGGTTATTTAGGTTCTCACTGTCTATTTGGATTCCTTTAATTGCCCAATCTGAGTTCTGGAAGATCATCTCTAAAAGTTTTAGTGAGTCGGTATTGCCTTGTCACCCCCTTTTTGAGTGATTATTGCAGATACATTATCATTGCAATGAATGTTGACAAGGGAAATAATTCTTTAAAAAGAGAAAAAAAAAGTGTTACTGTGATTACTCAATCCTATTTATACCTCTTTTCTTCTGAATTAAATGTTTGGATCTATTTTGATTTTCTGGTCTCAGTGTTTGGACAAACACATTCTGTGATCTGAACACAAAGGCTTGAATAGGATTGAGTTTTTCACACTGGCAATTTCTTTAAAAAAAAAAAAGAATGATTTCCTTTGTCAACGTTCATTGCAATGAGAAATCTATTATTTCAAAACTCCTGAAGGGACTAGAATGATGGAAATATAGAAAGTTTGAATCCAGAAATGAATATCTGGTTGGGGTGCTCCAAGATTTATTGATAGTTTTCCATGACCAAGACAGTAACTAAGAATTTCAAAGGTGATCTCAAGAGATTAATAACAAAAGTTGGGGAGACCTCCAACCAAGTCACCTAGATATTAGATAATTTCATTGAACATTGAAAAATAAGACATCACTTTCCTATAAGTATATCTGACCTAATCTTTCAAAAAGTTAAATTTTCTCATTCATAATGAGTTTTCAGTTTTGGCCAATTTTTATTGAGTTAACTTTTTATAGAGATAATTTAAAAAAAAAAATTTTGAAATGAACTTAGAAAATAGTAATTTTTCTTCCCCTAAAAGAATCACATAGGAAACTCCCTATTCCAAATTTCCTCTGATAAACTCTTTAGTTTTTGCTTGTGATCCTCTAAAGAAGAAAAATGCCCCACATCCATAACCTGTATGGAAGGCTTGTTAGGATTGTGAGAGAATTTTACTGAACCAAATCTGACTTTGAAAGTTTCTTTGCTTTTACCATAATAGATGTGAAGTGTTTAATAAATGTCGAGTGTTTAAACATTTTCTCATCCATGTAACTTATGCCATTTTGTCTGTCCGTCCATTTGTTGTATGCAGAGATGGTTTTTTTTTTTTTTTTGTTTTTGACATTGCTCGTTCTGGAACGATACATGGCAATTCTTTCAGACTTCCAAACACTTTAACATTTAATCATTTTGAAAATGGTGAAAAAAAAGCTTTGCTATGTTTTTGCTTTTGCTGTGTTTACTGCAGTGTCATTGTTGTTTGATGTTACTGTGAAATGGAAACCTGGGCTTGCCTTTTTGATGTGTGTGTGTCTGTGCAATGGTCATAGTCTATACCCTGTATGTGTATATGTGTCTGTGTGGGCTGTGTGTTAGTGTTCTGCATGGAGAGCTTAGTGTGTGATTGGCTGAGGTTTGTGCCACTTTTGCTGTTGCTCCTTTCTATACATGATGAATTCAAATTCTTCCGTTTCATATATTTTTCACTTTTGACACATTTGTTTATGCTCAGCTCTGACTTCCAAATTAGCTTTTGAAATTCCAAACTGGAATTGCAGGTTCTCAACATCTCTTTTTGTTCTTTCGTGAGCTTTGAAATTTTAGTTACGAGTGGTCACAACTGCAGTTCCATTACAAAATCTTGCAATTCAATTTCTTTTTGAGGCTCATCCAGAGATTTTTGACATTTTGGGAGTCTGATATTAATCAAATTAATGGCTTTTAACTTCAATATTGCATTAATATCTGATTATTATGTTGTATAGTCATACTTTTTTGAGCCTTTGAAAAGTGTGTGCCATATTTTGTAATGTTTTAAGTATATATTTGTCCTAAAATAAATTTAGAAAATTAATCTAGTGCTTTCTGAAATTGAAGTATTGTTAGTCCTTGCAAAAAGCCTTTTCTGAATTTTAAAGGACAACAAAAAGTATAGCCAAAACAAATTGAGTCTATTTTTATGAGAAAAAAATTAAATCAAGAATTGGAAAGATTTTTGTGTCCAGTACTGAGAAAATCTCTTAACCAATTAAAGATTCTAATAAAGATTTGGTTAAATTTGCCAGGATAAATCAGAGGATTTTATAAAACCATATTTAAAGCTTGTAAACGTTTATTTCCCTTCTGTTTATGATGAAAATGTACAGTTGCATAATTAGCTAGCATTTCATATTGTATGTATAAATGATATGGAAGCAATTCACAAATCGTTTTGTGATGGTAACTTGGATAATGCTGCTATTGGGAATTGTACATATCCGTTCAAAAGAAGAAAATTATCTAAAATAAAGTTTTCTATCAAAAATGTTGCAAGTTGTGACCAGCCAGATGTCATTTAATCACGCCATATTCTTAGTATAAGCATTTACTGCATTTTGAAAGTTTTCTTTTTTTTTCAACGGTATATCTTAAGTATATGCTTCACCTTAGTGTACAAATTCATTGTAGATTTTCTCTAATGTATCTTCATTGTAAATCCTTCTCTATCGGTGTTGTTCATGTATTCATCCTTCGTTGTGAAGAGGTTCTCATTTGACATTCTTCTCTAGAACCAAATTACTAACCCTAATCATTCATTATGGTGTTATGGTTCAAGTATACTTTTTAGTACCTTAATATGCTCCATTTTTGTAAGTATATCTATGTTGGAAGCCAGTCATGAATACTTCTTTTGAAATTGGCACTAAAGTTTGGAACCAAAAGGTAAATTTTACAAAGTCTATACTACGACTTTGGTTCAGTTTGCAATCCTTTTCAAAATATTGCATTCCAAACACTGAATTACTTTCTTTATATCTTTTCCTGATTAATTATATTGCATTTTTCAAATTTTTTTTTTGCTTTATTTCTGATGCAGTGATTATTTATTATTTTGGGTGTTTAACTAATATAAATGAAAGGGATTTAGGTCCGTCCTTTTTTATTTATTTATTTATTTTTGTTTTACAAGTCTTTTTGGTCACAAACATAAAACTGTATTATAACAATTAGTTAATCCCCATTATGTCCAAAACAAAAATAATCATTGTAACGGAAATGAAACAAAAAATAATCTTGAAAAATGCAATAAAATTCATCAGGAAAAAATATAAGAGAAGTAACTTGGTATTTGGAGCATGATATTTTGAAAGGGACACTAAATTGAACCAAAGGCGTGTATACAAGATTTATGCACATGGATGTATGTGTGAATGAAAAATATCTTTGTGAGTGTTGTATTTGGTGGTTAGTTAATGACCTGGTACTGTGTGTGTGTGTGTGTGTGTGTGTCTTATGGGATTGCAACAAATACATTGTTGTCTTTTATAAAAGATAAAACATAGTTTTGCTAGTTGTGCAATTGTTGGTCATTAAAATTTATAGCATCATAATTATCATCAATTTCCTGTTGCTCACAACCAGACCAATTGGAGGGGTGAAAGGAGTAGGGGAGTCTTTGGTTTGTGTTGAGTGTAGTGTAGAGATCAGGCTCCTCCTCAAGAGGAATAGTGGGATTGCCACAGGATGCTCTCTCTATGAACCCCCAGCTGCTTACAGCTATTCCCAGATGGTTGCCCATTTAGTTACTGACAAGGCTCAACGTTGCCTAAATTAGATGATCAGTATTACCAAAGTGTAGCTGTTACTTTTATCTTTACAAAAGTTTAATGAAATTTTCTAACAGAGGTATTCATATGTCAGATTCATATTTTTATATACCTTAGATTATTCTGGTATAAAACAACGATAGAGGACTATTCAGCTACTTTCAATGGCTTGTGGGTTGATACTCAGTGCTGATTTTGTTATTTTTGCCACCAATGTGTAATTTTTATGCCATGCATTATAATTGACTGGCAGTTATGCTTGCCAAAGGTCAAAATTCCACTTGATTCATATTATTATTGTATTTATAAATGGACAAAAACATGTCTATCCATGAAATTATTTTAATTTACTGACTATTCATAATAGGATAAGTAACAGAAAGCTGTAAGCATATATTTGTGAATTGAATTGCAAGCTGTACTCCCTCTTCATTTACCTTTTTGAGAGATCTGGTGTGGGTTAATAGTTATCTTAGCACGCAGACCATCTTATTTTGTTCTATAAATATTTGGACTTTAGTTAAATATCGCACATACCCACATGTGGTTCAAGAGTTAATTAGCCTTAATGGTTTTGTTCATTTATCTATTTATTTTTTTAACAATTGGGCTATCTTACCAATCACTGTGGCCCAGTGGTAGAGTGCTCACTTCCGGTTTGGTAGATGTGGCCAAGTCATTCCAAAGACTTTGAAAATGATACTCAATACCTGTCTGTTGAGCACTCAGCATGAAAAGAGATGGGCTTCATTAGGTTATCTTGCCTAAGACACACTCATAATGTGTGCCCGAATGCCCTGGTTCTTGGGATGGAAAACTCTGCACTGGGGTATGGGACTAAAGGCTACTTTATTTTGAACAATTGTCTGATTATCAGAGAGCCAGGATTTTGAATAAGTTTTATTGTATTGTATTATGACTGAAAATATACTGTGTGTTTGTGTGTATATATTTTGTGAATTTTGTTGTTTCATTTGTCTCTTTTAAATATTTTTTCTAGTTAGAATTTCTATTATTGATTGTATTTTGTCACATTGTAATCACGTAAGAAATATTTTTGTGTACTTCATTTTCTCTTCTCATTATGTCGGTAGCACTTCATCATTTAATTAAATGAAGTTATCTAAGTATTCTCAACTCTTGAAGTAATCAATGTATAATTGTAAAGTAAATGCTTAATGTATTTGTGTGCATGTGTGTAATCGTAAAAGCTCATATGTTTGAATCTATTTCATGGATATGTCTAATTTCTAATTGTTATAGCGAGCAGTCGCTCTGGGTCTCCGTCCTCACGGGTGGGATATCTTCATCATGGTACCTCCCACTCAACCCACCATGCTGTCACCACACCAAAGGCTCGGCGCTCTGCTATACCCCGCAGTCAAGGTACTAGCAGAGAACCTAGTCCCAGTAGGTCTACTTACGGTAGGTTTGTCTTGATCAACTTATTTTACCCGCTCTTAATCTCATCTTTACTTGTTGTAAAGAGTCGCTTTTGAAGTGTATATAATAGAAGATTGTTTTTATTTAGCAGAAATTTTGAATAACTTTTGTACTACTGCTAAAATATATTTCAGCTTGAAAATATTTCTGCAGCATATCTAAAAAAACGGCATATTAATCATGAAATCGGTATCTAATATAGAGAAAAATCAGATATTTCTTAACTTTATCTTGTCAACAAGTTAAAAGTACCATATCTAAAGGTATATGAGACCCGTCCCCTTGAAAAAAAAAATGTCTCAAAAAGTAAATGTGATCTTCATTGGTAAGCCCTACATTGTTTAGAACTTGACACAGAGTTGAAAAAAAAAAACAAAACCTTGGTGATAAGGAAGAATTCGGAGAAATGAGTTCTTTTCATTTTCTGCTAAAATATGTAGGGGTCTTCTCATATGCCATCAATTATGGTAGTATCCCATTTTAATTATAATCTAGTTCAAATGTTTTCATTACTTGAGTTTTAAAAGGTCAGAGTTTTAAGGATTTGCATAATTTACTTGAATGAAATGTTTCTATTTGTCTCATTGTGTGCTGTGCTTCATGGAATTCTTATTTTCTTTGCTTTGATCTTTCTATGGAAAAGTTTCCTTGGTTTTTTCTTTGGTGATTCTAAATTTGTGAATGTCAATAATCATCACAATCATTGTTACTCTTTATATTCTTTATTGCAAAGGTCGGGAAAGACGATTAAGTGGAAGCAGAATTTCGACATTGCAAAAGCGTAAGTTCTATTCTTTACTCTTAGTGACACAACTTTCTCAAAACACATCTTTAAAAATAAGAAAACTCTTAATCTGAAATTCCTTTGGCAGCGAATAGATAAACAGTGGGAATTGTATGGCAACAGTGTTAGGGGTATATCTAGTGTCCCGTCCAGAAGAGGGACTTGAATTAGTCTCACCGGGAGCTTATTTTTTCCACAGCTGAAGTTGAGCAGGCTTGAGTGAGGTGATAAAAAGCAACAAAAATTGAGATGAAGGTAAATAGTTTATGAAGAAAAAAAGTATAGAATTGATAATTTACAGTACTTCATCTAATGAAAAAAATAAAGATTCATATTAATCTGAGTTTTCTGAATATTTAAAAAAATCTTTTTTATTGGTGTAAAGTTTTTAAAAAAAAGTGGATTTCAATTTAAATCTGTTTTATACATTATTTCCTTCAAACAAAGAAAAGATTATTGTTGAGTATTTTTGTTGCCTTGATGCTTTTGTCTTCCTTTTTAAAAAAAACAATCTGATGTCTCAAGTCCATTGATCTAGACTGACAATTTTCATTTATTTTACAAACAATTGTAATTTAAGAAAAAAAAGAAAAGAATTTCCACAGATGTTCTGAGATGTGGCCTCCAGAAAAATTGGAACCTGAAAAACACTCACTAGAAACCATGAATACTAATTTAGAAAATCTTTTTCATTCCTACTAATCTCTGATTTATTACTTAAGTAACCTATGTGACTTACACTCCTCATAATTAAATGAGAGGGTAGGAAAACACTTATGAACCCATTTTCAGTCTGATTAAGGCCTGGTAACTACTGACTGATATAAGGTCTATTAAAACAAGGTTTGTTTGATTATTTTATTTTTGGTAGAAAAAAATAAAATAGTTATCAATTTACTTGGTATTCATGAGTTTCTTTACTGTTGAAATAGTCTTCATTTATCTATGAAGATTATTTGCATCATTTGTTGTTGGTGGTTGGACTTAGCATTGATATTGAGTATGAGATCATAATAGTTTTACATGGTGATTTTATTTACACACACACACACATATATATATATATATATATATATATATATATATATACACACACGTATATACATATATATAATGTGTGTGTGTATATATATTTATACACGAATATGTCAAAATGCTTTAAACACTAAACATGAAAAATCTTTCAATTTTTTATGTCACTTCAGTCATTTATTTCCCATTATCTGTCAAGGTAATTTTTGTAATTTTTTTCAGTGATCCCCACCCCTTTTACGTATTCTTTGTTATTCTGGTGCAATATGTAAATTTTCTTTTGTTGGGATCCTCATTTGTTTACCATGGAACTGTTTTGAGAATTATAAAGACAAAATAGTGGCATCCCAGCAGTGTTAATCAAACACCATCTCCCATTCAGCTTTGATTCAAATATATTGCTTATGTTATACTTGTAATTTATTTTATACTGGGGATTTTCATAATGTATCGCTTGTATATATATATATATATATATATATATATATATATATATATATATATATATATATATATATATATATATATTACTTTCAGCTGAAGAGAATATCATTAAAAAAAAATTGTTGATAAATCTCTTATGTATTTACTAAACTTACCCTAGTTTAGCAAAAAGCCTTAACGGTGAGACATTTGGTGACAATTGAACTCTGTTGCAATACCTCATAGGATAACAGATGCTCTTTGTATGATATACATATATATATATACACATACACACACCATCAATTTTACCTTGAGTGTAGGTAATATGTTGTTACAGAGTGGGTATTGAAGTTTCTTTAGAGCCTGATCTGTTGATGTCATCAGAATAACATCTTCTTTGCAGAGATATCTGATGTGATACACATTGCTCTCACCCAACTCTCATACTGATGATATTTCAATAACTGAATTTGTTATTGGACACATTGTCTGAGAATTCTTTATATAACCTTCATTTGCAAACATTATTTTCTGCTCGTACAGTCTCATATTTCCATCTGTTCCCTATCTTTCTGATTCTAGCTGAATTAACACTGATTAAGTGTTTGCGACTGACATTTTTGGGTTGTATTTGTTTTGAAAGCTCCTGGCCATGTATTGAGTCTAGTAGTGTTGGTTTGAACATGTTTTTCCTTGCAGCTAGCACAGTGGATATTCAGATCAATCCTACGGATTCCAGTTGTCCTGTAGGTTATGAGAATATCTCCTCTCTTCCATCCGAATGCCAGGGTAGGTAGTTCAACACACAAAGCCATTGGCCGTAGAGAAAATCTCCCTACTCTGGCCCTAGTTTTGTAGCCGTCCTCTCTACCCTCTCTTTGAGACCCTGGTCTAACTTTAGGTAGGAAGACCATATACTTGTTGCTAACTCTGAATGGGGTCTTACCATTGCATTGTAAAGTAGTAAAAATCTATCTCTAGTCATGTTTTTAAATATGTGGTGAAGACAACTAAGAACTTTGTTCTTAGCATTTACTTTGTTAATCACCGCTATCCACAACAGACCAGTTTAATCACTGTTGCTGGGTTCAAGTTATTCATGAATTCTGACCTGTGTGTCTATTTATCAAGACTTTGCCCTGCCTTTACTGTAAATAGTGGAAACTTGAAATTTTGCACGCTTTTTCCCCCCATATCATAAATTTATGAATCAAACCATATTGATCATATTTCCATCAAGGTAACTTGATTTTACCAACACCACCGCTATAGGCACAGCATATATGGGTATCGGTGATTCATAATTCTTTTTGGAATACCAGTTCTGTATGTGTCTGGAGAATTTGAGCTTATCATTGTCACACCAAAATCTTTCTCTTCTGCCACTTTATCTAGGATATGAGTCATCTGAGTAGTGAATATATTTCTGTAGTTTGTGGCAGTTGAAATACAACAACTTGTACTTGACTGAGTGGAAGTTTATATGAAAGAGACTTAGATCTGTTTCTGGCATGGATGGTGAAAATTCAAATGATATATAGGTGAACCATGTATTTTCATCTGCGAACATTTCTACAAGAATATATATATATATATATGAAATAAGGATTCTTGAATAGTTAAAGATATAAACAAGCAAAAAAGGTAAATATTCAATCAAAATATATCCTATTTGTAAGAGTAACATTTTTTTCCAAAGACCCTCTAATGATGATGCCATTTTTATGAAATTCTTCTGGTTTCTTAGTCACAAACTTATTAAAAGCACCAATCATGTCTTCCCTATTATTGAACCTTTTGATACAAATCTTCAGTTCAAAATGCATTAAAAGATAATCTGTGGGAGAAATGTAGGGGGTCTTGCACTGTCATGGAGCATTTGTTTTGGTTCATTTTGGATCCATTTTCCCCCCAACTTTTTTCCCTCTAACTTTTTTCCCCCTTTTCTATTGCCTTAATGATGTGATATTTTAGACCCCAGAAAGTGCTGGAATTATTGTTGGTCACTATTGTCAATTGTTCATTATTAGAACAAGTTTGGGCTTCCCTTGAGGTCTATTATTGGTATCCATATTCTCCAATTTGAACCTATTGAACCAATGCTGAACAGTCTGCACTGTAGTAGTGTTCACTCCAAATGCTTCGTTGACATTATCGACAGCTTGAGTAGCATTATGACCTAATTGGAAATCGTGAAGATTATTCAAACATTTAGGATTGACACAATTGCTGTTAAGGGTTCAGAAACCTTCAATGATTATGAATTGTATCTCTATTTACATTGAATCTGCAAATAATGCAATGACATCAGTAAATCTTTCACTTTTAGCATTATTTTCTATGATGTGAACAAACATACATTTCATGTGAAACACACACATACACACTATTGAGGCCTTGTGACAAACTACATTGCCATTACTTTTTCCACAATCGTCATTATGTTATTCAATCTTTGTCCTTATTCTTGAATGCTATGGATTCTAAGCGTGAAGGTCATCACTTTTCATGAGTTGCAACTTTTTTCTCTGTTGAAATCAGACTTTGGCATTTAATAATCTGTCCACATATTAATTTGTAACCCTCCCCCAACTTTTAAAAATCTTTATTCAACAGATATTTAATTTCTTTGCCCTCTTCTCTGCAGCTAATGTGATCTCCCAACGGGTGCTACGTCCGGGTTCAGATTCAGAAGCAGCAATTGCTGATGCTTTGGTGAGTAATATCTCCTCTCTCCTTCCTGTCTCTTCCTCTGCCTTCACTGGATGATGTTGCTCAATCATTTCACTTCTTTACTATTATCATATACATATTTGGTATTGTAGATTGTACTTGAAAGGATGCATTGCAGTCAGTACAAGGTAAAACAAATACACCACACCAGCCATTAACTGAATCACCATAGTATGTCTGGTAGCACTGACACAATTATGCAAGAGTCTAAAAAAAATACACCAACCATTTTTTTTGCAAAGGGCATTTATTCCAAAAAGCAAAACGAAACAAAGCATTATTTCTGCACCCCCACCTTATTAATCTTCATGGAACCCCTGGAGGGTATAATGACCAAGACTTTGAGAAGCCCTGGTTTACAATACTTCATCTTTAATGAAAAAGTTACTCAACTTTTCGACCTGATATTACCTGCTGGAAAGTAGGTAGTGGATTGAGAGACTTTCCCTGTAAATCAAACAGTGCCTCTATGTGTGAGCATATGTTTCTGGAAAGAAAAAAATAAAAATTATCCTCCCCCAAATTGAAATGAAAATTTTTAGGTGTCTGATTGAATACTTGCAAGGTTCTTGACCAGTAGGTGCATCTGACACCAAACAATCAAATGAAAAAGGAAGAATAGTATGTCACTAGGCTGGTGATTATGGCTTGGTAGGTAGACTGAGGTAATTGTTAGTAAGACCAATTTGTACCTTACCAAAGCTTTGCTCTACTCAAAGCACCTGCTATGTTGGAAGATGTTCATTGTCTTCCTGAACACTGCCCCTCCTCATTCCTCTTGTTAGAATTAGTATCTACTTGTTGATGTATATTTTGCAAATACTGCTTGGTTAAAGATGGAACAAACCTGGATTTAGATTTGTAAAATGTGTTACTAACATTATTACTGAAAGAAATTTAAACAATGAACCCTTTCTAGTTTTGGTATTTTTACAAAGAAAATAATTTTTGTGAAAAGATGGGGAGTTAGTACTTAGTCATGGTGAGACAAAATTCCAGTTTATGACTTATGATTGCATTTGATTTTGGGAGAAAAGAAATGAAGGACCCAATCAGCAAGGATGTTGAATCTCCATTTTCACATTCTATCTTCGACAAATAAAATGGAAGTTCCTGAGATTCATGCAAAAATGGCACGAAAATGCTCAAACATTTTTGCCAGCTTGGCCTTTGGAAAAAAAAAAAAAAATCAGCACTTTTTAGCAATTTTTTAAAAAAGTAGCTATTTTTGGAAGCCCAACTAGCCCAAAATATTGAGTTGGCAACACTGGGTTTCAGTCTTGTTAATTTTTTCTGCTAATGCCCATGAATTGGTAAAACAGATAAACAGTTGTAAGAATTGATATGAAATAAGGAAATGGTTGGATAGTCAATTTTTGAGAATAATAGTTTGTTAAAATCAAGACTTTTTTATGACAATGGAATCTGCTTTCACTCTGAACTACTCTTTTGTTAAATGTACATGAAATTATAGACCCGATGCAATTGAATGAAAATCTGATGCTTAGTTTTTATGTGACAATGTCATTTTGGTAAATCTCAAATGGTTTGGAAGAAACTTGAAGGGAAGCTTTAGGAAATGGAGAACTCAGTTATTGAAATTTGTAAAACTTTTTTGAATTGAAGTTCTTAAGAGTTGATAATCTAATCTCCAAAATGATGACAAAAATAGCCAAAATGACATTTGATAGATCTATTTTATGATATGATATTTCAGCACATTGATTTCTAAATTCATATGATGGCTTCGTGAATGATTATCAGGCAGGGCTTTCCATGCCTTCAGGTCCTCAGCTAATGAGGCTTGTACATTCATAGCCCGAAGGCCTGCACAATGAAGTTTTAAGGTGAGGTGCAGTGTGCGTGGCCAACCCCCACTCGTTAAACCAAGGGTTTGTAAATTCATGTATAAATTACTGGAAACTATTGAAATTAGGGATCTGTTGGGTTTTATTATATTGAAAATTGGTAATTATCAACTTCCCATTTAATATATATAGGTGTATTTTCATTCATTTTTGTGTGTTAAATATTTTTAATGGGAAAGAGTATTATTGAATGTGCAACAATGATGTGTAATTATATGTCTATATTGTATATTAGATTAGTCATGTATGTTTGTGTTTCCCCCCCTTATGTGAAACTTGGTTGTGTGATTTCTTTTCAGGGAGATATAACTCAACGCGGCTTTAGCCAGGTGAGAATGGCTGCCTTCGCATTTCTTTTTTTTGCTGTGTGCATGTTTCATAATTGCATGTTGTCTATTTGAATTTTCCTCAAACAAAAGTTGGCCAACAAAAGGCTTAAGCTTTTCATTGTTACTAGAATTTCTTTATATGTATTAAATCTAACTGTAGTATTCACTTGAAAATTACTTGTATTAGTTTGTAGTATTTGTCATTGTGAAACTAATTTTGATTTTTAATCCATTCATTAAATGATGTGTATGCCAGTGTATAAGTTGACTTAAAAATTGAGGTGTTAATTCACATTTAATCCAATATTCTCTGGATAAATCAACTCTTCAACACAGAGCAGCAGGTTCAAGGGTCAAAACAAACTGATATTATCCATTAGGGAAAATAATTATTGCTTAAAAAAATCAACTTATACACCTGCATATACAGTATATTACTGTTTCTTGTTGAAATGTTGGTTTGTGCATTCTTGTGAATATTGTTTGTTTTTTTGAATGTCTTGTCTTTTTGAATGTCTTGTTGTTACTAATATTCTCAGTCCTCAGAAAATGACGATTGAATTTCACCCAAATTTTGCATTGAGAATAATTAACAATCTAACATGACTATATGGTAAATCTCATTGGTGTATTTCTGCTATCAGAAATCTGTATTTTATGCCTCTTGATAAACTTGTATAACACACAACTTGCTGTCCAACTTTGTTAGAGAGCATTATGATGGTGTTATAATCAAGAGTAGCTTCTAAACAAGAAATAAAACAAAGCCACAATTATGGAAACAAAGGAGGAATGCTTACTAGTCACTTTATATGTACTTCTCACAATCAAATTGAAATCAGATGTTCTGGAACGGTCAGTCATCTTTCTACTGATCATGCTTGAATGAGAACTGGTGCTTTAGACATGATTTGACTGAGATTGGCATCAATGATTCCTCGACTTGTACTTAGGGGATCAGTGATGTGAACTAAGTTGGTCACTTGTATCCTCCTTTACACATGTCATTTTCCCTCCAAAGACCATAGATGCACCATTGTTACATTCCTACCATGAATCCTTCTTATGGTGGAAAAAGTACTTCAAGCTGGAATTGGAATTAAAAAAAAAAAAAATTCTGTTGGGAAGAGTGATTCCCACTTGAAGTCAGTTTATATAATATTTAGTGTTCTTGTAGTTTGATTGCATTAAAATCTGTCTTGCATGATATTTATATGCAATAACATTTATTTTATATTGATTTATTCCATCTTATCAAACTAACTTTAAGGTTATTACGTATGAAATGTATTTTTGTAAAGTTAGGTGAAGGATGATATAAATGACCAAATAATGAACCATTTGGGGCAACAGCCTTTTTCCAATGATCCTCTGCCATCTGCATGAAATCTCCTTTGATCTAGTGGTCAGAAATTCAGTAAAAGCATGAATTATGGCTTTCCTCTTGTTGAACCTTTTTATTATGGATCTGAAGTTCCAAATGTTTGAGAAGATAATCTGGAGGAGAATATGAAAGATGCTGCAAGTCTTCTTATCCCAATCCATTAAGTTCAGACACAGTCAGCTGTATGGTTTGGGGTTTAGCACTGTCATGGAGCATTTCATTCACTTTTTGTAGTACTTGTGTTTCCGATTTGACTTTTCTGACTGCCTTGATGACGTGATGTGATTGCTGTTTGTGGGTCATTGACTCCAGATGTCAATCATCACCAAGAACAGGTTTGAGCCTCCCTCAAGGTTTATTATTGGAATCCCTAATTCCACACCTGAACCTATTCAATCTATGCTGAACAATGCACACTACAGTAGTGTTCATTTATCAAATGTTCTGTTGATGTTATCAGCAGATGGAGCAGCATTATGTCCTAATTTGAAATTGTATTTAAAAATTAGTCTAACTTTTTGGGTTGACACTGTTGCTATTAAAAGCTTGAAAACCTTCAATGATTATGAATTTATATCTATATCAGATTTTCAAAAGAAATGCAAGTATGTATGTGAGTGAATCTTTCAATTTTAGCATTATCCTCTTTGAATTAAAAATTTAAAATATGATTTCTGGTAACTGCACTGCCAATTTGATTCTTAAATGAACTCCTGTCCTTGGCTTTATGACAAGCACTTCAGGGTAGATATTTTAGAATTAAAATCTGACTAGTTTACACATGGAATGACTGAATATATAGATAAAATTTAGGTTATTTAATCTCTATCAAATAAATCTGTAGTGATGAATTGCTATATAAATTTTAGAAATCAAATAATTTACCTCTGCCAACCAAATTAGAAGAGGTATATGTATTCACTAATGTTTATCTACGCAATATCTCTAAAATTACCCGATGAATATCAATGACATTTCGTGGATGGGTGGGTAGAGTAAGGAAGCGATGCCTAAATTTTGGAGCAGATCAAAGAATTTTTTTTTCTTCTTTTTTTTTCTTTCTTGAAGAGAGATATTTCTTCATATCAAGACAATAGTCCGTAATATGGGAAATCGGAACTAAGTTACCTCCCCAGAGTCTTAGTTATATATGAACTGATTTTCATTCAGATTTTAGTAACAATGGTGTTGGCAGAGGTATATGCTCTCTGAGTGCCTTGTAATTATTAGTGTCTATTGCTGTTTTTTGTTAGTGTAAGATCCTTTTAATAATGATTTATTTTTACTACTTTGTCAAATATTTTACTTAGATTTGATACCTATCTCTGACAAAGTGTAAGTTTTTTGTTTTTTTTTTTTGGTTCTCCAACAGGTATTTTTTAGTTTTGCTTAGAAAATTCACTTTTTTTTTTCTTTTTTTTTCTTTTCCGATATTTTTATCTTATTAGCTGACACTCTCCAAACTTCATCTCCAGGTACGTTTTCTTTAGCTGTTAGAAGACTTCCAATTTCATTCTTTCTCCAACTCTATCATAGCCTAGAAAACATTCTGCTGCTCTCATCTTTTTGCACACCTGTTTCATGTAGATACTTTCTATCTACCAAAGTTTCTTATCTTCAAATGTTATTTTAGTCTTATAGATCTTCCCCTTACCTGCCCAATGTTGAACTGCAATTGTGCACACTAGTTAGAATGGAGATTTACTTTGTCCAAGTTTATAATTCTATGGTTTGTCTCTAGTTATTCTAGTGATCTCTTGATTAGAAAAGGGGGGGGGATTCTAGATTCGCATGATGTGGCGGTAAGTCCCTACTTAACAAAAAGATCGATAAGTTGGTCAGGGCATAAATTGCTCAAGTGTTTTTGTTTAATCATAAAAAAAAGAAAATTCTTTCTTGTTTTTTATCTTCTAATTAGCATGGAAAGTGTATTTTGTGTTTTTTTTGTGCATGATTTTCATTTTACAAATTGTTTTTGACTTTGTATTACTTCATATTCTATTTGATGCAACGCTCTCTTAAAATAATCTCGATTTTGGTTTGTGATGATAGTCTATATCTGGGTGTCAAACATATAGCCCAAGGACCACACGTTTGTTTGTTTAAGAGCTTCATGCAAGCATGAGAGTAGAATAAATTCACATTTCCTATTTTTATATAACCCCCCTATTATAAGATCACAAATTGCTTCTAAGTTGTCATCTGACCTGCATACCATCTACTCACATTATATTTGGCTTGATATACTAAATGAGTTTGACACTTTGTCTAAATTTTCAATGCTAATTGCTTTTATCTCTTGAATACTTTTTAAAATAATTTGATGAAAAGATTTTTAATTTTTACTATTTTGCAATTGGGATTGAAGCAAGATTCTTTTATGCATGTTTGAGAGAGAGATCTGCCTGATCTTTCCCTCTTTCAAACAGTTCTTCCTGAATGTTACTTTTTATAAATGTCAATACAAAGTGTCGAAATTTGACCTAAAGTTTTGATGGTTGTTATGGACTTTGCCACTAAATAAGTGGATATCTTTATCCTCTATATTATCGATAGAAGAATTCTGAAAGAAATAACAAAAAATAGGTTCACTCTAGTTGATGTATTGTTGAATGAAGATTTGGCCTTTTATTTCATGTGAAAAGCCCTTATAATGTTTTCAGTTATCATTTCTGTTTTTTACTTAATATTTACCTCAAATTTCAAGGATAATTATTACTACTAGATTAGATGAGATTTCCTTGTTAGCTTTTTTTCAAAAATATATACTATGTATAAGTTTAAATCTCCATTTGTTGATGTCTTTTCACTAAGAGAACTTCCCTTTTTCTACACAGCCTTCCAAGACAAAGCAAGTATGGCAGCACCCTTTTTCTTATTCCTCTTTTTATTTGTTAAGTGTATTTAAAAGAAAAAAAAAATATGTTGTACCCAGTACCTTTTAAATGACGCACAGTCATATCATAATAACTAGAACAAAATATAACTGCAGCATGTGATGTGTGGTTAGTTGATGATAGTTGTCTGTTTTCCTTTGTGAATTTGTCCAACCTTTTGTCACAATGTTGTCATTATTTCAAAGTTCTATTGTTTTTTCTCAGTGGCCAAATTATTGCTATATTATTTTACAAGGGTCGATTTTTGGTAGAACCATTTCTTTTTTGACTTTACCCAGTGTCTAAAACTGTTCCAGTAGGCTTCAAATAGGCTGTATATGTGTGGAAAAATTCATGTACAGTTTTCCCTTCTACAAAGAAAAAAAAGTGAAGGGTCTGCATTTGCTCTCACCCTAATGATAATGATCTGATATATATATATATATATATATATATATATATATATATATATATGTGATTCACCGTACCAATTTTGATGGTTGATTTTTGGTTGAACCACTACATTTTTGCTTCAAATAGGCTGTATTTGTGCACAAAATTCATGTTGACAGCAAAAGAAAAAAGTGGGGTCAGCGTTCACTCTCAATCTGATAATGATCTGATTTCTATCATTCGCCCAACCATTTTTATAATGGTTGATTTCGAGTTGAACTACTTTTTAAAACTTTTGACTTTACCAGTGCCTTAAATGGTTCCAGTTGGCTGGATATATGTGCAAAATTCACATTTGGTACCTGCTTGTACAGAAAAAATAAGTGGGTTTTGTGTTCACTCTCATCTTGATAATGAGTTGATTTCCATCTTTTTCTGATTTACCCAAACAAATTTGGTATGCCTACTCAATGGACCTGGGGAAGTTTTTTTAAGTAAGATATAATGAAAGCCGCAAGGACAACTAGTAATTTATGCTAATTCATATTTGGCACGAGCTGATAATTCCTCTTCATGGTTGGGGTATTGTGGGAGTTTTCATTTATGGGAATTCTCAAAAAGGTTTTATCTTCTGGTAGTGCTTAATTTGTTCATCTGTATGCCAACCAGAAGTCTAATGGCTCCATTCAAAAAGATTGTACTTCTGCAGGTACAAGCTTTGCATATGCCTTTTTATTGTAGATTTGATAAAGTTGAATAATCTCATAGATAATCATCGGTTAATTAGATCACAAAGTTTATGTCTATGATAAACAGGAGTTTTTATTACCTACAGGGTATTTGTAAAATAAGCCAACATTCTAAAAAAGAAAGAAAAAATAACTTATCAATTGCCTCTCCTGAATGAACACATTCAATAAAATGATAAAATTAGATTCAGTTTTATTCTGAGAATACAGCTACTTTAAGGGAGGCAACTGATAATTCATTCCCCTTTTTAAATGTTGCATTATTTTACAAACATCCTGTATATAATGTTTTAACATCTTTAATACATTTAGTGTTGATTGATATTTCTAATAAAAACATTTCATTGATAATTATTTTTATTTCCATCGTCATTGTCATTAACATTTTATATGCATGCATATTGATATTTTAAGTCTTAATCTTTACAGTTACAGGTTGAGTTCTATCATTTTATGAATGGGAATATTTTTGATTTGCATTGTAATTCCTGCTTTCATAAATGATTATCACCAGTTTTATTTATCAATAATTGTATTTTGTTTCTTGATGATTTATAGGTTTCTGATTTACAAATCATTTCTTTATAATTTTGGTTTCTTTCCGTTCCACTTAGTGCTTGAATGCAGTTTCTGCAACAATAAGGATTATGAACCTTAGGGATTTTATATTGCACTTGGCCTAATAATCCTTTCACCATTCTAATGGGAGGTTTTGGGACACAAATTAGTCAGATCTTGTAAATGTGATTACATTATCTATATTTATTATGGATTAAGGAGTCAGGCATTTTAATTTTTTTAAATTTTTTTTTTTGTGGGGGGGGGGCTACTCTGCATGTTGCACTCTGTTTACCAGTTTTCTTTCTTGATGTTACTTTTTTTTTTTTCTTTTCTTTATATAGAAGTTTTGGACATTTTAGATCCCCCACCCCTCTCTTTTAGTTTCACTTTCTGCCCTTTCCCTTCCCTCTCCTTGCAACATCTAATTGTTTGCACCCCACTATATCATAGTTTCTATCATCTCCATCTTCATTTTGAATCCAAAGATTTAACATTTTGGTTTCATCCAAAATCCCAACCTATATCACTAAAAAAACTCTAAATTAGATTTATACCTCTGAAATTTGAACATTTTGTTTGCGAAAATTTAGTGCTTTTTATAGAATTTTTTTTTTCATAACGGCTTTTATTGCTTATGAATGAACCGTGATGCTTTTTTTTTTTGTTTTTTAAAATTTTTTTTTAATTAAAAAAAAATCACGTTCACTTTCTATTATCCTTCTTGTTGATTTTCAAAATCTCACATTACAAAGTGTATTTTTGTTCGCAGTAATCTATTTTCTTTGATTTTAGCAACAATTGTCTTTACGAAAACGATATGAAAGCTACGATTCAGATGATGCAGGAAGCGAAACTTCCAGCTTGTGTTCAGAACGCTCTTTTAGTTCGTATGGTCGCACTTCTGAAGTGAGTAATGTTTTTATTTTTCTCACTCCTCCTCTGTATGTGTGTGTGAATAAGAATACTGCTGTGTACTTCAAGTTCTTCTTACAGAGGAAATCAAGAATGAAATATAATGCATGATGTCATTCAAACTTGAACAAATAAGACACTTTTGAAAGTTACTTACCCTCAGAAAAATCAGTAATTTTTTGATTAAAATAAAAGTAATTTTTTGTGCTTTCAATCTATAAAAAAAGTGTAAGAAAAAAAAGATGTATTTTCAGAAGTTTGAAAGTTACTTATCTCCAGGGAAAAAAAAATTCAATTTTCTATATTTTACTTGAAATTTTTAAAACTATCATTTGTGAAAGTGGGGAGAGGGGTATTTTTTATGCTCTCAATCCAATTGCATAAAAAAATTTGAATATTTAATAGGATATAGAAAAAAGGTAGTTTTGAAAGTTATTTAACAGCAGAAAAACAAAAGTTGTGTTTAAAAAAAAATGTATTTTTAGTGCTTTTAATCCAATTGTTAGAAGACCTTTAAAAATTATTTTTTCCTAAAGCTGACAAATTTACAGTGGTCTCACTGACTCAAAGTACACAAAATTAATAGCTAAAAGAGTTTTTTTTTCTATCCTCAATCAAATATTCAGGGTCTATTTTGGGGTCCATTTCTTTCTTGTATATTCATAAAACTAGTGTTTGAAATACAACCTGAAAGTGAAATTTGGTTACAAAACAAGGATGATAAAATGAAATCTGAAAGTTTTTTTTTCTTATTCCATCATGTATCAGGTTCACCATCATTGTCTTGATAAAAATGTGCAGTTTGAATTAGTTAATTTAATCAAAACACAACTTTTTTTTTTTTTTTCTGCACACCAAATTGAGAAATGTTAATCCAATGGATACTGTAAAGAAATTCTCATAAAATTTGAAAAAAAAAACAAAACATTTGTGTCTTTCTTGACTTAGAAATTCCTTTAAATAGTATCCTAAATCAGATTTCCTACATTTGATTATTGATTTTAAGAAAAGTTTTTATCTATTCCAATAAGTCTCTATTGCTAATATCTAATATTGGACTTTTTTATGCAATTGGATTGAAAACACAAAAAAGATACTCTTGATTTTATTCTATTTTTCAGAGTAACTTTTGAAAAAATGTATTAGATTGAAAAAAAATAACTATCTTTAATAGATAAATAGAATAATCAGAGCAAAAGGGATATGATTCCTGCAAGCCACATTTGCTTTTACTTTATATCTATAAAATAGGAAATTACTATTTCTCATTTGAACGTGAAAAATTTTCTAATCTTATTTCAATTTTCTTTTAAGGGGGGGGGGGTTGATTCAAAAAAGGAAAAAAAACCCCAAACAAATACTTGATTTCTTAACATCTTTTTTAGTATTTGATGTATTTATTGTAATCTTTGTGATTTTTTTCCCATTAATTACAAATAGATAATTTTCTTTGAATGATGAAGTTGAAATTCATTGAAGCCATGCAGTTTTCTCAAAAATAAAATTCACTTTTCAGCCTTTGCTACTTATTTGTTTGGATGTGATAGATTATGTCTCATTGCTTGTTTATCATCTTTTTCTCTCTTACCCTCACTCATCCTCTCTCTCTACCCACTCCCTCCTGTCCCTCCTCTCTCTTTCCCCGCTCCCTTCTCTCTCTCCCCCTGCTCCCCACCGTCCCTCCTCCTGTCTCTCTCCCTGCTCCCCACCGTCCCTCCTCCTGTCTCTCTCCCTGCTCCCCACCGTCCCTCCTCCTGTCTCTCTCCCTGCTCCCCACCGTCCCTCCTCCTGTCTCTCTCCCTGCTCCCCACCGTCCCTCCTCCTGTCTCTCTCCCTGCTCCCCACCGTCCCTCCTCCTGTCTCTCTCCCTGCTCCCCACCGTCCCTCCTCCTGTCTCTCTCCCTGCTCCCCA
The DNA here is from genome assembly GCA_963457665.1 of Thysanoteuthis rhombus. NCBI lineage: Eukaryota > Metazoa > Mollusca > Cephalopoda > Oegopsida > Thysanoteuthidae > Thysanoteuthis > Thysanoteuthis major. The sequence goes on along the minus strand of OY735205.1, from coordinate 69,606,942 downwards.
CCGTCCCTCCTCCTGTCTCTCTCCCTGCTCCCCACCGTCCCTCCTCCTGTCTCTCTCCCTGCTCCCCACCGTCCCTCCTCCTGTCTCTCTCCCTGCTCCCCACCGTCCCTCCTCCTGTCTCTCTCCCTGCTCCCCACCGTCCCTCCTCCTGTCTCTCTCCCTGCTCCCCACCGTCCCTCCTCCTGTCTCTCTCCCTGCTCCCCACCGTCCCTCCTCCTGTCTCTCTCCCTGCTCCCCACCGTCCCTCCTCTACCCCTAATGCATATACAGAAATGAAGCAGTTATGTGTATATGTAAATCTGTCGGTAGAATCTGAGTTTCAGTTTGTAAAATGGTGATAAGTCCGGTTTATCTGGAAATGTACTAAGGCTTACAGGATTATTTCCCCTGTGAAAGAAAAATGGAAGTAAATGAAATATATTGTTAATGCTTTGAATACATTAAATTGTTGAATTGTATTGATTTGTGCACTGTTTTTAGCCTCGTGTAGGTGAAGCGTTAAAGATTTTACAAGGAGGGAGTTAATACTGTAAAAATTCATTTTAAGGTTTAACAGGAGTTATATTGGATCAAATGTAGAATCCAGCTCCCAAAATAGATTCAAATCAAAAGCACAAATTTTCAGATTGCACTGATGTCAAAATTTGAATTTAATTAAAATAAAGATGAAATGTAAAATTCAACCCCTTTAACCACAATATTGTGACATCCATGTTCCGATCTGAAAATTTGTGTCTTTGAATCGATTTTTGGTTCTGGATCAGTTCACATTCGATCTGTTATCTCCCTTTTCTGTACTTAAACTACGATTCTACCATGTGTGTATCAATTGATCTGGCCTTACTAACAGTTTGTCGATATTCCTTGCTTTCTTTACTGGAGAGAGGAGATGCTCAAAGCAAAGAGTCTAGTGCAAATGAACAGGTAATCATCAGAACCAGTGAGATCTGCTATCATTGATTTCTTGTTTCTATTACTAAGTAGTTTATTTTTTCTCTTTTTTTTTTTTTATATATGTATAATTTTCACCCCAACTGCATGCTGCTTCCTGCCTGGATTGTTATTTGGTATTCTTTTTCAGTTAGTTTCATAGTTACTGTTTTTCCTTGTGGATTCTATCAGCCTGTTGTATCACATTGGGAAAAGGTTTCTTCTGTGATCAGTCCTTGAAGAAAATGAATGCAGTTGGTTCAGCATTTTATCTAATCAAAAACAAACCAAACTCTTTGTGTCATAAACGGCTGGAAAGTGCTAGTAATTGTCAGCAGATCTCTTCTGTTGTGGGAACTGTGTTCACTAAACTTATTATAAACTATAATGAAAAAGATTGATCCGAGTCCTTTCTCTTTTTGTCTGTTTTCCTTACAAGATAATGTATTTATTCTGTGGTGTTTATGGAACTATTTATTCATATTTTTTTTTTTTTCAATTTTTTTTCCTTGTTGTGCATGCAGTTTTTTTTTATGCTCACTTGTCTTAGTTCTGCTCCAACATAAAACAGGGTTGCCTGACTGAGCTAGAAGGGAAGATTATCTGAGACTTTATCAATGAAACTTACTAAACACAGGCATTGGAATTGCTTTGAATTTGAAAATCTAGCAATTCTGGAGTCAGAGGTCCAACCTTTTGAAGCAGGAGCACCTCAATTGAGTCATTGGCAAAGGTTTGATATCAGCCACTTGAGGCTGGTACTTGAACTTCTGCCTCCAGACTGGCTTGATTTTCGTACTGGACACTATTCCAATAACTGTCTCAAAGTTTGGATTATCTCCCCTTGTTGCCTAATCTGGTGACTCTGCTCCATTGTAAAATGAACAGTGAGAGCAGTAATACTCAATGTGATTAGATTGACTCCTGCTGCTGTTGAGCACATTACATTGGTTGTTAAATTATATAAAGATTTTTTTTTATCACCAACTTCCTCTGTTCCTTTTCAATCTGTTTGGTTCTTCTGAGTTTGAAGCACATTTTGGTTCCTCTGTGGAACTTGTTTTCACATTGTCCATTGATCTGTATTTGTTTCTCATTTTGTAGTGTTATTGCTGTAACTGTAAATTGAACTTGCAATTATGTAGTCTGCTAAAATAAGTCTTTTGTTAATATAATGTGATTCTTCTTGCTATGTCTTTTATCTATGACTGATCTCCTAAACCTGATCAACCTTATAGCATTGAAATACATCTTTTTAATGGTTCATCATATATTGACTGTTCTCAGAATGATTTTTATGTAGAAAGCATGAGAGTACAGGTTAAATTCCCCAAACTCTGCAAGGTCTGGACAAGCATTGAGTTGACTTTTGGTATTTGTTGCCTTTTAGAAAGTCTAAGAAACATAACATTTATTTTTTTTATTCATTGAAAATGCTCTAAATGTGTCAAAGTGCAGCATATAAAACATGGATGATTTCCGAATAGATAAGTTGTGAGTACCACCAAAACACAGTGACAGGTCTGTGAACTAAGCCAATACAAACAACAATTTCAGCAGAATGTCAGAGTATTAGAAAATCGCTTAATGTCTGCTGGGTTTTGGAAGTTAGTTTTTTTTATTGCCGAGTTTGGAAAATTAGACCTGTATTCTTCTGTGATACAAGGTAGTTTTAAATGTATATTTCATGTAACCAAAATCTTCAAATTTTGGTTTCTCTCAAGCTATTTTGATGTTTCATATAAAACAATTTTTTTCTTTATGGATACACGAAATTGGGTTTCCATTGGATCGTTTCTGTTGAACTTTTGATAATTAAAAGAAAAATCAAGAATCCTGAATTAGGTTAAAAAGTTGAAATAATGGTAAAATAACATTTTTTATTTAATCTTGATAATTCAACCATTTTAGATTCTTTTTTTTTTTAATAGAAAAATGCACATCGACAGTTTGCTTATCATGGGTGGCACCTTGACCAATTAGGCTAGCTGTCATGATTAGGCAAAGTTCTCATCTTTAATTTTTCTGATTTTATTCTACGCTGCATTGTTGTCTACCTAGCAGCAGCAATAATAATAATAATCCTCTTGATTTTAGATAACTCACAATGAACTCATATTTCTATAGTTTTCTCTAGTTTCTTTATTGTTGCCTTTTGCCATAATTGTTTTATTTTCAATAAATTGATCTCTTCTTTACCTGTTGGATTAAACAGAATTTGGAGTAGACTTTATGTAAATGATGAGAACTCCTGTTGATTATTAGTATTGGTAGTTTTGGTTACAGCATTGTCCATAACACTTGCATCTGACGTGTGGGATGCAGATTTGAGTCTTGCTCAATTTAATGGTTGAAGAATAAATGGGTTGAACAATGATGAAAAAGCGTGAAAAATGAAGGAAAAAAAGTACCATGTTGATGTATAAGTCAACCTTAAAATTAAGGCTTTATTAAAGTGTTTTCCAGTATGTGCTTGATGAGACAACTCTTTAACATAGAATTGATTACAAAAATGTATAATGATGGGAATAGTTTATCTCAAAATTTCATAAAAAGAGTATCATGATGATTTCTCACAGACTAATTAATAGAAATGTTTGAATTTATTTCCTAACCATGTATGTAATAAGTTCTCGCTATATTTCTTTAAAATGGTTCATTGTGTGTGTACACATACTCAAACATCTTACAGCTAAAATATTTTTTCAATAAGTTAGATGTGTCAAGATTTATCTTGAAATGACTAAAGGGAAGGTTATATTTTTTTTATATATGGGTTTCATTCTTTGTAAGAGTTCTCCTAAGAGAGAGATGACCACCATCTTATAATAGATCAGTTACTGTTGGACTGTTGCAGTATGAAGAAGCATTTTGGTTATACAGTTGTTCCCAGTATATAAGTTGTTGAACTTTAAATTTTATCCGCTTGCTATTACCCACAAAAGTACCACATGGTATCAGGAAAGGGATTAAAACCCATACCCACTTATATTCAGTCTTTATAAGTGTAAGGAAACTTTCAGCACAAAATGTGCTTGGCATTATCTGATGTTTTTCTAAGTGTTATGCAATAAACTATGGACTGTAATTCCATATATTCTTTGTTCAAATGTGTTTCTGTTTTGAAGCTAAATTTGTATAATTACTCACCATAAATAATCCATTCTATGAATTTTTATGTTTCAATGGAATTTCTTCTGAAGCTGTTTACTACTTCTGCTTTTCCTATCATTTTTAAATCCTCGCTTTTTGCTGAATTCTACATAAAAAAGCCTGGCTTTTTGGTAGCTTTGATAACGGGATTCATATTTCTATATTTCTGAGTTTCATGAAATATTTCGTTACTGAAAAATTAGCATTATTTATTTAGAGTTGAATTTCTGCATGGCTATAATCATGATAACTATATATTTTGGAGATAAGATGACACTTGAAGCATTTAAAAAGCCCCTTCTCCCTAAAATGGGGTTATCCTATAGGCCAGATATAAAAACAGTAACTAAACAGTGAGCCAAAACCATGAAAGTCAGACCAATATTGGGGTCTCTTGTTCTCTGAAGATCACCTTATTTGCTGAATGTATAGTATTGAAAAAAAATTTATTTCCTTTAAATTTTCAAGTCTTTTCCAATATGAAACAATACTCTCATAACAGTATCACTTCTGGGGCCTCTCTTATTGTGCTCTATCAAAGTCTCTTTGTTTATAATTCGGGCTGTTTGTGGAATATTTCAAAATCTGTCTTGAAGAGCAGAAAAAGGTGGGCCTTTTCAGCAGAATTATATAATAAATCGGCCAATAAAAAGAATCTGTTTTTGCGCCATTTATTTTAATCCATGATTTGGTCATAGAATTGAAATTCAGGATTCTGTTCAAGATCATTAATTTCTTTAATTTAACTATTCAATTTATAGACTGCTTGTAATATGATGAAAAATGATTCTTTTGTGAATTGAATTGGAGAAAAATGGAAAAATTGCAGAAAAGTAGGTAACTTCAATCAGAAGTTACTCCCCTTGAATCATGAATTGTTTTTCTAGAATTAATGCAAGAGTTAAAATGTTCTTGTTTTGCTTCAAGTGAGATAATAAAATAATTGCTGCAAAATAGCTTTGCATGAGTTGAATCTTTTCTGTAAAGAGATGTTTATTTCAATTGCAACATCTTGTCAAGTATATGATTCTCTACAATATTCAATTGTCTGATGTATTATGAATTTTTTATCTGTTGCAACTATACCCATAATTTCATGCACAGTTTCAGTTTAAAACTTTGTTTCATATAAATTTCATTTTTATCTTACAGGATGTGTATGAAATCATATGTAGCCTCTCCAGCAGCTCTCATACTGACCGCAAGGAAGGCCTTTATGGACTCAAAAATGTGCTAATTGGGGCTCGCCTCTTAAAGTGAGTTTTCAACAAGCATTTCTTTGACTTTGTATCATGAATTCTATGATTATTCAATTTCTTTTTTTATAAACCCAACCACACTTGAATCTATTTGAATCTATTGGCACTTTGAATATGTATATTGAGTATGTATGCAGTCTTATATATTTTGTCAATACAAAAGGAAATGATACTTGGTAGTATATGACATTCATATAAGTGCACCAAAAAATATTTTGATGTAAAAGTCATCTAGCTCTTGCCTTTTTAACTCTTAATGTCATAAACTGCTTGATAATTCTCCTAATTGACAGAAAAGTTCTTCTGTGTAAGGAAATAAAGTTTATCAAAGTTACAATGTCAGATTGAATGAAAAAGCCGAAAGAGAGATAATTTGATAGTTATTCCCCTTGTTAGACATCTGAATTTTCTAATATGAAAGTGAGAGTTAGGCAGTTGACATGGTATAAAATTTACTTTTATTTTCCCTATTTTTACAATAGTTATCTTATAACTATGCTCTAAGACTATTTGCAGATATGATAATGGGAGTTAAAATATGCTTTTCACACTCTGCTGAATCTCATTCATCCATAATTTCTTTTTTTCAGTCGGGTTGAACTTAGAAAAGTAACTGAGATCTTCACACGAATGTTCCACGACCCTAGTAACAAGGTAAGCTATCAGTTTTATCACAAATATTCATTTTTGAATTTTATGGGGATTACAATTTGAATGAATGAACACAGAACCATCTATTAAGGCCTTACATCTCATCTGCTTTATTTCTGTATGTATTCCAGCTATGATTATTCTAAAAGCACTACATGCTATTATATGAAAATCAAACTTTGAATATTAAAGTACCATATATGTTGGCATGTTAGTCATCTTTTTAAGCATAAAAACTCAAAAACTACAGGTTGAATGATATGCTGAGCATAAAGTTGTTGCAGAGGCAAAAAAATAAAGCCATAGGAAGAGGTGACACTGGTAGCCCTACAACTCTACGGTCACCTACAAACTCTATCATACTAAGCAAGTACTGCAACTTGAATGATAGTTCCAGGTCTTCTATTTTATGTTAATCGTAACAAAGATAAAGAAATGGAGGCTGAATCTTTGGAAATTATCTGTATGGTATTTTAAAACCAATCTAGTAGACTCAAACATAGGCAGTTGATGCAAAAGCAATATCTCTTACAACTGGTATTTTCTGTCCAATAAACTACTGTAACTAGGAAGATGCTAATGTGTACAATTAATACCTGGGCCAATATTATTCTTACCTATAATACTTTATAATATTATAATAGGAACATGGCGTGAAATTATATCTATCCATAATTTTAGCTTCTGCTGGCTGATACGTAACAGTTTCACAGATGAAATTAGTGATGGCTTATTTGGTGGTGGTGGGGTTAGCTATTCTATGAAAATAGGTGCAAACCTAAATTAACACCTCCGAATTTTAGAGGTCAACCTATAAGCTGGTATATATGTGGCTCTCTCAGCTAACTTTTGGCCTTACTGATTTCTGTATGTCTTTTTTGTTATTTTTCAGGTTCTCAGTATATTCTTGGATGTCTTGGTGCTTCTGATAACTGTACACCGGCAGGAACTTAATGATTGGCTTAACACACTGCTCACCAAACTCCTCAACAAGACCGGAACCGATGTATTGGGATCAATTCAAGCCAAAATCCAAAAGGCTTTAGAAACAGTTCGGTAAGCATTTAAGATATTTCTTCATTCATTGAATTCCTCTCTAATTGTCATTACAGTCTTTGTTAAGTAGTACCCTTACTGATTGGGCTCCATATATCCCATAACTACTTACCTAGGTTTTGTGATCTATGAAAATCTTAGAGGCGTCAATGAATCTGCTTTCCATGAGCTATACTCGTTTGAAGCACATCTCAATATTTGCCAGATCAGTTGACTTTCACCATATGGCAGCATTATGTCCATCAGATTATACTGTTCAGTCTTAACAGAATGATATGATCCATTAGGAAAGATTCTTTATACTTGATGTCAACGTTCATCGGCTTATATAGTACATTTGCATAAATAAGTCCGTAATCAACATAAGGAAAATTTGAGTTCTACTGCAAAATTTTTATGGAGAGCATATCAAAATTGTGGGCATGAAGGTTTTCATTTAATGTGTAAGTGGACACATGGAGACCTTGTGAGCAATTCAGAAATCCAGCTGGTTACACATATTGATGCACTCTAAATTGATCTGTACTTTTTATTGCAATGATTTGTTCAAAATCCTCTAAATTTTCTTTTGTGAAAATGGAAAAAAACTGCAATTTTTTTCTAAGAATTGTACTCTTTCAATAATCTATTAATTTACTTATATACTTTACTTTTCTTTGTTCCTTTTCCGCAGAGAGTGTTTTCCATGCAGTCTTCAATTTAGTATTGTAACAAGGTTTTGCATTGACCAAACACAATCTCCAAATCTGAAGGTAAAATGATTTTTATTTTCTGTCTTTGATTTTTATTTTGATAGTTAATGATTTTGCTCTCGCTAGTCACACCATATTAGATCCCATTTTAGAGATGACCTATATATATTAGAAAAAAAATTGTTTGAGGTCAGTTTTTGAGTGTTCAATTGGATGCTTTTACAAGTTTGTTTATGTTATTTAGATCCCAACATTAATTCAATTTGCATGTATTTGTGTTGCTGTGTTGTTTTTAAAAATTTATTTGCTATAATATATCTTTGAAGTGTTCAATGCATTTGGAGATTGGTGTATGCCACCCCAGTAAGTTGCCACATCTGGTATTCCTAGATGGTCACCGTCTAGGCTTCTGAAGAATTTACCTTGCATACACGTGTATAGGTTGAATACTTTGGTGATCGTATAAGAACCGATGTATCCTGCATGTTTTAGCTGTGCTGATCTCCAAACAAATATGGACCTAACACTTCCTCCGTATTAAGTGCCGAGGCATAGTAGCTAAAAGCTGTTCATCTATAGTCAATCATGGCCAATGGGAGCCTCAGATATATTTTGATCAACAATATTTGTCCATGAATTGTGAATATGATTTTGAGCAACTTAGAAAATTATCAAGTAAATGGATGACCATATAGTGATTGGATTGTGAAAGCAGTGAAATATTAGTGCTTTCTTTAGTGCTATATAAATAATTCAATAAAAGATATTTTACTGATGGAATAAAAATGCATAAAATACTAAAAACCATGGTGGGAAATCCTCCCCTAAATAAATATTTACATTTTCGTTGTTTTTTTTAATTGGCTTCATCAGATCATATATTACATTTATAAATTTACAATGTATATTTGTGAATAGGTAGAGTTCAGAAGACTGAATTTCAACATTTACATGAGTGAAAATTTTGTATGGTTGAAATTCAAACGTAATGGAAAGGACTAGGAACAACCTTTTGCTTCAAAAAAAAAGCATCCCATGAATAAATGATTGTTTTGTCAAACTTTGTTATGAATGTAAAATCTAAGGGATTCTAAACTTTAATCTCACTGATAATTTGTTTTAAACATTTGTTTTTCAATCAAAACTGTAATTTTTAAAGCTTTTTTTTCCTCTCTAATATATCTATATATCTATTTATAATTAGCTTGAGCTTTTTTCTGTGTTGCTTTTTCTAAATGTATAAAACTTTTGCTTGAAGTGCTCAATCTTTTCTCTTATTTTTTTTTATCTCTTCATCTGTCATTTTGTTTTTCTTTTTTCTTGGATATATCAGCCAAAGGTAAAATGCCTCATGTGGGGTTTATTTTCAGTTCAATTTGCTTCTGCTTTTTATTTTTTTTTTCCTCCTGTTTGCAACAATGTACACACATTGTGGTTGTACAGGTCGCTTTTCTCAGCCTACAATCTATTCATCACCCAACCAAACATTCTGAATTTTGAATTCAGTGCCTTTTTCTCCATTTTTTTTCTGCTCTTTTGCAATTAACCCATCATACCTAGTCCTCAGTTTTGCTGACACTTGATTTGCTTGTTTAGTTCTTTTGCACACTCATAGTTGGTAGCTTATTTTGACTAAGTGTATTTAGTACTGGTGTTAAACAAATGAGTTTATGTGGTAAAATTAAGTGGAAGAAAGTTTGTTTTTGTTTTATTTGTAGTTCAGATGATGTATGGAATTGTGATGCAATCTATTTTTTTTTTTTTTTAGTAGTTAATGCATTACTAATTTTTGGTGAGGGGAAAATTGTTAAAAGAAATATTCCTGTGGTAAAATGGGTAAAAATGCATTTGCTTTTGGTAGTAAAATAATTCATGTGCTTACTAAATGTTTTATTCACTTATAATCACCTTTCCATTATAACCTGGTTGTGGGTAATTGTTGGGGTTCTTGTGGGGGTCAGAATGGATGATTATGGCTTCATGACTTTGCTAAGTATCTGAATCCTCTTCAATACCTCTTGATCTATTAAACAAACCTGAAAGTCAGATGGCAGATCCCTTCTTTGCACTAAAAAAAGTGCTAGTTCAAGCTTCCAAAGAGCTAAAATTGCAAATTTTGTATTGGTGTGTCAGCCAGTCAGTAACGAGTATTGGTCTTGGAGATGCCTGTGCATCTTAAAAATATGAACTAAAAAAAATGTTGGTTAAAAAAAAAAAAACTATGAAAAATGTGTAAGTGTACTAGAAAATAATTACCCAATCCCGTTTCTACAGCAAAGCTACCTATCTTAGATATTCCTGATATCATTGACTATTATACATCACTTTAACCCAACTAGAAGGAAAAGTATAATCTCTCCTAGGGTTTATATAATGCCTTTGCACATGTTATACTGCCTCAATGAGCACTGTATATATACAATTCGAATGTCACTTATTGTATTTCTTTGTGTATAATACAAAAAATTTTGTATTCAATTCCCAGCAAAAATAGTACTCAAATATATGAAGAAAAACTTTTTATACCTTTCTAATATTAAGTTCATGTCAGAGGTGACACAACTCTGATCAAAATATATTTGATTTATGCTGCTAACCAACTAAGAATTTAATTGGACAAAAATGATTCTGTAGTTATTGAAGAAGATCTGAGAAAATTTTCTTTCAATTTGAACTTTTCTTCAGTTATGAAATGATTGACCAGTATTTTTGAATACCACAATATCCATTTCCTTGTAAAATTGTGCAACATCTATATCACTAAAATGATTAAATTAAAAATAGTGGCATCAAATCCAGTGCATAAGGTGTACAAAGGTAGATCGTTTTTTTCATGTCATTTTATTTGATGAATTAAAATAATCACCATCGTAAATAGTACACAACCATGCAACGTGCACATGAAAGAATAATGCTGGGCCTCACATGGAGAGACCACAAAACAGCACAACACATCCGGGAAAAGACAAGAGTTAGAGACATCATAGAATCCATAAAAAATCTCAAATGGCGGTGGGTTGGCCATGTTGCAAGAATGGCTGACAATCGATGGACATCACGACTCACAACATGGATTCCCCGAGACCATATGCGCAACCGAGGCCGGCAAAATATTAGATGGAGAGACGAACTAGACAAGTTCAGGAAGTACTGGCTCCGTGACGCCCATGATAGAGAAGTGTGGCAAATCCTGGGGAAGGTCTATGTCCAACGACGGACGCTAAAAGACTGATGATGATGATTGTATGACTGCATTATTGCAGTACACAAAGTTGGAATATTGAAGCAGAAAAAAGCATTTGAATGCTGAACTACTGTGCCAAATAGAGTACTCATGCAAGGCTTTAATTTCATGCCAATTTTCCCATCTATTGATTTAGTATCCATAGTATACCAGAATCATATTATACACAAAGAAATCGGTAATCAGTCCAGCACCAAATGCACTTCTTACTAATTTTCACATAATTATGAATACTTATATTTTTGTAAAAGCATTTTTACAAGATTTGAGTAAGATCTTATAAAAATTGAAGTTATAGGATCATCATGTTCTTTTTAATCTCAATATTTTTACTTTGATTTAAAAAAAAAACTGATTTAGGTGCTCATCGATATTTTCAAAACAATCTTAATATTATTAACTAGATAACCTTGTGGCCTGTTGAGCCAACCTTGCAAAGAAAATTAAAGCCATCTCATATGACCAGAATGAACCAGGAATTTTTACACATTTGTAAATAAAATCAGTAGAGGTATTGGCTTTTAATAGTCATCTCCCTCAACAAGTCTGTCATTATGCAGACCCCACAATATCATTAAGTTGCAAATCACCCTGACTCTTTTTAAAAATTTCCATTCTTGAAATTGATGCATATCCTTATTCAAAACCTCTGGCTACAATGCACCATTGGGCTACTTAGAGGTCACGTACAAGTAGAATCTGATGAAAATCAGATCATTATAATCTGGATAAGTATGAATGCTGTGCATACACTATTATTATCATTATCAAGTTGCCTATCACCCACACTTTAATTTGTTGGGTAGTTTTAATTTATGCCAAACATTGACCATAGTGAACTGTTTATACAACATTCAGTAAACCTGTGATTACTAATCAATGCTAATCTCAAAATTTTCATGGTGAATAAGAGTAGCATTTAATTTCAAAATTCTTATGATGGAAAATAGATTGTGAAGCTGTTAACATGCTAAATCCGGCTTCTTCTGCCTCACTTTAGCCTCTCTCTGGCACCTTTGTGCTCTCTCACTTCCTATTAAAGCCAGAACTAGAAATTCCTTGCCTGTCATTGGTTGTTAATGATGAGTGATATCATTTCTTGACCAAAATTACTTTTATAGATGGATTTGGTGGAGGACTTGAGTTTTCTCACTTAGTATAGAAGTCATGTAATGTTAATATCAGGCTTGTCAGTGATTATAAAATAAAGAAATAATCATGGAGATATATATATATTGAAGTATGAAATAACTACGGGTGGAAACTTCAACTCTTTACATTTGTGAACTGCTTGAAATCCCTGTGGGAACTCTTCAATGAATAAAATGTAACCCTTTTGTGAATTAGTGAAAAAAAAAAAAAAATCACTCAAGTGGAAGGGAAGTAACTTGAGTTCGTCATTACTCACATGATTTAACATTTAATATCCCTAATATAAATTAGTGTTAATGTAGCATTCAATATTATATCTTTGTAATGTGTAAAATGCTTCATTGTTTTAGTTTCATAACAACCCAGATGTTATCTTACCTTGTGCATGTTAGTACTGCCAAAAATTAGCAAAATTTACATAAATTTTAGCCAAAATAAATTTGCTAGAAATTTGAATTTCGATCTGTGGATATTTGGCAATGAACAGTTTAATTGAAAGGTTATGAAAAAGATCTTATTGTAATGTGACAATAATATACATTCTAATCATATAAAATTTGAAATAATTATAAGTGATAAAACGTCAAACTTTAATCCAAAGTTTTGTTTTGATAGATTTAAAGTTAACAACCAAGAATGTATGAATTATAAAAATAAAGAATACAGCTGTCAATATTAAAGAAAAAGATTGTTATCAGTAAAAAAAAAGTTTAAAAAAGCCTAATATATTTTGTGTATGGTAAGAAATCCATATAAGATAAGAGACTTTACAAAAAAAATTCATTTCACAACCAGACATACCGTTTTTCCCAGCTGGTGAGACCCCACCCCCCATGAAGAATGCCCTTAAAATCACTATGCATCTTGGCATCCAAGGTTGTTGGGAGAAGTTTTGCAGCCCTCATGAATCTCTGTACGATAAGCTAGGCAATCCTCAAATATTTCTTTTACCTGGGAAATTCGGTACATATTGAATTCTTTTTTTGTATAATTGTAAAGTATGAGATGCCAATTTATGAATTGTTTCCTCCTTATTCTAGTGTGCTGTTTATGTGGTGTTAATAAAAGTTGTTTTCTTCTTCTTGTCTGCAGGTGAAGGCAGCCGTGTTGCAATACATGCATGCTCTAATACTCTTGATGGATCCTTCAGATTTCAACAACTCTAGTGATTCTCGTTTAGCTGTATCCCGAATTATCACTTGGACTACGGAACCGAAAAGTGCAGATGTCAGGAAGGTAAGTAGCGCATTGATCCAACCCAGTGGTTCCTAATCTTTTTACCCCCTTGACTCAATTTCTTCAATCAAAATAAATTTTCAAAGTTATCTGCCCTTGGAGTGACTCTCATTTTTCTTAAAAAATCTACTCTCTCACCCAAATCACCAAAAATAATCAATCTCTGTATTTTTTTCAGATAATAAAACATGACTTTAAAAAAAGATTGGCTTAGATTTTTAGCAATTCTCAGTTGAAGCCCTACGACTTGATAATCAGTGCATCATAAGAATCAAGTTCATTTCTTATTGGTTAAAGCTCTTGAATTATATAATGATCTCTTTATGTAAATGTGGTAGTTTACCAAGATCAGTATATATTATGGATCTTCTTTTTTCTTTCTAACTCTTAAATACATAAACTGCTTAATACTGCTCTCAATTGAAAGTGGAGCTCTTCCGGAGGGGGGAATTTTGTTAAATCTATTGTGAAATAAAATGAAGAATAAATTGAAAAATATTCGCCTGGGTTGGGGATGGATTTAAAAGTAAACAATTCTGTTTAAAAAAAACTTTATCGTGCATTTCACCCATTAATTTTTTTTGCAGGCGGCACAGGCAGTTTTAATTGCTTTATTTAATCTTAACACAGCTGAGTTTTCAATGATGTTATCTATTCTTCCAAAAGCATTCCAGGTAAGAAACAAATTGCTTTTTTACACTTTATCCAGATTTCCCCATTTAATGATACATTCATCCACATTGTTTTTTGCACCGATAACATTCCATAGATTAAAGCTATACTTGAAAATGTTTTTTTATTTTAGTTTTATTTATTTCTTAATGCTGTTTTATTTTTGTTTCCATGCTTTGATAAAAAATTTTAATTGAAATATCCAGATATAATTTATTTCGACAAAATATCTACGTATTTTTTCTATTTTTTTTTCTTATACTTTTGTCTTTCAGCAAAGTTTTTGGTCTAACCCAGCTCTCGTAGTAACTACTATCGGCTCACTTGGCCAAAATCTGAATAGACGCCTCTCACACACTCAAATGGTAGTCACTTAAAATTTTCTGATAGCCTTTGGGATATTATTGCTGCTTGGGTTTTTATTTTATATCCTTCCTGTCTTTTCTGTTTTTTTTTCTTTTTTTTTTTTTTCCTGTCTCTTCCTCTTAATTGGATCTGATGGTTATATTTATTCCTGGTACCTCTCTTCAGCAATCATTTATCTCTCTCTCTCACACACTCACACACACATACAAATACAAGCACACACAGCCATAAAGTGCACAACACACACATAAACACACACACGTTATGGAATTATCCGCAACCATTTATACCTTGGCTTTTTGTCTCTTGGGATAATCGGTCTTTTATTATTTTTTCCTCGGTTGCATTTTTTTTTTCTTTTTCTTTTTGTTGTTGTGACATTCCAGGATTATTGTTTATCTTTGTTTTTATTTCTTTTTGATTATTATTTTTTTTTTCTAGGTTGATACCTTGAATCTATGCATAAAATAAAGTCAACTCCTGTTAGCCTTAAAATGAAATAAGGACTATCTCCCTTCTCCAACAGCAGAAAAAACCCTAAATTTCTGGACTTTTAACGTTTCACATCCTTGCTCACTTGAAGTTTAAAGTGGCACACAGATATAAATGATTCAAGAATCCAATTTATTCAAAGCAATAACAATCTGTTTTTCTTTCATTAGGGAGATAATCCGTAGTGTTTTTAAGGCTGACTGGAGTTATTTCCATTTTACGCACGGATTCTAGGAATCTACTTTAAAAAAAAAAAAAATAATAATCTTCCTCTCTGCTTTCGGGATTTGTATTGTCCAAATGCTAGATGGAACTGTTTACTTGCCTGTGTATCTCTGTTGTATTTCACTTATTGTTACTTACTGGCAAGCACCCTCCTCAATATTCATTCACCATTCAGTCACTCCTCCTCTCACCCTACCTTTCTACATTCATTTTGGTGACACAGCAGCCACATGTTGCCTATCAACTCCTCCTCCTCCTCCTGTTCAATAGTCATGCAAATCCTCTTTTTTTTTTTTTTTTTTTTTTTGGAATTATGTAGTTTACTTTGATGATAGCTGTTATTTTAATTCTTGCATTTTCTGTCTTGTTATCACTAAAAGATTTTCTTTGTAGATTGTACTTATTCCATGGATGTAGATTCTATTATGGCCTGTTATCTTCATCTTGGTTATTTTTTTGTACAACATTTTGTGTATTGTACCCTACAGCCTTCTTCAGGTGGGTGTTGTAAGTGGAAGGGGGTTGGAATGATGGGATGTGTATCTCATTCAAAGGGTGGTGGGTCTTATTCTGCTATGTATATTAAAAGAGGCTTTTCACTCGGTCAACGTGATGTTGCCTATTTTGTTGCTGTGGCCTTGCGAAAGTCTCCACTGATACATAGCCAAACAAAGACATTCTATCCCCCATGCCTTCGAGGGTAAACCTGTCCCATCATTTCAACCCTACCTCTTACGACATGAAATGTGATACAAAAACTGTACAACCAAGACGATATGGGATATGGTCCAATGAAATCTGTTTACGCTGATGATCCATCACCTGAAAATTTTAGATAGTACTCATTCGGTTTTGTATAAAATATCTTAAAATGAATTTATCAAATATGATACACAAGTTTCATTCTTGCTGATGCATTTTGGGATGATCTGTATTAATCTGTTTTTATATCCTGTCCTGTCTTTTTTTAAACAGTTTTAAATTCCTTTCTCTGTATAATTGTTTCTTCATTTAATTCTGGTGATCATTTATTTGCTGGAAAGTTTGCATGGCTAAATTTTACTTTTTTTTTTCTATTTTTATTTCATTGGAATGGGCGTCAATTCTATTTTTTTTTCCCCCTTCGAAACTTCAAAAGATTTTTCTGATCTTTTCTGTCTTTTGGTTAATGGTTCTTTTCTTCTAAATAAGTTCAGCAGTTACCTGGTGAAAATGTAGATCATTGTGATATTTTGTGTTTCCAGCTTCTTTAATGACAATCTGTGATCGTTTATCTGAAACATACATAGAATTGAGACCCCAAAATTGATTTCAGTCCAAAAACAAACTTTCAGATTACATCATAATCAAAATTTAATATAATCAAATCAAAGATGAAATGTAGAATTCAGATCCCTTTAACTACATAAAAGGATATTGTGAAGAATTAGTATCACAAAATTGGAAAAACTTATTAATTTAAATTTTGATTCCAGTGTAATTTGAGAATTTTCCTTTTTGACTTGAATCAATTTTTGAGTCTGGATTCTACATTTGATTCTTTTTATTTTAAATGTTTTCATCTTTTTCATCCTTCCTTTTTTTGCAATTGCTATCAGTCAATTTTTGTTTTGTGCTTTTTTTTGTCTTGATTACTTAAATAGGCTACCAATTATTTCTGTATCATATATTCTTAATTACTAGATATTAGATAGCAGTTAGGGATTGTTTCCTGTAATAACCATTAATATCTATTAATTTCTATTTAATATGATGTTAATAATTGATATACTTTGATGTAATATTTAGCTCTTGTTGGTAAATATGTTAGTCTTTCAACCTTTTGAAGACTAATCTATTGAGGTGTTTTATGCCTGAATTAAGATATCTTGGTTGACTTCTGAAAGGGATCCATGGGACATGTGTGTGTATATATGCATATATAATTTATATCCAACAAGTGAAAAAACCCTTGTGATGTATATGCCCTCCCAGGAATCTTGATGAGATGAATTAGTTTCGTTACCATGAGAAGTCAAGGTTTTTAATTTGTATGACTGTTTAAATCTTGACCCTATGTTCTTCAGAGTATAGCTTCTGACCCATTAGTGGGTTGCAAGATCCTGCAGACGGTCACAGGTTCACAATTGATGAATAATGAGTTAGAAAATATTGCGACAATGAGATATATTCTCAATACCTTTGTTATCAATAATTCATTTGTTAGACTTATTAAATCATAGTAGTAATTGTATCCTTGGCATGGTTGAAAAATGACAACGAAGGTTTAACGAGAGAGAAGGAGGTAGGCAAGACAATCCACAACTGTTCAGTACAACAAGTACTTTCTACATGTCTATGCCTTTGAAACAAGTTTAATTGCACTTAAACTTTGAGAGTATGAAGTGGTCCCATTTTAGCTGTATTGAGTCTATACCCTAACCCTGAGATAAAATGGACTAGGTCAATTGGTTGTGAGGTTATTGGATAAAAATTAAACTGGGTCACATCAAAAAGATTTTAAGATGCCCATCTTACACTTCGTTTATATTTCTAAAGTTATAAATCTTACCATTCAGTTGTATAAATTTAAGCTTGAATGAAAATACTCAGTCTTTGTACGAATACATCATTTACTCTCAATTTTTAGGTAAGATGTTTTCTAATAGACTGTCCAAATAAAAACTTATCTGGTTATGCTACTTCAATTCTGATGAATTGATCATTTACTGTACGTGTTGGCTTATAAGATGGACAGTTAATTAATTCAAAGACAAAAAAAAAAGATGCAAATATTACACTATGTCCAATTGGTGGTTATTATGACTAAAGTGCCAACTGCCAAAGCTCTATATGAACAGTTATGGGGTTAGGATAAGTTACAACTAGTGGTAATCCTCCAAATACCTTTTGTAAACCGTTTGTCTTATAGTTTAGCATGTACAATATCAAGGAATTGTTTTTGAAAGGAAATATCTCCTTTTGTTCTGTTCTTTAAGAATGATTAAATATCTTTTTATTTGAGGATGTTAATCTTAACAATTCAGTTAAGTTATGATGAAATGAGAGCATTGTTTCCTGTATTTTCAATGCTACATAGAACTAATTCCTGGAAATGCCTGACTCTAATATCAATGTACAAAAAATTGAAATATTGTACTACACCACTAACAGCTTCAAAAATGAATGAGTGTTATGATACAAAGAAATTATTTACCTGCAAGGAATTATATATTTGAAATCATTTCAGCAGGAGTTGGCAACCTTTTTGCCCAAGCGGGTAGGATCATGTATTAATGAATGGATGGTGGGTCTGATAGATGCCATGAGAAATTTTTAAATATAGGAATTGTCCATTTAAATATATCTAGTTGTATTTTATCACTAATCACTCAATAGTGCATGCTGGGAAATCATTTGTGCTCAACCAAGGATGCCAAGTTGTAATCAAAGAACTCAATTTAGTTGCCATTTATTCCAATCGAGGCATTTTCGATTTAATAAAGACTCAAAGAATCTTTTAAAGCCTGAAAACTAAGCATAGCATCCAAATATTTCCTTGTGAGCTGGTCAAAATCCCTTTGCAGAATGGATCTGTCCCTCTGGCTGTAGGTTGCCTATCCCTGCATTATAATATAAGATTTTAAAAAGCTTTCATTTAGAAGAACTTTGATTATTGGCAGTGAACCTGTATAGATTGTAAAGAACATTCATTTTTAGCCTCCTTTTTTTTTTTTTTTCCCATTCTATGAAGGGAGGAATTTCAGATTAGGTAAGTTGGCTGCTGAGTGACCAACTGACCGAACACATACACACAGACACAGTGCCACAGATTCACCACCACAAAATTGCTACAATATGGTCAACCTGGACCATCACTTTGTCAGGGAAGATTGTACATCTGTGGCAGAGATAGTGCATGTATTGCATGACTTATTATGTACTATTGTCCTCTTTATTATTAGTTAGACTGTGGCAAAAAGCTTGTAAGTGTTCATTTCCCACCTAGTGTCATTGCATTTTCATAATATTTATTATTGTCAGATTTGTTTTTATCTATTTTCAAAACTAAAAAGCTAAGTGAAAAGGTTTAATGATAAATAGTAAATTCTGTTCTGAATTGAAATTTAAAGCAAAACTGCATTTTTATTAGAATCTTATTAATTCCGTTCATTATTGATAATTTGTAACTTTAAGGCGTTGTCTCATTAAATTCTCTAGGTCATGACATACAGAAATACCTTGATTAGCGCAGGTTTTGATCTAGTATGGTTAAGGTATTGCTGTACAAGTTATTGTTACCTGTATGAACTAAAAAAAACTCATTAGATTATAAGACCTTGAACAGTGCAGTTTTGATCAGTACAGAATATTTTAGAATAAATTAATCGCACTAATCGAGGTATACCTGTATGTATCAGATTTTGCAACCAATGAATAGACAACAATTATACCTGTACACTTGCTGTGTGTGGCACTGTTAATAATAATTGAACTCCACAAGATATCCTCAAATAATATTTAACAAGCCTGAATGTCCGACCTTAGATGCTCTAGTTCGATTTTATGGATTCCATTGGAAGCCCCTTCCTTTGACAGTCTATTCCTTTCAAAGTTCCCTTCCTTTGACAGCCCCATCCTTTAAAATTTGGTTTAGTATGTCAGTACGTTGGCTCCTTATTGGAGCTAAAAGCGCCAAAAACAAGCTAGGTCTGGCTTCAAAAGAGCTAAATTGGCAAATTTTGTTTTGGTTTGTCAGCTAGTCAGTCATTTATCATCATAGGCACTACAGATGCGAGCGCATCTAAAAAATTTGATTTGTGTCACTCTAAGTGACATCAGTCTACTTAGTGTTCAAGTGTAAGGGCTATGACCCCCTCCCATTACTGCAAGAAAAAAGCCCAAGCAGAAGGCCAGTCCTGATGAGGGTGTGTGAGTGGAAAAATTTGCCTTACATTCGTAGGCATTGATCGTCCCCTTCTTTGCTATAAAGAAACTAAAAAAATTATTTAAAAGATTTATTCATTCCCTACTGTCTTCATTTTCTCCTCATAGTATTTGCTGCTTAGAAAGAATAAACAACTTATTGATGTTCCAACTTTTGTTTGGATATTCCATTTTTTCTTATCTTTGATGTTGACATGTTTTAGCTGATTCATTTCTATGGTCTTCATGAGGTGTGATGTTCATAATGAAAGAGTCCGTTTTTTGGTCTCTTCCTCTGATGGTTTCTTTGCTTTGTGATACCAAACTAAATTTAAACATTAATCGCAACACCAGTAAAAATGATTTTTTTTATTTTAGAATTTACAGTACAGCTTGTTCCATAATTTTCAATTTGGAAATGTTTTCATTTCCTTTTTTTTGTGAAATAAATTCTATCTCTTGTCCCTATTGAGGACAATAGAATGAATTGACTGAGACGTTGTTAACATCAAAGATAGGAAGAAGATATTGGATCGTATGAACCAAAGTTGGAATGTTTATGACTATTAAAAATGTAGAAACTACAAATCATATTGATGCTTTTTTTTTCATAGTTTTATTTTTTTGAAAATTTCTCTATTTTCTGCTTGTGAAAATGTTCATCCTTCTAATCAAGACAGTTTTGTAAGTTAGGATTCCTTCCAAGATAGTGGATCTATTTCATCTTGTGTGATTGTTTCAATTGATGTGAAGAAGAAATAAGCATAGAAGTACATCTATTTCGTAGATGTTAGTGAAGTGTATTTCTAGACTTGGTTTCTACTAATTTAGATTTAAAACAATTTTTTTTTTTTTTTTTTGATTGTTAGAATATTCCTAAGTTGAAAAATATTCAAAACTTTGCTATGGGAAATGAACTTTTAACCCTGAAGTATTAACATCCAATCTGTGTAGCTAATTTGGTGGCATTTGTCTATACTTCTGGGACATCTATTATAAGGATGACTGGACCAGGAAGAATAGGTTGCTATCTCACTGGCAGCCTCTTTATCCGTGTTTTACGTATTTAATTCTTAGTTTCATAGACTGCTTGTAATCGCTGTAGAATGAATAGGATAAAAATATGGAACTCTTGTAAGTTACAAATTTTTTTTGAAAATTACCAAAAAGTGCAAGGCAGGTAACTTCAATTATTAGTTACTCCCCTTGTCACTTGGAAAATTTTTTTTCACTTGAATGAATTTAAGAGTTGAATGTGTACTCTGAAAATATTAAAATTTTCGCAGATAATTGTATTTTTATAAGGTTCCCCTGGCTTCAAATCAATTTTTCCATGAAACTACACACAGTTATGTGTTTGGAGTTGTCTGTCATATTAATCTAATTTCTAGTTTTTTTTCATAGATGATATATTCATGAAAGCATTGAAAGATGACAAATTTTAATGATTTAATTTTATTTGCCTTTTTATTGCAGGATGGTGCTACAAAGATTTTGCACAATCATGTCAAAAATGCTAGTTCTCATTCTGATTCTGATGTACTTTCTCCACGAAATGCTACAAGTCCTGTTTCGCGGTTACGCCCTCCATCCAGGTAAGAAATAACCTCATTAAAAGCCAGTGTTCTCGATTGGTATTCATCAACCTGATTTTACAGTATACTTAGCAAAACTATCTCATGTAATATGGGAATGATCTGCAGCAGTATTAGATTATGAGGCAGCTATGTGGAGTTCCCACATGCAGATATACAAAAAATGGGGAAAAGTACGAAGGCAAGCTATGAAAAGGATGTATGAAAAAAAGAAAATAAAACCTATCTTACAGAGAAAAACTTTGGAAATGTAATCAAATGTCACTTGAAAACACAAAATATGACCTGATGGTGACTTAAGATAATGAAAACTATGTTCAAAGTAAACATAAAAAAGCTGTTTAGATTCAGAGAAAGCCAAATAAGAGGCTACAATATGAAAGACTTCAAAAAGTACAAAAGGTTTAAGATAAGGAAACCCTTCTTCAGCCAATGAGTAATAATGAATGACTGACATCAATTGGTGGAAGAAACTATGAATGCGAAGAACATAGTACTATTCAAGACCATCACTGACAAAGAGTTCAGATATGGGGATGGGGGCTATACATGATCCAGTAGGTTGGGGGAAACTCCCAAAATGTTTTCATCTCTTCAGTACTTTTCACCTTTCATCACCTAGCTAGCTTGTGTTAATTCTTCTGAACTAAATCTATGACCTCTACTTAATGGGAGAGAAGAGTATAATCAAGCAGTACTTGTATGAATATTGCATGTAGAGAATGTTATTAAAGCTAAATATCCTTTCAGTTTGCATTTTTGTTTTTGTCTGATGAAATTATGTATATTTTCTTTTGTAGCATCTTTGCAAAAATCTTTATAATTGACTAGAATTTAAAAAAAAAATTAGTGTAGTCCAGTGGTTCCTAACTACTGGGCCATGGAAACTGATTTGGTGATATGAAACTTATAGTTGACTTATCACTTATGTTTGTCAGCTGGTCCACAAGAATGTTGTCAATATTAAACTGGTCTGTGGTGCACAAAAAGTTGTTGACCTCTGGTGTAGTTTATTTCTTCCATATCCAAGGAGATTATTGCCTTTTTTTTTTCTCTTTGGAAGAAGTGATTATCTTTTTATAAGAATATAATTTTATGTAGTAAGATACAATTTTAGATTTTGAGAACCATTCTTGCTATAAAGTATTTTTGATTCCACTCATCAAATGAAGAATTACATTTGTTTAACCGCTATGGATGATGAACTTTGTATTAACAGAAATGATTTTTTTTTCTTATTCAGATCTGGTGAGCCTGATGAATACGAAACTGAGAATATGAATCCTCAGGATATTTATAACTCCATTAGGAAAACATCTGCAGATATTCAGAACCTCAGCTACAATAGCAAGATGGATCACTTTGACGATGTGAAAAAGAAAAAAGAATTCACCTCACAAGATAGTGGCATTCAGGATTTGCGTAATGACAGTCCCGATGTTGCTGATCCTCGTAAGACGGTCTATAACCCAACCCATTATCAAGATGACGTAAGGGCTCAATTGTACTTTTGTTATTTATTTAAAAAAATCATTTCCTGTTGTATCAATTTGTATAATGTATACAAAGTTACTGTAAAAATTATCTATTAACTCTCAAATTCATGAACTGCTTAAAGCCAACTGGAAATTTCTGTGAATTAAATATAAAAAAATTTACCAAAAAGTGTTCAATGGGAGATAATTCTAATCAGAAATTTCCATTCACATTGAATTTTTTCATATGAATTTATGAGTTAATCTGTTTTACCATTTTGCAACAGTTTTACTTTATTGGAATCCCATTTGATTCTTTTTCAATCAATTATTAATGACACAATTTTGCTTTTTTTGTTGGTCTCAATCACTACTGTTAAATCTAATCATGACACTGAGAGCTTTCTTAGTCTTTTAAGAAGCTATTTTTTTAAAAAAGTGACCAAGGCTTAATTTGCTCTCAAATTCATGATTCATTTGATACCACACCTGTACACGGTAGAAGTCTTCTATGAATAGGAAGAAAAAAAAGAAAATTCTTGTGAATTTAATAAGAATTTCTAAAAATTATGTAAAGGTCAATGGGAGGTAACTTTAATCAATTGCAATTTCTCTTGGAATTCAAATATTTTTTTACATGAATTTTTATTAAAATTTAATGTGTTTTAAAAATTGTGACAAAAACTGTTGGTTATGAACTTCGTAAGTTTCTTAATTATAACGATACTCTAGTATGTTGAAAGCTGTAGTTTTCTGGATAGAAATTAGGAAATAATTTCAAAATATTATGAAGAAACAATGAATTTTTAAAGGAATTTGTTTTGATATGTTATTGTCAGTGTTTTCTTTTTCTCAATAACTTATTTTCTCTCTCTCATTGTGTTTCTTAGCAACCCACTCTGAATGGATATAACAGGACAACTACAATTTCAGGAGCCATGTTGGATATGGAAAATGATTTATTTAATGAAGGTAAATCTATATAGCATTTTTCTCACCCTAAAATTCAAAAATAGCATAGAAACTTCAATAGCTATAAATAAGTTTTATATTAAAAGAATAACTTATCTATTCAAAGTTCACATTTTACAATAGAAATTTTGAAGAGATTCAATTTCAGTAACTAAATGTATACAAATGTATTTTTTCCATTGCATTCAATTTTTCATTCAATATGAGCTAAAAAAAAAAGACATTAGCTGCTATCTTAAGAATAGAAATTCAATTTGTGGAAATCTATGCTGTTAAATATTAGTTATGATTTATCTGAAAATCTCTGGTAATTAATTTTTTTCATTCTAATAATAAATGCATTCATAACATTTCCCTGTCATGATTTGAAATCACAATCCAATGATAGGTTGGCAGCTCTCTTTCCAACCAAGCTAAACTGACAAGACTTACATTTCTACAAAAATTTATATTAGAAATATGCCAGGACTTATTTAATTCAAATGAATACATTTATGCTAAAAACATTTTATTGATCTATTATGTTTACAATACAAAAGCTGTAAGAATTATCTTTAATAGAAGTTGGAATGGAATGGAGTCTTTTTAATTGTGACTTTGTAAAATTTCTTTTCCCCAGAGTGAACTGTAAAAAAATAAGGCTCTCAATTTCGGTTTCTTAATGAAACAAATTGAATCAAAATGTGTTGATATTTGTTCATCTCATTCTACTTTACCATTGATTTTTAGGTTGTAAGTTATTTTCTCTTTCAGTGTTAGGATTATTTTCTCACCACATAACAGCTCAAGATTTCACTATTTATATTGTAATGATTCAGATGTAAAATAGTTTTGTACATAACAGTTTATGTGTGTTCATTTTTAATCTGCACTTTCTTCAATTTGCAGATGCTAGATAGTTGAAACTTGTTAATGATTCTACTTGAAAAGTATCTCTTGCAAAAAATCTGATTATCCTTATGGTTATCAAGATTTCAGAGAATTGTACGCCACTCTATTAAGGATATAGTCAAGATCTGTTTAATTATCTGACTGTCCTTGAAAGTCCAGCAATAGAAAACCAGCGACTAATCTCAAAGATCCTGAGTGTGGCCCCCTTCAAATCTGCTATGAATATTGTTTTTTTTCTTCTTAACTAATATTCTGATCCATTTTACCATTTCAAAGTAAAGTGTCCTTATTTTACAGTTTTGTAACTTAGATTTGCACGAGCCATTTGCCTCTTTCAAAAGTCCCTTATGTTCTTTGCATATTCATAGATTGACATAAAGGAATGGCATCATTGGAACCTTATCAGTGCCAGATTAGTGAAAATGTTGAATCACTGGAGGATTACCTCTCAACAATGGCTAACTACCTCCATCATAACTTAAAAATGTGATATGAATCACTGCATGTTAGATAATAAAGGAACAAAAACATTAAATCTAGTCCTGTTTCATGTTCTTTCACATATCTCAGACAGTTAGATACCTTCACTTACATAAAGCCTCAATCATTTTATCAGCACTTAATCTAATTCCAAACATCTTCCATCTCTCATTGTTTCTCACAAACACCTCTGTTTCTATGAGTCACTATCAGCAGATGAGTTTTTACCACTAAAATAATCCGTAGTAGATTGGTGCAGTACATTGGGAAATTTGAAATCCGTGCTGGATCAGTGAATGTCTACTGTATCAAAGTTACTGAAATATTTGGGTTTCTAGCTATCTTCAGTTCATCAGTTTTTGCCATCATGTTTTAAAATGTTTCATCTACAGAATTTAGGGAAACCTACTCTTTTTTTTTTTCCCCAATTTCAAAAAATATTCAAGCCGTTAAAAGACCATGAATAAGTAGTATGGATATCAAGGCATCAAGAAGTGCCGTTTCATTAATTCTTTCAATGGATAAGTTTGTCCTTTTGGATTTTTTCTCCAGGAGTGTTTATAAGAAGAAAAAGATGGATGTAAAAGTGGTCACTTAATTTCTTTAAATTTTTCTATAAATTCTATGCTTTGCTGTTATCCCAGCAATGTACTTGATCTCCATCATTCACCATTATTTGTGAATTTTTTTTTTTTGAAAGTTCATTTTTTATCAGCTCAGTCAATGAGTTATTGTATATCCACATCATCCATCCATGCTTCTGTAACTGCTGCTTGCACATTGGCTGAGTGTGTTCTTCTCTTGAGCATAGTGAAAACCAATCATGCAAAAGTTTTGTGACATAGAAATGTAGAGACAGGGGGAATAACTGATGTCATCTATTTACTTTGATTCATTATAAGTGTGGTTTCAAGTTCATTGTATGATTGGTCTATTAATTCATCAGGACATCTGCTTATTTTTGAACACAGATTTGTGGAAGAAACTCCCAAAGGCTTTTCTATCATAATTATACCTTACTCTATATAGTTCTGATTAAGTTGATGAGTCTAATCATAATTTCTCTTTATTAGTTTGAATCTGAGTAGCTGATTTTAACCATAACCATAATCAGATTCAAGACTACATTTGGATCACTTGGAACCACAAGTTACATCCTGCCAAAAAATTAAAAAAAAATGTGTTCAAAGTTAAACTTTCAAAAACATCATAGCTTTGAAATTATGGCTTATATTCCATTAGATTTTTTATGTAGCTGAAAAGTATCTACTTGAAGTTACTTTCATAAAGAAAACTGGCATTTTGATGCGAAAACAAACTAAAAAGTTTGATATAACCACATGATTGGGAATTTTGAACCGATTGCGAATATCACCCAATCCATCTTACTTACCAGACAGAGTGGGCTTTGAAGATTATGGTGGTATAATTCTCGATTTCACTGTACATGGTGGATTGTACCATATGGTTCTTGGTGACTCATTTGTGGAATGAATCTGGAATGGTGACTTTTCAATTTTAAAGATTTGTTTGTTTTGAGTTAATAGACTGGATTTCTTTTAGAAACAATACTGAGGTGAAGATTATCTTTCTAGTTAAGGGTTCATTGTGCTGTAAGGTTTTTGGGTGGGATGCTGGATATACAATACATTTGCTTGATCAATGTAATATTCTGAAGGCGAATTAAATGTACATGTGTGAATGAAATGTGGTGTGTGTGTGTTGCTCACTGCCATTTAACAATGCGCTGCTCCTATTATTTTGTCCAGCTCCGTGGAAGTCACTGCTTGG
The DNA here is from genome assembly GCA_963457665.1 of Thysanoteuthis rhombus. NCBI lineage: Eukaryota > Metazoa > Mollusca > Cephalopoda > Oegopsida > Thysanoteuthidae > Thysanoteuthis > Thysanoteuthis major. Next base: position 69,579,705 of record OY735205.1, on the reverse strand, counting down.
GATACCGGTAACCGATTGTGGTGAGATTTCTTCCCCCAACATTACTCAGTGTTTTTCTGCTTCCACCTCTACTCTACAAGTTGTCACCTCCTCTTGACACTCATTTTTTTTTACTCTCCCATTTTGCCCCCTTCCCCCCCCTTCACTTTGGATACTATAGGTGACCACTAACCATAACCATCATAACCATTTTGTCCACAGAGGTGACCTTTAATCCCACAATGACTAACACTACATTGTTTTTAACGTCTATGTCTTTGTCATTCTCCCTATCTGACATCCAATTGCTCTCTCCTCTCATTAAGGGCACTGCTAGGACTGTTGCCCTCTGCTGTACCATACTGCGCGTTCCTCTTGTAGCCATATAGTTTCTATGTTTTCCTCATACATGACAACATCCTGTCATTTTTCATCTCATTATCTCTCTTAATGGTTCATCTCAGTTATATCATTCTGTACCTGAAGTACAATAAATAGAGACCCAAAGAGACTCTAACTTTTGAATTCATTAAAAAATATTTGTAAAAGTTATTCAAGGGGAATAATTTCTGATCATAATTGTTTTGGTGAATTTTTTAATTTGAAAGAAGAAAAAAAATCATTTCCCTTCCATTTTTAAAAATGATAATAATTGAAGAGTCCAGGAGCAGTTTCAAGTGGTTCATGAATCTGAGTTAAAAGTAAAAAAAAATATATTGAAAAACTTAAATATTAAGTTTTCTGTTATTAATTCTATCAGTATTGACCCTCACCAGAGATTTGTTTGGCTCCAAAATAATTTTATATACTTGATATTCAAGGTTTGTAGAATCATTTGGTTGTTCTGATTATTTTCAACATCTTTTGTAATATAAATCCTGTTCCAGAGTATGCCCTGTTGTAAAAGACCATTTTTGTTTGATAGCATTTAGGCTCATTTATAGGTTTTAAGAAAAAAATCTGATATTTGAAATAATCAAAATGAACTGGAATCAGTAGTTTGGTCAATCATCAGTATTATGCAGAATAGTCATCAATCAAATTGTCCTCTCTCAATCCTGTTTGAATTTCTTTTGAGATAAGGTGTTGTTAATGATCCTTTCAGACTTGTATTCACATATTGGTGGTTTTTCTAAGGGTGCAGTGGCTGAAGTATTGTGTTGAAATCAATCAAAATGAGGTTGCAAGTCAGCAGAGCTGGACCATGGCATAAGCGAATTGACTACTTGAGAACCCTGTGGCCTCCATAGGGCCCCTGCAAGAGTGGTAAGGGGCTCCAAGTCAAATTTTACTCTTGACCCCCATGATGGGCTAGCCCTGCAAGACTTAAAAAAAAAAAAAAAAAAGGGAATTATCCTTTATGTTAATAAATAAGAAATGAATTTGTAATTTTCTTCAGAATTGTGCAAATAGCTATGGATATAAGTTTCTCTCTTTAACACTGTTACATTGAAGAAATGTTTTTAAGTTATTTGTATTTTCTTGATTTGTTTTATTTGTTGGAGCAAATGAGGATTGTATTTTCTTCTAATTTTAATTCCTGGAATACAATAGGATTTGATATGAGCATTTAGTCCATTCCTTTTAAAAGAAAATCTGTCATACTTCAATGATGAATAGCTGAATTTGTAGAGGTTTTTTGATGCAAGGGAAATGTCATTGAAATTTAGAAATAGAATTCTTTCCTGTATGTATTCAAAATTTTATTTTTTTTTTTTGTATGGAAACTTTACTTTGAAGCAACATTATACATTAATAGTTTCCAATGTGCAAATTTGACCATTTTCCATTTAAAAACCTAAATTTCAAAATGTAAATTTAATTTCCTGGTTAGAGAAGCAAAGTTCAAAGGAATAGCATTTTACATAGGATAAGCAACTAGGAAATAAGACTTGCTACCCAGGAACAAAATTTGTGTTACAGTGTGATATATGGATTTTAAAAAAGGCCCAATTTTATAAACATAGGTTTGTTCTATTTTTTGAGGGTGAAAAATACAAATAGATTCTCCCTCATTCTAATTTGCTTTTTCTTTGGATTGAAGAACAGATGGAAAATAGTTAACCTTATTCCTTTCTAAGTAACTTTCTTAGGCTTGAACATTGAGGAAGGAGATTTTGATTATTAAAAATACTGATTCCATATGCGCTTTGGCTTCTGCTAAAAACTACCAATTTAATAAGAGGATGAATCAATTTTCATATCTACTTGCTGTTTTAGTGTTTCTGTTCTCTACAGATAAATGTGTTTGGCTTGAAATAATTTATTATCATGAACTTGAAAATCTGTTATTGATTCTATACAAGTGATAGACTTACAGAATATTCTTCTCTTGGATTACAATATATAGATGCATATAGCAATTGAAGTACAGGTACAACACCCATTACCCAGCCATGGATAGTACACCCCCCCCCCCTTAAAAAATGTAAATCTGGACAAAATTACAAATGGACACTTGGATTTCTCTCGATGCTCACTCTAGTTCATCGAGTGGTCAAATGTCGAAGATATGCAACAACTTTGTCTCAATGATATGTTTAAGAAGATAACTCAGAAAAATGAATTTTAAAGTTGTAGTCCAGCATCTACTAATCCTTCAACTTGGAGTGACTAGAATGCTACCCTTTAAACACCTCGTCTGTGATGCAGCTGTCAATTCTAGAACAACCAGTAATCCTGACAGTTCTCCTTCTACAGAATTCTGTTTAATTGTACAGTGCAAGAAAAAAGTACAATCTGTCAAGCAAGAGTGGCAATACTTCAAAATTCTGTATAATTACAATACTGTATTTAACATATCTTTCATTTATATCTATAAACTGTATCATTTTATATTAATGTATTGTATTTAATCATTTAAAACCTATTCAACATTAGTTTAATTCAAGTATCTAACATTCCTAGTACTTTGAAGGTATGAAATGTGCATAACTAGTTATCCACATAATTATGTGACCTCTTTTTGTCCAGCAGATGTGCTGGAAAATCAGTCAAGTACGTGTAAAATAATTTGGCAATAAATAGAACTGCTTCCTTAAACAATTACCATTAACTTTTGTTCATATCAAGTTTGTTGATTTGTTTAGATGGGTGTAATTTTTGCTCAAGCAGCTGATGTTTTCTTGATTGAATTGTGTGTGTTTTATTTCCATTGTACTTTTAGAAGGATATTTGATGTTAATTATTAACAATCTGTAGATCATTAAGCATGTTGCGCATGAGATTTTAGTTGTGTCAAGTTGTGTGTTTCTTGTCTCTAGATGATAGTCCAAGTGGTGTGGAGTTTTGTCTCAAGATTTACTAACCTTTAAATTCTGTTATATTGCATCTTGCATCATAAATTGATAGATAAACAATTATTATCCTTTTGTTTAAATTAGTGGATTATTTCATTTTATCCTAATTTTGATTTGGTTAGATGTGTTGTTTTTAGTGCCCCCCTTGCATGGTCTGTTTCGACTGCTACTTACATAGAGAGATTTACTCCCACTATTCAGCCTATTTCGTTATTGAAGGCTGTTTTTGTAGTTATTTTATTTTTATGGTTGTTTCATAGTCTCTTTGCATAAAACGGAAATAACTCGTGTTAGCATTGAAATGAATTCAAGATTATTTCCCCTTTGAACATTAACGGAAAAACTTGACTTTGCATAAATGAAAACAACAAAACAACAAAAAACAAAACTTTTTGATTCAAAGTTTCTCTCTCTCTCTCTCTCTCACTCACACACACACACACACACACACACACACACACACACACACACACACACGACGTTAAAAACGGTGTACAAATGAAGAAAAAATGTAATTGATATAATTAAAGTAAGAACACTATAATTTACTCATTTACCTCCCTTTTTCTTTCAAGGGGGAGATAATCTTCACTCCATTTTAAGGCAGACTGGAGTTATATTCATTTTATGTTTGGAAACTAGGAATCTACCATCTTTGTTTTATTTTTAAACGATTTGCTTTTTTCTTTGTTTTCATAGTTTTTCTCTAGACTTATAAATTTAAAAACAATTAGAATGTAGGAAATAGATTTATCTTATGAGTAATTAAAAGACCTTAGTAAATATCAGCTCAGTTTACACTTGTATGTCAATCGCAGTGTACTTTGTCTCTGGTATTGTAGACTGATCTATTTTTGTGTTTCTTGACCAATTCTTAGTCTCTGTTTATGACCACTTTTGGTACAACTCATTAACAATTCATACATGTTCATTTATCCCAGAGAAAAACTTTTTGCTTCCATTCCCTTCAAGGGCTCAGAACTAGTTCCATCCTTCAGTGTTTGTGTGAGTTATATGATTACTAATACCAGAAAAGTCCTTTGGGTTCAATGGAGCTGATATTCATCTCCCCCCCCTTAGGCAACAATCTGTAGATTGGTCTTTCTCCCCATTCCCTGGCCCAAACCTGTATGGTTTTCTGGTGTCTCCCCTCTTTTTTCTCCCCTCTTTTACTCTCTCTTGACTGAACAAAGATTCTAACTCGATTCTCACACAGGTGATCTTCTCTTCTGAATCTGCATTCAACCATTCTTTCTTTCCCACTTCTAGGCACCCATCATGACCAAGATGAGCAAATTCAAGAAATCCTTACGGAACTTTCTAATCATAATTCAAGGTAAGTCTTGCACACTGAAGACAGGTATGATTACAAAATAGGGCTGAGTGATGGGGACAAAAATTCATATCCCAGCATTGTCAGATTGAATACTGATATATTTCATTTATCAGTATTCAATATATGAAATATATCTCAATATTTTCTTTCGATTAGTTTCAAGTCAAAGCCTTCATGTAGCCTGAGATTTCACAAAAACTCTTATCAAAACAATTTGAAATCAAAATTACAATGAATAAAATTTTAAAAAAATTATGCATATCTCAGTGAATGCTGCTTTTCCAACTGTAAGAAAAACACAATATTCTGACTAAGAAAATAAAAATGTAAATAGAACAGAAAATATCTCTCTAGTAAGGTAGACAGTTAAAGGAACTGAGAAGAAGAGAAGGGTAGGGAGTGTGGGAGGGGTACAGGCAAGCCCAATTGAAAGGAAAAAGGGAACAAGATCTAGCTCCAACATAGCTAAATTGGCATAATTGTGGCTATATTGGTGTAAACTGTGTGGCTCAATCTTGTACACATCTTTGAAAATATACCAATATATCATATAATGTTGATATACAACCCTGCCTGAGTGCTAAAGAAAATTGGACTTTTTTCATTATGCTAGAATTTGTGTTCATATGGCATGTGTTGAGAACTATAATTGTTGCTTATAATTTGTATCCTAAAATCAACTTTTTATTCATGTATATAAGTACATGAAACGTTTTAGAAATAGACAACCATTGCTCATAGACCAGATTTGGTCGATGGCAACTTTCTTTGTGTCCTGTAGCCAATCTTACCGTTTTTTTTTTGTTTTTTTTTTTTCTTTTAAAAGATCTTATGTAATTTTTCTTGGAAAGTTAATTTTATAATCTCTATAATAAAATTACTATTGGTTTGACTTCACTTGTCAGTAATATGATAATTGTAATTCATGTGTTTCTCTAAAATAGAAATATGGTCTCAGTAATATGATCTATATTTTTAAAGTGAATATGTGGTCCATTTGGTGAAAAAGATTACCTGTACCTGGTTTGAAACATTGTTCAAGCAACAAATATTTTGAATTACTGTTTGATAAAACAAGGTTAGAAATGTAAGCTTATCCAAGTTGGAATAAAATAATTTGCTGAAAGACAGTGCAAAAGATGATATTGTGGAAGTCTAAAATAACTCCCTCTTGGGCATTTGATTCAATTTTCAGTTATATAATAATTTGTGAGATGTGGTCAAAAGCTTTTAAAAAACAAAAAACTAAAACAAACAATAAATGGTGTTTTGTGATTATTTTGTACTGCTTTGACTTTTTACAATTAAAAAAAAATTCTGTCAATTATGAAAAAAATCAGATTTTGTGGGGGGGAAAAAAATGCATAATGTCTCGTATGAAATGACTTTTCATGTTTTTAATATAGTACAGTATTTTTGAAGATGAGATCAGGATTTTTTTTATTGTTCATTTCATTTCCATGTCTATCTTTTAACCATGAACCAGTTGAATATATTGATTCGTAATGAGGAATAAAAAATCTAATACTGATTTCAAATCTAAAGATATTAGTATTATAAATTTTTTTTTTTTTTTTTGTAGCATAGATTCTATTATAGGGAAATGGCTGAAATTAATAAGATACATTGAAAATGTGTACAGTAATGATTATTATTTTTCTCAAATGAAGCTGTCAATATATATCATAAAGGTTTATGTGATAAATTCTATTGAAGTTTTATTTCATTTGTGAAAACTTAAATCAAAGACCATGTAATAATGATCAATAATCTCAGCTTTCATGCAGAACATTATTATGCAGTGCCTTGTTTTATACCCAGATCGTCTGCAGAGTTAAATTCACTATCCCAGGAGCTAGTGAGTATAACTGAGATCAAATTTTTCAAACAAGAACTACTGCATTCCCTGGACCTTTTACACAATACTATTATTACTTTATGAAGAATATTTACTCCATAGATGGTGTATTTTATCACAAGAAACTCATTTTAGTTCAGGCATATTTGATGCAATGGCCACATGCTTTGTCAAACAAACTTTTACTTTACTTTACTTGAGTTGCGTTCCTGATTTTCATCTTTTCTTTTTTCTAGAAATGAAGAAAGGAAGAATGCAATGCATTCCTTAATGAAACTTGCTGTTGATGGAAAAGTAGAATTATGGGACAAGCATTTCAAACCAGTTTTGCTGATCCTACTTGAAACCTTAGCTGATGATGATGTAAGTACCTCTCCCCCCCCCCAAATTAGTTTTACTAAACCATCTTACTGTAGCTGTCATCTTGTTATAATATGAGGTTCAAGAAAGCCAACTGCGTTATAACATCTGTGATAACTGGTTTGGGTAATATTCAAGGTGAAGACTATAGTAAAAATAAAATAGACAAAAGCGTTTCAGTAGTCGATGAACAAAAATGTTTAATTTAATGAAAAAAAGTTTGGCTCATTGACTAATGAAATGTTTTTGCTCGTTTCATTTTTTTTTCCTTTACATTTTGCCATTATAAGTCAAAACTATTTCTTGGATTGGCTGGGATGGATTATTTGATGAGATATCTCACTCTGAGCACCTTTTTGCTACACTAGCAAATGGTGCCTAGCCTGAAATATGGGATCAAAGGGGTAAATCTGTTTTTATTTGCAGTTTTCTAGTGAAGTGGGCAATAATATAGGTAAAGATATTGGTCCCCACGTTACATCATGAACCTTACTATAACAGATGGTGTTAAAATGGGACACCTGTGATTAAGAATTTTCTTGGTTAGATTTTGGCAAGACTGAAGATTACTTTTAGGGGTAATTGGTAATTTTCATAAATTGTTTCTAAATTTACTTCTGATTCAAATTGAGACTCCTAAGAACATTTAATATTCTACTTTTACATAAACAGATCCGTCAATCATATTTGATATTAGTTTATTTTTCTAGCATAACTGTTTGGATTCATGAACTGCTTGAAACATGCTGTGGATTTAATCATTGAATGAATGAATTTGAAAAGAACTCTTTTGTGAATAGAATTGAAGAAAAATAAAACAAGATTACCAAAAGCTCAAGGGGAAATAACTTGATTTGGAAGTTGCTCTCTTAGTTTTAATATTTGAATTCCCTAATATGAACTTAAGTGTTAATTAATATTCAAGGAACAGAAAATGATAAACAGAACTATTTGTGAAAAATAGTTTTATTCTACCTTTTTTTTTTTTTTTTTCATCTCAGTTATACCTAAAGTCATTTTCGGTATAATTAAAAATATGGGCTAAATGAAAGTACATTAACATAGTAATGCAAATTTATTTGGGGATGAAAAGACTGGAAGTATGTCATACTTTCTTTCTTAAGTATATTTTCAATGGCAGTGTCTTTGAATTAATTATGTACAGGCCTATAAGCATACACAAATTAAATTCTTATCGGTGTTTGGAGATACATACCACTTTTTTTTGCTTGTATATATATACATGAAAACCATAGATTTTGTTTTTAAAGCTTGTTTCTTGTTTGTTCCAGTATAAAATCAGGGGCTTGACACTATGTGTTCTGCGTGACATTTTACAAAACCAACCTACTCAATTCAAAGACTATGCTGAATTAACGATTCTAAAAATTTTGGAATCTCATAAAGATCCAATTAGAGAGGTAAGTTAGTTTTTTTTTGTTTTTTTTTGCTAGGTTTTATGAGCTATGACAAATAAGGATTTTAATGACAAGTGTTTATATAAAGTTCACTAAATTGATGTTTGTGTTATCAACACATAACAAAGCAAGTTTTGTGCTTCATTCATAGAAGAACCATTTAGTCTTATTTGCAAATATTGTATTTGTATCAAATTTTTGTCAATTTAACTTTCTGCCTGAGGTACAGTGTGAACTCTGCAGGAGTTGAAACTAAATAGATTGTATTAATAGCAGGTGCTCTATAACTTTTACTTGATTTGTGTTTTTTGAATTTCTTATGATTTATATTTTTCTCTTTCAAAAGGTCGTAAAAGCTGCCGAAGAATGTGCAGGAACTCTGGCAAACGTAATCCCACCAGAGCAAAGTATTCGTATTCTGAATCCTTTGATTCTAAGCTCTGAGTATCCAGTTATTTTAGCAGCAATTAAGATGCAAAATAAGGTTGGTTTTATTATTTGTAATTCTTCCGTTACCTTATTTACAAATACTTATGTAGATCTGTCTCATAATTATCATTCTTGAACTAGCTTCATGATTTCTGAAGTCTCTCTTTGCAGCTAAGATTGTCATATATCATTTATTGATCTAACTTGAATTTCTGTTACCACCCTCAACTAAATTTTCTTGTTTTTGGTAATTTTTGTCTTCTCCCCGACAGCATGCATTTCTTCATATAATTTATTTTGTCACATGAGCAAAAAACAAATTAACTCATTTGTTAGGTGTTTATTCCACTTTTTGAAAATTTTAAAAATATGTAAAGATACTCTTCCTCTAGAGCTAGCTTCTTTCGGTTTTTCAACAGACACAGATTTTAATTTGCAAGCCCACACCAAAAAATTGGCAAATTTGAGTCTACATTTTTATATTTAGAGCTGTTAAACAAATTGTCAAAAAATATATGGACAGCTTGTTTAGAACTGGCAAATGCATAGGTTATAATCAGTGGTGGTCTGTGGTGAAAAGTTTATAATGTGCTAATAAACTTATCAAAAGGTAACCAGGACTTCCCTCATTCTAGTAAACATTAAGTAATCCATGAAATAGGACATTTTACTTATATAGTTATCTCCTGCTGTTCACGGGAGTTAGGATACAAATCTGTTAAATCAGCAAGAATTTCTGTTTTTCTTTTTTTCTTTTCATTCGCTCCTTCTATTTCATTTTGTCCCTCTGAATAAGTTCATTTGTCTTTTAGGGAATCATTTGCCAGTTTCAGAACTGAAGAAAAGAATCTCACCCTATGCAAGAAATGCAAAAATTGTTTTTTTCTTTTTCAGGTTATTGAACTTCTTCCAAAAGAAGAGTTAGAAAATTCACTGCAGGAGATTGTTCCTGGTTTACTGAAAGTATGCATTCTCTTTCTATTTCTTCTTTTTCTTTTTTAAATCATTAATTAACATATATAAGTTATGAAATATTTTGGGGGTTTATGAATAGATGTCATAAAATGTAAACAATGGAATCTGTTGTAACGTACCATTGCCTGGGTAGAATGTCTCCACAAGCCACATGGAATACAAAGGTATCCAATTGAGAAAAAGGAGACAATGATGACGTCAATGACAAGACATCTCTATTGAACGATAGTTCCCATTTTTTTCCTTTTCTTTTCTTGGCAGAGACAAAGAAATATTTCTAAATGTATACTAGGTACTCCTTCTTGGAAATTAAGGAATTGAGAAAACTAGAATTTCATGCTGGATATTTCTCCATGAAGTTATTTTTGGTTTGAGAATTAAGTCATTGATTCGTTTCTGTCTATGTGAATTCATTTTTAGAAACTCAAAATACTATACTACATTTCAATTTCACTGTTGATTGTTTGAAAATTATTGATTGAAATGTATAAAACAGTATTTTTCATTGTCTTTTTCAGAGCTATGATGATTCTGAGAGTACAGTTCGCAAGGCTAGTGTATTCTGCTTGGTGTCCATTTATATGACAGTTGGTGACAATTTGCGGCCCTATTTGACTGATCTGAATTATAGTAAGGTAAGACTGGCTTTGCACTTCTAATAAAGATGAATGACTGTATCAAATTGCTTCCAACAATTCTGTTCTATTGAAAAATATTTTCTCCTTTTCCTAGTATGAAATTTTTATGCTAAGTGTTTCCTACCTGTGGTGATAGTTGCAAGGTCTATGGGAGCTAAATTCACTTTCTCTCAATCAAAATTGAAAAGATTCATATTTCTAACCTATGTTTCATGGTGTCATAATAGGTTGTGATGTCATTAGAAAACTTATTCTGATCAAACCTTTTTATTTTTTTTCCTGGAATCATTTTCTGATTGTACATTTTATTAAAAGTTGGTCATAAGTGGATGAAAGCATTTTTCCCTTTTTTGGAAGAAAGGGTTTGTTAGCAGTCAGAAATTAAGGCATATCTTACTGACAATGGTTTATAAAAAAAATGTAAAATGTAAAAATGATTTCACTAAATAAATTCATTTGTATTTTTGATGAAATATCTAAATTTTGATGAGATCCTGTAATTTAATCAATGTCAGAAACAAATTTTAAAAATTGTGTTAACAAAAGCACAGGTTTTGAACAGTGTTTTTGTTATTTGATATTTAATTCAAACTTTTTTTCTTCTTTTTTTCTCTCAGATGAAATTGCTGAAACTCTACATAAAACGTGCACAGTCGCAAAAAGAAGGTGCAAAAGGCTCTAAATCTCCATTGGCCACTGCCGACACATGATACTGACTAATGACCATATCTATGGTTATTGCAGTAAAAAAAAAAACAAACAAAATTGGGAAGTTTTCCACCAAATGCTTTGAGAAAACAACTACACAAGATTTCATGTCATAAACCACCTCAAGTAATATTACTACAATAACAACAACAACAATAAATACTATTACCACACTCTCAAAAAAAAACCCAACAAAAAATTGCTCTTCTTTTTACTGTCACTTTAACAATAATGAAGCCTTCATCACTCCCATTTACTGCCCCACCCTTTTATAACTGCAAAGGGCTGCCAGTATTTAGACAGATTTTGTTTTGTCTCTCTGGCACACTAGTAACATTGCGAGCTATAATTCTATTACTGCTGCTTGCTGCTGCCTTGTGGTCACACAAAAAATGAGAAAGGAAAAAAAAGATAAACCAGCAAGTGTCAGGAACTTTAGCAGTAGCAACTGCAGCCTATTTTGACAGCAGTATCAATTACTTATCAATTACTACTTCTACTGCCTCAGAGTTCCTTGATTGACTGCTGCAGTTAATTTTTTGTGTGTGTGTTTGTGTGTGTATCCTGCAGCAGTCTCTACATTTCTGACTCTTTCTGCTGCCGTTGCTGCCGTTATTGCTCCGTAGAAATGTGCTGGCAGCCATGTTTTTGCAAGCCGCAATCAGTGGAGTCTCAAACTGTCATCAACACTATATGACCACCAACACAATTCTCGCAAATTACTATGATTACAAATTCTACTACTATTTCTACTACTAATAATAATGATTCTAAAAATGCTTAACTATTACTACAGTTGTCTGGCTATCAGAACAGGGAGTGAATTGATATACTTCACCCCCTTGAGTAAACTCTGTGTGAGGTGTCTACATGTATGTGTGTGTGTGTGTGTGTATATTTTTTTTTTTCTCAAATAGATGTATGTATGACGGGGAAAACCAAATAGAACCCTCCCAATCCTCCTTAACTATCTTTACTGAACTGCCCCTGTGTCAGTCACTCTATGCATACTATTTTGCAAACAGTATGATGATTTCCTGTTATATACAATAAATTTTTACCTAATTCTAATTTCCACTCTTTTCCCCAACATCGTTTATATAATATAGACACCCACACGTTTTGTTTTTTTTTTCTTCCTATATTGCTGCCTGATGCTATCTTATTGTTTCTCTTGAAGATGGCCAATTATTTGGTGGGAAAACTTTAAAAAAAAAATATCTAGAATTTGCTCGGGCCATATAGTTGGGGCCACATGTCCTATCTGCCGTGTTGGTGTGTGCATGCATGCATATGTGTGTGTGTGTGTGTGTGTGAGTGAGAAAATTACCAAAAAAATGTACCTATATCCTATATGGACTGTGACTGTATTGGACTGAACAGTCTTCTAATCTTCAAAAAAAAAAAAAAAGAACAAAATGAAAAAAGAAAAAGTCATTTCACACACACACATACGCACACACTCACGCACGGAAATATATTATAGAAAAAAAAAAGACAATCTTTGAATGAACAAATTTTAAGTAAAACAATTTTTCTTTTGGACATGAACCCCTTGAAAAAAAAAAGGTGGGGTATAAAAAAAAATGCAAGTATTTTTCTTGGCTCTTCTGTTGTTCTGTAGCTGCTACCCGGAATTAAATGTAGCTGATATTGTCATCATCCTCCTGATCATTACCAGAATCACCATTGAGGCTGTTGGCTACAGTGTGTGCTAGCTTCATGCATCTCTTTACTGGAGGAGAGAGTGAGAGAGACTACGTGGCTATTCCATTGTCGACTGTCCCAATCTGCCTCCCTGAAAGGATAAGTGTGGGACAGGTGACGTGTCCCATTCTGCCTCCCGAAGAAGTGGTAAATATGGGACGGGTGATAGGTCCCAATCTGCCTCCCTGAAGAAGGGGTAAATGTGGGACAGGTGACGTATGGACATTTTGTGAATCTGCTCTGTGCTTTTTCCCAGTGCAGTGTCCCTGTTAGCTTCTCCATATCTAGTCGGATTTTGTCAAACAGACCAATGCCTACAACTTTTTAGTAATACTAACACAGCAATGCAGCTATTTCTGCTTCTGTATATGTGATACTCTAGCTGGGCTGCTATGTTACACAATGATGACCTTTCACCCCCTTCCTCTGGTAACTATTGTTGACCAATTGACCGATCTATTTATATTACCACCCGTCACTTTTCCAGCTCTGCTCAAGTGACGCATACTGAAACCCTCTTTTTTTTCTTTTTCTTTTTAAAAAAAAAAGATATAATGTATGCTTTCTTTCTGTCATTATTTTAACTCTTAATATCCTAAACAGCTTGATACCACTCCTAATTGACACTGGAGCTCTTCTGTGGATACAATTTGGAAAAAAAATTCCTAAAGGTGGAAGGGAGGTAGCTCTGATCAGTAGTTATTTCCATTGATATTAACATTCAAATTTTTCCTAAATGAATTTAAGAGTTAAATTTCTCCCTCTTTCAATTCCAATACAATATTCTGTTACTTACATAACTTGATTTGGGTATATAACAGCCTTTTTCCTTTTTTTTTCAATTTTCTCTTAATTTCTATTTATTTTGTTTTACATGTTCATTCATGGCCCGGGGCCTTTGATAAATTGTTATTGAATGCCATAAACTTTGTCAACATTTTGTATATTTTTTAAATTTTTTATTATTTAAAAACAAAGCGAAAATAATCAAAATTAGTTTGTATATCATTTCCTTATATTTATATAGCTTTCTTTCTATTTCTCAGCTGCTGAAATTATTAAGGTATATGTTTATCAAGAGGCTGGTTTGGCTCTTTCTTCCAATAAGCCTCAGCATTAGGTTTTATGAATGATCCCCCACCCTAAAAAAAATGGTGGAATAGTAATATAAATATATATATATATATATATATATATATAAAATGTAATGAGAGAGAGAGAAGTTAACACTTTTTATTTATTTTTTGCCTTATGTATGTACATTGTTAATATCTATCCTAATATATTGTATATGCATGAAAGCACAGCAAGGAGCTGAATTGAAAATGCAATCTGCCTTGTATTTACTTGCAATAGTAATATGAGGCTCATCCATATTAGTTCACTCTTTATTCATCAAAAATTGTTTTTAATCTTTTACTCTTGGAGTTGTGAAAGAAAGATCAATCAGCATTCCAGACATTCCTTAGTGCCCGGTTGTTGGTCTTGCATTTGGGCCTCATCTCTTCAACTTATCATGATAACTGGTTGCCTTAAAACTCTATCAGGGCTGATGAATGGATTGCACCCACTAAACACTCTCCAGTGTTCATGTGTTGTATATACAGAAAACTGGTTGTCAAAGAATGTACACATTAAATGTATATCATGTGCTATATTCATTGTAGGACATTATTTGATTATGGCCTTCCATAGTTTCTTTCAGTTCAATAAGAAGCTGCACAAATTAATGATAATCCTTGGCAGTTTCTAGAGCTCATTTGACATCGCCTTTTGCCAGGTTTAAATAACAGCTTTCTTTTTAGGTGATGAGTTGCAATACTCACTCACCACTTTATACTATTGGGATTCAACCCCTGTCTTTGTGGCCTTCAGTCCAATGCTCTATAATTATGCTACTTCCTCTGGCCAAGATTATGATAGGCTGCCTGGACTATAAATGTCTTGTTTCAGTTAGATACAAAAAGGTTTGGAGATTTTTTTGTTTTTTTGCTCTCTCCTACCATTCTGCGGCCCCTGTCAGCCAGGTTGATCATGGTTGAACAGCTTAGTATGGAGGAAGTGTGTTCAAGTTCCACTTCCCCGCCTCTCTTCCATGCTCAAGGTTTCCAAAGGAAAGAAGTGCTCAATACATTTGGAAATCAACATGGCTACAGGGATTGCCTCCCTAGCTGGACAGCACCTGTCTAGGTACTGACCAGGCTCGACGTTGCTTAACTTCGGTGATTGTATGAGATCCGGTGTGTCCAACGTTTAACTTGACCTTAAACTTTAAGAATAAGTCCCCCCCCCCCGAGAGGAAAATGGAGTTTTCTAAAAAGTTATCTGAAAACAGTTGAGTTTTACTGTTTTGTTAATTGACCAATTATATCTTGAAAGGTTCATTTGAGCACTGCTGCCTTTTTATTTTTTTTTTTGTTTTTACTTGAATTTTGAGCACTTCCTTTTTGTTTCAAACTGCAGAGTTTATTGTCTATTTGCAAATGCCTTGGATCGGGTTCACTGTTTTCAGTGGTTGAGTAGGAAGCAAGGCTTTTAAAAAAATTCTCATATGTAACATCCAGGGGTATTTTTCCCATCTATAAGGAGGGAAATGGCAGTCAACTGTTCCATAGTGCCTTTAAAGGGTGCAGTCCAAATAACTCTAAGCTTTCCACATGGCCACATTGTTTTCTCACTGGACCATTATAAATAGGGTTCTTACTCTTGGAACAGTTACTCCTTTGTGCATTGTTAAAAAATGTAAATTGTGGGCTTTTATTTTCAATTAGTGGATATGTTTTTGGGGAGAACAATTTTTTTCTCAACTGTCATATTCCAAAATTGATGTTTTAAGTTTTATAAATTATAATTTTTTTTATAAAAAAAATCTAAAAGGAAACAAAACAAAAAAAAAGTTAATTTTCGTTATCATTTGCCTCATTTTTAAAAATAAATATTTATCAATTTATATTTTCTTTGAGATGGTCATATAGAATATGTTAAACATCTGACATTTAAGGCGTAAAATGTATCCTCAAACACACACACACACACACACATATATATACATATACATATATATATATATATATATGTATGTAACAACAACAGTAGTATTTCATTGAAAGTAATTTTCCTTTAAAAATGAATAGTCTGTGCTGTTTGCCTTGTCTGCCATTTTGAAAAGATTTCTGGTGGATCTACAGCTCAAACAAATTGCTCGATAGTAGTTTTAATTAAAGTTGAGTGACTTGTGACATCAAAAAAAAACTGCCCTAAAATGAGTTTACAAAAATCTGTTCCTTTTTTTAATAGATTCATTTTTTGGATTTTGTTTATGACTTATGAAAAGAAATCAAATATTAGGTTTTGTTCTAAACTTTAATCAAATACTTGTCTTTTTTTTTTTCTCAAGTCTAATCATTTAATATGATCTGATACAACAAAGCTTCCTCTTCTGTGTTTCTGGAGGTTGTATCTCATTGAAAAAGCCTAAGAATTTTAGATCTTTTCCCTTCTCTCTCTCTCTCTCTCTCTCCTGGGCACCATTATATGTCCTATTATATAAGTTATCATTGTTTATAATTTTGAGAAGAGCCATTAACATTCCAACTTTTGTTCAGAAAATATTATCTCTTATTCTTATCTTTGATGTTAACATATATAGTTTGGCTTATTCATTCAATGGCCTACTTCAAGTGTAATATGTAATATCCATGAGGCTTCTTTTCCTTATGGATATTACATATCACTCCTGGAGAAGCCTGTATAAGAAACTGGCTGAAACTTTAGCATTAAAGATGCAAAAAAGAGATTGGATTGTCCAAACTAAAGATGGAATAAATTGTCATCTTTTAAAGGCATGAGCTGGATTCATACATTATGACTACTTGAATATTTAAGTATAGCTGTAAATAGCCAGTGTATCTCTGGATGACAGTCCCCCCCCCCCAGCCCATCTCTTAATTCCAAATACTTTACCCTTTGGGCTTGCTGCTGTGGTTTATCTGAGGAAAAAAAATGTATTCTTCAACCTGCTGGTAACAGGTATATTCAGATGTTGGGCAAGTCTTTCAAACCTCATGCCCACTGCATGTATTGACAGCTATCACTCTAGAAATCTAATTTTCCCTATTCTGTTTGTATATCTAGAACTGATAACGCTGTGGAGTTGGCACATATAAATAAAATGAAATGAAAAAAAAGAAGAAAATTGCTGGCCATGCACCTCTTCATATCCATTCAGTTTTTAATCCATTTTGACTTGATCTTCATTTATCCTCATCTTCACGTAGACCTCTGACAAGTGTTCAATTTCTATTCTCCACTTATGCAGTTGCCAATTTCACTATCTTGGTTATAAGGAAAAAGAAATAATTTATCCAACCACCCCAGAATTATAAGGCCCTGTTCGGAAATTCTGTGAGCTAGTAGAACTTGCTGGTTGATATGTCCACATTTTGACCACTACCCCAGGTCGACCATCCTAGGTCCAGAGTTGTCAGGGAGTGGGGGATGGAGGTGGGTCTTTGATCATAATAAGATATAATTACCCTGCACCTTAATCCACTCGCAGTGTTTCTCATTTTTGTGCATCATTGATAAAATTCAAATTATGACATTTTTTTCTTACAATTTTTTATAAGGAATTTATTTCTGATTTTTATATATATATATATATATATATATATATATATAATGATTTTTTTTTAATTTTGAGATTTGAATTTTTGATATAATGATCAATATGATAGTGAAAAAAGGAGTAATGTTCAGGCATCTGAATGTGTCCAGTCATGGGGCTTTTGGCTGCCATGGATGTGATTTCATCTTTATTTGTTTATTTATTTCCAATCTTATAGTTTATCAAAATTACTGACCAATTGGTAATTGTTTGGATGAGGTTTGCAAAGAAAAGGGGGAGATAACTACTAATTATTGAACATAGAAGCTAAAAACTTAACCATTTAAAGCTGTATTTTATTAAATTTAGCTAAAAAGAATATAGTTTAGGGTTTGTGTTTAGCTTGCAATTTCAAAAAAATTTTTTTTCATATTTGTTACCCTAAAGTTTATACAGTTTGAAATTAATATCATGAAATGATCACGTTAATTTTCATAATCATTTCTAACATTTTATGACCTCATGTGAATAAGAAGTCTATTTGTTCCAAATTGTCTGCATAAATTACGCTTTATGCTTTATCATGTACAATGTCCGTAGTAATTACGTCTCTTTCTTCTTTGCTAACCTCATCCAAACAATTACTGACCAATTTTTGAATTTTAATATATTTATATTTTTTTTCTAAAGAAAAACTATTTCGAATAATTCTTATACTGTTGTTCAGAATAAGAAACCAAATGCCCTAACTTCCCCTCCTTTTCCTTCCTCCTTCCCTGTCAACATTACAGCTTGAATTATTAGCACCATGGAAAAAGACTTGGATTTCCTTCAGTTCTTTTTCTTTCTTTCTTTTTTTTTCTTTTGCTCATCCTTGTCTTTCTGAAGTGTTAATAAACTAGAAGGCCTAGGCCGATTCAAGACTGGCTTTGTTGGGCAACTCTTTGGGGGAATGATAGGGCCTGATGATCAGAGATTACATTCCTGGCCAGCCTCTTGCAAAAAAAAAAGAAAAAAGAAAAACAACAACAAAAATCAGCTCATTTGAGGCATTCAAAAAAGATGGACAACAACAACTACAATCACCCCCCCCACCAAAGGACTTATGAGGATTATAAGTATCGGAGTATGAACAGTGATGAAAACATTTTAAAAAGACAAACTTGAGCAGTCCGGCAAATGGAAAATAGCCAGATTGTGCACCACTTGATGACATTCTGCTGAAATCTTTTCTTTTTTATTTTTTCCTTTTGGCTCTGTATCTTTATGAAAATCAATGCTGAACCTCTTTCTTTCCCTCTCCCTCTTTCCCTCTCGCTCTAGCCCTCCCCTCACTCTTTCCCAATTAGTGTTTTTCTTTATCGTTTGCAAGAGATTCCCTCCAAATTCTTTTACCCCGTCCCCTTACACCTCACCCCTCAAAAAAAAAAAAGAAAAAGAGGGACAAGTAAGTGTGCACTTATGGCTCTTCTACTTCTGTAGTGTGGAGAAGAAAAAAAAAGATGCAAAGAAAATCTTAAAAAAAAAATAAACCAAACCTCCCAAAAAAAAAGTTCTGGTGGAGGTCAATCAATATGGAACCATTAGAAGGGATGACTGTCACATTGCTACGGCTACCATTTGTGTTGTGTCGCTGCTAAATTGGACTGTGCAGTTTGGACGCATCTCCCTAACCATTCCTCCCTCCTATTCTTTCTTTTGTTTTATCCCCCCCCGCATTACATCTATTTATCCCTCTTGCTCCTTCTGTATTATTTTACTCCCTCTTCCTTCTCTTCCTCTGTCAAACTCTCTCTCTCTCCCCCCCTATAATCTTTGAAATGCTTAAAGGCCATCTTGGCAGATCTGACTCGATCTTGTCGTCCGCTGCATGTGCAGAGCTACAGATTGCTCTCTGGATCGCAACTGAATGCAATCCCCCCCTCTTCTTCCTCTCTGTAGCAGCTTCTTAATTCTTTGGAAACCAAAAAAAAAACATGAAAAATCCTCCTCCTTTCTGCCAACGATTTCTCTTCCTTATGTACATGTGTATAAAGAGTAAATATCTATGATGTGAGACAATACAAATTGTGTGCTTGTGTTGTTTGTTGCTTTTCTTTTCTCCGAGCAGCAAGGTGAGGGAGGATGGAAGGGTTTTCTCTTCAGTAACTCATGCTCAGCTGTATATCAACATCATCTCAATATTGTATATTGTTTTTCAGAAGGGTCAACAACACTCAAAAAATTTTTCAGATTTAAATCCTTCAGAATGGATTGTACGAAATGTGTGAACAAAAAGAAGTTCAATTTTCCCAAAACCTCTTTGAATGAACATCTTCACATGTAATAATTGCTAATTTATTTTTGTTCTCTGTCACACTAAGGGATGCAACTCCTCAATGATAGCTTAGTGCTGGAAATTCATGTTCTAATGACGTAGTAAAAATGATGAATTCAAAGAATAATAAAGAGAAAAAGTAACAAAAACTGATAAAAATCTGATTATGGTCATGTGAACATTACTCTCCAAGCTCTTTGCAGTGCAAATCTCCATTATCCATAAGCCATCATTTTTGACAACACAAGTTAACTAATATTAAGATGTTCATCTTATTGTCAAAATACTTGCAGATGAGAAAATATATACATAGTTACATCTATATGGTTGTACAGAATATGCATCTACTTATGTATAACATTATTTTATTTGAATTTTTTGAATATACAGTGTCCCCCGAAAGTATCATCTGTTCTTCCTCTGAAGCAATTTTATTGATTCAATTAGTTCTAATCGACACATCCAATGCATTACATGGAAATTAGGAGCAGTCTCTTTGAACATTGTTACATCAATTTCCAGCCAGATACGCAAATTTGTCAATGAAACATTCCCTAACCACAGTGGATCAGAAGGGAGGAACTGATTCTTTGGCTGCCGAGGTCATCTGATGCAACTCCTAGGGATTTCTCTTTCTCTTTTTCTTTTTTCTTTCTTTTGGTCCTCATTGAAGAAAAAAAAAAAAAAGAATCTGTCAAGCCATTTCCACCATTGATGAAGAGATGCTCCGACATACCTGAATGGAGATTGGTTAGTGTCTAGATGTGCTACATCCAGCTAATAGGTCCATGTGGAAATGTACTAATCATTATGTATGATCTAGTCCATTGAGGAGGAAAATAGTTTGGCTATATCATGCATAATAATTGATACATCCTGCCTAACAAAATTCTGACAGGAAGTCTACTGATCTTTATTGCTTTGTTTTATTTCTGCAATAATCCCCAAAGAAATTATATCAATACTAGCATAGAACCTATCAAAAATGACAGGATTTTTTTGTTATCTATGGATAAATTGATATTTAGAATATTTCTCTTCTTGAACATTTAAAAAAAAAAAAATTTTTTAGGGGCCTTGATTTTTTAAAAATATTGTAAATATATGTATGTATAAAAAAAGAAATTACGTATATTAATTTTTATCTAACTCTTTTGAATGCTACCCCATCCTTATTTTTTATCTTAAATTCAGCCCGCACAGGATCTCTAGCTGCTACAATTACACACACTAAGCTTCATCAGTCAGTCAGGTTCAATGTTTTCCTCTCCTTATAGCTAATTTCTTGTTTCCATCGTGACTCTGTGCTCTGTCTAATCTAAGTAGTAAATCTGAACAAACATACCAACAAATTTTGTGACACTGGTATTTATGTGTAGAGATTTGTATGTTTAAT
Source organism: Thysanoteuthis rhombus (assembly GCA_963457665.1). Taxonomy (NCBI): domain Eukaryota; kingdom Metazoa; phylum Mollusca; class Cephalopoda; order Oegopsida; family Thysanoteuthidae; genus Thysanoteuthis; species Thysanoteuthis major. The sequence continues at coordinate 69,558,679 of OY735205.1, read as the reverse complement.
ATATTTTCCAAGTTGTGAAGATAATTTCTGGACAGCCTGCTGTTCTGAGTGATCAAAGATGATGACTGGAACTGACGGATTACAATCTACAATTGGTTTACATTTCTATTCCTACTTCATTTTTCTTACAATTATCTGTAGGAATGGAATACAATACTGATATCTTAGAATGGTAGGTGATGACAAAGAGTGTTCCCTCCCTTTGTAAGGCTGACTGGTATGATGGAAGACTAACATTGGACACCATCACTCAATCAACCTCAATCCCTGGATCATATGCAAAATTGTGTCCAGACAAAAATTAGATATTGTGAAGTACAGAGAATCTCCGTCCAATGACAGACAATAAAAAATGATGATGAAGAAAGGCCTCAACTTGAAATACTCTAATTGTGCTTATAATGATGCTGTATAAACTATTTCTTCAATGTACATTATAAGTGTGGGTGTATACATACACAAGATATACCCAAATCATAAAAGGCTTTTATTTGCCCCTTTTAAGTGAATTCCTCATAGATAGTTGATATAACTTTAGATGACAATTTGTGTGAGTGCACACACATTTATTTATTAATGCTGAGAAGTAATACAGGCACCCCCTCCAGAATGTGGATGTTGGGGTCCAAAAAGCTATCCATGTAATAACACCAGGGTGGGTATGAGCAATATTCAAGAGCAGCCAATAGGTGAAAAACCGCAAACATAAAATTATAAATTGGATTTGAACAAATAAAGGCATTTTTAAGGGTGGTTTTTGTGAAGTATCACCAATATTACTAAGTAAACCAAATTTCAGTACTTGAAAACAAAGTATACACCTTTTTGTTTTCATCACCGATCACCTTTAGCCTCCGATACTTTCAGATTCCCTGATCTCCATAATGGAAAAGTTTAAATAATTTTTGAAAATTTTTTTTTTCTCTAATCCATTTTACTTCTGCAGTTGGTTTGTTGGCATAAATTCCAGCTTCAATTTGCAAATATATGATCACCTCCATCAAATGGGCTGAAATATCAGGCTTATGAATTTGAAAGGGAAATTTTGTTAGTATTTGTGGCTTTTTGGTGAAGTGGGTAAAAATGTAGGTGTCTGTTTTGTAACGGAGAAATGTTATAATGAACTTTGTTATTTTAGATATCTGTATTAAATGAATAAAGGAATCATGAACAAGACTGGTTGCTTTAGGCTCAAACTCCATTCTGACTGAAGATTAAATTACTCGGCTGAAAAGTTCTGAAAATATTTCAACTTTGGTAAAATTTTCTTCAACTGGAAAAAAATCTTTGAACTCGATGGAAGAGGACTTGATGCGATGTTTTTCTAGATAAGTGGCATAAAAATCTAGATAATTCTAGGTATTATTTCAGGCTATTCTAGATTTGAATTGAAAAAAAAATAAGGTAGTCTGTTGGGCCAGGGGTTTGATGACCCAATTTTCCTTTATAAATTCTCTAGTGGGGGTCAAAATAAGATTGCATGTCAAATTTTTGCCTCTTCAGTAGCCTTGAAGGGTTTTGACAGGGTCTTGGTTCTTAATGTTACCAGAGGAAAAGGAAGTCAACTCCATTATAGGAGTTTGACAAAAATCATTTTACATAAAGTTTTGAAACCTGCTAGTGTGGTGATTTATCTTCAGAAATGACAAGAAAACCAATAGGCTCAGATCTGACACAGCTTCCTGGCATTTAAAAAAATTGGATAGTTCAGAAGTAAATGTTACTGCATTTCAAAATGCGGTTTTCTTGACTGGTCATTGATAACACTTGGAGAATACCAAACATGTTGGATGATAATGGGATATTGGTGGGTTGTGTTAAGAAGAAACATTATTTCAACATTGAAATGGATTTCTCTCAACCTGATGTGAGTATATCAGGGGATGGCCAAACTTGCTTTATGTCAGAGCCACTAGACAAACAAATTTACATATTTTTGTCATACATACATTTTGTTACAAAAAATTTATTTCAAAGTTAAATACATGCAATAATATTCATTCATGTATGTAGTTTTCAAACTGTTAACTTGGTGATTATTTGAATTCAAATTTTCATATAGTTTTAACTGAATTGAATCTTATAGAATTTAATTGTCACATATTTTTTACCAATCATGAACGTTAAAACGTAAATTTTATCCTAGTATGCCTGCATTTCATATACAGTAAAATAGCTTGAATTTCAATCTTGACCTTTTATATCTACTGTGATGAGGAAAGGAACTCGGCCAACGTATTTCCATGTTAAAGAGCCTAATGTGGCCTAACAGGCTATTGTTTTACTACCCCTGGTATATATGAGTGAGGAAATGTTGAAGAATTTTCTCCATTATTCCTCTGGTTTTGATAAATTCATTTGCATGAAAAACATTTGAAAAAAAAATTTTTTCTCTTTCAAGGAAGTTGTCTTAAAGATCTATCAGATGTAAGTAATCTGAAACAGTGTTGTATATCTTTAAAAGATGATTGGGGTAGATCAGTTGTTTTAAAATTTTTCTTCCAGTGTACCCCTTGTCCTGTCCGAAAGTGTTGGCATACTCATTGTAAAGATTATAGTATGAAATGTATGGATCAGTAGAACAGACTGATGTCGTGTTATATTAGTAATTTCAGCCAATATAATCTTTCTTTTCAATGAGATGTTGAAAGGTGCCGCATTTTGAGACACATTTTCAATTGACAGTCTTGCACAAAATTAGCTTTTACTAGATAAAACATTTAGCTGGTGGTGATTGCTTTAAAGTTCCAGTGCTTTTACAAACCTTATATATCCCCATAGTTTTTCTTGCATACCCCAGTTTGAAAAACCCAGGTGTAGATTTATATTCATTTATTTATATATAATGTATGCATGTGCCATTAAGTCATTGTGGCAAGAACGACTGCTACCATCTCATTACAACTGTACATGTCGGAGATTTATAAGCGTTTAAGCCAACCTTGAATATTTCATTTTGATGGGTTTTTGCCAGGTTAGCATTTCTGGAATGACACTGCTCATTCAGTTGGAGTGGATGCCTATTGACAGTGGTCCAAAGAAAGGAAAAAAAATCACCAACTGTTGACGAGTCATTGGGTAGCCAAGATTTATTGATGCAAGAAGTGAATGGAGATTTTCCTGACAAGTACACGCCCAAATAACAATTATATTTATTCAAGGTAAAAAGAATGTGTCACATCAGACAGTACATCAATCCTCAGTACAACTGGTCTATAGCTCTGCCATCCCAGTCTCCATACTAACGATTGTTGAGCATTTAGAGCATTTTCAATAGGTGCAAGAGTGTTGGAACTAGTCCTTACATCTATGGAAATTTTTAATATATTTTGCATTCAGTATGAAATAGTTTGTTTAAATTATGGATTGAAAGGAAAAGCGGGTTCACAGCAATGGAAATGATAGAATTCTCCTCCGCCTCGAATACTTTTTTTTTTCTTTCTGTAACTTCAGTGTGATTTTTATAAGTGAATTGTTTGGTGCATCTCCAATCCTGACATGGTGGAAAGTACCTGATGCTAGTCTAAATCTCACTTTCTCCTGAATAAAGAAGACAGCAGGCTATGTGTGTGTTACTATTCTTGGGAGGCAATGGGACCCAGATGCACTGTGGGAAGACAACAGTAATGGAGGCATTGTGATGGTTTTTGGGATGTTCTGCTGGGGAAAACTGGGTCCTAATATCTATGTAGGTGCTTTATTGCATACTACCCACCTCAACAAACAAGATCCTACCCCTTCATCGCAACATCAGCAGGAAAATGCCCCCTTCCCACTGAGTGAGTTGTATGGGAATGTTTTAAGAACATAGGTAATAGTTAGCAAGGCAATCTCACAAACCATTACTAGTGAGTTTGATCCGTACTGGATGCCTTATTCTTGTAAAAAAAAAAAAACGAAGTTGGTATTAGTGTATGTTTTGCCACTTAGTCTGAAGCACTTTTATCCTCAAAATGTATCATTTCATTCTGGTTTGGTCTTGGGGGGGGGGGTAGATTTCGAATCTTATAAGATGCGTTAATTGGTGCAATTTTGTTTTCATCCTAAATTAGATTTAATCCTAGGAAAAATACCTTTTTATTTCGTTCTTTTTAACAATCAATCTCAAGTTCGTTCCTGGGCAAAATAAACGGAAATATAGAGAGAAATGCTTTCTATCAAGATCCATAGAATTACCTCCCTTCACCCATCTTGCTGTTTCCAAGAAGTCAACGTAGTAGGTGGGTTAGATAACTCGAGTAGTCGAGCAGGTGCGAATCTACGAGAAGGGTTCGATCCTGACCCCTGCACAGGCAATTTTTTTTTCCCCAAATATCCAGGTAAAGAAGTTTTATAGAGCCTCCCACCCCCCGTAAAAAATGTCAGGTAATAAATTAAGCTCAAAACCTTAAAAAATTCTTTTATCGTCTAAAAGAAAAAGTGTCATATTCATCAGGAGAATATCAAGGTGTGCTTAGATGAGAAATCAATGGATATTTTTGGTGCACTGGCCTGGAGAACATTACATTAAATTATTTCCCTTAGAAACTGACATCACTGTTGGGATGAATTGGACGTTATCTAATTTGCAGACTTGACGGGATAACTTCATCAATTTCACATCAGCGCCTTTTCCTTTAACGTTAAGTCTACCAATTATAACATTTGTGTTATCCGTAAAGGATCAATACTAACACACACACACACACACACACACACACACACACACACACACACACACACACACATATATGTAAAAGAGGTAATGAATAACTTCATAAAAATTTTTGAATTAAACAATGAAATGTATTTTTGTCCGAATAATTAATCATTTGTAAATTAATGCCTCCATTTATTTTCGCACCTTTACAGATGAATCTTTTGTGATTTCAATCATGATTTTTTAAAAATATTCAGGAACTGCTCGAACATAATTCGGGATTTGGAAAAATTAAGTAAAATGTTTTTCTTCTTGGTAAGTTTTTAGTTTTATTCAATCAATGATAATTTAGGCTTTTGATCTTGAAAAAAAAAGTTCACTCTCTATTTAAAAAGATTTTCCATCATTTCTATCGATTTCAATATTGTTTTGAATGTGTATATATATTTTGTTCTTTCTATATCGTGCTTCGACTGGAATTTACATAAAGATATCATAACAAGGATGAATTTTCAAATTTAGCAAAATAATGAAAAATATTTACCGAGTATATTTTACGTGTATTTTTCTTTATTTACGTAAATTGACCGGAATTTCAGATAATAGGGGATGCACATCATTAATGCAGACGACTATGCGTCATTTGCACAGCGCAGTTGAGGGTTGTTGTTAATCTTGTTTGATTTTCCCACTCAAATATTCCTGTACTCCATTTTGGCTCATGTCCCCTTTCTTTTCCTGCGTTTGAAATATCAGCAGAAATTAACCTGTTTGTCAACGCTCGATTATAAACATCGATAACTACCTTTGGAATGTGCTGATTGAATAATACATTTTTAAAAAATGAATTGTGGGACATTTTTTTGGCAGTTTAGTTGACCGATAGTAAAACTAAGTATTTTCCTTAAAACAATCTGCATTTGACAATTATATTTTTGGTGGAATTCTAACTAAAGAATTTAAAATTATTTTTTTTTCTTTCTCTATCATTAAAAATGGAGCCATTATTCATTTTCTTTTCCTGATTATAGGAAGTAATGACAGTATCTGTTATAATTGATGGAAACTTTTTTTTCTACAAAAACTGGACCAATTTATTTCTAGAAAAACAAAAAATCGAGAACGTTTTTAGGTTTCATACTGAAAATCTTTGTTCATGCGTACAAGTTATATAAGCATTGATCAATCGCTCTTGGTCGTGAATCAGGTTTTAGATATTCTAAATTTCACCCTGATTGCCAATATTACTGTGGCCTTGAGTCAAACTAGGCTGTAAATACTCGGTAAATATCAACTATATTCTTTTTCAGTATTTAGCTTAGTTTGACACGATGCCACAGTAGTGGATCGAACTCATTGCACATTTGTCAACCATTACTACATTGATTCTGAAACTAGGGGTTTCCTGGAATTATTGAAATGTTCCGGGATTTCACAAAATTACTGTAACATGGATCGAAAAGTGAGTGAAAAGCGAAGAAAGGAATGTGACGATTTGAAGAAGGAAAACTACCAAAATTTCAGATGTTGGGTACCAATTCACTTTAATGTTATCCTTTATTTCCCAGATTATTTGATACGACTATTGGTGTCCAGGGGCATCTAGAGTTCGCATAATTCAAGCAGCCAATGTAAGCATTCCAGGAGGACCAAGTTGAAAAGAAAATCAAGACTGCGATTTTCTTGTGCGTCATAAGACAAGGATGAAGGTTGAAATACCGAAAAAGGAGTTTGCGAACTCGGCTTAACAAAAAAAAAATATCATTCGGATGTTTAAGAAGCAGCTCAAGAACACTTAATAAAGAAACAAGTAGAATTGGAAACGTGTTAATCCTTGAGTCAAAGAGACTTTCTTTGCATAATTCGAGAACCAGAAGAGAAAAAGGATGAAGATACTCAGAAGCTGTTTCTTTTTCTTTAAACATGTAATTGTCGACATGGTTCTCTACTTGAACGGTTGTCTTTCTTTTTCTTCTTTGAAGAAAATCTCATTCATCATACTTTGCGCTTAAACAAGACAGAATGGCTGTCGGAAAGTTTGGGGATTATAAGAAATTTATTCTTGTACTTGTTTTCTTCTTCTTCCTTTCTCTTCAAACTTCAACCCCCCTCCTTAGTTTCAAAGCAAATGGATGAGAAAGGATTTTCAGCCTAGCAAATAATTATCTTTTTTCATTGAATGTAACAGAGTTTTTCTGTGCCAGAAGAATCAATCATGAGTTTGAAGTACGTGCTTAACTTGTCCATTAACACTTAAGACAGTTCGATTCTCACCGGGTGCTCTACACTTGTGGCCTTGTGCCACACTAACCTATAACTGAAGAATCTTTGCATTTGAGAGATTTGTATAAAAACTTTCGGATTATGCTGTGCGTCAAATAGCTGAAAACCCGCTCGTTGGCCAGATTTTTCAACTAGTTCCTGCAGAAGGCCTAATTTTTTTTTTACCTGATAGAATCTGTAATATCCTATTTGTTCCCGAAATAAGAGATCACAGATCTAAGCTATGTATTTATTAAATCATACCTTTTTTAAAAAAAATCATCATCATGAACCCTTGGGTCAACTTCAATCTGAATATTTAAAGAGGATCCAAAAAAAAAAATCTTTTTACTTGAAAAAAGCCACCGGGGACTATCATTCATTCGAGGTGTTTGTCGCCGTTATCTCCTTTTTCTCAATTGGATAACTTGGACAACTTTGAAATTCCTAATTTCAATAAAATTTCATATGTAGGCTTGTGGACAGCTTCTTGGGGGGGGGGGGGGTTAAGTTGCTTGTTAACAAAAACTTGGATAGCTAGTTGTTGACAGTCGTAATAAATAACTAATTGCCATATTCTCTATTTCAACAATTTCTGTTTGGGTTCTTCATACACATGAGATTTTTTTCTCCAAACGTTTTTTTTAATATTTTTAATTAGTTATTCACATCAGCATCAGTTTGAGTGGTGAATATCGTAGGTTTTCTGAGCTCTCCGTACTCCAAGAAGTGTTTTATCGGCTTAGAATATTTTCTATTTTCAAGAGGTTATCCATCCAAATTGTGACAAGACTTGTCATTGATTAATTTCACAGATCATTCCAAAGCCGACGATTAATGGCTGCAAATGGAAAGCGAATTTAATCGGATTACGATGCGACTTATTCCAATGTCATTAACCATTATTATTATCCACCAACAAAACTCATCAAAACTGTCTACATGAGTTCCTTCAGTTTTCATGCTTGTCTCATTTTGCTGACTGGCTTTGTCATAGAGCTAAAGTATTGTAAATTCAAACATTTACTCATTATGTCCAGGAAAAAAACAACTTTTCCTTCAAAATTCCTCCCCAAAATAAGTTTTTGGTGGGAATGTAGTTAACTTTACAATTTATGCTAAATTGGTTCATTTTTATGTCTGGCTGTGTTCAGGCTTACCTTCTGAAAATTCAGACTTGTTAGTGACAAACAAAAGGTGAGAAAAGTAACTTATTCGTTGATCCACTCTATCGACAAATTTTAATTGATCATCCCCAAAACAGCATGCTGTCAAAAGACGTCTGTCACGTGATGGTTCCTATTGAGTGACTAACCAGACCTATTTATTTTAAAAAATCTATTTCATTTTATCTTCTAATTGTGATGTTACGTGTTCTAGAGGTGCAGATGTCGGTCGATGGCTTGGTTCTACAAGCATGTTTTTCGAAGTTACACTCATTTTTTACAAGCAACTATGTTGATAATGATAAATTTGTGATAGTAGCATCGAAATAGAACTAGCCTGGCTACAGCATTGTTTTTTGAAAACTCATATCCAACAGAGAGAAAATAAGAATAAGAAGAAATACGATTAATTGCAAACTTGACCTACAGGGCCATCAATAGTTCGAAATCATACCTGTTGATTATTCATCCTTAAAGGCACTACGTACCTCCATGCTTGTGGAATGGAGAGGGCACTCCTAGCACAATGTAGCGTTTGTCGGTCATTTTATCAAATTGATTTCATAAATCCCGAAGGCCATTGATCCTATCATACAACAAAACATAGAACCCGTATATGTCAGTCTTGCAACATATCTACCAACACAGTATCTCTATCAAGCTACATAAAATCACTGAGCCCTTCCTGTTCAAAAAAAGGGTGGCCAAGTGATTCAGGCTCATCAAATTCTTCCTCGCTTGCCTCAAATGATCTTAAAAAATCTAGATTGGCAAATAACGGAATCAGAATAGACAGCGAATACCTATGTAACCTCAGATATGCAGACGACATCGTCCTTTTTGCTGAGAACCTTCATGATCTCGAAATAATGCTAGACGAACTGACTGAAGGAAATTTGTCTTCACTTAAACTTCAGTAAAACCAGTGTCATGTACAACAAACGTGTCGAGGGCACAACGATCAAAAGTCGAGAACGTAGAGCTGAAGAAAATAGACCTCAAAAGTAGACTAACAAATCTCCATGAAGATATTAAAAGAAGAAATCAGGCGAAGAACCACTTTAGGTTGATCAAGCTCAATCATCAAGAACAAGAAAATCCCATTAGTCATGAAAAGAAGGGTATAAAACCAATGCATCTACTGATAGTCACCTATGGAGTTTGACCAAAAGATTGAGCCTCAAACTGAGAACAATGTAACGTGTACCGGAGAGAATCATGCCCAACATCACATGCAGAGACAGCACAGTACATTAGAGAAGGAAATGGGGGTCAGAGATATCATAGAATCCATTAGAAAACTCAAATCGCAATGGGCTGACCATGTTGCAAGAATGTCAGATGGACATCACAACTCATAAGGTGAATCCCCTGAGATCATATGCGAAATTGAAGCCGATAAAAAAATTAGATAGCGTGACGAACTAGACAAGTGAAAAATTATTGGCTCTGTGACGTCCACAATAGAGATATCTGGCAAATTTGGGGGAAGATCTTTGTCCAATGACGGGCGCTAAAAAGCTGCTGATGCTGATGTCCTTCATGCCAGAGCATATCCTCAGGTCACATGACTGGGTAAATTCAGAACCGCGTAAGCAAGCACAAAACCCTCGATAGTCACAGGTCAAGAAAAAAATTCATCTAACAGAAATATCCCTCCAGCCCCAGAGTTCTTTTCCTTCGTATCTTTGCTTTTCGTTCAAAAAGAGAACATAAGCCTATGTGCTGCAGGGTCAATCTTCACTCCTGCTTCTATTCCAACTGGGGATGATCACTACAAACTATATATTGTGTGTATAGTAAATATATATACTTTTTTCAGTATAAATGTATTTATTTATTAGAATGAAATGAGACCTTGTGCATGCGTAAGATAAATTTCGGAGATATGTAATACTTGCCATTTTGGCTCAGTTGGTGAGTGAGCCGACTACCACTCACTTTGTCGTGATTTCAAATCACGGTAAGGAAACATTAATTTTTATAGATTTACTTATCCATCAGAATGAAAGTAACCATAAACGTAAGAGACATGACTATCGATCAATTCGTTATGATTTCAAATCATGGCAGGGGAAAATCAATTTTTTCTCCTCCAAATTTGATTCGGGTTGTTCTTGTCGTTTTTCACGACTTGTTTTTCTGCCGAAACAAAAACAAATTTGTGTTTGATCTATTTGAAGAGGGGAACAGACAGAAAATTTGCAGTATACAACACTAATATTTTGTCATCAAATGGTTATTGTTATCAAAATCAGCCGGCCTTAAACTCTTTATGTGATCACAAAATATAGCTTCTCTATATGAGTGATTGCAAAAAAAGTGTCCAACGAATCGTTTTTACAAAGTTAATATTTTTTTCGGAACAACAGTGCTCAGTTTTCTTTCGTTTTGAAGTCGAGTGTTTAGGCTTTAAAATAAAAAAATGAGGATTGCAGTCATGAAAATAACGAAAATATCAACGTTTTAATGATGGTTAGTCGGGTACTTATCATCCCCAACCGCTCATATGTACTTCGTTTAATGTTATCAGTTGGTTACTATTATCTGAAAGACCCTGTCAAAAAGTGTCAATAAGCGGCTTCTGTTGTATTTCATCTACACAACTAAGTTTGAACGTTAGATCTAATGAGGATTACAAAGTAAAAGACCCAATCATTGACTTGTCAATTCGGAGAACAGGAGTGATTTTTGTTTTGAAGGGGAAGTGTCAAAATGTTAATCCCTCGAGACGATATTTCAATAAAGAACAAAGGCTGTAAGGGGGTTAACAAGTGCGACAAGTAAAATGACCACTTGGCCTAGTGATCTCAAGATTCTTTTAAAATGTACAAAAAAAAAGGGAATAAAACAATGAAAACAAAGCAAAACTAAAACAAAAAAGACAAGGTTATATCGAGGTTAACAAAGAACCTTCTTGTGTTGTCAAACCGAATTTCGCGTCCAATATTGAACCTGCCCTCAGCCTTTGAGTACACCGCCAATATTAATATTTACTGAGCTTGACATGACGGATGGTCACGTCTCCTCCAAGGTGTTTTAATAGGATCACCACGAGAGTCTCTCTACATGATCCTCTGCTGCTTACGGCACCTGGTATAGTCAGTTGGTCACCCATCAAGGTACTGACCAAGCTCGACGTTCTTTGAATCCAATGATCGTGCAAGAATCTGTGTGTTCAGCACGATTTCTCCATAATGGAGCACTCACTGAATGTCAAACATCTTATGACATTCAGGATGATGGGTCCTTATGAGTATTTGTGCGCTCTGCCAAGAATCAAAGTGTTGCTCTCCTCTACTCGGGACCAGAGAGTGCGCTCATTGAAAAAGTGATAAATATAATTGTGTGTGTGTGTGTGTGTGTTATACATATATCTATCTACAGTGTTATACACACTGTCTAGGTCAAATGATACATTCACCGTCTAATTACAGGAGATCATTTCAAATAGAATTTCAATGTATTATTACGCAATTTATGATTATATATGAATGATGTTCCCAACAATGTTTAAATAGACAATTTTGGGGAAAACTGGCTCAACCTTCAAAAATGAGATCCCATTAATCCTAAAAAGAAGGGTTTATAACCAATGCATCCTCCCAATAGTCACTTATGGAGCTGAAACGTGGAACCTAACCAAGAGACAGACCCGTAAATTGAGAACCATGCAACGTGCACATGAAAGAATTATACTGAGCCTCACATGGAGAGACCACAAGACGGCACAGTACATCCGAGAAAAGACAAGAGTCAGGAACATCATATAATCCATTAAAATCTCAAATGGCGGTGGGCTGGCCATGTTGCAAGAATGGCAGACAACCGATGGACATCACGACTCACGACATGGATCCCCTAAGATCACATGCGCAACCGAGGCCGACAGAATATTAGATGGAGAGACGAGCTAGACAAATTCAAGAAGTACAGGCTTCACGATGTGCATGATAGAGGAGTGTGGCTAATCCTGGGGAAGTTCTATGTCCAACGACGGACGTTAAAAGACTGATGAGAATGATGAAATTATTTTCATATCATTCCATTTCCAATTACAAATTTCACTGTGGTGTGGCAGCATTATTTTTTTTCATTATCTGACCTAATGACGGAACTGGAGGGTCAGTAACGTTGAATTTAAACGATATATTTATTTATCGCATATATTACTCATCCACCAGAGTGCTCCATTCCTTGTTGGAAGAGCATTACTGCATTTTATATATATATATATATATATATATATATTACTGGATAATATACTTAGATATATGTATTAATGCATTTTTTATACGTATACATAAAACTGCATTTTATATATATATACATTAATATTCATATATATACATGTATATATGTGCATTATATATATATATATATATATATATATATATATAACTGTATTATGTATATATATATACAACTGTATTATATATATATGTATATGTATATAACAGCATTATATATATGTAACTGCATTTTATATATATATATATATATATGTAACTGCATTATATATATATATGTATATAACTGCATTAAATATATATATATTCATATATATGTATATAACTGCATTAAATATATATATATATGTATATAACTGCATTATATATATGTATATAACTACATTTTATATATATATATGTATATATATATATATATATATATATGTATATGTACATAACTGCATTTTATATATATATATATGTATACGTATATAACTGCATTATACATATATGTGTGTATATAACTGCATTATATATATATGTGTATATAACTGCATTATATATATATGTATATAATCACATTATATATGTATATAACTTCATTATATATATGTATATAACTACATTATATATATATATAACTGCATTTTACATATATATAACTGCATTATATATATATATATATATATATATATATATATATAACTGCATTATATATGTATGTAACTGCATTTTTCATATATATATCTATATAACTGCATTTTATGTACATATAACTGCATTATATATATATATATATATATATATATATATATATATATATATGTATGTAACTGCATTTTATATATATATATATATCTATATAACTGCATTTTATATACATATAACTGCATTTTATATACACATGTATATATGTTACTGCATTATATATATGTATATATATATATATGTATTAATGCATTTTATATGTATATATATGTATATATATGTATATATATATATACATATATATATATATATATATTACTGCATATTATATTTACACATTCATATATTTACATATTTATATTACTGCATTTATATATATATATATATTTATATATATATATATATACATATACATACATATATATATATATATGCACATAGATATATACATAACAGTATTTCATATATATATATATATATATATATATATATATATATATATATATATATATATATATATACATATATACATACATACATATACATATATTACTGCATTGAAAAAAATATATATATATATTTTACGGCATTTTATACATGTCGGTTTGAAAGAAATCTATATTTATATTCTATTCTCCGCCAGTGATTCACAACCACAGAACTGTAGATCCTCCCCCAAATGTCTCACAAGAAATTAGCAAGATTTTTCGGTTTATTTTATCAAAACGTTGTTTGTTTAATGGGGTTTGAGCCACAAAACAAATATGTAAAGTAGAGCATGGTCTTTCATACCTCATGTCATGTCAAGCATTTGTCCGCTTGAAAATCACATCGGCGTAAATATATACTGTTGTGATGGTCCTCAAAGGTGTTCATGTGTCAAAAAAAGTAATTAATATTCATATTCACTAATCTAACTTCTCTCAGATAGTGAGAAAAAGCAAGCAACCGCATCGGCCTATTCTTCAGTAAGCTTCTAATTTATACCCTGTTCCACCCATCTAGGTACCCTTTAAGAAAGAGCTGGTGTCAGAAACGGGTGTGAGGCAAAAGGTGGAAAGCTAGCATTTTTAGGAACCGTCAACCAAAATTGTCATTAAAACTGTAAACATAGATTTCTTCAGTTAGCTGGTTGTTTCGACTGGTTATGTATGTATGAGGTACCATGCGTACACGCCGGAGCTAGAGGGCTGAAAATTTGAACATTTACTCCTTATCATGTCTGCGTGAATGTATTTTTTTTTAGTCGGGACAGTAGGTTCAATTTGCAATATAAATTTATGCTATATTGGTGATCCTTACCTAACGAAAGACAAGAGAAGAGATTTAATCATTGATCACCCCTTTTCCCATTAATTTTATTTGATCACCAGCTCGGCATGCTGCTAAAAGACGTTGGTTGCGTGACGGTTTCTATTGAGTGACAAACCAGATCTGTTCATTTATTTATTGTGAACCTGTGAACAAGACCTTGCAATCCAATAATGGGCTGGGAACATAGTTTGAAGTGATTATCTACACTTCGGTATAAAATGAAAACATTTCATGAGGTTTGTCCGGAAAGTATTCAGCCATTTATCATCAACTAAAAAAAAAGAAAGAATAGTCCTATCTTGGGAAATGACACCTTAGTCATTCTCAAATACCAAGTGATTCATTCATCATATCTTGTGCAAGGTTCATATGCAAAACATCGCATCACCCAGGTTTTCCAGCCTCTCTACAGTTCAGATTAGGCTCCCTGCGATTTCTGGCTTTCCCAAGAAATATTTCAGTGGACGAGATTAAAGAGAATACGATGAGACAGACGTTGAGAGGACTTAGACTGTTTTGAAAAGTAAAATGGACGCTGAGATGATTGTGTGAGGTCCCCAAGGGAAGAGTTTGAACGGACTAAGGCGCCATTACAATGGTTGCATACTTTCCCAACAGACATACTTGGAGGTGCGAGGTAACGTTACAGTTATCTTGGGGTTACAGGATGTCGTAAAAGTTATCTTGGAGGTGCAGAGTGGCGTAACAGTTATCTTGGAGGCTTGGGGTAATGCAACAGTAATCGGCAAGGAAAGCAGAAAGGATTCACATGGTTCGAATTCCGACTGGGTCTGTTCGTGCTTACTTTGATCTAATGACCTGGGAGAGTTATGAATCCATATCTCTCTGAGCTTTGTCCGATCACCTGTCAGAGGAAATTTAGCAACTCTTCGTACCTGCGCCTCTTGACCGGGGCCTCTCTGAAGAAATTCCTGAGGCGGTGCAAATCTGTTTCACACTGCACAGACACCCTTGTCCTTTAGCCATCCTATCTTCATCGGCAATGAACCCTTAATCCCGCCACTCTATATTCATCCACCGTTAAGCGAGAGAGTCAACCTGTTTTATTAATGGACATATTGTATCGACTCAAAAGTTTCGACACACAGCTCTACCCAAGAAACTCTCGCACCACCCCTCGCCCGTTGCGATGTTACCCTCGTTTTCAACTTTGACAGGTGCCAGTCAATATATCAGCTGTATAAATCATGATTATCTACATTATTATAAGGTGTAAATTTCTTTAATTTATCGTTGAAATATTTTCCCAAGGCATAAAAATCTCTAATGCATTGTATTATAATAAATAATTATATCCCGGTTTGGGGACGTATTGTATGGATGAGACTGCATTATATTTGGTTCAGTGAACAAAAACAGGATCCTTGAGTTGTTCGGAATTTGACGGAAGTCGGGAGGAATCGCTCTACTGAGCATCGAGGTGTTCATGAAAATGTACTGCTTATCTTAGAGCTACATCAAGTGGCCGACGGCTTTCAAAGGAAGTCATCGGCTTTTTACTTGAATTAGAGTTTCCGATTTTAATTTTGCTTCCCAAAACTCAATCTTGCGTCTAGTCTTTTCCTACGTTTTCTGTCCCATGGGCAGCAATGATTTACTCCAAATATATATATATATGTATGAGTGTGTGTTCTTGCCTAATCATTATTTCGGAGAACTTCTTTTGAGAATATATTGGTGAGTGCTAACATTTATAAGCAATCGCACACGAAACGTTTTTCAATGATAATGGACATAAAAAATCTCACATAACATGTTTTGAAGTATACAAAAAATAGTGCTTCCATACATATTGGCATATAGGCGCACACACACGCTCTCGTGATAAGTACGGACATGTGTGCGTCTATGTGAAATATAGAGGGAGAGGGGAGAGAGAGAGAGAGAGAAAGAGAGAGAGAGAGAGAGAGAGAGAGAGAGAGTTGGCCCCTGTCAAGGTTGACAATGGGAGTAACAACGTTTTACAGTTTTTACCGTCTGGGTGGTAATTATAGGAAAGCTTTTTGCCCCAATTCTCCTTTGCTCACTTTCTTCTCTGCAAACCACGGTGGTATGTTAGAGACGAGACATTTTGCCAGGATATCTGGCAACAGCACAAAATGCAGGATTAAGTAGATTCATGCCTATCTCACGGACATCAGTGCGAAGTGAACATCGGTGGTCTCAGCAGAAATTCAATTTGCTGATTATTTCGTTTTCCGTATTGGTAACCGTTATTGAATATCAACCCAAAAGTTCGATGAATTTGTACCGCGCGTGCGTACCGACTAAGTACGAACTCTTACCGTTTTTCTTTCTGAGCAGTATCTTGTACAATGCATACAAATTCTTTTCTTTATTCTAAACTGCTCGAAGTCCTTCGGTGGCCTCCAAAGGTGTCACTGTTTCCCTGTCCTACCTGTCAACAAAGTTCACAAGTTCCTGACGCACTATAAAATAAATAAGTAGATACATGAATAAATGAAAGGTTGATGGCCCAAGTGAGAAATCCCTTTTACCCCCTTGTGGGTGGAGAACTAGCATGTCCCGTTCTCTTCGCGCTATTTTCATATACAACGTCACCGGACAGGACAGGGCCCTCCCTTTTCTAATTCCTTTTATATAGTTTTGTCTTCAGTGTCGTTTCAAGTCGCATAATAAACTACGACGGTCACTGAATGAATAAGAGAAAATAAAGGGAAAAGAAGAGAAAAATAGTGAGGGAGGTAAGAAAATATCTTCAGTCTTCTCTACTTTTCTTCTTTTGATTCTTTTATTCCTTTTTCTTTCTTTTCTTTCTTTTTTTCCTTCTTTTTACTTATGTCGATTGAAAAGCAAAGGATCTTTGCTTTGTAATAATTGTTTATTCAGTGTGTTTAACTAGCGCCATTCGCGGCAGGACATAGAGTCCGTAATTGTTGGGGGGACGAAGACGTCGCCTTTTTGAAAAACACCACCAGACGGCCATAAAAATCTGAATGAAAAAGGAGAAAAAAACAACAACAACACACACGCACACACACTCACACACACACACACACACACACACACACACACACACATGTATATATATATATATATATATATATATATATATATAAATATATACACGTACGTACGTGTGTGTGCACGCGTGCATGCATGTACATGTATGCGCGCGTATAGAAACACGCAAAAGAAAAGGTATATTTTTGCGTGTGTATGCATCTACAAGTAAATTACGTATACGTATTGAAATGTATTCGAATATGTACAATTGTATGTAGTATATATTGTACGTATATAACCTGACTCAGGCGTAAATAAGTAATCCTGAAATTAAGTGTATTTCATTGATTTTTTATGATCTTTTTCTGTCTCGGTTGGCGATTCACATCATTCTCTTTATTTTCACCTAAAAGGTAAAAACATATGAGCTGGCTTGACTTCACAGGTAGATGCCGGCGCCAGGCGCCACAAATATTTACACCCGTATATATATACACACACACACACACATATATCTATTTGTGTGTGTGTGTGTGTGTGTGTGTGTGTGTGCGTGAGTGTGTGTGCATAGGCACTGACGTTAAACACACACAAATATATTTGGAATTATAATCTAGTATAGTATAGCCAAGAAGTTTGAGATAGTATTTAAGGTATGGAAAGGTGACACTACTACTACTACTACTACTACTACTACTACTACTACTACTACTACTACTATAATGATGATGATAATAATGGGAACAGAAAAAACTACATTGGTAATACAAAAGACGGATATAAAATATCGCAGACGAGAAGTTATTGGCATAGCTACGCAAAGGAACCTGAAGAGAGAAACAGAATCGCTCACGATGGCAGCCCCAAACAAATGCATTGGGACAAATGATATCAGGGAGAAGATCGACAAAACTCAAACAAACAACAAATTTTGCCCGTGTGGAGAAAAGGATGAGTCTGTAAACCCCATTACCAGTGAAAATAGTCAACTAGCCCAGAGGGAATACACGATCAGACACGACAGGGTAACAACAATTATGCACTGGGAACTAAGCAAATGATTGGGATTCGACCATGGAATATTCAACTTGAGTAAATCTGAGCAGTATCTTTTTAAAGTTCAGAATCAGTTAATATCAATGAAGGCAAATCTTTTCAGCTCGGCCTGTCGAAATTCCAATATTTTAATTATCCTCTTATTAGAGAGTCACTTACATGTATATGTGAATTTTAGTTTCAGCTATATGCTTAGATAAGCGACCGATTTTTCTAATACATTTATGAGGCTAGATGTTTAAATAAAATTGATATAACTTGAAATTTCAAAACATACTTATGAAATTAGAATAGAATAAAATTAATCTCTTTTCTCCGAAAGTCCTTCGCGTGTCGCATAAATCCGACAACATGGCACTGTTGATAAGCGTGTCATATATCTATCATCATTGCTTGGGTGAACTAAACTCTTTATCAAATGGTCCGATTTAAAATGAATCATTTTCTATCGTACCATCTTCTTTATGGCTTTCTTGCTATGTAGTTTATTTTGATGTAAAACAGTTTAGAAGATCACTCTCAGAATTACGATAAAAATGATTGGATCTTCATGGATCGTTTGAGAAATGTACAGAGCTGTGTTAACAATTAGGGTCTTCGAAAAGATTTGAGCTTACGATAAGTATATTTCGATACAAAATTATAAAAATATATACATTTCAAAACATTTGTGAGATCCACATTTCATCGGTACCAAGGGCCTCCAGATGACTTAATCTGACCCTCCTCTCAACACAGGAAGTAACTTTGATTTGCATATAGTTTCATCATCATCATCATCATCATCATCATCATCATCATCATCAGTCTTTTATCGCCCGTCGTTGGACCTTCCCCAGGATTCGCCACATCTCTCTATTGTGGGCGTCGCAGAGCCAATATTTTCTGAACCTGTTCACATTGTCTCGCCATCTTATATTCTGCCGGCCTCAGTTCCGCATTTGATCACTAGAGATCCATGTTGTGAGTACTGATGTCCATCGATTGTCAGCCATTCTTCCAACATGGCCAGCCCATTGCCATTTATGTTTCCTAATAGTTTTCGTGAAGTAATGAGATGAGTGACACGTATTGACAGATAATGACTGAATTAAATGTAGATAAATGGCACCAGTAAGAATATCATGGATGAAAAACTAGGAAAAATGCCATATTTAATCAAAACATTAGTCATCTAAAGAATATCTATTTGAATAAAGTAAATTAATAAATTAGAAATGTAACAAAATGTTCATTTAAAACCTGGTCAAATAATTATTTCTAACTATAAAGTTATAGGAGAACACTGTAAAAATAAATTATTAGTCATATTAAAGGCCAATGTTACGTCAAACGCCCTGAATTAACTTTTGGATGTTCATGCAACTTTCACCTTATTCTTCAACATATGGGGGTCGCTTTTGTGAGGGCCTCTTAAATAAACAAACAAACCGCTAAATTACTGTTTTAATCTTGTTTGTGAGGATCAATCACCTGTAGGGGTTGCTTAGAATAAAACAAGCTACACCAAACTGCTATTCTAATCAAATGTTTCCAACTTATAACATGTTTACCGTACCATTTTCGAAAGTGCTGTTCTCACCGGCGCCATTTTACCGGTCACCAATCAAACCAACAAAATGAAATGTTACATTTTTTTACATCATAAAATAATTTTCCTCGAAGTGAACCGTGTCTCAGAGACAACATTTTGTCTACAGTCTGTGACTGCTTACCGTTTAATACACATGGATACAAAAATAATAAATGATACAAAATTCGTGATTATTTGAAAGAAATTTTCAGCGTTTGGAGAAAAGTGAGTTATGAAGACAATGATCAGAATTTGGACTGGGTGGACGAAATAACACTGAAAATTACAATCAATAGAAGAATTAAGCGGCCTTGCCCGGGTTTCTAAATATCTAAAATATGAGTTCACAATATTTCAAGACAATTGCTTAAAAAGAAAGATATTGACAATCTTGACTTCAGTCCAGGAATACTGTTGATTTTATAAAATTTCTTTCTTACAAGCAAATTGAGAAATTATTCGATTTTACTCAAATAAATAATTGCATAAACGTGAAAAAAACAAATATAAAACCTGAAATGAAATTATATTTTCTCAAATCATTTCATATTTCTGGAAAAAAAACAACTTTTTATCAAAATACGGTGCAAGTTACATAATCACTGTCCTACTTAAAATATATATATATATAAAATACATGGATATGATATATGAATTTAAACACAGCTAAAAATATTAGAATAATACTTTTAAAAAGTAAATATTGGAACCGAAATTATGAAATCTTTGAAATGCAACAAAATATCATCAGGCATTACAGACGAAAAGTCTTACAATGTTTGTTAATATTCATTAAAACAGAAACAAGAATAAACAAAAATGAAATTCTATTCTTATAATGTTTGGTAATTTCTGGCAGAAGTACTTTCTTTTTTTTCTTCAAAAACATTAAAGTAATTTCACGTAGAATAATTAAAAGTCAAGAATCGGACAAATAAAAGCAGATCTTACCTTTTCTTCTCGATCAAAAAAGCCAATTGGAAGAAAAGCAGACGATCAAGTTACTATCACGTGACATCAGAACAAGCTGAAACAGAGTTACCGTTCTTTGGTAAATGAAAACAGAGTTGCGGTTCTTGGTGAAAGATTCGATCTAAATGGCCCAGTAAAAATTGGCATAAGTGAAAAACTAGGAGAAAATGGTGCAATTACCTAAAACATCAGTTTGGTATAGTTTGTTTCTTTCAAGCGGCCCTTGTACAAAGATTTTATATCGATATATATATATATATATATATATATATATATATATATATATATATATATATATATATATACTTATTTATTTATCAAATAAGAAATGGACATATTTGGTCAGATAGAATGAATTATAAATCGCGTTATATTATATAGAAACTTATTTGAAATGATCTCCCGTCGTTGCATGGTTAATATATCATTCAATTTAGACAATGTAAATAGAATAAACGATCAAAGAAAATGGGGCTACTGCAGGAATCGAACCTGCCACTGACAGGGTGGCTGCTCCAAGAAAGCGATGCTCTTCCCAGCCGCTGGTAATGCAAAGGACAAATAACTTTTAACCCGAATTCTCATCTCGTTTATTCGTCTCTTTCAACGCAACAGATACGTATTGAGAAATGGATATATATGATTCGGCAGAACGATTATGAATTGCGTTATATCATATAGAAGCTCTTATATATGGGTATATATATTGGACTTGAATGAAAACATAATAGCTTTATTTTGCAGTGACAATTACAATAATTCATAACCACCCGCAATCCCTTCTCTCTCTTTTAACTATGCACGTCGCAAAGGTTGATAACTGAGACTAGTTTAATAAAATGAGTTAAAATTTGCAAAATTCGCTGTTTCATCATCATTTTTCCCTATTGCCAAAAATGTTTGGCTGATAAGTTTGGAAAATGGCGGAGGATAAATAGATGGAGGAGAGGCAATATTTGTTGGTAGCGACAAAAAAAAAAGTTGATGTTATCTATGCATACAGGGTTCGAATGCAGTTGGCGCTACAACTCAACTGTGATTTATTATTTTAAAAAATTTGTTTGCCTTCATCTTGATTTTTCAGCTGCTTTTTATCGCAACTTTATTCAGTCCAGTTTCCTCCAACGCTGAGTGAACTACGCGAATCGGAAATTAGCTCTGGGTGAGATTCGAACTCACGTTCACCTCTGTTGGTAAGAGCGATAGGGCGTTAGCCTGGCCTTCCCCCGGCATCGAATCTCAAAGCTCATCTTTTCTTCCTGATCTGCAGTGTCCACTCGCTGTCAAAGGAAGCCAGTCTGAGTTAAGTTGCAATAAAAAGCAACTGAAAATCAATATGGAAGTTAATAGTCATAAAAATCAACAATAATGATTTGTAACACTTCATCAAATAAAATAAATGATAAAAATGATTACTGAACCGTGATTATTTTCATTTTTTCCTCCTCTTGACAGAATTTGCTACGTCACTACGTAATCATTGGAGTGAATGAAAGTTTCCATGATAGTACGGGTTACACAAACAATTCCAATACTTTCTCAGGGGCCGGAAGGTCTGTAACGGTCTTTGAAATTCGTAAGAGTTTTTGTATTAGTCCAAGTGGAAAGTCGAGTTAACGATATTGCTAGCTACGCTGTTGGTCACTGCGAATGACGAACCAGCTTCAGGCATGGGCAACTTTTTTGGTCTGACGAGTCACATACGTACGTAATGTTTTTAAATCGTACTAAAATTACAACAATTACATAATATCTAAATAAATAAAAAATATTGCAACAATCGTAATTTTACAATATAAATCATAAAATTGTCTTCTCTGGCCTGTGGGCCTATGGTTGCTCATATAAAAATGGTAACATTCAACCATTAAACCTGTTTGCAGTATCGGTAAGCTACCATGTCATAGAAGCTCAGTTGTAGGTTTAGGGGCCCTGGGGAGCTTGGCCCCTTGAGGGCCTCCCTCATTTGTGAGATTAATCAGAAGTACGTGAACTACTATTTATAAAGCTTTTGAAGGACCCATCCAGCGCAGGGGTATTTTCAATCCCCACCCTTCGCATCCACCATGGCGCTAGCTGAAGTGATGATTCAGGGAAATCTATGGAAAGATATGGACTTCTGATCGAGTCCTTCCTCCTTCTGTCTGTTAATTTCAGTTTCAAACTCTTCGATGCCCACCAAGCTCTCACGCGTGCCCAAGTGGAAACTAGGGCTGACGGGGCGTATTCAGCACGCGTAGCCAGATGGTGGAGAGGAAAATTTACGTGAACAAGACTGGTTGCTGCTGGGTCAAACTCCACCCCAACTTCTATTCAGAATGAAGACGATTAGTGAAACTTTTATAAATAAAAAAGAATTACAAAATAGTAAAAAGGCGTTTATTCATTAGAGTGAAATAACTACCTATTATCTATATTGTTAATGTTCGTTAATATCCCAGACTGGTCAATTAAGCTCGGCCGGCAGTCCATCAGTTGGTCAAATCACGGTAGAAGAATATAGATTTTACATATCAGATCACATCCCCATTTTGACGAGGGTTGTTCTTGTTGTTGTTACGATTGGAGAACAAATTCAACTTCAACCTTCATACCAGAGTTTGTCAATTACACTAACAAGCTAAAACTGTGACAAAGTAAAGAAATGAATTTTATTTTAGCCAAGATTCGAATCTATATAACTTTATATTATTAAGAAATACAAGGAATCAAATTGCATTAAAGTTACGCATTCGCAACAGGCAGTCGTCCACGAAAAATATCAACAATTTCTCAGCACTACTTAGAGCAGACCTGTTCCCAGTTGTACAAACCTAACTCCCTGTTTTATTTATTGCTACATTAATAAAAATGCTACATTCTGACCATCTCGTACCACAGCCATATGCAAAAAACACTCAGTGTCGAGCGGTTCAATTGCCCCCTGGATAATTCCCTGCCTTGATAATTACCCCCTAACCCATGGTGATTTTCCATGGAAAATGTGAAGCCAAAGTTAGTAATGTAGTAATTGGTGATGTAAATGATCACAGTCATGGGAAATCGTCTTGGGGTAATTGTCAAGAGTCATTTGTCTCAGGGGTGGGGGCAGTATTCCAGGTGGCAGTTGTCCTATGGGGGATATTGTTCCAGGAACAAGAACGGACATAAAATTATTCATTCTTGACTAGTTTTTCATGTTTTATATTTCGTATTTGTTGAATGGATCGGAAATAAAGAACTGGTTTCCGACAAGGATTGAACTTGTATCCCTTCGTCCGAATATCGACGGAAGTTAATCTTTCATTTACTCAACGTAGAAAGTAACAAGCCTGAAAGATAGACCATAGGTGCGCTATTTTGATCTTTAGTGCCTTTAAAAGTGCCTTCCTTCAGAAGACTATTTATGTGTCATGTAAGCATCACATAGATGACAGATTCCTATTGATAACTGTGGTGATATAACACCAAATAAAGTTGATTATTGGCTAACCTTAAACACCCAGTCATTCATAAAAGTTAGAGACTGTATAATAACTAGCAAGTTCAAAATCATGTCATCCGAATCGATTGCATATGCTACTTCTGCCACACACAAACACACTCGACACACACACACACACACACACACACACACACACACACAAATATATAACCTCTAAAAATATAGGACTCTACGGGAATGATGGCCTACTAATTGTAGAATATAGCAACGCGCAAAAATATCAATTACATCATAAAAAGAAATTAGATAAATGAACTTTAAACTTGAAATTAAGACTAACGTAAAAATTCTTTATTTTTTAGATGTTAATTTCAATCAAAATGATAACTCATAAACCACATAGAAAAAAATTACGAAATTTCATATATTAACATAAGTTCTAACCACCTAAACAAAACCATTAAAAGATCCCCAGATCAATAGAAACTAGGTTAATATACAATTCCCCAAACGAATTAATATTCAACGATGTTAGAAATAAATATACTAAAGCTTTAAAGGACAGCTTTAAATATGATGAAAAAGTAAAATCCAATAGAGTAAATCATAGTAACAAAAAAAAGGAGAGGCGGAAAATCATCTGGTATACACCGCCATTTAACCTACAAGTAAAAACCAACAGAGGAAAAATATTCTTCCAATTAATAGAAAAACACGCAGAGTAAAATATTAAACCAGGTCAAACTGAAAATTAGCAATAGTTGTACAGATAATTTTAATAAGTACATAACAAAACACAAAAATAAAATGCTTAGGAATGATACGAGTGGAGAGAACATAAATAAACTAGTTTGTAACTGTACAAACAGAAACGGATGCCCTTTGCAAAACAAATGTCTCAAACCGAATAATCTTGTATATCAAGCTGAGATATCAACCGCTAGAAGGGAAAATACTCAATAGGAATACCTAAAACACCCTTAAAACTAAGATTAGCCAACCATGTATCATCATTTACAAACGGAAAATACAAAAAACAGTTCACTTTCAACGGAGACTAACTGATAGTAGCTTCACCCCCAGGAAAATGAGGAATATTAAAACAAGCACATATATGCCAGAACATTGAAACCCCATGGTACCTATTCCTAAATGAGAAATTTGAAATCCTTATCTTTGCCAATTGAACAAAAAACAAAATGCTGAATTATTAAATAGAAAAAAAAAAATGAAATAGCGTTAAAGTGTCGGCACCATTCAGAATTTTTTTTATCAAGAAACATTATTTAACACCCCGCGTATAGGTATACAAAAATTAACCACCATAGCAATCTTATTTCCCTCGTTATTACTAACAATAGTAGTTGAAGCATCACTTTTAATACTAACATTATCATTTTATACCCCCAGCCACTTTAAGAACAACTCAATGATTTTTTTCATAATTATCTTAGATATAAAGACACATAACAGACCTAGAATAAATAAAACAATTAAATTAACAACCACGGTCAAATAAAAGTGAGCCCCAACACTGGTTTCCGTGAGGAAACATACCACAAAGATCTTATGTTTTAAAAACATACTGATAGAAAAAGCCTTTACAGTATCTCCTGCTAACTTAAAACTATCAGACAGTAAAATATCTCCACTATGTAAAACAGAAAAACATAACAATCAGTGACCAAGAACTAAACATGGAAAAGAAAAAAAAAGAAAAAGAAAATATGAAATATATATAATTTGAAGAAAAGGAAGGTTCTTCACCTGAGAAATATAGACCACCCCCACAAAAAAACGTCCCAGATAAGGATCTAAAATAAATCATTCGCCTGGAAAAGCCTAAACAGAGCAGAAACACAAACATCTTTGTGTATCCCTTATTTCATTACATTTTAAGCTCTACTCTAGCCCAACTTGATGTTTAATACATAGAGCACTGTATGAAATGAACCCATCACAGAGTGGGAATTGCATTATATTATGTTATATTGCATTCCTGATTTGTATTGAATATATATATATATATATATATATATATATATATATATATATATATATATATATATATATATATATATAGAGAGAGAGAGAGAGAGAGAGAAAGAGAGAGAGAGAGAAGTGAGGTTTAACGTGAAATGATAGACAAACAGTGACAACGAGAGCATTCCCCATCAAAATGAGGAATGGTAACAGATATGTAAAATCCTCATAACCCTACCATGATTTGAACACATGACCATTTGATTGCCAGGAGGCTGTATTTTTGAAAGAATTTAATTGACAAGCCCCAGATATCAACGAAATTTCATCATACAGACACCCACGAACTCATCCATTCTAATAAATGAATACATCTATACAATAAATATATTTTTTTATGATTTTCAATCATCTTCTCTCGGAATACAAATAGGATGGAGTTTAACCCTGCAGCAGTCAGCCTTGTTTGAATTCTTTTCAAAGTTCTTGTCTGCCTCTTCAAACCGTGATTTTCTAAGAAACATTTATTTATTTCATGTCATAAAGGATATTTCGCTCATTTTATTTATTTTCAGAGTTGAGATAAACACTTTCTGAATTTTTTTTTCAGAAAATATAGGATGATCGTTTAAAAGTTCTTAATTTTTTTTCTCTCTCTTTTCTTTTTCTTCAAGTTCAACCTTTTAAGGGAAAAACCTGGAGAGTTTTTGAGTGTCCATTGTATCCGGACAAGCAAACACAGACAAAGGCTTGTTTTTATTTGACTTGGTTCGAAGAAGCGATTAATACTTTATTGTTCGTTCCGGCACTTTGGGTCAGACGTCCCAATTACCTACTTGACCGTTTCGCATTTTAGTTGTTACCGTCCACCTTTTTCCCTTTTTCTTTTCTTTTTCTTTTCAACACTGGGCAATTTGTTGAGATTTCCTTGAGAAGCGACAACCTAATTGGAATTAGTGGACATCGGATCTGCGTCGACCGGCACGTGTAGTATCAGAAAAGATAATCACTTGTCCGTATTTTTTTTTCTTTCTTTTTTCTTCTTTGTTTAACCCCAGGAGTAGGGTAAATGCCGTGAGTGGCAGTTACAATGTCTCAAGTTTGCCAGACGTACACTAGTTGATTCCAATTTGTCCGGCGGGCCTCCCCCGCCTGCTGGATTCGAGATGTTGACAGCTACTCTCGATTAATGATAAGGTATACACTGACATCGCAACCACCATCACGGCTGCCGAGGGAGTAACAGAGAGAAATCCCCATAGTCTTGATCAGGGTCAGATGAGAAATTTAGGACCCATTTCAATAATTCTAGTAATCAGCTAAAACATGTATGACTTATGGGGCCCTGGTCAGATTTTGATTTGGGGGCCCCTCTTCTTCCTGGGTCCTCTTCATCGCCATTAGGGGATCTTTAATGGCTACTAGGCCCTAAGCAGTCGCCTAGTTTGCTGGTGATGTACTTACAAGTAATAGAACGGGATAAAAGAACTGAAACGATTAATAAACTCTCAAGTAGGTAGGCCCTGGTCCGTCTGTTCCCCTTTGCCCAAGCCTGGTCTTGATTATCCGAGTTCATGTCTCATTTTATTGCTTTATGGAAGTGCCGACTTGCTACCTATTATCATTATTATTTCCCTTTTGTATTGGAATTGCTCATTTTTTTTAACCATTTGCTGTCCCGCCTTTTATTTCCCCAATAATTTTCTCATTCGCTTTTATTTCTCAGATTTCATTTTCGCCTATAAATAACCCCTTCTTCTTTTTCAAACAGGATTTGCTACCGTTTATCATAACCTTAGCGAAATATTGTTTGGGAAATCCGTGTTCGCTCGACCTGATAAGTTGCGGGGTACTTTTTTTTTTCAAGACCTCTCAGTCATTTTCCCGACATTTCCCGTATTTACTTGCTTTCCCACAAGAGCAAGATGTGACACAAGGTCGAGTTTAATATGGTGGTTCCGAAGGGAAAGCTTCAAAAATTACTCCAGTCCCTGCAACTGGTATTGCGGATGCTTCAGGGCAAGCCTGATCCCTGCCCTTTGGTGCAATGGGGCTTGCTGATCCCCCGAGACTGGGCAGAGTTATTTTCTGAGGCCACAGGACAAACCCTAGGCCTCTTCTGCTCAGCAATACCGAGACTCTGTTGGCTATCATCGGCCACTGTATTGCACCGGCGCAAAGCTACCACAGTATGTAGTAACAATTTCTCCTGTGAAATCAACACGGTAAAACATCCGCCTTTTAGAAGACACCAGTCTGAACAGCTGATTAAAAAGTCCTGGTTTCGATTTCATGCGTTGGTCTAATGACCCTCGCAAGTTTTTGAGTTTGGTCGAGTCCAGTACTTTAATCCTACAAGTTTTTATAACCTTCCTGTAGCTTCCCGTAAATTTATAGAATTGAGAATATCTTTTTAAAAAAAATTTTTTACACTGAGTGCAAAAAATATCCGATACATATTGCAAGAATGTATTTTAACACACTTACATAACTTTGAAATAGAAAATATTTGGATCTAGGATCAATACAAATACAATAGATATATGAATAAAAAATATTGAAACAACATTGAACATAGAATAGTTATGGGCAAAAAAAAAAAGAAAAAAAAAGTGATTAGAATATGAGGTAGTGCGAAGTGAACATGTACTGCCTCTGTCGAAACTCGAAAGCGGTCCGTCGATTTCGTTTTCCGGAAATGTAATCTCCAAAAAGGTTACTGATACTTAGTTTTCAAAATCCCTTTTGACAACACTCCTCATTTTTTCATATCCTCACGGAATTAGTTGTCGTCAGAGAATGTTCCTTCCCTTTGTTCCACACAAAGCTTTACAGTCACACCAGCCCTCCGCAAAGTCATTAATCTTGAAGGCTTTAAAAAGACCATTCATTAATAACGAAGTAAGGAGACACGTTCTTCACTAATCAGTAACGTCAATCAAATTTAAACAACCAACTTATGAAGCATCCGAAATGTATACGATATGACGGAGTTCTGTCTATTTTGGGCCAGTTTGATATTTACTCATTTTCTTTTTCTTTTTGGCGATTGAGGTAGTCATTCATTAATCAAGTTATTATTCGTTCATTTTATATTTGAAAATAACAAATTGATAATGTATATTTATTAGTAAAATGTTTCATCAATATGTTTACATAATGGATTTTTTTCCATCGATTCGTTTACACCAACCTCTCTAGGAACCCCCTCATTGATTTATCCGATATTTAAACGGTATGAATACGAATATAAAATTACACCACACAGGTTAACTTTGCTGCTACAGATAAGATCTACAACCAGACTCCCTTTCCTCCATCCCAACCTTGTATTTTCACCCATTTTCCCCATTTCACGTTTGAAAACGGATGTTAAAGACATCCGAAACATGTCACGAAAATAAATAATAATTTTCTTTGTGTTGTCGACTGATCAGGCTCTGTATTGCTTACTTTCGGTGATCTTACGAGAACCGTTTTGTCAAAGGAAATTTTGCTGCAACCTCTCAGTCTCGGAGAGAGGTTCCTCCATTCTAGTCCTTGTGCTTAGTGGAAAGGCATAAAGGACCAATTCTTAATGTCTTTGGTATGACTCAGCAGTTGATTGAACAACATCCAATCGAGCTGGAGGCGAGCTCTTCAACACTGGGCCACGGTAATCGGTAATGAATGTGTGTAATCGAATCATCCACACACGAAGACCCTCAAATGGCCCACCCGCTAATGTGGGCTACACGCCCTTCTCTCTTTACTCATCTCTCTCTAAATGTGTGTGTGTGTTGGGGTGCGTGTGTGCGTGCGTGTGTGTCCCTGGTCACATTTTTGCAAAAGTCTACCCCTAGGGATCATATATAAACGTTTTTTTTTTTTTTTCCCCCCAAAAGTGCTTTTTTGGTTTCTGTGGTCAGTTTGGACTGACAATGCCTAAATCTTGTGCTGGTGATTTTTAAGATAATTTCAGAGAAATATCTTCTAGACAAAAGATCTATTTTTTAAAGACAATCTTGGACATTTTTTTAGATAACTAGCTTTGGTACACCCACAGGCTACGGTAATTCATTTGCAAGGTACAAATATTGCTAATATTTCTCAGAAGTCGCCTACGTCCTTCTCATAAAGTAATATATCTTCACTTTAAGTACATTTCAGTGAACCACTATGGACGCACTCAGCCAAGGGTTCACAGCTTTTTTAAAACTTAATCAGTAAATAATATAAAAATAAATATATGCATGTAAGATGCAGCACTTTAATATCCCAAATAGCCTATTTACCAGTATCACTACCAATTCAAGCATACACGACGGCTTATATAAGAAAGTACAAACGTAATTTATGATTTTGGATAAATTTGTCATGGGAAAATAAAATGGATTATGAAAAAATATCATGTCGGTGCAAAAATAATTACGGTTTTTGTTATTTTCAACTTTGATGCCTTTTTTTGGAATAAACTATTATCTAACTATGTTCATACCATATACCATTTTGAAACGTGAGTTTCGCTCTATTTAACTAAGTTGAACGTTTCCCTTTCACTATTCATTCTATTTTATTTGAGGCTGTCAAATCAAAGATGACAAAAAGTGAATTCGTGCAATTTCGTTGTACGACTTCAAAATGAGACCCAAATCAGTGCAAACTGCTCGCAATAACAATCAACGCCTTCGAAGAATTCATTAGTTTCAGGACCCCAGAATTCTATGCTTCTGGAAAAAGTGGACCAGTTTCTTGTTGGCAAAAATGTGTAGATTCTCAAGATTCTTATTTCGGTTAATAACTTTTATTCAGAGCTCAGATATACTGTTTCAAAGTTGATGGTGAAAAGCTGTTATTATTGCACGAACCTAATATAAAATAGTTAGGAGACAACAGGAATATCAGGATGATGCAGAAGTTTCCAGTGCTATCTGTTAGGGAAATCTTCGAAGTGTCTTAAAAGTCTACTCAGCTGTTTATTGTTTGAGCAATCACTCAACTCTTGTACGTCTTTTAGAAAAATCGGGAAAAATCTTGAATCTAGGAAAATGGGTTCAACTTGAACTTTCGAAAACGAACATCGGTCAGCGTTTTAACATTAGGTTTTACCTTTTTGTTCAACACAGAAAAAAGTTTATTGTGTACAAGGTGATCACTGGCGATGAAAAATGAATTTATTACAAGAATCCAAAACAAAAGAAAAAAAGATAGGTAGGTACATCCAAGGCAGTCATAAACATCTCAACCTGAACGGAATCTACTGGAGGGTTGTTAGTCTATGTATTTGATGGGAGTCAAAACGAATTCTCTTGTACGAATATCTGGAACCTGGACAAACTCTTTCTGTACAATGTTACGGTGAGCAATCGGCTTGTCTGAATAATGCATTAGAAGAAAACTAATTTTGCTACATGACAATGCGTGTCCTCACTTTAAAATGGCTACACAACAAAAGATCATTGAGCCATGATTAGAAGTTCTCCCTCATGTGGTGTATGACCCGGATGTGTCAGCTTCAGGTTATCACTTGTTTTGATACATGCAATATTACTTGTCTGGGCAGCGGTTTCAAGAAGTATGGAAAATTCATTGAAGAATTCATTTAATTAAAAGCGGAATCGTTTTTTTATGATTTTTTGCTGAAAGTGGACGAAAGATGATCGGAAGCCAGGTGACTGAATAAAGCAGTCTTTGAGTTATGAATGGAAAAAAATGTCAAATAGATGCTGCAAACTTTTGCATCAACTCAAAAATACACTCCAGTTTCTATTTTACTGAAATACAAATATTTCTCCACTGACTACTGTTTTAGTTCTGATTACATGCTAATCTGAGAAGGGGCATAAATTGTCTTTGGTCAGGCTCTTTGAAAATACCAACACAACAGATTTTCTAGTATAGAAGGTTCAAACTGCGATATTAATGATTTCTTTCACGGACAGAGGTCACGAACCCCAAGACCACTACAGTAATCACCCTTTATAGCGCAGGTGTTGGGCTTTATGTAAGACAACAGCGTTATAACTGATTCGCAGATAATCAAAAGTCCATTCATCATCATCATCATCATCATCATCATCATCATCCTTTAAGCGTCCATTGTTGGACATAAAGCTTCCCCAAGATTCGTCAGATCTCTATCATGGGCGTCGCAGAGTCAATACTTTCTGATCTGAACTTGTCTTGCTCGTCGCACCATCTTAATTTTTGATCTCTGGGGATCCATGTTGTGAGTCTTGATGACATCTGAGCAACATGACCAGCCCGTTTGCCACTTGAGTTTTCTAATGATTCTCTCATGCACGCGTTGCATGGATCTCACTGTCAGGATCAATCTTTTGGTTAAGATCCACGTTCCAGCTCCATACGAGTGCGAAACAAGTTCGCTGATAAAGTTGTTGTTTTCATCACAAAATTGAAGGATTGTAAAACATCACGTGATTGTAACTTAATTAATTTTAAGTTGAAGAAATGTAATATGTTGGCCTTATTAAGTAGGTCTTTTGATGAAATTATGTATCTATTCACGGTCTTCTGGACGATTGTGCAATCATATCGGCAAGAATGTTGGGGCCCATCATCCAACCGCTTTATATCGCGAACAGTGCTGTATCGAGGGATGCCAGTACCAGTAAATGGTCTTGTATCGTTACCAATCGTTTTAGAAAGTTTTCAACGGTCCAGTCTTCTTTCGGATCAATAGGATTACTTTCCTCTAACAATGACTGATCCTAAAATCTCTCTTAGAAAGCATTTAAAATGCCATAAAATTAACAAGTACATCTTGAGATTAGTGACACTTGGACTGAAAAATACTTGAAATCAACGTGCGTTGATCGAATGTCATTTGTAGTCACCACGTGAACACACGTCTGGTTGGCTCGGAAATTTATCACGGATTATGAGAAGTGGGAAATCAATTGCTGGAATAGTGGTGGGTTACTTTAACTGCCCCCTTCTCTCTTCCCCTCCCCTCTCTCTCTCTCAAAGACACCTTCCTTCCGTCAACACATTCACCATCTTTTTTTTTGTGAAAGACTTGCTTGTTCGAGCATTGCTGCACAGTGTACAAGCTGAAGGACCTAACTTTAAATCAAAAGTAATATTCGGAGGTACTTTTATTTTCATTACAGAGCTACGGCTATTCAGAATTTTCTGATTGTGCAATACGAGGGGAAATTGGGTTTGTGTTAGAATTATGTCATATCTAAATTGCAATCACTGCGTTTGCTCTTTGAGAGATTTGAGGTTTTCTTTCTGAATGGTATCACTTTTCAGACAGAGCCTATTCTTTAACTAAAGTTAATCCTGTCTATTCGTCCCAAATGGTTTCCTAGGAAATTGGAAGAGCATTTTAATTCTACTTTCGCTGAATTTGTTTTCTTCTCTCAAATTGCTTTTGGGGCTGTGAGAATGTAATTTTGCGTTAAATCTTTCCTACGGCGTGCTTAACTTTTGTTAATGTATGTTCGAGGGATTTTTCATTTTTTGTAGCAATTTTGTCAGCAATTAAAAAATACTTTAACAGAATATGTAGCTTGTTTCATTCTGGGACTTCTTTGAATCATCCAATCGTGTGTTCGCACCAACTTGTCCAAGGGTGTGTGTGCGTGTGTTCAAAAAAGTATATTTCCGGTAGGGGCGAGAGTACGAAGGGATATATTCGGCGAAAGCTCACTCTTTATTCTCAATTGCACAATTGTTAGGGGTGATCAGGTCAAAATTAATGCACTTTCTCAAAAAACACAAACTGAGTATTAGGAAACATTGAAAAAATTTCTTCTCAGCCCAAAGGAATCAAAATTTATGCAAATGAAGTTTGGAAATTTTGAAGTGATTTCAGAATTTCAGTTCTGTTGTCTACATAGTTGGAGGGGCGTAGAAATAATACCAGAAGTAACTGTCAAGATGTCCAAGCAGTGTGTACGCGAAACGCATAGCTATAATGTCAACAAATACTATAACAAAACCGGAACGTAAAAATTATACGGAAAGTTTGCTGAACCAGAAAAAAAAAGTTTGAATCGTTTTTGGTCGAATAAGGGTCAAATAAACTATTACTCCTGCTACGTAAAAATTCCCATCTGCTTGAAAAATACGAAAATTTGATAAAAACTGTTCTGATATCTCATTTAGATATCTTATTTACAAGAGGTAGCGACGGATATTAAGCTTGAGGCTAGTTTTTGGAGTTAAAATCGTCTATGTTTGGAATATACAACTGTGGATTAATTCAATTTAACCCGAAAAGACTCACCTCGCCAATTGAACGACGATAGTTAGATCGTGCTAGAATCGAGTTTGGAAAACAAAGAAAGAAAGAGAAAGATTCAAGTACAGTGTTTGCCCTCTGCTCTTCACACAAGTTGAATTTGTTGATTAACGATTCAAAGCCGATAATTCGAAATGCGACAGGAAAGATTGAAGATAACATTTCTTCCGTAGCAACTGCGAAAGGCGGAAATTTGTTCCAAATACCCTGCTTGTTTGAAACACGTTGGTTTGTTATGTATGAAAGCATCCATGTATTTGCAACATAGTTTGAGGAAATTTACGAAAAGCTTGAGTGGACAGCCACACATGACCGAAAGAAAGTCTCCCGAACTGCTCATCAGTTGAAGGCAGCTTCTAGTACTTTTTTTTAACTCATCTTGGCGACTGTTTCTAAGTATTCGTCTCCGCTTGAATCAGTAAGTCAGCAACTTAAAAGTCCACAAATGGATTGGCTCCAGATCAGTCGCCATATTCAAGATTTAGTAGGTGTTCCCAAGGACCACAGCGAAGATGCTCCCAATTCGTTTGTAGACAGGACATCGCGAATATAGTTGACAATCATGAAGAGAAACCGGGCTTGCAAGTGGCAACTCCATCGACAGTATGCCCACAAGAAGCAACATCGTAGTAATTTTGAAATTTCTACTTCAGGGAAATATTTTCGGTGAGTTATATTCGTTCCCAAATCTTAAAGGCTTAATTCAGTCACTCCAAGCAAGAATTTCCAGGAAATAACGGAGTTAGAATAAATTTCTTTCAACTCCTTTCAATGCGAGAATTCAATTTCTTTTTGATGATTCACTCATGGTCTTTAAATTGTCTGCATGTGACAATGTTCTTTGTTTAGTATAGTAATAAAAAAACTATAGAAATTCCTTTATTTTGTATCCTCCTGAGATGTCTTTCTCAGTATATTACTTATATTACGTTACCATTGACCATGAATCGATTAAATGAGTTGCAGTACTTCTCCAGGGTGTG
Organism: Thysanoteuthis rhombus; assembly: GCA_963457665.1. Lineage (NCBI taxonomy): Eukaryota > Metazoa > Mollusca > Cephalopoda > Oegopsida > Thysanoteuthidae > Thysanoteuthis > Thysanoteuthis major. Next base: position 69,523,128 of record OY735205.1, on the reverse strand, counting down.
CATCCCTTATGCCTGCCATTCGTTAACTTGGAGAAATACTACTTACATATAACATATTTCCCAGCTGACAGAGTTGATCTTTCCTTTTTTTAAAAAAAAATCTCCATGTATTTATAAAAGCCTCTACCTACAATTATTTTTTCAGGTCGACCGTGCCGCACGTTTTCCCCTATATATGTATTAAGTTTATCAATGTCTAGAATTGCGTACATGGGGTATAGGAAGTTGTATTGCATCAGCCATCCAAGTGGTGAGGTCTTACCTACCTTGATAATCAGCATTCGAAATTCTGAATCTAACATGGGCCAGAACATTACCCACCGGAATCGATATAATAATGAATGAGCAATTTCCTGTGACTATTTTCCTCACCCAAAAGCGAAATATTTCGCTCATTCGCTCTTGAAAAAATAAGACCACTGAATTTCATGTTTTTAAACCTAAATAATAACTAACTACAAGATACTGACCCCAAAACGTTAGTAAATAAATCACAAAAAAAACTTTATCCATTCAAAATAAAAAAAGATCAAACTAACAACTACTAACAACTAATGTGTTTCTGGTGACAAATCTCAACTAACTTAGGAGGGGCCCCTCAACGAACCAAGTCCCCGGGGCAACTAAATCTCTAGCTACGCCTCTTGATTGAGTGATCATATTAACACCAATCTGCACTGTTATCTAGGGTGATGCATCTCGCTTTCACAGCTACATGCACCCGGCAAAACATGGTAAAAAGATCACACAAGAAGTATCATTCATTAAAATTTACATATAATTTAAAAAAAAAGATTAGCATAAATCAAATTAAAACAGGTCTGGTCATTTAAACAATAGGAACCATCACGTAACCAACGTCTCTTGGCCGCATGCCACTATAGGGTGATCAATTAAAAAATTGAAAAAATGGGTGATCAATAAATAAGTTACTTCTCTCATCTTTTGTTGGATAGCAATCATCAAAATAACCTGAATCAAAAATAACAAAACAAGTGGACACAAACTAAGGGATTTTCAGTCTTTTAATTACATTGATGTGGCCTGTGTACGTGATACATACATACATACATAGCCTACCAGCCAGCCAGCCAGCCAGCCAGCCAGCTAGCCGGGCCAACTTGAAAACTGAAGAAACCTGTGTTAACAGTTTGGTTGACAGTTTTGGTTGACGGTTTTTAATTAGGTACTTTTTTTATCACCCCCCCCTTTCCCGATGACTTTCGGTCCGCGATTTCTTCTCGAGACTTTAATTCCGATTGCGTTTTTCAGATAGTTCAGGGTAATTGTACATTGTGCCTTTTCTTCTGTCATTTTTGTCCCCGTGACTTTAATTCCGGTATTCAGTTGACACAAGGCAACTGAAGAGGCTACAGTCACAGAAAATTAGATAAAGCCCGGCCATGTTTTTTTTTCTCTCGGTATGTGCGCGTGTATGTATGTTAATCAACTTGCGTGTTGTAGCGGAAACAACAACGCTCACATACATGTGGGTACACCTGAACGCGTGGTGTAGAGCAGGGATCACTAACCTTTGTTTGCACCGTATACCAGTTCGATCTGATAATTTTCTTGCTGGTCGGATCTAGAAGGGCGCAAAAGAAAGCAATTACTCTGAATACAAAGATATTTTAATTAAAATATCAGTTAAATGGATTAATCAATCAGTGCGTGGAATTCATTTTGGAGTTCATTTCATTATAACGCCCAGGACCAGGTTTATAAAGGGGCAAAATGGACCATTGCGCCGGGCCCCACACTGCATCCCTACCCCTCTCTACAAAAATGTTATGATCAAAATGTATATTTTTGATGAGAAATAAAGTAATGGATACTGGCTTGGAATTCTTTTTGGAATTAATTACATCGTGGGTGTTAATCACAGTCTGAATATTGATGATAAGCCAACTTCAATTCCCTTGTAAGTGGTTTAACTCTCAATTTCGTTTCTAAAGGGGTTTATCTGACAAATCTAATATCAAGATCCTTGGAAATACTTTTATTTTACAAAGAAATATTGCCGAATCATATCGTCTCTTCGCATCCCGGTAACACATGCTTTGTGACCCAATAACGGTCCACGGCTCAGTGGTTGGGGACTCCTGCTGTAGAGCAATGGTTATCATGACCTGTGAGTACGATACTCAGTTGCTTCTTCATTATTGGTGCTGGACTCAAGGACTAAGCTAAGCCTAGCAGAACAAATATCTACATATACCTACACAGCTAGAGAGGCGGTGCTCTGATTTGGTTTTCCCACCCACTTTAACAAAATTTTCTATCATTACCAAATAAAACACGACTGACAGCGAAGGAGGCTGTTTGGCATGAGGGTAGCGGCGGCAACGGCGGCGGCGATAGAATGTGATCTGTGTACGGCTGTTGAGGGCGGGGACGAATCGGCTTTCTATTTCCTCCAGAGAGGGTTGGGCGAACAACAACAGAATAATAACTATATCGACAACCGCCCCCACCCAGCTACCCGAGAAGGGTGGGAAGTAAAAGAAAAAAAAAGCAGAGATAGAAGTAATAGATGGTTGAAAGAGACGAGACGTTTGTGATGTGGGATAGGTGTGTGTGTGTGTGTGTGAGTGTGTGTGTGTGAGAGAGAGAGAGAGAGTGAGAGGAAGAGAGAGACGGGCTAACGAATAAAAATGCTTCCACCCTCTTTCCATGAAAAAAGAAAACTTTTTTTTAAGGGAGGAAAGCAATCACAGATATAAATATATATATATGTATATTTACCTACATCTTTTTCTTCCTTATGATGCGTTCATTTAAACGAATTGTATGGACACACGCTGAAAATCTCAGTGGTTATTTTCCTGAGGGCATATTAAGGATTTTACCGGTGGAAACTGACTTGGAGGAAAGAAGACCCATTTCTGGGACTTCAAAACGGAATTTTTTTTTTCTCACAGGTAATTTCTTTTAGATAGACCTTTCAAGATTGCAGTCGACAGTCGCATGCACTTACCGCTGAGCGATGTTCAAACATGATGGAACGAATACATTAGTTTAAAAAAAGGAGTCATAGTTGAGACGAGAATTTGTTTATAGTAGCAGTTGTTATATGTTTACAGGGTAGGCGCTAGGGTTCCATGCGCCAAAGGCGAGATTTGGAATTTGCACATGGGTTCCATGCAACCTAGGAAATATTTACGCCCCCGGTTGTATTCTAACGACTGTTTGTTTTCAGTTTGAAGTGCACCCTTTTAAGCTTTTGCGCCCTGGGCAACCGCCTCTGAATTTACTGTCGGCGTTTTTTGCTTGAAAGAAATGCAGGAATACCTTGAATACTGCGGTTTTGATAGCGAAGGTATTGCTGTACAAATTAATGTAACTAAGTATAAGCTGGGAAAAAAATCCTGTATTAAATTTTAATAATATGAGAGAGGAAAACACACTAAATCACAATAAAACCTCGAACAGAGAGGTTAAGAACAGTACAGAATATTTTTGAACATATCAACCGCTCTATCAAGATATACCTGTAGAGAAAATCAACGAAACCAATACAGATAGAAAATAACAAAACAAAAGAAAACTCTTTATAAAGTCAGTTCTTCTGTATTGGACAGTAAATAATAAATAATAAAACGGGTTTTTCAGAACTTTTTTTTAATGGCAAATATTTTTTTTTCTCATTCCATCGTGTCCAAGTAAGGTCAATAGATAAGGCAGGGTTTCTCAAACTTTTTTCATTCGCGACCCCCCCCCTTTTTAGACTGAATTTTCCACGACTCTCCACTCACTGATATAAAAGCAATACGTACCAAGACTATACATAATCAGCCTTTAGTCCTAAACTAACCGAAGTAAATAACGAATATAAAAATATCAACAATCGTAACGTATTCATAATCTCTCTATATAACATTTATCGGTGGTTTTTACGATTAGCACCAGGGAGAATGCATTTTTGTATACGGAAAAAACAAACACAAGTTATTATTTAAAAAGAGATTTTCAGATATTTCTGCGATCCCCAATAATTTTTACGTTTATTCGCAGAGGGGTCCCGACCCTTACTTAGAAAAGCCCTGAGATAACGAATCCTATTTTCTTTGTATGGGGATAGCCGGACAAAAGGATATACATAGTCACATATGCAATTGAAGAATATATCAAACCAGTGTATCTTAAACTATTTCAATGTCATTCACTTCAAATCTTTATTACAAAATCTCATTGACCCTCAAGTCTTTAAAACAAAATCTTATTCACCCTTGAGTAAGTCCTTTAAATATAATTTTAATTCATTCTGTATCAGGAACAAGAAACAAAAATTGACTCATCTTGTGAGTGTTTATTTAATGCATATTTTTTGAAAATGTATAATAAAAAAAAATGACAAAAATTTTAACTCAAAAATCATTAGAATTTTTTTTATTTCACATAAGTTAAGCAACTTAGCCATAGTCTTGGAACTGCACTTTTAGAAATAATGTTTTTTCGTTTTACATGTTTATCACAAAAAATTATTTTTCGAAGAATAATCAATATAGATATATGAGAAAATCAAGTTATTCACAATTCATGTTTCATTCACCCTCGAAATAATCCAATTCATCTTTGGGTGAATCAATCATCAGTTTGGGGAAAAGAATTGTACTAATATAGACAATGGAATAACTTAGATATCCTTAGATTATCTGGGATAGAAAATGAATTATTGAAGCAGTTTAGGGATTTATCATCTTGAATATACAGAAGTATTTAGGAGAAATAAATAAATGAAATATGCCTGGTGAATGCTTCTCTGTACTGATAAGCTTGTAATTTAAAAAATTTAATTTCATAGATTTTATAACTTTAATTAATATGTATCTCAATGTTGAATACGTATCATCAATGTAAATTGTATACAGAAATGGCCTTAGAGGCATTTCTATTTGATAAATAAATGAGTTTAGATCAAGAAATGTTCCAAGCTGATGGGATTGAGAACATTTTCCAAGCATTTATCATTTTTTTTTCAATTAGAAAATGTGAAGTTCGCAAGAGCCAGTATTTTGAGTTTTTGCCATGATAGATGAGAGAACAGAAGAAGTTCATAAACTAACGACCAGACCATCAAACCAAATTATCTTTTTAAAAACATAACTATCGATTATTTCCACGTCCCTTACAATTTCTTTTCTTTATTGATTTACAGGCGAACAAATCTGAAAATCCATACACTTTGGGAGAAAAAAAAAAAAAACGGAAAAAATCATACACAACATTATTAACATTATTCATTGGACAACCTCAATTTCATCGCAACTAAACTCAGGCCGGTTTCCCTTTAGCAACAAGAGAATAAATCAACAGCGCAGGTCGTGAGAATTGAACTCATGACCCTCTATGTCGTACGGTGATTCGCTCAACGCACGTCCGTTCTAGATTAAGATGAAGGTAAATAATAACAAGAAATTATACAAATAATTTACATCAAATGAAATGAATAAAAATGCACAAACTGTCTTTTTAGATAATCAAATACCTTTAATTGCGATGACTGTCATTGACTGACTGACAAGCTGGCATACCAAAGACACTACCGCCACCTCTTGTTTCCCACTACTCCCCTTTCTAAATATGTCTGAAAGTTCAAGGGAGAGAACCTGCGCATCTATGGCCTGATTTTCGGGCTTGTTACTTTAAATGATAGGTAACCTACGGAATAACTAATACCATTATAAAAAAACACAAACTTTTTTTTCTCCAACACCGTCTGCAGGGTTTGCAAAGCTTCGATGAAAAAAGAACAAAAACAGAAAACAAAACAAAAAAGAAAAAAACAAAAAAACGGCAGATCTCTGCTCCACTCTAACCACAACAACAACAACAACAACAATAATAATAACAACAACAACAACATCATCAACAGCAGCAACAACAACAACAGCAACAACAGTTGTAAATCCAGCAGGTTTATACGACGATGCAAACCCCCGGCGGAGTCCATCTTCCTTCTGATCTTTCATTGATCATTCTTTATTTTCTTGCAACCGGACAACAAGTCCATCCCTGCATTTTGCTTCTAAACGGTTGGAAAGCCGTCCCCTTGAAAGAACGGGTGGATTTAGCAGACATAGTAGTCAGTGGGCGCGTACAGGCTACCTACAAAAACATCCGATCCAGCTCGGGGACTTACAAAGCCGATGTGGCCATCCTAAGTGTTTACAAGGGTGGACAACAACTGCAGACAGTGACCGCTAAACCGAAACCTTCTTCGGGGACAACCACGCACCCGTACCCGGTATACAGCATCAGTAATTTCGGAGACAAGATATCTTGTTACGCCGACGTCCAGGTCGGGGAGACTTACGTGTTTTTCCTCACCATCTTCCAGGGTCATCTGTCTGGCAAATACGATGACATTTTTGGAGCAGCTTTTCAGATTTCGGACGGAGTGGATTCACAAATATTACAGATTTTGGGTTTGTAGATTTTATGTTTTTTCTTTGCTTTTAATGATAATTGTATTGTACACTAACCGTAGGATTCTGCTCGTTACTACCCGAGATATGAGATCAAGAACATGAACTCTTGGGTCACATCTAATATATTTGGGGGTAGATAAAAGATCTTTTATAAAAATATACCCAAGAACTTTTCACTTCAAAACATTCCTCTAGGCCCGTTTAGTATGCATACCAAATTTGGGTGGGCAGTGCCCATGTTTTGGTGGTTTCTATAGCGTGACAGACAAGCAGGCACTTCTCAGTTATGTATATAGATTAGTTACATGGATCGTTTTAGGTCGAAAAATGCATCTGAATTTACGCAGAAATGCAATCGAACACTTGTTTATATAACAGTCTGTAATTGAATAGCACTTTGACGGCCACATCTTCTCATCTCCTCATATCCAGGGGCGCCGGAACCACGGTGAGAGCGGGGTCAGCTTCCCCCTACTTTCTTGGCACAGGGTCAGCGGGAACAGCTGTTTACCTTCCATTAGAAAAAGACAAGTGTAAGACATACTGAATTAAATATTTATCTCTAATCACCAGCTGAATAAAAACTTTCTTGTAACTGCAAAAACACTTTCACAGCAAAATAAGGTCTTCTCTAAATTATTCAAGTGACAAACATATTACTTTTTATGCTGAAGTATCTTCAACTTCTCAGGCATGAGCAATTCTTGCGTTCATCGCTTAAGTTTTGCTCATCGAATGAGAGATTTTAGTGATTGTCTCAGTGTTGTCAAGTATGCTTCGTTGTAAATAGCAACAAAAGTTCGATTTACTTCATAGGTAGAAAATTAAGAAAACTTCATTGCTTGCATCTGTTGAGAAGGAAACCTGCGTTTCGTCAGATTCATCTCCATTTTCGCCTTATGAAACAAACAAGCTGTCACCAATTTCGTCTTTTGATCTTCAACTAAAAAACCTCTAAAAAGGGTTGGTGAGCCTTGGAATGTTCTTTCGTAACCCGGTCAAAAAGTCACGTGTTCCGTGGTAGACAACCAAATGTGGCCAAATTTTCCAAAAGAATCTGGCAGATTTTCTTTCCCGATTTATCCGATACAAATCTACGATATCCGAAAAATCTGTCCAATTGAAACAATAATTAGTAAGTTGAGTAAAAGTAACCGTTTTATTCTCATAAATATTTTTTTCTTGAGTCTTAGTTATTTTAATTCATAGGTGGACTTGAAATGAGTATATAAGACATTTTAGCCATGAAGTTAGCTAGAAATGAAAATACCAATTTGCACTGATAGTTTCAGCTACAAGTTTTTTTCAACGCACCGAATCTTCGGGAATTTTCCAGAGAAAAATTGTGTTCATTAGAAACTTGGAACTTTCTTGAGTTCTTTTGCTCAGGTTCACTCCAAGTTATTACTTTGTTGACTAATCTAGGCCGTCGTTTATCCATCTTTATATCTTAGCATCTATCACACTGTAGTTTAGCATTCTTTTAAAACATTTTGAAATGATAAAATATCTGGAAGTTTAATTTAGTTGTATTATCCTAGTTTCACTGTCCAGCCTTTTGCAGCCTTTAGTTTAAGATCAAAGTGTAGTATCAGTTATTTTGGCGTCAACAATACCTTGTGACTATAAGTTTTCAATCTTGAACGTCAGCATGGTTGTATTTTAATTATTTTCTCTGTGAATTTAAATTCAATTTGAAAATTTTCCCACAGTTTACGAGATGAAAGAATCGTTCATTGGTTTGTTGTCTCCTCACTGACTTACTCCAACGAAGATAAAAATGAATTACGATAAGTGAAAACGACTGAGTGAGATCAAATGGCTAATGACTTTTCACAGAGTGAAATGCAAAAGGGGTAAATTAAAAAATTAGAACGGGAGTGCTGTGACGGAACATTTATAGTTACGATAGAGATAGATCAGCACGTACGCATACGCACACACACACACACAGAGACACACACACAGAGGACACATATATATATATATATATATATATATATATATATATATATATAACAACTATTCCTGTCTGGACAGAGTTCATTTACATAGATAGGGTTATATCTATCTATCAGTCTATCTATCTATCTATCTATCTATCCATAATTATTTATTTATTTAAGAAATGGACATATTTGGTCCGACGGAATGAATTATAAATTGGGTAATATTATATAGAAACTTATTTGAAATGATCTCCCCTCGTTACACGGTTGAAATACCATTCAATTTAGTTTCATTAACCGTGTAACAACGTGAGACCGTTACAATGCAATTTATAATTCATTCTGTCGGACCGAATATATCCATTTCTTGAATGAATACTGTCGCGTTGAAAGGGTCGAAAAAGCCCGAGAATAAACGAGACGAGAATTTGGGTTGAAAGCAGTTATCCGGCTTTTGCACTACTGGTGGGCTGTTTAGTACAATGGTAAGTGCATCGCTATGTTGAAGCGGCTACCCTATCGGTGGCAGGTTCGATTCCTGCAACAGCCCCATTGGTTGTTTAATTTCCGTTGTCTAAATTGAATGATATATTAACCAAGTAAGTTTCTGTATAATATAATGCAATTCATATACATGTGTGTGCTTGCTTACTGTTTAAAGATTTGCAGTATATATATATATATATATATATTGCATACAAGAGATCCGTACGATGGTTTGGAAACTTTTCTGGAACGACTTCACGTGAACGCACCCCCCCCCGCACATATATATATATATATATATATATACTGTTCTAAGCGTTGCTTTATCTATATTGATAGTTCTCGATATTTTAAAACTTTACAATATTCAATAATTGTCCGCTGATCGCAATGGCTGCGTGAAACTGATCAGTGACAGCAACACTACATATATATATATATATATATATATATATATATATATATATATATATATATATATATATATACACTTGTATGGAGATTTATTGGTTTGCGTAAGTGTATTTACCTGCCTGCCTGTTCTGTATTTACTTGAGTACAATGCAATTAATTCAATATAAAAAAAATCAAGGTCAAAGTAGCATTTCACTCGCGTATAAAAAAAATATCAATATATTACTGGTTTTTAGCTACAAAAAGAAGGGGTCGCTTTCTATCCGAGATCGCATTATTCTCAAGCAGATACGCAATATACATGAATTACCTACCTACCTTCGTGCATGAATTTATGTTTATCCCATGTATTTATAACGTGTTCATGAGATAGACAGACAGTGATTGTATACATGTTCAAACACTGGGGATATTTGGATGAGCGAATATTCAATGTTCCGGATGTGTGTTGATGAAAATATTATTTCAATCTCGCATTGTTTTATGGAGATCATTTATCTATTCAAATGTGTTTATGAACTTTCCTTGATGAGAACCAAGGAATTCATTTTTGTATCGTATGATGTTCAGTGATTCACTTCGACACTGATGGAAATCGGTTGTGGGAACTAGTTGTACGCTAATGTCTCCATTAACAGAAATTGAACAAAAAGAACTGAAAATTGAGACGTCGTAACCCCGTGCACCACTTCATTTCTATAACTCTACAACGAATTACCAAGAGAAACTCATACTTGAACATGCGACAGCACTCCCATACAGACCGACACTCATATTATTGCCCGTTGTCGCTTATAATCCACTCAGAGATTAAGCTACACCATTAGTTTCAAAACTGAAATTCTGAGAACCCGTTCTATAAAGGAAATATTCTGATGGATCTCAATTTCAAGCATTTCATTTTTGAACTAATTATTGAACTACAACAATAAGCACTTTTTGACCTTTAAAAACCATATTTATTTTAAATGGATCACATTTATACGAATTCTATATGGTGCGAGTTTGTGTAAAATAATTATGTCTTTCGATAGCCGTGCAATGGATGATATCGTTTCTCTACCACAAGATACGCAATGTTAGGGGCAGAGGGAACGCCCAGGGACCCCCAGGCATACTTTGACGGATGTCACTTACCTACACAAAGAGATCGATGAACAGTGCCGGATTAATCATGTAACGACTGTAGGATCTGTGAAGGGCCCTGCAATCTCAAGGACCCGGCGCTAAATTCTTGCAAGTAACCTATTCAGACTCAGTGATTCTGAAGCTCTATCACTGCAGTACTATACTGCCCTCAACCTTTTAAGGTCAGCGATATTAACCAATTATTACCTTTAATTGGGGTTATTATTATAACACAGTAATATATGAGAGTGTGGCATCTATGTGGTACATTTAAGACACGTAAATACGAAGGTATTTGAAACGGCCTCTGCACAAAGATCAAACGAAAACAAAAAAGTATGATTGCTGAAATGTCAGATACATTTGTCATGTTATCAGGCCGTATAGCAAATGAAAAAAACTATCTATAGCGGCGATCGCCGATTCTGACTGACTGACAATCTGACAAAT
>OY735205.1:69499770-69507270 GCA_963457665.1 Thysanoteuthis rhombus | reverse complement strand
CAATGGTCCGAAAAAACAAGTACTTCAACCGTAAAAAAAGTCTTTGAATGTTATTGACCATTCTCAAAATTATCGACTGTATCTCTTTTTTACATTTCGGTTATTGTGAATTCTCTGATCTGTACAAGAATGAATTAAATATGATCAATTCATCAAATTTGATAAATAACAAAACATGTCTTCAAATGATAGTCATCTGAATATTTAAGTATCTACATTTCCACGCTCAACTCCAAGAGATGGGCAAGACTCGTTTTTATGTTTTTCAGGGCGTACGGGATTTTCTTAAATTATCTTTCATTACAAAAACCTATTAAAAATATAAATATTATAATAATTGAATGGGGATTGTTGCCGAATAAACACGGGCAGTAAAGCTGTTTTATAAACATTAGTATACGGTTACATGGGTTTTATTAGTCGTATATAGCACAACTAGACGATATTCAATGTCCAACCAGGAACGTCGGAGTATCTCTCCTTCAATGTTAGAAATAGCTTGGCAGATTCTTTGCTTTATCTTCAATGCAGACTCACACAGAAGAGTCCATAGGAATCGCATCAAGTGACATTGACAGCCAAAGAATCAGCCCACCCCTTCTGATCCACCAGTTAGGCAACGTGTTCATTGAGAAAGCCGCGTACCTTACGCCGGAAATTGAATATCGTCTAGATTTGCTACGTGCGACTAATAGCGCTCATGTAAAAGTCTACTAAACTTTGTGAAAAAAAAAAACAACCACAACAAAAAACAAACAAACAAACAAACAAACAAAAAAACGGTATTAGTTTGTCTCTATTCTGCAACAAATCCCATACAATTATGTTAATATTTGTATTTTTGATAGATTTTCAAATTGTAAAGGTAATTTATGGACACCCTTTACAAAGAATACATTGAAAAAAAAATCAATCTGTCGAATTCAATTCATAATAAAACTCGTCTTCAAATAATGTTCAAATGAATATTATCTGAATATTTACATTTCCACGTACGATTCAAAGAGATGGACAAGCGCTATTCTTATGTATTATTCAGAATGTAGATTAAAAAATTCTAAACGTTTTTTCTCTAGTTAAAATCAAAGCGGAGCATCTAACCAAGTGATAGCCAAGTAAATATATAATCTTTTGTAATCTACTGAGGGATTGACACACATATTCATAAATGAAGTAAATTATCATAAACAGTTAGAATAAAAAAAAAATCATTTGACCAGTCCTTTGAAGATTCCATATATTATGCTATCAAATTTTTTTTCCAAACTCACGGTTTCTATAGATATTCCACATTGATAATTCCCCTCAAACCATTCTAAGAGACTTTCAAACAATTAAACTCCTTGATTTAAGGAATGTTTGAAAATTTGGATCAAATGTAGAACTCGTTTCCAAAATTGATTCATGTCAAAAGCGCAAATTTTCAGATAACACCACACATAAGATTTACTTTCATCAAAACGCAGATGAAATGTAGAATTGAATCAATTTTGGTGTTCAGATTCTACATTCAATCCCAAAATTTGATTCTCTGTAAATAAATATTCCCTATTCAAATTCCCAAATCATTCAAAGAGTTTTACAGACAACTGAACTCCCCCTTGTTTATATTGTTCACACGACGATCCATTCTTCACGTGAACAATTTAAACATCAAGAAGTTCAAATGTCCGAAAAAACCTTAGAATGTTAATAACCTTTTGCAAACTTATTGACAGTATCTTCCCGAACCAGTCAAGCCATTTCAATACGCCCCTAGGACACAACACAGAGTATTAGACCATGAGAAAATATTCACCCAGTTTCCACCGTCTCCTTCAAAGGGTTCCCTTCGTACACAACTATTCCGAAATCATATGTATTACTGGAAGATGAAAGCTCATATGACACTTGGTTCATGTTCTCTGTTCAAATTCCCGAAGAATAAATGCGTGCAATACTTTAAATGATTTTCAATGCATGCAATAGTCTTGTGTTTGTATAACGTATCAATGTAAATATCTACGTATGTAATATTTTATAGGTGTAGTCGTGGGCTCGGACAATGGAATCGGCGACTCGAGTTCAAACTCCGGTCGGGGCTGTTTACATTCACTTCGTATCACACTATAACCCTTGGGAAAAGCACGAATACATCTTCCGCCCTGTAAGCGGGTGAAATAGTAGATCATATTGGGCTCTCTGGCTTTGGGGAGAGCAATCAGTCTAGGAGAAGGACAACTCTTACTCCAAATAAGGATGTGCACCCAATTTGACATTTCCTCCTGCAGACAAGTTAATGTCACATGTATCACCCTCTGCTTCCCTCTGGAGTAAATGAGCGAGACCAAGAGGGGGATACTGACGACTGGGCATCTCATGATCTCCATACGCTTCTCCCGGGCATGAGGGGACGTTCCATAATCAGTAAAGACAGAACGGGGACTAAATCAGTTTTCTCTCATATTTATTGAAAACAAAATAAACGAGCGTTTTTGGATCGAATCTCAGGCCATTATATAAGTTCGTTCCTAAACCTTTTGGACCATACCCACAATGCAATTGTACATCAATGTCTCTATATACTCTATGCATACCTATACTCGTATAGAATTATATATACTAATCAATACTCGTGAAAAAAATTCACCGATGTACGTCGTCGAATCTCCATAGAACCATTTTATTCTGTTAAAAAGTCCATAGTTTCAAACAACAGAATGTTTGCCTTTTAGCGGAAGATTCCAGTGTTACGGATAGAAAAACAGAGAGGTGCACTGTTTATTATATGCGTATATCAAACAGCATGAGTTGGTATCAGATCATCTATCCTGGGAGATCCAACGAGGATTGAACCCACGAACAACAGCCAGAAAGATTAGCTAGCTGGTCATTGCAATACGACGTGCATCTTGATCGTTTTTTTCAAAATTATCTTATAACTGTGCATAGTTTGGCATCAGACCATCAATGGTGGTAGATTCGATGAGGATCGAACTCACTGACGAAGGCGAACAAAATTAGCTGGCTAAACATCCATTCTGACTTGGCAGACGCAAATGCCATGTCCTTGAAATTGCTCTGTGCAGTCTCGACCCGTGGGATCAGGGTTCGCCCTGTGACAAAGTCAACTGCTCTTCTGTCCTTGTAACAATAGTTGCGAGGACTTTCGAGAATTTTTTGAGGAAGTTCCTGCCCACACGTTCGTCTGACCTTGTATCACATCTTGTCCTCGTGTTCGGGTAAATGAATATCTCACGCTAACTACGTCACTTCGGGTTCTGAGTAATTTGTTAATGGAAGTTATATTGATATATATATATATACATATACAAATATATTATTGTTTTATTGGCATTTTAGGATCTTAGCATTTATTGCACACACACACACACACACAAACACACATACACACACACACTGATATGCTGTATATACTCATGTAAAGGTTGAATTTTTAAAGACCATTTTTAGGTTAAACTTACGGAGTCGACTATTACATCGATACTACTTTCGAGGTTCTGAAATTCACACAACAGTCCAAAATACCATATCCATAAACAGAAACCAAAAGAGTCTCTAAATGAATAAATAAACAAAAACAATGAATTACAGTGGAAATAAAAATTATTTTGACTATTGAAAACTAATAGTAATTAAGGTTGTGTGGCTATCTATAACTTTATTTACATCTGCAAACGGTAGGCAGACTTACGTTATCATGATTTTAAGTTATCGAAATATACTGTAAGTATCCATTCAGAAATATGGTTATTCTAGTGAACTACAGGTAAATACAACTGGTAAATACTTATGTAAGAAATGTAGTGTGATAAACTGGCCAGTAATTGCATGATCCGATGGAATTTTGGCCTAGCTGTGTTGCAGCCTGTGACTGTTCACATGACGAAGTAGAAATTAAACATTTCCTAAGAAATACACATCACCACTGGATTCAGGAGCAATAGTTTATCTAGATAATGCAGGTCAATATTAAATGTTACTACCGGTATTTATGATAGCGACACGGCTTTCTATATGATTTTTCACTGAAGTTTTGAAGCCTACATCAGAACAAAATAGCAGAAAAAAACAATTTCCCATCGTAATACACATGTTCAGGATAATACCTCAATTCACAAATGTTGATCTGTTGTCCGTGAAGAACTGAAGTCGACTTTTACACGAGACACATGGGGGGGGATCCACTTTTTTTGTCCAAAAATAGGGAGATCAACTTTTACATGTGGTCGACTTTTACACGAGCTCACACACACACACACACACACAGATATATATATGTGTATATATATATATATCGATTACTATTATGTCAAACAATCTTGCTTGATTGCTTGAGCGTACGCGTCATAGAAACTCCCAAATGACTGAACACTAGAGGCTGCAAAATTTGTCTAGGAGGATAACTTGACCCCAGGATAGGCAACGCTGACTTTTCTGTTTCCTATAGGTCAATTCAGGGTCGAAATTTCTTGTTCCGCCCTAATTCGCAAGCTTCCATTTACAGATTAATTCATTTTCAAGAAAATCTATGAAAGTACCAACAGCTCAGAGGTTAAATGACTGAACGAGTTCAAACTCCGGCGGAAATTTCTTTTCTTGATAAAAAAAGTGATATTTTGATTAAGTAAATGTCGACGATAAAAGTCACATTTAAAACTTAATTCCCCCTGCCTGAAATCAAAGCTGTGGCTTCTTCCCTATGACTTTTCTGCCAAGCCAACTTTTTTTCCATTACTTTTAGGCATACATGGTGGACACACGTCGAGAGTCTCTCTTTATGTTCGTTTCAATGTTTCTTAAAAAACAATTGTTTTAAAAACGGAAATACATTATTTAATGTGGGAAACCAATAAAACATCAACTGAAAATTAATTCTGGCGACAAAAAATTCTCAAACTTGGAAAATAATTTGTGAATCATTTCCCATTTTCTGCTTCTATGATAATTGCATTCATTCAACAATGAAGTATACGTCTTTTTCATTGTTTGTTTTGTTTCAAGTACCTACTGAGTTGACTTAATTCTCCTGACCTAACAATAATGACAAGTTCAGACTTCCGGTTAAGATTAAAAAGTGAAAACTTTAAAATGGCGGATAGAGGGAGAATGGAAAAGAGAGTGACAGATTCTATTCCTATGTCATCAATCAACAAGAGAGAGTGAGAGAGAGAGAGAGAGAGAGAGAGGGGGGGGAATGGAGAATGGAAAGCTATGGAACCTAGATTGGGTTATCCGGTGTCACTAAACTGATTCTTTTTTATTAGAATTTATTACTTTTTCTGCCTTTCAAAAAATCGCTTCAATAATCTTTTTCTTTCTTTCTCTACTTTTCTCAGCCCTAACCGTCCGTAGTCGAAACTTGAAATTTTGCACACACACTCTTTTCAACGAGTGGGGAAAACATTCTCTTTCGATTTTAATTTGGCTCAGTGTCACGTTAAGAGTGGGGTTTGACCTTGATGCGGTCAGTCTTGTTTATTTTATTTGTTTTATCGTGAAATTTTACCTAAACGAGTTCCTTCATTCATTATACATCATCATACATGCTTTTTGATATTATATAAGTCATACTTTTGTTTTATTATTTTTATGTTTTTTACATATTATCATATATGTTACCTGTCATATATTCGTTATATCTTATGTTTAATTATGTTATCATATGTATCATATATATTTTATATGTTTGTTATGTATCATTATATGTGCCGTATATTCGTCATCTATTATCATACATGTGTATTTGTTATACATTATCATGTATGTACCATTACATGAAGAGAATATCCTATTCAATAATGAAGAGTACGAGCAGTTTCATTTTCTTCTTTGCTCACAATTCCGTGTTTATGGATAAAAGTTTCTTTTGTGATTTGTTTTACAGCATTTAGGGAAATAGACGGGATTTTAGGGGAAAAAAGAAACAATAAGAATCACTATGCAATATATTTTTACTCTTTTTTTTTTTTATTCCTGGATGTTCTTTTAATTGCTTATGTGTGAAAAGTGAAGAAAATGGCTATTATTCCCTTGAAACTTTGCTTTTGTGACCAGGACAGTGATGATTTGAAATCTATTTATTTCCGATTTGACAACAGGCGAATTCGCACATTTTAATCACATAAAGTGGGAAAAACATCCACTTATGAATATCGCTATCCTAGTCACAAAAGCAGAGTTTGAAGGGAATAATAACCATTTTCTTTACTTTTTACACACGAGCAATTAAAAAATAGCACTCACTATCCACAAACAAAAATTACTTTGCACGGTGTAATCACTTTTGTAGAAAGTTACGGAAGATACCAATTTTATCTCCTGACAAAAAGAACAGATGAATGACTCAATGTTTACGAATCTTAGTTTAGTGGAACGACACAAGGCTAAATAGGAAGATTGGATTGAGCCAGCGAGGAGGACCTGTCTACCTAGAAAATCAGCATCCGAAATCCTGGCATTTTACCTGTGCTCGAACGCTGACGTCATATAATACCACCATCCTCCCCAAATGGCTAACAAGACTGGCAGCTGCAAGTTCAGGCTCTACTCTAACTTTTATTCCGACTGAAGATGATTACCTCAACTTTTGTATTGTGTATAAAACAACTAAAATGGTATAAGAAATATATTTATTGTGTAAATGTATCTATTAGAATGATGTATCCGTATGATTCGTGCTTTTTAATATCCAACACTTAACGATTAAGCTCAATCAGTAAGACAGCCTTCTGGCAATTACTCGTGAATTAAAATCACGATAGGGGGATGTAGTTTTTACATATCAGTTTACACCTCTTATTCTGGTGAGGATTGTTCCTGTTGTTCTTGTTAGGAAAACAAATTCAACTCTAGACATTGTTCTGGAGTTTGACAAAAGGGTCTTATATGCCATCAGATACGGTATATGAGCACTTCAGTTACGAGGAACTTCATCAGATAGATATGCAGTAAGTGCAAAAAGTATCCGACACATTTCAAAAAGTTCATTTCAACATCCTAATACAGCTCTAAAATTGTCAAAATTTGGACCAAAGATTTCTGATTTCTGTATATAACCTTACAATGTTAAATCTGGTTTCAATATTTAATTTGATTTTTATGCTTTCAATCTTTGGTTCACTTTCTGTCAATTTCAAAGATGTATAAGGATGTTAAAATGAACTTTTGGAAATGTATCGCATACATTTTGCACTCACCGTATAAGCCTTGTCTGAACTAATTAAGACGTCCAACCAGTTCAGTAGCCAGAGTTTTGGATAAGTGGCCAATGTCAATAAACTCTAGTTATATTTTTTTTTTGTTTTTTAAGTTTCGAATACTTCTTTTCTTCTGGGTAATTTACGAGAGTGAATAATTTTACCAGCTATGAAAACGGAAACTTGTCAAATCGATCTGATGCGTTTAATATAGATATCTACTCACAGACGTACGAGCCGGAGAGTAGGGAGGGCTATTCCACACCCAAATTCAGGCGGAACAGTGGGCAATATTCGGTCA
>OY735205.1:69464770-69492270 GCA_963457665.1 Thysanoteuthis rhombus | reverse complement strand
CTGTGTTCTGTCGATTTTAGCTTTTATGTAGTTTGTCCTTATGCTTTTGTTTTGGGCTGCCATGATGAGCGATTCTGTTTCTCTCTTAAGGTTCCCCTTTCGTAACCACGTCCATGATTTCTCGTCTGCTATATCTTTTATCTGTCTTTTAAACTCGCCGTACAATTTTTTCCCTTCCCACTTTTCTTTTCTAGTTTATTATTATTATTATTATTATTATTATTATTATTATTGTTATCGTTGTTGTTGTTGTTATTATTACAGCGCACGTTTACGAATTTTTCTCATGGCAAATTTTTTCTGTTAATTAATTTTGGACCTCCCTGAATATTGGAGATCTCTGGCTTCAGCCCTCTCTGCACCCCTTAAATACATATATACATAGTGTATGGCTACACACAGTCTATGACCAGTTGTGACTGGCACAGGAGAAATTCAAAGAAGCGTACCTTGCATAACAAATAATGTGTTATGCAATATTCTTACAGGCTCAATTATGGACGGTAAAAACCAATGTCATATGAGCATTATTGCCCTTTTGGAGATCACCTCGAATATAAACGGTATTCAATAGGGCCAAAGGTCTCCACACAGAAAACCAACCGTGGAATAAGAAGACATTAAATATGATATGGTTTCCCATTAAGAAACTCCCTGGACGGAGATTTGAAGGATATTTAGCGAATGTTGTTCTTTCGTAATGACTGTGTTTTGTTTCGGTCCCATGAATACGTATTATCGGTTTTTTATGCTGTTTTTTTTCACAGCGAATTTTTTTTGTTTTTTGACGCTTTAAGACATATGCATAACCGCGCACTAATACATGCGCGGGCACGCACTAACACAATTAAATTTCTTCTCTTTATTTTTTCTTCATCCTTTTGGATGTCGCACCAGTAATGACTGGTGGCTCTCAAAGAAGATCAAGTGACAATAAGTATACCTGGTACTCTGGCACAGGGGTTCGCAACCAACCAAAGCATGTGCCAACGAGGAAACGATATGTTCTGGCGGTTATTCTACATTCTCTTAGTAATGGAAAAACAAATTCATTTCCTTTGATCTTAAGATTAGATTAATTTGTTAAACCCTAGCAGAAACGAAATTGAGTATATTAGCCAATTTTGAATGACAGAGTTGACTTATCATTCATATTCCAGCCGTGATCAATCCTTACCTCCGTTGACAGGTCCACAAGTTACAGTGGAAAGGTCCTTAGTTTGAAATGGTAGGTAGGAGATATTTTTTATCAGCAAACTTGTTATTTTCATATGGAAAGGTCCATGGTTGCGGACAAAGAAAATCACACTGTTGATTATATAAGTAAATTTGAACGTATTCTGAAATGAACACTCATTCTTTTGGGATGTTCAGTTGTTTGCAGTGTCCTGATTAGAATTGGAATAACTATACAACATATGCAAAAGAGAGGGGAGGAGTGTGATAGATAATAGGAAAAAGAAAGAAAATTATACGAATAAAAAAAACTGAAGCATGAAAGAATCAATGAAGAAAGAAAGAAATGAAAAAAAAATGAGAGGAAATAAAAAATGAAGGAAAAATTGCCATCATAGTCAGTAACCGTTGCGTCAAAATTTGGAGTCATGAAAGAAAAATTGATTAAAGAAAAAATATGGTCAGAATAAAGTCTATTTATGACATCAGTGGCATTTTCCACAAGAAAACATCTAAAATATAATAATAATAATAATAATAATAATAATAATAATAATAATAATAATAATAATAAGAAGAACAAGAACAAGAACAAGAACAAGAACAAGAACAAGGAGAAGGATGATAGTGATAATGATAAAGATAATAAAAAAACAACAGCAATTAACTATATATTGGAGAATTTAGATGTTATCAATAAAACTGTCAGAATAAGGCCCCGAAAAGTCAATAAAGCTTTTTTTCCGAAAGTAAAAAAAAGACACATCAGAAGGGGTCTAGTGGAGTACTGATGCCAATTATCAAGTCTGTAGACAAAATGGTATGATCAGGAGCGCCAGAGTACACAAACAAATACATAAACAAGCAAACAATCGCACATATATGAAAAGGATAGAACCTTTCACCATCTTTGATGGCTACGATTGTTCAAAATCATGAAAGAAGAGAAAGAAAATAAAAAATAAAGACCAACGGAAAGATGAAAGAAAATAAAATGAGATGAAAATAGGATTAATTTGGGATAACTGCAACAATAGCAACCCTATGTCACTGAGGTTAAGCAAAGTCGAGCCTGGTCATTACTTAGATGGATGACCATTTCGATGATGTAGACCGTCTTTCTGATGATCCTGTTGAGCCCTTCAGGAACAGACCAACCTCTACACTACACTCAATAAGGCACACTAAAGGTCTCCCCCCCCCCGAAACCTCTGACTGTCCTGGCTGCGAGCAACAAGGAATGAATGAATGAATAGCAACCACGAAAAATAACAACAACAACATCCGTTGTATTCCCTTTCATTCTTTGGGCCGTAAAATCATTTGATGCCAGATTTACAACCGCTTAATTTAAATTTGCTATGATACCAAAATACCAATTACATTTTCCTTGTTGCTTGTTATCTTGTTTGATTAAAAAAAATCTTGGTCATTGACAGTAGAGGAAATGGGGAGTACGTGGGGGGTACGGCATATACCTACTTCTCAATTACCAGTTTTTTTTGAATGTTCAATGTCTACTAATGGAGACATTTATTTATTAGCTATCCTTTGTCGAATTACCCACGGGTGGCTTTCAAAACCCCAACTGCACGGGTTCACTTCTCTCATCCCTGTGATCGCCGAGCGTAAATCCTAGATACAACCTTACCTTATTCCCAAAAGCCATTTCTGTCACTTTGTTTAAAAACTCGACTCGTACAAATACATAGAAACGTGTCTGTATGTGTCATTTTTATGCAAACATTTTGTGTGTTGATTCCATTTAAAATAAAGCATCATCTTCCTTAGAAATAAGCTGGCGCATTGTCATGTCCAGGGGCCAGTTTCCTGCGCCCTAGGCGAGACTTAAATTTCCACAAAGGTTTCATGCACCCTTGGCAAGACTAACAACTCTCGCCCAAGTTCTCTTCTGATGACTTTCAGTAATTTGAACATTGTTGGGGAATAACCTAACTCCAAGTTGAGCAATGTCACCGTCGAAGTATCCCCCTTGGGCATGTATACAGCGGTCCTCGCGATTTTTCCACGATTTTATGAAACCCTAGAAAACTTCAATCGTGATGGTTTGGATCATATCCTGCAATTTTTTCTGGATCACCTCAGTAGAGTCAAAACGACGCCCTTTCAGTCGGAACTTAAGCTTGGGAAATAGGAAAATGTCGGAGGGGGGCAGGGTCAGGCGAATAGAGAGTGGGGAATGACTACTGTTATTGGAGGCCAGGAACTGCCGGAAGACAAGTGATTTGTCTAGGCACAAATTTTGTAGCCATGCGTTCCATCCGTCCAAGAAAATGCGTTGAACGTCTCCATATTCTAATGACCCCCATAGTTCGTCTCCGTTCTGCAAAGATAGCCTGTAGCAATTTTTCGACGTTTCCAAGGGTGGCTCTCGTCTATAGTCGTCAAGAATTGCCATCGTCTTAGACTAACGTCTGCCCTTCCTTGAAAAGCTTGTACCTAAAAAAACAAAAACAAAACAACAAAACAAAAAACGTTCTGATTTGGGATATGGTATTGTCACCAAAGGGTTCCAAAAGAGACCGTGTGAATAGCTGTCTTGTTGATCTTGAAGCAGAACTTGGTGCCGGTCCTTTGCTTAGTGAGATCAGCCAATGCAAAAACCGCCTAAATACCTTATCCATACGTTACAAAAGTAAACCTAACTCAACAACACGTCAATTCACGCAGGCGGTCGTCAGCACACTGACGCACAACGTTGCTGCTGGCTCAACCTTGGGTAGGACCTTATATTGAAAATTAGTCTCACTTACAAATTTTTGACTGCTATGAGTATTCTGTTTTCAAACAACTGTTTGATATAAAAGAATATATTTCGAATTGTCCAAGGTGCTACACTGCATTTGGGTTCGTAGAATCACACCCATGCTGACTTGCGTATCTCTCTATCGTAAAAGCACTTAACAGCTTGTAGGAATTTGAGCGAAAATATGTCTCGCATATTTTTATAACTTACTCACAAATCTCGTTATCTAGATTGGCGACCGTTTTGGAATATCAGGTACCAAATCATTTACTGTTTTCTGAAACATGGAAGAGAGTGACCCTCGAGCTGGGAACCAAGCAATGTGCACAAGAGAGAATCATGCTCAACCTCACATGGAGAGATTACAAGAAAGCACAACATATAAGTGGAAAGACAAGGATCAGAGATATCATAAAAAAATTATCAGAAAACTGAAATGGCAATGGGCTGGCCACGTTGTAAGAATGTCAGATAATCACGGGATATCCTGACTCACAACGTGGATCTCCAGAGATCATATGCGAAAATGTGAGATGGCGTGACAAAGTAGACAAGTTCAGATAGTATGGGCTCCGCGACGCTGATGGTAGAGAGGTCTGGTGAATCCTGGGAAATGTTTATATCCAACGACAGACACTTCGATGCTGCTGATGATAACGGATATAGGGATCGCGCTATACCATTGAGTTTCAATTGTTTATAGTTCTTTGAGGGAAGAAGCTTTTCTAATGTGTCTTGCAGTGTTCTTTATATATTTTGCTATTGTTTCTTTTGTTCATTGAAGAAAACTTCTTAGCTGAGATGCTACCCACACTTTTTAGTATTTTTAAATACATGTATTGCGTCTTCCCTAATTTCTTCTCGTGCAGTTAGTTCTAATTTGTGTAGTCTATATTTGTAAGGGATATTTTAAATGTCTGACTGGCCAATTTTTGTCTCTCCCTGCTGGCTTGTCTCAACTTATCCTCATTTGTTTTGTAAAGAAAACGCCCTTTTCTACACTGTCCCTATACTATTGTAATGTTATACTTTAATTGAAAAAACAAAAAAACAAAAAATAAAACAAAAAAAAACAAAAACAAAAACAGAGCAAAACAAACAAAACGCTAGACTTGCTGAGAAATCACGTTTTTTTTATTCAGTTTCTCTCCTGTTGTCTTCTTTTTGGGCATCTGGCTTTGTTCAATGACACGTGAATTATGAAGCGCCACCTACGACCCTACCTTGTAAAAGACTTTGTTTCGCCCTGACGTATTTGTAGCATTTGTTTAAAGGAAAGATAACTCATGTCACTTGAATTCGTCACGGTATTAATTTTTGCAATCATTTATTCTTTACTTCTTGTTCCTTTAATGTTTTTTTTATTAGATGTGTCCACGCACCTCTATGAGACACTTCTCGTCGGTCGGTTAGTCCCAGTTGTATTAAACAACAGAAATGAGAGGAAGGAAGTGATATGATATCATTAAGAGGTTTGATATGATTAAAAGGTGTCACTTCTTTGAAATAACATCTATTCTGATATTTTCCTTACATGCTGTTAATTTTGTCATCATAGGATTCCAAATTTTGCATTTTTGTTGTTTAAAAAAGACCCCCCAAAAACAAAAATGGCCATTTAAAATTGAATTTATTGAAAATAATACTTGCAGAATATTTCCAGATCGCAATATTTTACTATAAATTTCAAAATCAATTAACTCAAAGAAGACTTCTTGCTCTTCTTTCTCCTCCACTCTCTCCTGCTACTACTACCACGGGAGGTGGGCGCATTGTTGAACTTATGGTTCTTGTTTGAATTGTCGACAACTTTTCGAATCTAAAACCTGTAAGTTTTGGATATCAGCTTAATTCTTTGTCTGCTTGTTATGAACAAAATCTGATATGTCCGTGTAATCAAACACTAGAAGCTTATTGAAGACAATCCCTGACAACAAATGGGGATCTTACGGAAAAGAGGCATGTTAATCACCTAAATTGCACACACATACATACATACATGCACACACACACACACACACACACACACACACACACACACACTCGCTATGCGCATGCATGTATGCTACAGAAGGAGTTAGACATAGAACTCAGTAGATATAGAATGAGATAATACACTAAGGGCGTGAAAGAAAAGGAAAAAAAAGAGGATGACTGACAAAAGAAAAAGGTACTTTACTTGAGAGAAAAAGCAGAAAAAGGACTCATATATTCTCTGCAAGCAACAGAGCAATGACGAGAAAAGTAATCTTGCAGCGCTGTTGTTGGAGGGTTCGGTCCTCAATGGAAATCTAACTATTGATGGTTTATTTTGCTAATAAAAGTAGCCCCCATTCACTATCTACCAATATAAATGAAAAGTGTGATTTTCTTGGTTTCTTCGTCCGTAACAATAGATTCTTCCAATTGAAGCGATGAATTCTGCTTATAAAAAAACAAACAAACTTCTACTCCCCATCTGAAACTCTGGACTCTTCCAGGAAACGAATTCATTATTTTTTTCTAACAAAACATCTCATAGGTTTTAAGATATAACTGCGAATATCTTTACCGAGATTAACGACTATATCCTATTGAAATATATCGAATCAGAACGCACGTCATTTAGCAATGGCTAGAAAAATGATATTGCTGGCTGTTTTTAGAGGGTTCAATCCTCATTGGATGTCTAACTAATTATGGTCTGATACCAAACTGCTAAGTTCATAAATCATATATCCCTTTGTCACCATTTAGACCCATGGACTCTTCTGATGGAACAAATTCACAATTAAGTAATTGACATTGCCCTTGATCATTGGTCCTTTGAAATGTTTTCTGTCCCCTGTACCAGACCGTAGGTGCATCCATCACAGGTGTGTCTTGGGGAAGATAACCCATTCCACTCTAGGCTTCCTCAAACCCACTCTTTATGCTGAGCGCTTGGCAGAGACATTTAGTATCACTTTCAAAGTCTTTTGTATGTATTGAACTCACAGACAATCGAATCAGATGCGAGCACTTCACCACTGGTCCACGGTGATCGGTTGTCAGCATTGAATTACTGGCAAATCAAAGAGTAGACTTGAAGGGGGGGTGGTGAAATGAATAGACAAAATACCAGGACCTCGTCTGGGAATTCGAGAAACTATTGTATATGATAGAGATGATCGTGTCTATGACGTCTAAAGCCAGGATAAATGGATCCAAATTACTTTTAGTGAGATCAGAACAATTAGAAATACCCAAATAAAACTGAAGCTATTCAAACCATAATTCTACCAAAGACAGCGATGATGTTGGGAAATGTGCTGGAACGCTAGAGATTGGTTTGGTATCACTTGGTCTTCTGTAAGAAACTACTGCCGTGGGAGAAATATCAGTTAGGGATCATGGGATAGACCACCAAACACACAAGCCGAAATGTATGAACGAACAGACATAGGGTGGCGCAAAAGTCACTTTCCATTTAAAAACTAGAATAACCTTATTGATAAAAAGGTAGATTTTCCTTTCAGATGGATTTAGTTTGGATCTTGGAAGTTACTAATTTGGTCTTGAAAGATATGAAATGGAAATCTTGATACAAAATAGCTTCTCATAGTTTCAATCTTCGTTTTATCCACCTGTACATATATCAGTCGTCAGTGCAACCACTTCCCCATTGACTAAAACCCTGAAGGTTCTATCATTCCTCGTTTTCCCCTATAATTAAAAAAAACCATTCAAGTATCTGTTTTAACTTTTATATACATTCTTAACTCGTCTATCCATCTTCTAGTACTCAATTTAACATAGGCTGTCACCAACTTGGCATACGAGAAAATATTTTTCAGTAGAGGCTGCCCTTATTTTACTAAAAGGGGCGTATTCTTAGAATAGGCGGCGTAAACGAAATAGGCATCTTAATACGAGTTTTTAGCGATAAATGTAATATATATCATATACAAAAACTTGATTATCAAAATACTTTTGAATAACCAAAAAGAACATTTGGATCAAATTTAAAACTGGTGTTTTTGTCAATCGGCGTGAATCAAACAGGCGTAGAAATAGGGCAGAATGTATTCTTTTACTGATTAGAATTTGTCAAACTCCAGTATTTTCCACCGTAACAAGAACAAGATCAAGAATAACGAGAACAATCCACACGTAATTTAGAGGAGTAAATTATTCACCGTTTGCTCGTTCCATCATGTTAGACCAAACCGATATATATAATCCAAATTTCCCCTGTCGCGATCTGGAATGACGACCGAGTGATCGGTTGGTGGTTTTCTTACCGACTGAACCAAACTGACAAGTCTCACGTATCAACAAAAATTTATGCTACAAATACACAAGGACTTACCTCACCCTAATTAATGAATACGCTAAAATTTTTTTTACTATAAAAAATATATCATATATACAATCCAAAAGTTGCAGGAATCATTTTCAGTCAGAATAGAAGTTGGGAGTGGATCTTGACCTTGCAGCAAGACAGGCTTGTCTTATCAACAGACGATCTAACTGCTCTTTAGACTTCACGACTGATTGAAATTACATTCCACTTTTCGGCCCCACCCAGTCCCTCTGACTTGATATATACTCCTGCTTGGATCTTCTCTCTATTTAACATCTCATTACGTCTCTCTTAGCACCGCCATGACACGGTCTCTTTTAACACTAATTTTCTCCATGCTTTCTTACACTTTTTTTCTTCACAGCCGCTTTAATGAAATTGCCCCCCAACCCCTTTAAACTCTATTCCTATCCTCCTCATGCAGCTTCACCGGTGAATCTAATCCCTGACTCCGGGTTGGGGGCCCCACCCAGGGGAGTAGCTAGCTTCTAACGTTGGGGAGAGCGATCAAAAGAGAAAAAAAGTCACCGGAACACCTACCAGATAATTTTATATTCATTCGACATTTTTATTTTGTACTTAAGATCAGAACATAAGGATGAACAAATATGCTGCTTTTTACCTCATGAATTAAACAGTTGTGGTGGTTGAATCAAGTCACACGGATGACAATGTACAACCAGTGTGGTTTGAATCATAAATCTATGATTAAAAAACTAAAAAATACTGGCCTGAATAGCCACTCGATGGGATGATCAATTAAAAAAATTGGAAAAAGGGATGGTCGATGAATAAGTAACTTTTCTTGCCCTTGTTTTTCTTATGATGCTAAAAAAGACAAATTTTCAAAAACATGCATGGACGCTGCTGGACACAAACTAGGGGACCAATTTAGGATGAACTTCCATGGAAAATTGAACCACCCAATAAAAACCAATTTGGATGTGGGTCCAAAAAAACCACAACATTTTCCCTACACGGATTGATTGATAGATAGATATATATAAATGCCAGAACACATGAATAAACTAAACCCAGCGACAAGGAATAAACCGTTTATTGATTAATAAAATTTGAGAGGAAATACATAATTGTGATTGTATATTTAATATCAGAACAAAAGTAAGGTGCAGTTATAAATAGAGTACATAATTGTTATTTTAACTATAAAATCAAAGCACTGGGGCCCTCCGAGAGGGATTTTACAAATCGGCGCCTAGCTGCTTTGGGGACCCTACCATACACCACGCGAGCAGCCTCGTCCTAAATTACGGTTGCTCTACACAAGAAACTCTTGGCAACCCTTAACCCTCCAGGCCTAAGCTCCAGCCCCCTATCAGAGGCCCTGCAAAGCAAATAAAACAAGAGATTTGACTTTTATCAAACGAGGAAATGAAAGGGTTAAAAGACTGTTGGAAAGGCACAACTCTTCAAAAATATGCTCGGGTAGGGGGAAGCGACCGCTCCCCCGCTGTCCCCTGGCCTAACCATTTCTTAACCACCAGTGCGTCCAAAGTGTTGCTATGGGAGTCAAAGCAAATAAAATCAATTTGTTGAAAGACCCAGTCGCCTCAGCAGATGTCGTCACACACACACACACACACACACACACACACACACACACACACACACACACACCATATTTACTTAACTGAAAAGCATTTCAAATTTAATAAAAATTCGTGTGAAGACGAAATGGCTGTCGTCTTTGCTAAAAGATGCTTTTGGCAAGGCTGTACAAGTCAAGCATATGTGTCACTGTCTGGAAGGGTGGTCTTTGCACTACAAAAGAGGAAGGCTTCCGTTATGACATATGGGTGTCAGACCGGGTGTGTGTGTGTTTGTGTGTGTTTGATATACATACACATATATACATGTTTACTTGCGTATGTATAACACAATATATTTAATTATCCATATATATATATATATATATATATATATATATATATATATATATATATATATAATGGTCGCAAAAGAAACCTGTACGATGAAAACGCAAAATAAAACTTAACCAAAAGGTTGTTGGATTGGACTTGATTTGCCGCCGACAAAAAAGCCGAAGAGACTCATCGTACATCTGGCAGACACTGACACCTCTAGACTTTGTGCCAAGGCAGAGTTTGTGTCAGTGCATCAAAAACTGTCCATCTGAAAAGACATACTGTTGACCACTCAGCTAGAAAGTTTTTTCCATTTTAGCTACTTTTGGACTCTGCTTTTGAGTGCTGTCATTGGCTGATGTCAGGTTAGAGCTGAAGAGAAATTCCACGCCTTGGCCCAGCTGGAGGGACGAGTTTCTGTGAATCTCGCGGTGCAAGATATTGGAGTTCAAGTATGGCAGTTTATGACTTGAAGAAACGCTTTTGTAAAAAAATGTTGTATTGCCCACCCTTCCACATAATCTAATGAGAAATAATTGAGAACTTTTGGAGATATCCTGTGGTGTGGACATAAAACTACAACGTAGGGGAGGTAATCATGCATTAATCCACCGTAAAAATTATTCACTTCTAACTTATTACACTCCTTATAGCCTATTCAACCCCTTTCCATATTGAATTTGATTGAGAGCTTTCGGAGATATTGTGTGGAAAGATGGAAAGACAGACAAAACGACACGACCGACTATAAAGATACTATACTCTAAAGGGTGCCGGGATTCAGCTGTCCCGGGACCCCAAGGAATCTGGGGCCGACCCTGACAATCATTAGTTCCGTGGTTTATCAATCCAAGATCAGGAAGAGCTGGTAATATGTCCAGGCCAGATGGGAAACATAGGCCCCATTTCAAACTGCTCATTAAGTAGTTTTGTAATTTGTTCCAAATACATATGATTTATAAACATATATATATATATATATATATATATATATATATATATATATATATATATATATAGTGTCATCCAAAGACAGCTGTTTCGTTGTATTACAACTCTTCAGTGTGGCTATAGACTATCCATTATCCTTTTCAGTACCACAAGTTAGGATCGAAACCTTCGCTTCAGACCCAGAGGCTGGCATCTAACTCTGCCTGGGACCCCAGTTTAAGCGATATATTTACTCAGGCATATATTCCCCATCCACCAGAATGCTCTATTCCTACGTTGGAAGAACATTAGAGAGAGAGAGAGGGAGAGAGAGAGAGAGAGAGAGAGAGAGAATGTGATCTATTTAAGAAGTTAGAAAACAGAATAGACAGACTAGAACGATTTATAAACTCTTGAGTTGCCCCCCCACCCTTGAAAATATAACCCCATGCCAACTGGCCCACCCTGCGTTTACCTGATATGAGGATTGAGAACGAAATGTTATGTCGTGCCCAGTGGTGTGCCCAAGGTTGTGGAAATGGCGCGATATCCTTGGGGAGAGCATGATTATTAATTAACAGCCGTTATAGGCCAGAGGTAATTTAGCACCCCTCGAGACCTGTACCCGGGTGCAACTGTCCCTTCACACCTCTGGTCATGCTCTACAGGAAATTAACAGTTATTTTCTGCTTCAAAACAAAATCGATAAATCTAATAAGGAGAAATGTAATTCAATCCACCTTTGAAAAACATTGTCTGTCTTCGTAACTATTTATTTTTGCTATCTGAGATGGATCACTTCGCGACGCAGTTATACCTAGGTCCCCCCGTCGTATTTGGCGCAGACATCAAAGTATACTCCTGGCCTTACCCTTCTCAATGCAATGGCCAGACACTGTCGGGGTGGGGATGGCGGTGGTAGGTCACGATCATGCAAGTACATTTAATTAGCTGGCAAGTACCTTAATTAATACAGTGCTCTTCAAACTTTTTCAAACGCGATCCAGTTCAATTTCATGCAATAACCTCACGACCCACTGTCATATATCACACACAAATACATAGAGCCAGTAGCCTAATCTTGCATAAATAGAAATATAAGATATATGATTTTTTACCAGTATCACACACACACACACACACACACACACACACACACACACACACACATATATATATATATATATATATATGCATACATAAAATGTTAATATATGAATTCTGATTTGTAAGATGACGCCAAAAGAGTAAACTCTTTATAAAATGTAATAAGCAAAATAGTAATAATATCAGTAGTCGGAAGATTATTAGATATATTCTTACTTCAAGTGTTAACTGTCAGCAGTATCGCCAAACTCCAGTCCAAACCTGGAGTTGACTTGTTTTTCTCACCGTAACAAGAACAACATGAACAATCCTCACCAAATTTAGGGGAGTAAAACAAACATCCCCTTACTGTGGTGTGAAATTTTGATCAACATAATTCAATTTTTTTTTATACCTAATAGTTAGTCGTGTTTCTTATCAAAGGAGCTAAACTGACAAGTATTATATATCTACCAAAATATGTGTTATAGATCAGCAAGTACTTATTTCATTCTAATAAATGAATACATTCATAAAATTATTCTCCCTACCGAGATTTAAAATCTCGACCACTCGATTGTTACGCTGTTGTCATACCGACTAGGCCACTATGACAAGTTTTTCAAAACCTTTTTTTTACGGGTGCACAAAGGCTTACTTCTTTCTAATAAATGAATGAATTTGTACAAAAAGAAATATTTTATCAGGATTTTTTGTTTATCATATACCCCATACAAAGTTGCAGCAATCATCTTCAGTCGGAAGAGAAATTGGGGTGGAGTTTGATTCTGCTGCAGCCAGATGTGTTTTTCTCACTCTTTATTAATCCATTTATTGTGAACCTGTGACCCAATCAATTAATATATGTTAATCGGAGATATTTTTGCGAATATCCTCCTGTCAAACAAAATGCGGGCCGAAAGATCTTCTAACTGAACCATTTTAAAATAGTTGATTTTTGAACGTACAAGGCTATGTAAACTGTAAACGCAAACATAATTCAATTTTTTTTAATACTTATCCAGCTATTTACATCTACTGGTTGGGTATCTCTATTCCGAAATGTTGGGATCAGGAGTATTCTCTTTTATTTAGTTTTTAATTCTTTTTTCGGATTTTGAAATATCAGAATGTACATAATGAAATATCTTTGGAATGGGACCCAAGACAAAACACAAAAACCGTTCATTTTCCATATATACTTTGTACACATAGCCTGAAGGTAATTTATACAATATTTTTTAGTATAATTTTGTTCCTGAAATAGAGTCTGTGTGCACTGAAGCATAAGAAAGCTGAGGTGTCACAACCTCAGTCGCCCATGTAGACAATCTGTGATTGTTGGTCATCACTTCCATTACCGACTCAGAATTAACACACAACAGATAAGTAATGATTTTCTTACACATATTCACACATGATTTTCTTACACATATTCACAAGTAAAAAATATGACATGCTATTATTGCAATGAAAAAAAATATGTTCAGGTTAACAACGCATCAGACTTACATCAGTAGAATATCTGTATCAAATGCTGAACAACCACAGCGACAAACAGTGATAGACATCAAGTCTCCACCTACGATTCTGTGTCTTCATTAAAAGATTACATTACAATGTATTTTATTTTTTATGTCTCATTTAAGAAATTCCTGCGTATGATAGGTGCCCAACGAACCGTCTTTTGAAAAGTTGATGTTTTCGTCATTTTCTTGGCTACGAGGTTCAACTATTTTTTTTGAAAAAATATTTGAAGCTTGAACACTCTGCATTATGATTAACAGAATGTTCAAGCTTCAGAATGAATAAAAAACTGAGCATTGTAGCTGAAAAATAAGAAAAATACCAACTTTTCAAAAATGGCTTGTTGGGCATTTATCATTTGCAGACACCCAAATAAGCATTGGATATAAGAGAATTAATTACAGGTAGCTCTAAATGTAATTTAAATTGAAAAAAGATTTAACGCAATAATAAAGCTGGTCACGTCATACTCAAACATGACAATTAAACGGTAATTAAAATAATGTTTTATGCTTACAAAAAAAAAAAAACTTTTAAAAAGTTTTAACTTATTTTTTACAAAAAAAAATAGATACGTGGTTTTAATTTAATCAAAAGTTTATTTAATCAAAACAAGGATATTAAGCAGCTATTTTTCCTACAGTCAAATGTGTTTGTAATCATTGGGATATCAAACTCTTTATATAAAAAATAAATATGTAGTTTTAATTTGATAAAAAGTTCTTTTAATTAAATAAAAAAATAAAAATAATCATTTTTTACGATCAAAAGTTTGTGTAATCAAAGTGAAATCCAATATCATTTTTTACAAAATAAGTAAATTAGGCAGTTTTGCCGATTCGGCTTAAAATTTACATTTACTAAGCTTAGCTTAGTCCAGCACAAGGTTCGATAGGGGAAATGAGGTTCAGAAGATTGTGTTCTGCACATCTTTCAAAGTCGAAAGGACCAGTGTGCCTTGAAAATCAGCATTAGAGATCCTAACTTGAAAAAAATCAGAGATTCATGAATAAATTTATAGGTATTTACTGAGCTTAGATTTGTCTTACGCAAGGCCTCTCTTATGGAATGCAAAGCCAAGATAAATTTCGCTAGTAATAACGAGTGAGACAAAGTAGCTAATCAGCTCTTGGTAGTTGGCGCCCCCGCCTTTAAAAAAAATCTGTTGGACTGAACCAATTTTAGCGAAAGAGCCGATTCATAGGGCACCGAGTGAAGAACGAATTCACAAGCAATTCCTTGGGAGGATATCATGCAAAACAGGTGCTCGGTAATCCCCTACACGCGCACCATGTGTATGTATGTATGCATAATATATCAGGGGCGGATCCAAGATTTTGAGGGTGGGCATTTTTTACCCTCTGTCTAACGCATATGATATTCTTTTGTTTTTAGGTTAATTTATGATTGCTTAGGATTATTATTTTTTTTATAATAATTAGATTTCTTTAGATATTGAAAGAAATGAATTGGGCTTGGCCTTGGCAGGTGGGCCCGGACCCTCAGGACCTCTTGTAGACCGATTGAAGACCATTGCTTGCGTGGTGATTTCGAGCCTGACTGTGCGACACATTATTGTGGCAGAGTTTAAAAATAACATTTATATATCTCTCTCTCCATTTTTTCTCTGTCTCCCCCTCTCTCTCTGTTCATATCTATCAGTGGTTCATATCTATCTATCTATCTGTCTATCTATCTATCTCAGTCTGTGCATATCTATCAATCTCTATCTCAGTCTGTGCATGCATATCTATCTATCTATCTATCTATCTATCTATCTATCCATCTATCTATCTATCTATCTCAGTCTGTTCATATCTATCTATCAATCTATCTACCAATCTATCTATTGCATTTGGTGCTTTGAATATCAATAATGGTTGCGGGTTAATCATGTAAGCGTTTCCAACTTCTGCACCATAAATGTTGCTTGAAGCCCAAATTGACTTGGTCAAGTATATACATTTACACCTCTACACGCATGCACGCACAACCAAATTTGGTATGCATATCAAATGGATAGAGGGGAATGTTTTAAAGTGAACAAGCCTTGAGAAAAATATTCCGAAAGGTTCTAGAGGGGGTTCTTTTGATAATTCAACTATAATGGCGTTCCGTATACTTATACAGATGTACATCATCATCAGTTAGTTAGTGTCCGTCGATAGACATAGACCTTCCCTAAGATTCGCCAGACCTCACTATCATGGACAATGCGGAGCCAGTACTCTCTGAATTTATCAAGCTCGTCACGCCATCTTACTTTCTGTCGGCCTCAGTTTCGTATGTGATATCTGGGGATCCACATCGTGAATCGTAATGTCCAACGATTGTCTGTCGTTCTTGCAACATATCCAGCCCGTTGCCATTTAAGTTTTCTTACAGTTTCTATGATGTCTCGGACTCCTATCTTTTCTCAGATTTATTGTGCTTTCTGATGATCTCTCCATGTGAGGTTGAGCATGATTCTGTCATGTGCACATTGTGTTGTTCTCATTTTGAGGGGCAATCTTTTGGTGCTGGAAACTTTCCGATAGGCCTGGTTTCCTAGAAAAAAGCTGCTTTTATAGACAACGAGCAAAACAGATTGGGTATTTCCTCATATTCTACGAAATTTTTCACCATTATGTCGGATAAAACCTATCCATCCAATACACACACACACACACACACACACACACACATATATATATATATATATATATATATATATATATATGTATGTATATGTATATGTATGTATATGTATATATATATATATATATATGTATATATATATATATATGTATATGTATATATATATATGTATATATATATATATGTATATGTATATATATATATATGTATATATATATGTATATATATATATGTATATATATATGTATATATATATATATGTATATATATATGTATATATATATGTATATATATATATATATATATACATATATATATATATAGAGAGAGAGAGAGAGAGAGAGAGAATTCTATGTTCTCCAAACCTGTTGTCGTGCAAGTGCACTCATTCGACATCTCCATCCCCCCTCGTCAAAGTCCCCACCCATTTACCTGTCTGTTCGTCAATTCCATCGCCCTCCCCGCCTTCCAACTTTTCCCCTTCCTTGTCTGCCCTCCCCTCAACTTCGCGAGGACGGAAAAGCCTCACATGTTGAAGCGTCCGCCGCTTAACCTAAACTCGTCTCTGATTATACAAGTGATAGATCCTGTTTATTCAACACGTTTCGCCGGTTAATGTAAACTCCTGATTGTGAAACGCTGTTTGGGCTTCTTTCCGGACCGGCACACAATTTACACGAGGAACACCCTTTCTTTTGGCACTGTACACCCCCATTCCGGACTGTGCTGCCAACTTCAGGCTCGTCCGCCGGAGACGTGCCTGTGAACACTGAATCGATGCCAGCCCCCAAAACTTCGTTTCTTATGTGCTTCATGGCCATTCTTCACAATGCTTATGGGTCTATTTCTATGTACGTGTTTATAGAATAGTGATTTATCAATATTAATTCTCGGCGTATGGTAATTGAATCTGTTTGTAGACCTGGTTGCCAGAGTCGTCAGTTTTGTTTCCCAGGGCTACGAACAACCTTAGGGTCACGAGCTGGGTGGAATCTGGTCCTTATGTTTTCGATAACCAAGCGACATCTCACCGATAAACGTGAGCTACATAATATTGACAATGATGATAGCGGTGGTAATGGTAATGGTCCCACAACGAATTTTTAGTACTATAAAAACCCGTTGAAATTCGACGGTTTTGAAAGAAATGTTCAACTCGATAAGAAAGACGAAAAAGATCTATTCATTCTCCGTCATGCCGACAGCCAATCATTATTTTCTACGATTAATCATTTCTTCTTCCTTTTCTCCCCATTTTCTTTCATTTTCCCTTATACTACTTCTTCACCCTTTATCTTATTCCTCTTCCGTCTTTTCTTTTATCTCTACTCTTCTTGACTTTAAGTGTAAAATGTCTTCTCACTTTCCTTCTCTTTCTCTTCACTCTCCTCCGTTCACTTCAATTTAAAAGTACTTTTAAATTCAGTATTTTGCTTTAAAAAAATGTAATCTCTTGCCTGTCTTTAGCCCTTTTTACAAGGGGCTTGGGGTTGTCGTCTTGGTGGAGTGGGGTGGGTGGTGACAACGGTGACTGTTTTAGTGTCTACATCTCTTTTTTCACAGCATGATCCTTAACGTGACAATGAAAATATAAATGGTTGCAGTTACGCACTTTAAACACAGCGCAGGAAAATCCGGAGAAATATTTTTGTAATTTAGGAATATATACAAAGTAAACCATTATTGATTTTTGATTAATATTTTCTCAATTGTTTTTAGTTACTTTTTTTTTACAGTTTTGTGTACACTATTATTATTAGTAGTAATATTATCCTGATTTATTCGTATTAGATGAAACATAGTTAGCTGTTGTTAATTTTTGACAACACACAAAATACTTCATATGTTATAATAATAATGTTCTATGTTATGCACCTTATCTGAAAATATATTTGTCTCGGCTTGAAATGGAGTTTTTTTTTAAAATTTATTCACGTATTCCTTAATGAAAAAACGTCATCCTCAATTGCCGAAAAGTGTTCATACAACACGTTCGTCGGGGAAAATATTCCTAATCCTCTTCTCCGTCCATTCACACCTTGAACGGTTATTTTTTTACCGACAGAGCATTTTGCAATGCTTTGCACGTGAGGAAAGTAACACAAAATTATCGGTGGTTAAATACTGGTCGAAATGTCACTACCAGTCCCAGAGGTCGGTGTTCGAGTTTATGCAAAAGCCAGGATTTTGGATGCGAATTTTCCAGGCAAACAGGTTAACTCCACTTGGATAAATGAAAATTAACGCGACACAATCGTCTGTAAGGGGGTACAAGAGGGTGCTTTTGCACGCCCCTGGAAAAGTTACATGACTAATTCAATCTACTCATTCACAATAACAAAGTAATATAAATAATCTACTCAAAGAGACATCTTTGAAGAATAAAAAATACAGAATTTGTAATTTATTTATAGTACTATAAATAAATGTGGGTACCCACTGGAGTGCAAAACAGAGCATTCGCTCACTCTGTGGGTAGGAGAATGATGCTGTACAATCGTTTTATGTAGCCCCAACTTAATGTATCCATATATAGATTTGGTATTATTCTTCATTGCTAACAGGGTTGCCGCTCAGATATATTCCGAATATATCCTTTTGCCCAAACCTTGGAAAAATATCCTTCTAAACAACTTCTGTACAGAGATCAGAACGAAAACGTTGTAATACTCGTCATCACAGTCAATAACTGAACAACCGTAGCATCAACATTTGAAGACATGTGAAAAAATCCAT
Organism: Thysanoteuthis rhombus; assembly: GCA_963457665.1. NCBI lineage: Eukaryota > Metazoa > Mollusca > Cephalopoda > Oegopsida > Thysanoteuthidae > Thysanoteuthis > Thysanoteuthis major. The sequence goes on along the minus strand of OY735205.1, from coordinate 69,473,201 downwards.
TGAAGAATAAATATGGTCTGAATATTTATGACATCATTGCAAAACATTTCAAATAGAATAGAAATACTTCTAGAAACATCTGTCAGAATAAGACCCCCAAAAATTCAAATATATTTAAAAAAAAAAGGAGTACTGATGCCAATTTTCGAGTCTGTAGACAAAACGGTACGGCCAGTAGCGCTGGAACACACAAACAGAAATACAGATACACACACACACACACACACACACACACACACACATATATATATATATATATATATATATATATATATATATAAAAGATAGAACCTTTTGTTCATTGTTCAACTATTTTCTGAAATGCCAAACACACACGCACACACACACACACATATGTATATATATATATATATATATATGTATATATATATATATATATATATATATGTATATACATATATGTATATATATATATATATATATATATATATATATATATATATATATGTATATATATATATATATATATATATATATATATATATATTATCTTGCTGTGTAGGGAATGAAAAAAAAATGATAACTTTGGTAGTGAAAATGCGAGTGTTCTAATGTTCGAGAGTATTTTCTCAAATTAGGGCCCCTTTATAACATATGCTACAAACTTGCCATAGCTTAAACCGGCCCTGGTTGAAATTGTATTCCGTGAATATCTTCATACAACTAGACTACACTCAGTAGCACAATCCCACAAAATCAGACATATTGTAACTTGATACGTAAGTCCATAACATTTTTCTTATTAATTCAGTACAGAGCTTTTATATCTTGAGGTTGAGACACAACTGAAGTGGATGTCGTTTGCTCCAGAAATAACTTCTGTTTTATCGCCATGTCCCGCCTTTAAATAATAACGAAACAACCCTGAGAGTCAGACCACAGATGCACTTATTCGATTTCATGGATTCAGTGCCGAGTAAAGATTTTGTAGGCCTCTGGGCTACTGGTACTGAGGGGACCCCTGGAAATAAAAATTAAAAGTTTTTTTTTCAAAGGGCTATCAACAATTAAAAACGAAACATTTGCTTATCGTAATTTCTTGGAAACATATTTCTCCAAAGCATCAGTACATCGTAAGGTCTTGAGAACATCGTTTTTGAATTGCCATGAGAACAAGTCTGTTTAATTCAGTGCCATTGTTGATCTGTGTGAATTCTTAAGATGTTTCACCGGCTAGAGATTCCTCTCTCTCCGATCGCATTAGTTATAATTATAACAAGAAAATCCAAAATGCTATTTCAACGTGAAGAAATTAATCCGTTGCTGACATCGGAAGCTTTTTATGTTTCATGCTTGTGCATGTATTACAATGTTCACTATATATATATATATATATATATATATATATATATATATATATATATATATATATATATATATATTGAAATTTTTAAATTGATAGTTTGGAGTATTTAAATTTTGAGTCAGCATTCAAAATGAAATAACTTTCAACGTAATCCCTAGAGGCCCTTTTTAATTCCTTTCAAAGCCCCTCCCTTTCTAAGCCTATTCCTTTCAAAGCCAATTCCTTTCAAAGCTGCTCCTTTCAAAGCACCTTCTTTTAATAGCCCCTTTCCTTAAAAGCCCCTTTCTTCAAAATTTTGTTTCGGTATGTCAGCCAGTCACTGACTTATAGGAGCTAAATGCACAAAAAGGGAGCTATATCGAGCTCCAGGAGAGCCAAACTGGCATATTTGTTTTCGGTCAGTCTGTCAGTCAGTGACGGTTATTGGTACTAGAGATGCTAACGCCTCTAGAAAGAAACCCAGAGATACAATCCAATTACAGTTCCAGTCATATAACTTAATTATGTATACTTACCTAGTATACCTGAGGACATTTGAATGCCCTTTGCCGTCTCATTACTTTTCCAAGTTTTTTTGCGACGCACAAAGCCCTGATTTTATTTGTTTATAGTTTTGAGGCATCAAATGTTCCGAAGTGTCTGCGTCTGTTTCTCAACGTTCAAGTTTACAATAGAGTAAAGGCCGCCGTCTAGCGGCGTGCCAACACGAATAAACTGTAATTTCTCGCAACGATTAATTGTGCGTACCTAAAGGAGATAGGCCATCTGTAAAATCTGATTTATGATTCTATTTTTTTTTCTTTCGTAAATTAATTATATCGTCATGTAGAGAAAGTCCATCTGTAGAAGAATGAATGAATGCGAATCCCCAAGCATTTTCTCCTACATTATTGCTATAATAACAACCATTATTAATCGATTGCCGTGGTCCAGTGTTAGAGTTCTCGCCAGGGTTCAATCCATCGCCAGGTCATACCAAAGCATTTGAAAATGGTAGTCAATGCCACTCCTCTAAGTACCCAACACAAAAATTCTCTTAGATAAGGATTACAGTTGGAAGTTAAGCGACACTGAGCGACTTCTCTTGAGCGCTTTCTCTGAATTCCTTCCTCACTGGTACTTTAATTCTAAGTGCATCTATTTTTTAAGATTTTTGTCAAACTCTAATACAAAGTCTGGACTTGACTTTGTTTTCCTACTGTAAAAACAACGACCTTCATCAAAATGAAGGGTATAAACTAATAAGTGAAGGCCACATTCCCCTACTGTGGTTTAAAGTCACGACCGACTGATTGTCAGATAGCTTTCTCGCTAGCTGAGCTCGTCTTAGATATCAACGAACGTTTATCCTATAGATACGCGCGGGTTTATTTCATTATAATAGATAAATACATTTTCACAAATAACTCTATTTGTATATTTTATAATTGTTTTATCCATTATATATACAAAACAAAAATTGAAGTCATAATCTTCAGTCGTAATAGAAGTTTTACCCCGCAGCAATCAGGCTTGTTATTGGTCTTTATCCCTAATGTGTTAGAAGAAGAGAAAAAGGAAGAGCGCCATCACATATACAGAGGGTGCAAAAAGTATCTGATACATTTCCAAAAGTTCATTTTAACATCCTTATTATTTACCGAATTTGGATCAGAGATTGAAAAAAACAAAAATCAAAGAAACATTGAAACCAAATTATACATTGAAAGCTTATGTACAAAAATCAGAAATCCAAATTCTGTCAATTTTGAAGGTGTATAAGGATGTCACAATGAACTTTTTGAAATGTATCGGATACTTTTTACACTCACTGTATATTTAAAAAATAGCAATCAATTAGCTCGAAAAATAATATCTAGTGCTCTCATGATTATCGACCAAACTGTCATATTCTTACCGTACAGTTTCTAGATAACAAGGATGTGATATTCATAGCTGTGTATCTATCATTCATATATCATACGATGATGATTTATATTTCTGTTTATTCACTTTCACATTTTAAATGAACAAATTTGTTGGTAACAAATTAATTACAAGAAACGGAAAAATTAACCAATAGTATCCAGTAAGTAAGATCTATATCCTGCTCTAAAAATCAGTATAGAATATCTGCGTTTTTCATATATGATCAATGAATGTTAAAATATTATGGTAAATACGAATATGATAGTAAGTTGGATTACTCCCCTACTACTACAATCACTGTTGATGTCATCCTCCTACCACCTTTACTATAACACATCCTACTGTGCTCAAAAACGGTAGAAGTAAAGCATTCCGTGTGTCTTGAGAGTTTTTCGTATTCTAAAACGCTCTGAAAATTTATATGGGTATTACAAGTCCCAGGGCCCACCCAAGGGCTCCTGGCACCCCAGGCAATCTGAACTTCGAAGTAAATTATTATCTTATTCATTTGTTGTCTTTCCAATTGCTTGTCTTCGTTTACCTACAACAAGAACTGTTAGATATTCCTGGAAAATCTGACCTCACACCATGAAATTCGCTCGTTTTGATTGTTTTTAATTCATTCATTTCCCCATTTTCCATTTGTATTTGGGAAGCCCTACTGTCTCGGACACATGACAGGAGTCCCGAGCACCCTAGACGATCGCCCGTCTTGCCGATACCTCGGACAGGCCCTGACATGTCCTGCAAGAAAGCATGAAATTTGAAAGTCAACTATTTACAACTGTAGCATTACGAGAACTAAACAATCCAGTCTACCAAAGTGTGACTGTTCAGCGTACCATGAAGAAGTCTTGGTATCAAAGAGATCCAACATATGTTCCGAAAGCATCCAAAGTACAAAATAACTGAGCGACAAGGAAATGATTTGTAACGCCCAAAGTATAACAAACCTGGAAATATCTGATGATTGGATACCAAATCCAGCCAGAAACATAATGGTTGGACATATAACCAATGGTGCAGTGTTAAGGGGACGTGTGGGAACGGTGTTTCCTTAGATTTTGAGGGAGTTAGATCAGCGTTCCCTCGCTGTCTATACATCTATTTTTTCTACTGTATAATTCACGGAATTTTAAAAACAAATTGGCCAATATATGTCCCAATACTCATCTAGTATGGTCTCAAAACATAGACAGCCCTGTGTTCCCCTATTTAGCACTATACCACTGCATATGACTGTTGTCAATAAAGCACAAATGATCCAACCGAAGTATCAGTGGTCAGGATTCGCCAACATGCCAATTTAGCGACGAAAGAAACTAACCGATAAGTAATCAATATTAGATTAAACAAACAAATGATGTGAATGGTTTTGCCAGATACTTATTCACATCATTCCCAGAACATTAGGAGTAAAAGAGGCATTGTATGTATATTTACAGGAGTATACACTCAAGCAAGATAAGAAACAGGAGAGGAAAGGCGACGATCTCGCTTATATAAACATCTCTTATTTTTTATGAAAAAAATCATCGCATAGAAATCAAAATATACCCATAAATTTTTCAACTAGTTGGCTATAAAATAGTGCTTAATTAGACTAATTTGTCATTTGATTTGTGTCAAAAACTGAGGTTGACCTCTACATGGAACATTAATGATTTCTTGGCCAAAACCCAAGGGGATACTTATACACGAATTCGACTAAAACAAATGATAATAAATCTGTCTCCTTTTGCATTTTGCCCCTCTCCCTGGTCTTCGAAATTATTTCTCTGTTTCTCCTTCTCTCGTTGCTTCTGTTAAAAAGCAACGAAATTTACGAACGAAAATCCTGCCACACGTTCATACTCGTGTTATCCAATCTTATCGACTTACTATCTCAACGCTTCCGTTATTTTTTGTCATAAATCAGTCGTTCGCGGACCATCGTTCGCCAGCCTCTATTTGAGATCTGTCGTCTATGTCCAAATTTATGGACTGTAACCCACACGATTCTGGATCAGTGGGACAAGATTAACACTTTCAATGCCAGAAGCGTACCTAATGATTTTTATGGTGTGTGGGTCGATAGGGGGAGTGCAGGTAACTAATCTACCAACAAAGTGGGTGTGCAGACATCTTACTAGTTGACAAAGTGAATAAAGGGACAAATTCGCCGATAGGAAAAACATTGGAGAGTACGCCCCTTCATCAAAATACACACCTTCGGTACGTCCCTTTGCAATGTTACTCTGTTTGACTAGAGTTAGGTCTAGGGTTAGGGTTAGGTTATATCAGGAATGTATAGGAAGTATACATTAGAAAAAATATCTTTGTATTTAGAGTTTGTGACTCAGGAATGTCATAAGAAAAATATTAAAAGAAAGCACTGAAAGTGTTACCGTAAATGAGCATAAAATTGTAGCCTCTTGTATAACACGGATACTTGATTTGGCAATATAGTTTGGCAGTCACACATGTTTTTTTCTTCGATGTTTCAAACTTGTGCTTATATATATATATATATATATATATATATATATATATATATATATATATATATATATATATATATATATATATATCAAATAGGCTTAATATAAGTAATGTATTCAATTCCTCTCGCGTACATTCGAGTATTGCACAACTCACCCTCCGTATTTTCACTCATATTTGAGTACCAACTTTTTGTGCTATACACGAAGAATCATAGTAACTTGAAGAACTACTGGATGACTTTCGACTTCTTTTAAATAGCTGAGGAGGTGTTCATGGATGGACGCAGAGATCATCATTATAATTATCTGTCTTTTATCGTCCATCGTTGGACATAGACCTTCTCCAGGATTTGCCAGACCTCTCTATCACGGAGCCAATTCTTTCTGAACCTATCCAGATCGTCTCGCTATCTCATATTCTGTTGACTTCGCTTACGCTTTTGATCCCTGGGGATCCATGTTGTGAGTCATGATGTTCATCGGTTATCCGCCATTCTTGCAACATGACCTGCCCATTGCCATTTGAGTTTTCTAGTGGATTCTATGATGTCTCAGACTCCTGTTTTTCTCCTGATATATTGTGCTGTCTTGTGATCTCTCCATGTGAGGTTGAGCATGATTATTTCATGTACCCGTTGCATGGTTTAAGGATCTCCATAGATAAGTATCGGACGGATGCAGTGGTTGTATACCCTTCTTTTTAGAATTTCAACATTTCTTTCTACGGGTATATGCTAGTAGGATATATCCATCGTTGTTCTGGCTAGCAGACGGGCCGTACTCGTTATCTGCTGTACATCAAAGTATTTGTTTATTGGCCTGATGATGTTAAAATGAACATTAAAGCCGTCAGCCTGAAATATTTTAGGCACAGATATAATTTGTACAGATATAATTTATACAAAACTAAGAGAGTGAAAAAAGAAGAGAAAATTGATTTATTCTTCCGTTGCATTTTTCAAGATTTTCAAGATTGCCCCTCATCAAGAAATGGGATCAATCTCAGTGAGAAAACAACGGAAAAGACTGTTCATACGTTGCCTCCAAGGCATCATAGTTTTGCAGATTTGTGAATATATAAACAAATCAGAATTTATGAGCTGAAATACTGTAATTATTCCATTGGGTTTTCGAACTTCATTTTTGTTGTTTCCACGATAATGTTCCGGTAATCGATACGCTCTTCGGCTTTCTTCAGGTATATGCTGCATCCGGAGCTTTGAACAGAATAATCAATAAATTTTATATTTATTTTTGAGTAACATAAATTTTGAAACATTCGTAAAACAGAGACAGAGAGAAAGAAAGAAAGACTGAAAGAAAAAAGCAAAGAAAAAATTGGAAAAAAAAATAGGGATTTTGTTTTAAGCTTCTTAGGGATCATCGGGTACAATATACAGCTGATAAAGGCCGGAGAGTGCACTAGTCGAAACGTTTTGATCTAAACAAAAAAGATAAAGAGACTAGTTTGAATAGACCATAGTATGATATAAGCAATCATTGTGATTACTCTCTAATTCAATGATATTTAATTTTTTTTTTCAAATTCATTCTTTGATGAAGTTTTAAAACATTATGGTCTCTAATTGACCAGTTTTTACTTTACTATTTATTGCTGATTTATACCATAATGGTCTGTTCATTTTACACCCTTGTTATTTACTAAGCTTGGTTTAGTTTTAGTACAAAGACACAAATACTATGCCCCAAGTGAGTATCGATTTCCCTACTCAGTAATAGTGATTTGCCAGACCAGCCTATTAAAAATTACACCAACGACGAGGCGTCCAAGTCGTTTTACATTCTACGGTCAAATCAGAAGAAGGTCGTAGAATGAATCGTACGAAATGTTGTGTTAACATCAGAGATGAGAAAAGGAGATGGGATTTGACGGAAAAATAGTCGAGATGGATGTCAATTATTGTGATATCATTATACTGAAAAAGTGCTCTCATTGGGTGATAAATGTTTACTTAGAAAAAATAGTCAAAAGGTTTGAAAAGAATTTCATTTAGCAGAAGGTCATCCCATTCCCACTACTGCTTAGGTAAAATTTAATTAAAGGTAAATAAATGAACTACCCCCACAAGGTGGCAATTCTGCCTCAGCCTATCAAGTCAGTTTGTGTGAATATCCACACATATGCAAATCAGATAGTCGAGAAAAATTAAATAGAGCATTGTAATTATTAGAATAATGACATCTCTCTTTTATCACCAATGGTTGGTAGTTTTTACAGGTCTCTCTTTCTTATACTAACAAAAATGGACACGGTAAAGACTGACACAGAGAAAAACATAAAAATGTACTTTCCCTATAGTCTAAAAGCTTTACAGCATTAATCACTAAAAATATAACAGAATTTTTCAAAATCTATGTTATCTCAATCAATCGTTTCCAAATATCTGTCAACGAAATATATAATTGAGATTTTTGAATGGTTTTATGTTTTAAACGGGGTTAGATATTATCGTACTATGCGTGAATTTTTCTTGTTTGGATCATCAGTTGTTAACCATGTAACCGTTTCGGGGATTTAAAAACAAAACAATCGTATTAACATGGCCCCCCAGCAGTCTTGATCAAACATTACACCCCATAATCTATGATTTTAATTTTCAGCTTCGTTTTATTATTTTTAGGATGGTGTCATTATGCATGTAGTTTGTTATTTTACAAAGGGTATTATCATAATGTATCGTAGATGGATGTT
>OY735205.1:69424770-69462270 GCA_963457665.1 Thysanoteuthis rhombus | reverse complement strand
ATTTGTGAAAGCGAAAAGTAATTCGTTATTTGAAATATATAGCTTTTGCAACGCAAGTAAAGTGGATTCATGTTAAAGATATTAGTTATATGCGAAAGTTTCCAGTGCCCTCTATTTTGACAGCTAGAGCAGTAAAATGTGAATGCAGAGTGTAAAACCGGTTTTGGGTGTTCTTTTCTCGGGGTTCATTTACGTCTGCCAACGAAATTGGAAGAGATACTTGTATTCACTCGAGTCTGTCTGTAAGTATGTCTGCTCTCATAGTACCTTCAAAAGTTTACTATGAATCTCGATATTTGTGGATGGGTGGGCCATGGTCTAAGGAAGATTTGATTAAATCTTCGGGTGAATCCAATATTTCTTCTACAGTTACTCCTTTCCCTGGATCGTAACTACGTGTCCACACAATATCTCTGAATGTTCTCAATGAAAATTTCAAGAAAGGGGTGATTCTAGGACAGATAGACTTATGGACAACACCCTCTTCGATTTTGTTAAAAATTGTCATAGGGATGGATTTTAGGCAAAAAACACCGAGCAACGATTCAAAAGTTACGAGCAAGGTCATTTTGAGGTCAAGGTCGCATTTTTCAAATTACCATAACTACCCCGCCCTCTGTTGGTTGTTATTATATAAAAGTATACACATTTGGAATGAGAATGATGTATATATTTAAAAACTTCCACTGTTTTTTTTTCATGTCGGATATTAGATATTTCACTAATAAATGAATATTTGAAGTCACCTTTTGACCTCTCAGATACCAGATTTCAGAGCATTTGATGATAAAACTGTTTCCCTATCATTTCTCAGTAATAATCAGCCATAAAAAGTTTCTATCTAGACCATTATACGCGATGAAATACGAATTTAATAGTACTAATATTCTAAAATGGGTTCCACATGAATTGTCAGAGCAAATCATTGGACATCGTCTCATCAGCTGCCTTTCATTTCTTCCCAGACATGAAAAAAGGGTTAGGGCGACGCACTTCCATTGCACTTCGGTTGAATTGACATCAACGGGTAGAAAATAAGGGTTAGGTTGAAAGACTTCCTTTTGGAAAGCATTTACTAAATAATGGTCGGAGTTTAATCGAGTATTTTTTTCTTCTATCCTGTCCATATATAATCATATTTAATGTCTAGATATCAAAACAGAAACATATAGACAGGTCTCTGTACGCCCACCAAACGAAACTGGAACATGAACTTCTTTATATAAGGAGTCACAGGAAGTGAAAACGCCTTTATTAAGGCCTTATATTGAAGACATAAAATTCAAAAAGAGACACCAAGACGACTATCCACCCATCGTTAAAATCTATTTTTTCCATTGCATTGGTCTTCGGTCACTTATTTCACTCTTATGACTCACTTACGCCTATTATCTATTCATATAAATACCAGCGTCACAAAATTGGTTTGTATGTATGTTCATCTCTTCAAAGGGTTACGATAGGAACGAAAGAATAATGTTTACATCAGTTCTAAGTCTCACCACCATTTTTTGTGTGTTCTGTTCTGGCTACTGCTGTGTGTTATCCCCGTGCTGGTGCAAAGGGGACGATATGCGGCAGTGGATGGCTGGAGAAAGGGGCTGAGTGGAAGGTGGAAAATTAAAAGAAAATAACAATGTTTGAAAAAGTAAAATTAACAGAAGAAAAACATTCATTTTGAAAAGTAAAACCAATTTTTTTATCGCTTAATCCAGTTGAAAATCCGAATAAAAATAACTTTTGTGGTGTGTAAAATCTTAATCACAAACCACTATTATCGAATCAAGAATAGATGGGGTCACTTATGTATGGATAACTTATATATACAAATACATATATTTGCGTATAAAAGTGAGTAAAGGTAGTTCTAAGTATTACTAAGAATCGGACGTAAACTCTTGGAATCACACTTCTTTGAAAAGAATGTTACCCCAAAGTATTATGCAATAACCAAATTTATGCTAAAATATATACTAGCATAATTAATCAACGGTTGAATGGTCCTGTCATTCTTGACGGGTATCATGCTGATTCTATGATAAATTCTTAAAGGGCCTATTGTGTATCGCATACCATAATGTCGCAGTTGCACAGACTTTGCGAAAAATATATTATTGATAGCATGTGGCATTTTGTTTTCTGAATGCAAGTGTTGTGTAAGAAGTGTCATTGGATCTGTTTAGCTTAGAGCAGAAACAGTTCTCGTCTGAATTTTGTTGGACGGCGTGTTTAAATCATCATCATCATCAGCAGCAGCAGCCTCCTTTTGGTGCCAGTCTTTGGATATAAACCTCTGCCAATATGTGTCAGACCTCTCTGTCATAGGCGTTACAGAGCCAATACTTTTAGATCCTGTCTAGTTTGTCACACCATCTTATTTCTTTATTCATTGGTTGCAGATCTTTCTTTTTAGGACGATAGGATTTCCTTGCTCTTGGTTGGGATTGCTCTGCCGGAAACTTGCCAAGCTAGAGTGATTCTTCACTTGACTTCTTTTTCTTTTGAGGATTTATATCATCATTAGAAATAAAATGCAAACGTGTATTCCAGGGTTCAACGTTTATCAATCCCCCCCTTTTCTCTAATGTTGATTTGCCCGTAATGAGCACTAATCAGACTGAAAAAGACAAAAAAAAAACAACTAAAAAACAAACACACAAAACCAACCCCACCAACCCCCCAAACAAAAAAACAAAAAAACAAAACAAAAATCACCCGAAGAAGGTCGGAGAGTACACGATCGAATCGTTGTGAATGAAATAACATTATAGATGAGGTAATTAGTCTAACCCATACCCAGTGATCAGTAAAAGTTTATTCATAATTATGGCCACCATTTTTTCCCGTCCTCTTGAGTTAAATCCATTCATTACATTTTTGTAAATATCTTTCCAAGTCTGCACTCATCCGTTAGTCTATTAGTATCTATGACTGGTTCTTAAGTTAGGGGGAGAAAACACATAAAAAAGGCGTTGTTGAAAAGGCCCCACTCTTGAAGAATGTGCTCAAGGATGGGGCAGGGGCAACCCCCTTTAGATAGGCCACTGCCTCTGTATCCCAATCTTTAAATATCTATCTCTGTTCATAGAGTATAGCTAGCAAGCAATGCGTTGTCAGTCTTTGTGCTTACTTCATTTACTTCCACTGTCACTATCCCAACGCAGTCCGCATATTCTCCTCCTCATTATTTAATAATCTATTCATACACCTGCCCGTCCCTCCACTGTATGACTCCACCGACCCCCGTGCCGAATCTTTTGGTCACATGTCTGTCGGGTCTGTTTACTACCATCCGTGCGGTCTGTATCCGCCCAATGGAATTATTCTCTTCATGCTGCGGCAATTTCTAATTACGTGTGAGCCTTCTGATCGTCACACTACGCTAGGCCGCCATTTTGAACAACAGGAGCGGCCCAGTAACGAAAATAAATAGATAAATAAAAATAACGCATAGAAAAGGTTGGAAGTTGCTTGAATGAGGAACGTTGATTAAAGAAAAATAATTCGCTAATAAAGTGTTACCTATCGGATTGTGAGGCGGAATTCACTTCTGATGTGTTCGTTCACTGACTCGCTAACCGCTGCCTATTGCTTGAGTGACAATCACCGTTTGGAAAGGTGACGCGAGCACAAAATGAGCACGTTTTTTTATATGATATATATTGGGAGAGTATTGGCAGGTGCAGCTTACTGGATAGAGCAACGGTCGGCAAATCACGTATTTGGATGTTTTCGGAACTTTATAAACTTCAAATAAACAAAGAAAAAAGAATCCAATTTGAGTTCTTAAACCAATAGTCGGTGTAGTAAATACGTAACAGCTTTGTATTTTATTTTATCGTAATACATATTCGTAAAATGACTTTGTATTTGTTTATGTTTAACTGTTGACCTATGAGGTGACCTCACCCGGTGTAGAGTTTGGATTCGACATTTTCTATTCGATCAATTCTGGGATACCTTCCGTCTATATGATCCTATTTAAAAAAAAAATCTATTCAACCAATTGCTGTAAAAAGTACGAGGTTATTCGGAAAATATCCAGCCATTTAATGTTAACGAAAGAATAGCCAACTTGAAGGAATTCCCTTCGGCGCACTCCTCTCAGGACCCCATGCACATCCCATATCTACTTTCCAAAATAATCTGCGAAGTCCTCTTTCGGGGATTCCAACAGTTGTCCCATTGTGTTTTCCTTAATCTCGTCCATAGTCTAAGATCATACCCCCTTCTAATATCGATATCAGGAATTAAATGACAGCTGATATGATTCAACTTGGGGAAGAGCCGAGACCACCCAGACGGCATCACTGCTGAAATCAGATAGTATACTTAAGTAAGTCCTGGAGTATTGGAGAGATCCACTGTCACTTGATCTCCAGTGGAAACCACCAGTTACCAGCGGTGAAAATAATGATAATGAATTCAAGATGCCAGTATGAGAGAACAAGTAAGGAAAGTATACTTCAGATGAGTGTGTGCAGTACAGAAAACTGAGCTGAATTCGAAGAATCGAGTAAAATCCATCAATAAGCTAGCCATCTCTGTTGTAACATATAGTTTTAATTAATTGGAATCTACATGAGATTAGAAAAATTGACACAAAAATAAGGAAACTACTGACGTGCCACAGAATGAACTTCTCTAAAGATGACATTGACCGTCTCTATTTGCCAAGGAGTAACGGTGGTAAAGGAATGATGCAACTCAAACTGACATACAAAACAGCAATAATAGGATTAAACCAGTACCTCAAAATCATTCAGGACTGGATATTAAAACTAGTCAAGGAACATGAAAACACAAGAAGTCGCACCGAATAGTAAAAGATAGGGAAAAGTTTACAGGAGAACTAGATATAGACTTGAACAGTGGAGAGCATTCTCAAAATATAGTCTGTGACTAAGATGAGGCAATATGCAAACGAACAGTCATTTTTGACGGTAAGGGGTCTACTAATACTACTTCTACTATCAATAATGATGCGTAATATAAAAAAAGAGAGAGTGCCTTAATGTTGATGTGGCAATACTTGCAGGCAAAATTATTGCACACAAAGAAGTAGAGACGATAACAAAATATGCCAACTTCAAAGCGGAAATTTCATGAATGTGAGGATGCCCAGCAGCAAAAGTGAAAGTCGTGCCAGTTGTAATATGAGCGTTGGGCTCAATCCTCAAAAGCTTATCATACCATATCTAACAGTTGGGTATCAAGATAGACATGCGAGGTCTTCAAAAAATTAGCCCTCCTTGGAACAGTTCACATTTTGAGAAAAGTACTCTCCCAGTCTGAGGTCCTTTTTTAAGGCTTGAAAGTCAGCTAACAGACTGAAGAACCAGTATGCATACTGTGCGAAATATATGATGATAATGATGATAATAATGATAATGATTATAATAATAATAATAACAAGAAGAAGAAGAAGAAGAAGAAGAAGAAAAAGAAGAAAAAGACGAAGAAGAAGATTAAAATTCAAGTGGAATAATTCCATTAAGTTATGAAAAACTAATTGAAAGATGAAAAAGCAGGAAAATATTTTGCTTTTTTATTCCATTGAGTAATCCTCTATTTCTCGTTGTCAGGTCAGTTTGAAGCGATTCGTTCTCAGTAGTTTACGTCGTGTACCGGGTACGACGCGGCCACTTGCCCCACCCTCACAACCTTTCATCTTGTAATTATAATAGGTATTCAAAGTATACACACCTAAAAAAAAGCAGCACAGCATGTGATATTCTCAAAATCTTATTGTATCTATCTATCTACCAAGATCACACACACACACACACACACACACACACACACGCGTAGGGATATCCTTCTCTCTCTGTTTATATATATATATATATATATATATATATATATATATATATATATATATATATATATATAAGGGTGAAGTTATGGAAGACGCACTAGCAGGAATAAATGTAAAAATTATTTTATTTTGATTTTTTAAACAACTATTAGTTTCGGCTTTTGATTAAACAGAGACATAGAGTGGGACAAAGATAGAAACAGAGAGAGAAGCAGAGAGGAAGATAAAAAGTCTGCATGTTGAAGATAATGAGGGAGAATGGAAAAGGAATAAATATATATATATTGTGTTATTTCAATGCGTTGTCTTATAACTTTTTATCATATTTTTAAAGTTCTTTTAGCATATAATTTAGTTCTAGTTGTATCTTTATATGTAATTTTATTATTCAATGCGGAGTTCAGCGGCTAGTTTACAATAGTCCTGTTTAGGGAGTATTAAGAAACAGGATAGGTTTCTTGTCATGGCACTTCCCATCATATTCATCAATATCGCCATGAATATAACTACACCATAATCTGAAATTATTTTGAAGTAATAAATAATCTTTTGCCATTATCCTGTTAGTATGTATTTAGGTTGAAGTAAACCCATGTGTGTGTGTGTGTGTGTGTGTGTGTGTGTGTGCGCGTGTATGCATCACATTTTTACCAAGTTTTTTTCCCAAAGTCTTTCTTCAAGCTTATAATCAATGACAACTGCATTGTAGCATTTGCTCTTTTCATTTTAATGTAGCTCTCATCAGAATAGAGAAATGAACTATTTAAACAGACCACAACCATTTTTGCTGAGCACATCTTCAAAATCTACGTACATGAAGTGAAAGCGAAAAGTGTCCAATAGATTCAGAAAAAGAATCATTGCCCTGGTTAAAAACACTTCTAACTATGTTTTAGCAAGCTTCATTTAGTTCAATCAGCATTCGACACGGGCGTTGTTTAAAAGACGATTTCACGAAAAAGATAACTGGGAAATTCATTTGTTTTTTTAATTTCACACTGTCTTTTCCAGGTAACGACGTTATTTTCATTCCAGTGAAAGGTGACCTGCCTATCTTAATACGATCTAACTGGTAGAACATGTAGTAATTCCAACAGTATGGTAGAAATGTAGGGAAGAAAATACCGAATAGTTAATGTATTTTCTGAGTACAGGTAAAAAGCGAGAAATCATATTATTCAAAGTTTTATATAGTGACCTATCCATTTACAAATTTATACAACGAGTAAGATTTCAGCTGGTCCCTACAGAAGGTCTAAAGGGCACCTTTAGCTAGAATGAGAGGTCGAGGAATCAAACTATGTTTTTTTTTAATCATTTTTTATTCGAAAACCATCAACATCGTAAACTCTTCGATCACATTTAATTCGAATGTTTGGGAGATTTCACAAAGCTTTCCAGTACCCATTTTTTTTTCGCAAGATTTTTCATTTGAAAGATGGAATATGGATACTTTGCAATCTTTTGTGAAATCACTTGTCGAATCATCACCTAACATTCAGTAGAAGACTTCTGAATAGACGACTTTGATTAGGTTGAAAAATCGAAAAAAATATTTAGGAATTTTCAAAAACTAATACGCTAAAACATGCTAATACGTTAAAACATACAACGAGACCCCATTAGTAACCACACCAAATTTGACGATCATAGCTCAAACCGTCCTTGAATTATTCGATGACAGATTACTTAACTATGTACGCAAATGCTATATGCTATATATATACAATGTATACAAAGCAAAATTCTTGTTAGGGAACATAGATTAAATAGTTTAATTATGGAGTCAGATAAGTGACTATTAAGTGATCACAGTGTTTCCCACAACTTACTTAACTAATGGTATTATTCATTGCTCAAGTACTACATATTTCATGACTCAATTTTGTATGTAAACTTGAAATAAATTTGGCAATTCTGGTTCGTACGGACGCAGGCAGTCGGAAGAATGTTCAAGTTTATACAGATTTTTGCTGACAGTTAGGGTTGGAAATTTGGGTAGATTGAATGGGGTAGGTAGGGCCAATTGAATAAGTAATAAGGTTGAAAGGTGGGAAGGTTTTGACAGCGCTACGTGCCTTTCACGTCAGCACGAATGGATTTAGTTGTCATCATTAGCCAGGGGTATTTTTTTTCATGTTGAAAAAAAAAAATGTTTTATCATTTTTCTTGACGTTGAAGCATTCACTCATTCTTTTTTTCTTTCTTTCTCCCGAAACTTTTTACATCAAGTAGTTCAAATATTCATTCACTCATTCATTCATCCGATCATTTTCCTTTCTTTCTTTCTCTCTCTTTCTCGAAACTTTTCACACGAAGACGTTCATTCTTTAATACGTTTCTTTCTTTCTTTTTGACCTTTTCACATTAACCCTTTTATTAATGTAGTCATTCATTTTCCTTCCTTTCTTTCCTTTCTTCCTTTTCTTTACTACTTTCATCTCTTGTCTCATCCTTTTTAAAGAATACTCATCCACACATGAAGTGTGAGCCGACAGAATGATATATAGTCCGGGTCGCCCGCAGGATCTACCGTGCAGCCTTTGGGATCTCTGAAGAGAACAAATTTCCAAGTGGGAATCTGGTAAAGTTCCAATGAAGTCTTCACAGAACTGTCAGATCCCAAGGAACAGGGATAAACTAGGATTGGAGAGATCTCGGGACCACAAGGTGTGAAGCAGCTGTGCTTCCACAACATTTAATTAAAAAGTTGCTGAAATCAAAAGTGTCAATGAAAGTAGAATTAAGCCAGTCGATATGGACATGTCTAATATTTTGTAATGTTTGATTCAGAGAATGAAAAGACACTTAATTCATGATGGTTAGATGTGAATCGAAAATTATGCTCCATTCAACTGATAGTACACACAAATTTACCCTTCATAAAACAGAATGTATATTTCAGAGAATTTTTGTGAAATACAAATTATTCGATATTTTTTTCATATTTCCCCAGAATACAATCATGATTAATTAAAGATTACTTTCATGATAATTTAAAGAGTGTTTTTGCTTAATACCTCGTGTCTGAAAACCATGATTTAGCCTTGGAAAGTACTCAGATATGTCAATAGAGATATGAAATCCTGGATTTTGGTGAGTGTTGATGGCCATTTTGTTCCTATGAAAATGAGACAGTTCATGTCAACTTTTTTGGGGTGACATTTTTTCTGAAAGACGACATCGTAAGGATCATTTTGGTACACTAGTCATAGATTCACGTGGAGTGACAAATGAATCTCAAGAATATACATTTTCCTACCAGGTCGATTGAGTTGAGAATTTGGTTGTTTTATTTATCAAGGTCCATCGCCAGAGGCGTAGCTGATAAGAGTTGTTGCAAGAGGGTATTTGAAAACGCCCCTGGACCCCAATGAAGGGAGCCCCAAAACTTTATGAATAATAGCTCACTGACTGTGTTTCTGTTGACAAGTCTCACTAGTTATTGGAGGGTCCTTCATGGAGCCGACCCCCTCCCCTGGCCTCAAATCTCTGAGTACGTCTCTATCCGTCGCATTAATCTTGTTTCTTTGCATTTCTTTATTTATTTCTAAACGCATTTTCACTCTAGTCTTGTCAGATAATGTTTCACAACCCCACGTCAGCATTTTCCGTTTTACTTCCTTTCCTGTTGTTATGATTTAACGACTAGGGTGGGGGCAGGGGCGTGAGGGACAGGCTGTTTCAATTGTCCACCCAGGTAAACTACCCACTCCTTTAACCGTTCTCAATTGTCTGCTCATCCACAACAGGACAAAATGGCTGCATTAATGGAATTCGACACATGATTTTTTGTCTTGCGATATTACTGCTTATATTACTGCTTGTAGCTCGCCTGTGTACTTTTGTTCAGGGATCTTTTCTTGCTTGGTTTTTAGATTTGTTTTGTGTCGTATACTTAAAATATCTGTTCTTGAATTTCTTATCTGTACTTGAGTTATGTCCTAACGCTGGTTACGGCTTCTTACCTGCTTAGGCTCAACATATCCAGTGTTGCCATTTAGGCATTTTTCGCGATAAATTTAGCTCGTTTCTTATTTTGTCAGAAAAGATAAGTCAATATTTTAGCTATTTTGGGCCCATTATTGGCGCTATTTCTGGGCATTTTTTATCCATTTCCTCGCCACGTTTAGGAAAACAGCCATTTTTAGTTATTAAAAAGCGCCTTTTCGAGATCGATCTAGCACGAAAATATTTCTTCAGTTGGCAAAATTGCACATTTTACACTACGATTAACTCAGTCCCTCTGATGTATGGAACAGACTTATAGGCAACAGACAAATTGACATCATTCACTTCACCCTGTACTACACCACCCATAACTGGTAGGAGATATAGATTTGTGGCTTTGCCGAAGTGAACACAAACTGTCATAGCTAAGGTTTGAACGCGGCTTGCCGAGACCGTTCGCTATGCCGTTATTTGCTCGGCCACCCCCGCACATCCTTAACTCTATATTTGGGTCATAATCCAGCTATTGTCCTTTGTGGGTCGTATTTTTCTTCCTCGTGTCCTTTCTGCTTACTAATGGCTACAAGATCGGACTGTGGGTCGCCCTCACGGACAGACACGCCTGTGTCGCTCAGTACCTTTGAGGAGAAAAGAGCCACAGGTACCAAGTGATATCTCTCGCGACACGGGAACCTGTGATGAGTTAGTGCGGTCGGGGTCGGACACGCTTGGGTTGTCGGATACAATAGGTGACAACAACAGAATACTGGTTTGTCTGTTTATCTTCCAACCATTTCATTGTATCCCGTTCTTATGTTCCGCCGAGAAAAAAGAAAAGAGTTAGTATAACGTGAATCGCAATAATAATTTATCACAAATGTCCATCTTGAAGGTAGTCATTGACAGCTATTAAAGCTGTCAACCCGTGTTTTTTTCATTCTATTTCATTCTTCCTTCGTGTGATGCAGGAGAAACAGTTTGAAAAGATAGGAAAAAAAGAAGGGGGAAAAAAAAAGAAATGTTTGTTGCCCGCCCAACTCTTGGTTTTGGGTTGATTTGGATATTGAATATATTGTGTTAATAAACACGACCCCATGAGTCTAAAGTTGTTTATCGGCTGTTTGCGATGTCTGGAGTGAAGACAGTTGGAATAGTGAGTCATAAGATAGATTTACTATCTTAAAAAAATCAAACACACGCGCGCATATATATATATATATATATATATATATATATATATATATATATAGAGAGAGAGAGAGAGAGAGAGAGAGAAGGAGAGAGAGAGACATATGTGGGAAAAAAACTTCTTTAATGAATTTGATAGATTCATTGCCAACTTCCCACAGAATATATGCATTTTCTTTTGAAATGAACAAATTATGATTTGAAATCACGAAAATTGATGATTCTGTTTCTGCGAAACGAACTTTACACTGCATTCTCTCCAACAACAAAATTCATTTTAAATTGATGCAGTGCGTTTATTTCAAACGGGTATCATTCATTTTCTGGGAACTTGACTGAAAAATTAATTTACCCAAGTACCTAATTTCCTCCTTCTCCTTCAAAGTAGTACCATTTTTTGCCATTTGCATCCTGACTCACAAAATATAAGGGTTAAGGTCCATTCTACATTTGGTTCATGTACACTGTTCAAATTCCCTGGACTTTCGGGTGGCCTGTCCTATACACACACACACACACACACACACACACACACACACACACACACACATATATATATATATATATATATATATATATATATATATATATATATATATATATATATATAAGGATGAACTTATGGAAGACGCACCAGCAGGAATAAATGTAAAAATGATTTCATTTCATTTCTTAAACAACTATTAGTTTCGGCTTTTGATTAAACAGAGAAATAGAAACAGAGAGAGAAGCAGAGAGGAAGATAAAAAGTCTGTGTGTTGAAGATAAGCATATAATGATCTTATATCCAAACTTCATGTCTGTTTATTTGTTGCTAACGCATCTCATTGTTCAATTAACCTCACCATTACGACATAACAATACGTCATGAATTACATCATAGAAACTCTTTAGACTTAGAATGTCTGATCACACTTAATATATAGCTGTGTTGAGTTGAGACTTGAAAAAACTTAAAATTACGTTACTTGAATTATCAAAAAAGAAATTAACTGATAGCTTTAGGCTCTTTAATAAGCCCGACGAGTATATTCTAGTATTGATTTGTACTTTTGTATATATATATATATATATATATATATATATATATATATATATATATATATATATATATATATATATATATATATATACAATTCCAATAATACTTCTTAATTAGAAAATGATTTTAATGAAAAACTTTTAAAAACCTAAATATTTTTATCAAATTAAGAGTGCTCAACACGCACACACGCACACATATGTGAGTGTGTGTGTATGTGTGTGTGTGTCGGGTGTTTTCTCTCCCTAATCTTGAGTACACACACAGACATATATATATATATATATATACATTTATATGTAAAATTGTTAAAAAATATAATAATCAAAGCTTGCAAAGAGGTGGTGTTCGATCAACACTGTTGGGGGCCATTTTGAATAACATTTAAAAAACAATCCCTGGAGCAATTACATGGTAATCAACTAAGCAAAGTTCAAACATAGTAACATATCTTATTATGTGTAACATAAAAACCTTTTGAAAATCTAACATTAATTGCATTAGCAAATATTTGGAAATAACTCACTGAGATGATATGAAAAATGTTTGTAAAAATCTTTCAATGACATCTTTAGTGTTTAAAGCTATCAAGCATCACAGAACATACATAGTATGTATTTAGGCAGCAGTCTTTCATTAATACATGTTTGGTGGAAAACGACCGACAAGGAAAACCATTCCAACTTCTTAGTTTTTCCTTGTTTACTCGCAAGAGAACATGTGTTTGCATCCAATGCGAGTAAATATTGTCCACGCGGTTTTGATGATCGAGCGCTTTCGGCTGTGCAACGAGCCATTTTCAAGATCAATGAAAAACTATGGTCTTGGTGTTTTTCACTAATTTAAATGATATCCATGTTTAATCCGACTTAACGATTGGTGCATCGAGGTGATGTCACATGGCTAGAGGTGGACGAAGGAAATTCTTTGTCGGGTGAATTTTTAATTGTTGAAAACATTCAAAACACCCCACCCGTTTCGAAAGAAGCCTTTATTGAGTGTCAGGTTATATATATATATATATATATATATATATATATATATATATATATATATATATATATATATATATCGTGTCCATAAAGTCTCTGTTTGTTTTATTACAACGTTTAAACAAAAATAGTTACTTTATGAACACCTCGTCTAGTATATCAGTAGATGAATAGAAAATAATTATACGCATCACTAAAAATACAAAGCAATGGGGCCACCCATGATTCTGACCTCAATCTCCACAGGAACTTAGTCAAATAATCAACTCCTTTATCACTGATATAAATATTCCGTATGATGGGACGTTGATTTAAGGTTTGAAAAATGGTCCAGATTATGGTTGTCTCCTTGTATTATATAGTATGGAGAATATTTGATCATCTTGAATAGTAATAATGAAATTGCTTTTCAATCCGACGGAATATCTTATTATGTAATTGTCTGCGTTACAGGAACGTGAATAGAGCAGATTTGGACAGTGGATGAATAAGACGAGATTTGGTTATAGAGCAGTTATAGTTTCGATTAATCTGCTGGTTGCTTAATGACAGACGGTAAAGAGCAGCATCGCATTAAAATGGTCACCTGGTAAAGAGCAGCATCGCATTAATATGGTCACCCGGTAAAGAGCAGCATTGCATTAAAATGGTCACCTGGTAAAGAGCAGCATTGCATTAAAATGGTCACCTGGTAAAGAGCAGCATTGCATTAAAATGGTCACCTGGTAAAGAGCAGCATTGCATTAAAATGGTCACCCGGTAAAGAGCAGCATTGCATTAAAATGGTCACCTGGTAAAGAGCAGCATTGTATAAAAATTGTCTCCTGGTAAAGAGCTACATCGCATTAAAATGGTCGCCTGGTGGACGCAATTCGATCCCTGCAATAGTTTATTTCTTTTATTGTTTATCAATTCGATTCTAATAGAATTTCTTTTAAAAAAAATGTATACACATACCATCCACAAGAAAACATTTTCCTTCCAAGTCGGGGTTTTCAGAAACCAAACTCCAACGTTGAATGGACTACAGCAACCAATAGAGTAGTGTTGAAGAGAGAACGCCGGGCTACCTGATCGAGGGAGCTTATTACAGAAAATCTGTGAAATCTGACCGATTTCAATGACGTTTTGAGACCATATGAATCGTTCAAATAAATATTTTAGTTGTACATAGATAGCTACAGTCCCTGCCCCCAAGGGAACGTTGTTCGCACGCACTCTCACTGGTACAACACAAATCCTATCATTGCTACCAACCACCACCAACCCTAAGGAAAGTTCATCCGTGGATTTGGATTACAAAAACAACCAGATGATATTTTTGATAAAAAGAAGAAAAACATGTTCGAATTCAGGCCAAAATAGTATTTCTTTTAACGGTCATTCAAGTGCTTGTAAAATCCCAGATATTCGAGTGATATAAATACCAAAATATTTAGGGCAGATGAGGGCGAAATTCCCACGATGACAGGTGCATCTGGAAGCGAATGTCACCTATCGGGTTTCGCTCTTCTTTGTCGTAGTAAATAAAAGGCGAGGAGATATCATCGGTTATATCGGGGCGCGATTGTTTGTGAGGGATTTTAGTGAACTTCGATCGCCCATTGTCCCTATGTTTGGTTCCCTTCACAAAGATAGACTTTGTATCAGAGCGGCTGTCAATCTTGTGGTTTTGACAATTTCGATGGTTGGGTGGACAAATCATTGAACAGTATTTCTTAAACTATATCAATTTCATTCACCTTCAAGTCTCATTCACCTTTAAATCTCATTCAACCATTATTAAATTCCTGTGTATTTAAAAAAAAATTATTTTCATCTCAAATTCTCCTTTGAGTCTAACTTTAATTCTTTTTGCACCATGGGCAAATCGTAGCCATCAAAGATGGTGATTGTTTCTATCTTTTCTTTTCTTAGATATACACGTGTTTGTTTATATGCTTGTTTGTGTGCTCCAGCGCTCCTGGCCACACCGTTTTGTCCACAGACTAGAAAATTGACATCAGTATACCCCTAGACCTATTCTGAAAATTCTTTCGATATTTTGGAAGGAGCTTTTTTTTACCCTTTTCTCTATTTAAGATGTTTTATAATGGGAGATATGAATATAATATATCCTGACCATATTTATTCTTCGATTGAATCTTTTTTACATGACTTTAAATTTTGACGCTATGGTTGTGTGAAATATTGACTGTGATGAGTTTCTCGAATGTTTGTTTTATCTATGTTTTTGAACATCCCTAAAATACGCAGAGAAAACTAAGAGTGACAAAAAATCAGTTGAATTTTTCTAGTTTGCATAAATTTAGCAAAGACCAGTCATAGATTTTTTTGGAAATAACGTTTTATTATTGAAAATATCTATCACAATAATGGCTTATTTCAAGAATAGAATGATATGGATATCGGAGTAAATCAAGTCATTCACTCTTCGTATTTTATTCAGTCTTCGTTGATTCCTGTTGTTTTATTTGTCCCCAAAATAATTTTATTCAACCTCAGGTGAATCATTCACCGGTTTAAGAAAATCTGCCATAGAGTAGTGCATCCAGGGGTAGAGGAATAATAATAATAATAATAATAATAATAATAATAATAATAATAATAATAATAATAATAATAATGATGATGATAATAATAATAAGAAGAAGAAGAAGAAAAAGAAGAAGAAGAAGAAGAAAAATCGATTTTCACATGGGTAGATTCAAAAGAAATTTACAGTTCATTGGTTGACTTCGGAGAAATAAGAAAATAACCATTAGAAGACAGAGAGATCAAAGAACCTTATTTAATTTCTTGTTGCTCGCGCCCAGGCCAGTCAAAGAGTACCGGGGATATAGGAAGGGCCTTCAGCTTGAGCATAGTGTAGAGATTGGTCTGTTTTTCAGACGGATTAACGGGATCGCCTGGGGAGGCTTAATACGATCCTCGACTCCATACAACGCTTGGTAAGCCCAGAAGTCGCCCATCTTGGTACTGACCAACGTCGATGTTGCTCTCGAGGATCTTGTGTCCAACACCATTTGGCTGTAACTAAATAATAAAAGGTTTGAGAAACAACAGAAACCAAGCCGGAACTAGCTCATTAACATTGCATTGTCAGGTGAAAATAAAGTTCTGTGTTACAACTTTGTCTTTTCCATAATCAAACCATTACAGGACACAAAGCGCTAAAATACTTTAATCAATAAGAAAGAAAAATCAAGGCAAAAATGAGAGGAAATTCTTTGATCAAAGCATTTTGATTCCCGTGAGGATATTGATAATTAACAACAACAACAACAACAATATCAATATTAATAACACTAATAACAACAACAGTAACTGCAGCAATAATAATAATAATAATAATAATAATAATAATAATAATTCATAAACAGGTAAGCCACTTTTGAAAACTAAACAAAATATAATCTCACTCTCTCTCTCTCTCTCTCTCTCTCTCTCTCTATATATATATATATATATATATATATATATATATATATATATATATATGATTAATAAAGTATCCTGTTCTTAAATTGCAAAGATGATCTACAGAATTAGCCCTGGGTCTTACAATTTCCCCATATTCACATAGTTAAAACGTATGAAGTGTAAAAGACCCGCAACGTTCTCTACCGATTGGTGTATATTTGAATAAAATCATGCATGGTCCATGGAAACCTATCGTGTTTTCATGAAATACTTTAGATACAAATCTCCTTATTGCCTTTTTTCATTTTCCTAGGTTGGCGAGAATGGAGTAGATGGGGTTCTTGTCGACGGAATTGTGGTGGAGGCTCACAGGTTCGCCGACGAACGTGCTCCAAAGAAGACCCCCCGGGGTGCACCGGGGGTCAGGCCAAAGAGGAACGACAATGTAATCTCTTTTCTTGTCAAAGTAAGTCAAGTTGGTATGTTTTGTTAATTGGTGCTTCCTATCAAAAGAAGTCTATGACGAGACAACGTCGTGACTGTGCAGACAGGGATGCGAGATAGAACTATAAAAGAAAATCATCCAAGCTTTATCTCTGAGACTTACCCAATACAGGCATTGGAATAGCGTCGAATTGAAAAATCGCGATTGTCTGGAGGCAAAGTTTCCAATAGCGTATCGAGGCTTGCCGGACAGTGAAAAACGCCAGTGATGTCATAGATATAATTTTTTCTGACCAATATCTATTCTCCAATTGGATTTTTTTTCATGACTCCAAATTTTGATGATACGTTTGTTCAATTATTGACTGTGGTGGCGAGTTACATCTCAATTTAATAATCAACGAGAAATTGATTTCTTTTTTTCTGTATCTCGCTGTAACAAGAAAAATATTTAATGACGTTGGTAATTGAAACCATTTAATGTTTCATAGTTGCTTTCTTCCGTTTATAATGAAGAAGAAATAATTCATTGAAGTAAAAGTTGTTGAATGAAAGATTTCAGTTAGAAATATACAGATGCGAAAACAGAATCAGATAAGACTAAGGTTACAACAACAATAATGCATTTTATTTTACTTATTAGAAACCATTAACAAAAACTGTCAACATAGATTTTTTCAGTTTTCAAGATGGTCTAGCTGGCTATGAATGTATATTTGTTGGCCGCACTAATTGAGCTGGAAGGCTGAAAATTCAAACATTTACTCCTTATCAAGTCTTTTTTTTCAAAATCGCCTCTATCGGGTTTTCGTGGGGTTGGTCAATCTACAATCTATGTTCATACTAAATTGGTCCCTAGTTAGTGTCCAGATGCGCTTTTAGTGATGCAACGAGAGAAATAACTTACTCATTGACCAACCCATTTTCCAATTTCTTGATTCGTCACCCCCAGCACAGTGTGCTGCCAAAAGGTGCTGGTCATGTGACCGTTTCGATTGTTTTAACAAGTTTTCAACGTATCAGAGAAAAGCTTTATCTTACTTTTTAACAATCTTTTCGCAGGCGTCAAGAATGTCCTCCGCTTATTCCGTCATCAGATACCCGATAACGTGACACCGACCATGGATCAACCCCGAACGTTCAAAGTTAGCATGGGCGCCGTACTGTGCTCCCCCCTCTCAGCTCTTTTCCCTGACAAATTTCCTGATAGCTTCTCTTTGATGCTAACCGCCAAATTTCCTAATGACAGCCGGGGCTATCCACTTGCAGTGAGCGATTCTTACGGCCGTCTTTTCTTTGGTTTGAGGATCAATACTCGCTCTTTAAAATTTGAGCATTACCCTTCCGGTCCACTGATGCCTCAGCGAGAAGTGGTCAGTTTTGAACTTAACATGGCTGATGACCAATGGCACCAGTTAGCCATTAGTGTTCACAGTCGCTCCGTTTCTGTCTTTTTTGATTGCAATATGAAACTCTCTCGACGTTTACAGCACAGCCTTATGTCCCGAGAGGGTGAAAAGTATACTTTGGCCATTGGCTCATCGGGCAGTTGCTATGGAAGCTTGTTGAAGGTAAGCCAATGATTTTGATATTTATCAAGCCGGCGTTTCAGAACTTTTTCCGCTATGTCTTTTACTGTGACTTCTCATGGCTCAGAGGGGATCATAGCTGGAAATTTTTTGAAACCAAAGAAATGTCAATAAAAACCGCAAATTTTTAAGTCTAAAATCATTATTGTTCACACAGATAATTTTTCTTATGAGAATTTCCTTCTATCTTTATTCTTATTATTAACAGAAAGATTATTAGGATAGAATTGACTGGTTACAAGTTTGGAAGTTTTACCCCTAAGTATCTGACAGAAGAAAGAGAAAAGATACAAACACATGAACAAAATCTCCCTTTGAAAAAAAGATTATTGAAGTAATCATAAATAGTGTGGGTTTTAAGATCTCCGTGCAATGCGAATTTCGCTTCTGAGCAGTGAGTGTTATTTTCTTACTATTTATGTAAGTAAAAAAGATAAAATGGCTATTATTCCCTTCAAATTTTACTTTTGTGATCAGGACAGTGATATACGTTTGTAGTTGTTTTTCATATTTCGTGTGATTAAAAATATGAAAGTTTCTCTGCTGTCCAATTGAAAATAAGAAGATTTCAAATATTCACAGTCCTGATCGCAAAAACGAAGTTTGAAGAGAAAAATTGATGTTTCCTATACCTTTTAGACATAATAAATTGGAAAATAACACTTATTATTTGGGAAATTAAAAGTAAAAATTTGCCCGATATTGCACAGTGTCTGTAATTTTCAGTTTCTGAAATAGCCATGTGTGTTTCCAGCGCCTGGGGTCACTATTTGAAACTTGGTAAAAGACAAATTTCCAAATGTTTCCTTTCTTATGAAGTTGGTGCAACGTAATCATCCTGCCACAATAGCAATAAGTACATTGAAAACCTATAAAATCTACAATATCCATGGCGTATGGATATCTTTTTTATGTCTGCATGTATGTAATATCTGATCCTCCGTTTTTTTCTTTTACAGGGTGAGCTGTCACAATTAATGATTTCACCTGACCCACAAGCTGCAAAACAACAGTGTTTTCATACATTCAACCAATTTTCAGTGGGTACTCACAATTGTTATCTTTTTTTCATTCTGTCACAAAACCTTCTTTATTTTACGGAATATGCTTTTTTTCTATTTTCTGCATGCCCTTGGGTCGAACCACTCCCCACTGTCTCTGTCTATATTACACAATTTCCAGTGTGTGGCACCCACTATACCAGCATATGACAATCAGAGATTTCATCTGAACTCGATCAAGTCGTCTTCTTTTTTCAAACTTTAAACTATTCTTTCAATAGACAGGGTGAGAAAAACTCGTCAGTTGTTCATATTGTTATATCATGATATGCAATATTTGAGGACGGGTAGACAGGTGTCTGTTGACAGACGGGTGCAAGTTTTAATGAAAAACGCGCGACACATATTTGTGGTTGGCCATCGAAAGCATTTTGTGAATAGATTCAAGTTGGAGACATGTTTGTCTAAATTGTTTTTTGATAACTTGTCAGCTTTATACGTTTTCATGTTGACAGGACACCGGTGTTCATCTTGCTTATCGTGAAAGATCTAAATCTGCAATTTATAAAGATCGAATCGTCGTAACCCCAAAAATAACCCGCCCGACCAACCTGCCAAGTGGGCTTCAGATTTTTCTCTTCACCCGTTTTTGTGTATGTGTCTCCGGGCGCTTCCGGTCAAATTTTTCTGAGCTACAACCTTGAAAATCGGCATGAGAAACCACTAGGCACCATCTAAAAACATTTTTTCAAATGTTTATAAAAGAAGTATTTTTTGAGTTCTCAGTGGTCATTTTGGAAGAACAATGTGCAAATGTTGTGCGGGTATTATTTTGAATAAAACATCTATTTCTTAAAGATACTTTCCCAATAATCTTTTAGATAATTAGTTCTACTACATGCACGGGCTACTGTGATTCATTAATGTGAAGTAAGGATATTATACGTATATTTTCTTGGACGTCCACCTTGCTAGCATACAGCTTCAAAATAATTAAATGTATTTGATACTGTTTTTGAAAATCAAAAAAGGACAATATATATTCTTAATAGATTTCTTGTAAATTACTTACCTTTCATTGATTGTCAAAAGATTTTTTGGCGAACTTGAGCCTATTCAGAAATAATTTGAAATAAATTCTTAAAAGCGAATTCAATATTTGTCAGAAGTTCTATGATTAGGTGTTTTCATTATTCTACACACCTTAACAAGATACTTCGTTTATGTTTTATCACAATGAGTGTGTTCAAGTTTTGTACGAAGTTATTTCTTTTGTTCCGAATTCACGCAAATTTACATGAAGACTGGAAAGTATTGTTCAATACATACATCCGATGAAGGTAATGACAAAATGTGTGGGATAACAATTCCTTTATGTAATCAAATCAAATGAAAAGTTTTAGAAGAAAATCGAGTCATTTCCTAAAAAATATTTGCTAAAAGAATAGGTTTTACCAAATCTGCTGTTGTAACCACGGCCTACGTTCCTTGCACAGTATTTTGCAAACATTTTTCGAAGCCTGTCTAGGTTCAACTCTAGGCCACTAGTGAAGGGCAAAAATGAGGACTGCACTACAGTGGTAATGTTCTAACTTGTTTACCATTACCCTATAGCGTGGCACATCTAGCTATGTTTATTCTTAATATAAAACAGTTATCAATTTATAAACTGAAAAAATTCCATGTTGAAATAATTTGGTGAAAAATATCAACTCTTGTTTCATGATTGTTTGTAAGTCGTGTCGGACACATTAGATCTCGTATGGTCCCGGATGTCAAGCAACAACGAGCCTGAGCAATACCTAGATGGGTGATCGTCAGGGAATTTCAGATGCCATAAACAGCTGGGGATCATGTAGAAAGCCCCCTGTGGTGATCTCGTTGATCCTCCTAAAAAGCAGACCAATCTCTACACTGTGCTCACTCCCGTGAGCCAAAATCCCTCTGCCCTACCCCCAGAACCCAACTGGCCTAACTGCAAAAGACAAGAAACGTTTGGATTATTAATTGTGTATAAACATTTACAGCAGGTTTTTAACAGAACAGATTTGTTTGCTTGCAGATCAGCGATATGGAGAACAAGACATCTGGAGAACGAGAATTTAACATCACAACAGAGAGACCAAGTGAACACACAACACGTTCACCATTCCATCGAAGTACAGGTAAATCTGTGAGACATTGCAGATGATATCGGCTGAGGCGTAGCTGAATGGCAAGGGGCTATTCGAAAACGCCCCAGCCCCCAATCGAGCCCCACTCCCAAGTTTTATAAATAGTGGTTCACCTACTGCTTTTTTACTTGCAAATTTCACTAAATGTTTGGATATCAGAGCTAAATTTGTTTAGTCAATCATTAGTCAATAAAAGTGAGGCTAGTGCTCGGTGTTTGAGGTTCTTTGATTTCAAGGCAGAAATTGGTTTTGACAAATCGACGCGATACAATCTTCTCTTCTCATATTGTCCTGTACCAAACTAAGATAAACTCAGTAAATATCTATGCATGAATAATAATTCCTCTCAAACAATCGAAATATTGCATGAATGAATAAAAAAAATGAAAATAATAATAGCAAAAATTATAACTCTAATTGGTAAATGGCCGGAATAGGTTCGTAAATTATGAAAAACATTTATATAACAATATATCTATTCATTGATTTTAATGGCACTCTAAAATGCATGTACAACTGAAACTATTATCAAACTTCACATAAATTTTCTTTTCAAGCTTTTACGAGTGAGGGGTTCTATTTACAATATAACTATAATGCTAAAGTTGACACTTATTTTCCGACATTTTCACGAAGTTACAGCTTACATGAATTATCTTTTCTTCTTCCGGTTAGTTTCTTTGATACTATCAACATCAACCGCACCCTGACCCAAACCTAACCATTAACATATTTTTGAACAAAGAATCTACAAACCAAGTCTGATCATATATCCATTAATTCTATTTTAGAAGCCCCCTCTGCTGGAATTGGATGGGCTATGTGGTCCGAGTGTAGCACTACCTGTGGACAGGGGTTACAAACGAGGAGTTACTGTACTGAAGGGGCAAGGGTTAATGGCACTGAGGCTTGTGTGAATGGGACGAATATACGTCGTGTTAGCCGACCGTGTCAAATCGCCCATTGTCCTGGTAAGTAACAAAAAAAAGAAAAAAAAGTCTACAATTTATGTTTTTCCATTCATGTATGAAACTTAATTTCTACTTGAGTTATTTTTCATGGCTGGACAAAGTCCTTTCTTAGCAATTATATTGTAATAAAATATCTGAGTCTGTCTGTATGGAAATATTCAAGCCTGAAAGGTCAGAAAGCACCAGGTCAGATTTCATATAATTTTATATGTTAATTTTTAAGCCGATAGATCATGGTTATACGAAAGCAATAAATACTTAGACTTGGTTATGATCTTACACTTACACACAACATATATATATATATATATATATATATATATATATATATATATATATATATATATATATATATATGTGTGTGTGTGTGTGTGTGTGTGTGTGTGTGTTTGTATGTGTGTGTGTGAATTCCGCTCTGACCGAATTACCTACGAATTATTTAATGATGAAGATCAGAAAATGAAAAAATGAGCCCCAGGTGAGATTCAAACCCACACCTTTTTCCGTGCGAGTGCCCATGTCTGCGCTTGACATACCACAACACTTACGTTGAGCTGAAGTCTAAATAATACCCTAAATTCATTCCCCCTGTATCCGATAGCTGGCCGGTTCTGTTTTTGTGTTCTATCGATCACGAGACAGCTTAATATGCCAGGGAAAAATTCTATGATGTCTTTGACTCCTGTCTTCTCCCGAATATATTGTGCTATCTTGTGGTTTCTCCATGCAATTCTTTCATGGACACGTTACATGGTTCTCAATTTACGGGTCTGTCTCTTGGTTCGGTTCCATGTTTCAGCCCCATAAGTGACTATCGGGAGGATGCATTGGTTGTAAACTCTTTTTTTTAGGATTAATGGAATCTTCTTGCTTTTGAAGGTTGAGCTTTCTCTGCCAAAGTCTTGCCATCCTCGGGTGATTCTTTGCTTGATTTCTTCTTTTGAGGGTTTTATCGAGATTTGTTTCCTTCTTTTCCTGTTCTGTGTCCTCGATTTTGATCTTAGCGTTCTTGTTTCCGGCATGATTATTGCACGTGGTCTTCGTCTAGCTGAAGTTCAAGTGTAGGCCGACTTTCTTGCTTTTTTCATTCAATTTATCTAGCATTAGTTGGAGGTCGTGTAAGTTCTCTGCGATAAGGGAAATGTCGTCTGCCTCAGATATTTGCCGTCTATTCTAATTCCTTTATTCTCCCAGTCTAGTTTTCTGAAGATCATCTCGATGCAGGCTGTGAAGAGTTTGGGTGAGCTGCTATCACCTTGTCTTACCCTTTTTTTGGAACTGAAATGGCTCCGAGTTTTTATGTTGCCCAAAGAAGCTGCTGTAACTGTACATGTGCTACAGCACTTCGACGTGTAATGGATCCACACCTTGTAAAGTGATGGCCTCCATGACCTTGGGGATTTCTACTGAATCGAAGGCTTTTTTGAAGTCGATAAATACCACAGCGAGTGGTTGCTTATATTCTGCTGCTTTTTCTATCAGAAGTTCATGTATTCAAAGTGAAATCGAATTTCGCCAACTTTGCAATTTCATAGATTCGGTGAAACATATATAAAAAATGATGAGATTATCAACGTAAGGAAAATTATATGAGTATATATTTTAATATAAATGTGTTCATCTCTAAATACATCTATAAATGCATCTATAGCTAAAATATTCTGTTCCATTCTGAATTTGTACGCCAAATCTTTGGCTGAGGCAATCTCTCTCGACTGTGACCTGAATAACAAAGGGACTTTTAAGAAAGGAATGGAGTGTAGTTACTTCGTGTGTTACTGGTGGTCGTGATTGTCTAGTGGTTTGGACTCGTGGTTGTGGTAATATAGGATCGATGGCAGGTCACTGTATTTTTTCTCTGACTGCTAGTTCTAGTTCGAGTGATATTATGCTAACCTATTCTGTGAGATCTCAAATTTTTACGATGAATAACGAATAGGTTTCAAGCAAAAAAAAAAAAATGATTTCTCTGTCACAATCTGGTGGCAATTTTCTCAATAAATAGAAGTTCTTTCTCCTTATTATCAGTTATCTAATTCTTTTCAGAGAAATGTCCGTTGGTCTGTCTGAACGGTGGTCAGTGTCGTGAGGATATCTCTTCAACTCCAGTATGTGTCTGCCGGGGGAGGTATTTTGGTGAAAGATGTGCAAATGGTAAGTATCGCTCAAACTCATTGCAGAGGGACATTCTGGTAGACACGAACGATTCGTAGTTTTTTGCTTACCTTGGAAGAGAAGAGTCCATAACTATTTCAGAAACTAATCGATAATAATCAAACTCACTATAAATGGCATTTGAGACCGGAAGGATTTCTAGTGCCGGGCTAACAATTTAGAAAACGTACCAGATGCTATGTGCCCGCAATTTCAAGGGCTCCGCGCTAAATGATTGCGAGTTATCAATTCTGATTCAGTGATTGTACACTTGCTCTATTACTTTAGTATTATAATACTGACTTCAACAGCTATGTGTTTGTGGTTAGCGATTTTAGTAAATTATCACGTTTATGATGTACTTACAAGTAACCAAACATAATAGACGAACCATACCTTTTCATGAGCAAATTGAAAGTTACAGCTAGCGAATTGGAACATTGAGAGAACGAATCAAATCAAAATGTATTCTCAGAAAGTTTTCTCACTGTAGTTTTTGTTTGCTTGCAATAGTCTTTAATTTGCATGCCGTAGTTTTTAATTTACTGATTGCTTTTTCTTTTTATTTGCTTACTGTATACAGCATTTGTATTATTTGTTCTTTAATTTTCTTACCCTATTCTTTAACTCACTCGCATTAATTTTTTTGATTAGCTCACTCTATTCTTGTTTAATTTGATTCTTCTTTTTTTTATTTTCTTTCTTTATTTTTTCAATTTGCTCTGGAAAAGGTATAGAACAAATGAGGAAAGAGGTCATCTCGCTTCACAAGTTGGCACCCCTCAAAATTGTCGGTCCATGCTGGACCCTCTGCACGCCCTCTCAGCCTGAGTCTGAAACAGAAAAGAAATTTTGGGATCATCTGGCAATTTTTTTTCCTGATTGGATCGATAAAACAGCTGGGTTGAATGAGATTCATAATTAAAGACCGTCAGACAAAACTCTCAACAAAGGTTTCTTCAGTTTTATGCTACTCTGGCTGGCTGGCTATATATGTAGCACATGTAAAAGCTGCATCAGAGGAGCTAATGGGCTCAAAAATCGAACGTTTATTTGTCATCATGTCAAGAAAAAAGTTTTTTTTTAGAAAAGATCCCCTCTATAAATGTTTTTTTAGTGGATGGTTCAATTTCAAACATAAATCTAAGCTAAATTGATCCCTTAGTATGTGTACGGTTGAATTCACGCTTGTTTTTTTTGGGGGGGGGAATTTTGATATAATCGAAAAAAATACATAAGAATACATTTTTAAATTGATCACCTGGATGCCACCTAGAGACGTTGGTCACGTGACGGTTTCTACTGAGTGACTAACCAGACCCCTTTCTTTTCTTTCAGCTTCTTGTTCGCCTGGTTGTTTTAATGGTGGGGAGTGCGTGAGTGTTGGTCGATGTCGTTGTCCCCCTGGTTACAAAGGTAAACTGTGTCGTCAAGGTGAGTCTCATCACGTTAGGTAATTTCTAATCTTTGACTGTCTAAACAACCTTTGAAAAAAAAGAGACCTTTGCAATGCAATCCTCCTTTTTCTCATGCAATCAATTCACTGATCAAAATACATATAATAATTACCGTTGTGCTTTTATTTATTTATTCATTTGTTCGTTTATTCATTTGTTTTCCGTCTCGTTGGAGGAAACCCATTTATATATTCATAAGTTGAACTGCTGCATTTTGAACTCCGACATGGACCTCACCAGTGACTTGACAATGTTACGTTGGTGACACGGTGATGAAATTTAAAGCATAGAGTATGTCAATCAGATTGTAATCATTGGGAGGGAAGGGACAATACATGAACGCATCAAATGACCTAAACTAGAGGTATTGAACACATGGCACGCGTGTGAACAGTGACACACCAAAGATTTTTAGGTGAGATGCGGTGGACTTTGAAAAAAAACTTTAAAAATTTAACTGCATTATCCATGTTTAAAAGGTATATTTTGAAATTTCAAGTTATATTTTATTTAACTTCTAGTTATACAGATATATTAGAAAAAATAAGTAAATGCTCATATCTATAAGCATTTACTAGAAACTAAAATACGATTGTACATGTAAGTGACTCTCCGATTACTAAATTATTCGAAAAGTTAAAATCTCGACACATCGCACGAAAAAGTTTCACCACCATTGACCTAGATGGACAGAATAAAAATAAACAAAGAATAAACTGTCCCCATTTTTGACGATATGAGTTCATCAATTTTCTTCTAAATCTGTAATAACCAAGAAGAAATCTATCTATAAGGGTGTGTTCATATTTACGTATTTCGAATCTGTTCATTGGCAGTGAGTCAAATTTGGGTAAAATCAAAATTCTGAGATGATTCACATCCTGGAAAGATTGGTACTATATGGTCCTCGCACTCTACTTTTTAAACTAATAAATACTAATCAGAATGGTCCATGAAATATGTCCTTATTATATTTATACAATCTTTTCTTTCTTACAGCTATATGTACAATGCCTTGCAAAAATGGTGGACAATGTGTCGGACCTAATCTCTGCAAATGTCGTTCTAATTATACAGGAAGAGATTGTTCGCAACGTAAGTAGCTTACATATAGTAATTAAATTTGCTGAATTTTAAAAAGTTACGTGTATATTTAAACAGGTGTTGTATCTGTTGCAGCCTTAGATGGTCTAGATTAATAAAGAAATTAGGCTGGACTTCGAAACGCACGATTGATGGTTCAGTAACATAAGTGCGTTTCGAACAACTGCTATACTATGAAAGTGTCGTTAGCTCAGTGGTAAGAGCAGGGGGGGCATTTAAGGGTGCATTCAAGGTAGAAGCAGGTTCAATCTCTCATGACACCCATTTCTTTATTCATGTACACAATCTAAGGTCGTTCGATTTGCAACCGAGTGAAATTGTTGCCGAACAAATAAATCCTATAAATGTCTTTTTAATCATCACATTTTGTCAGATATGAATTGTCCATTTACTGATATTTCATACGCAATATTTATTTATGCATGTATTTTTTAAACTGATGAGTTATATTTGTTTCATAATCATATAATACGTACGTATGCCAAATATTTTCAAAATCTTGACTGATGATTGTTTTAACTCAATCGAATCCTATTTTATGATTTTGTAGAGTTACATATCTGTATTAACTATGAACTCAGAACTTACGTCTTAATCTAGTGGAATCACAATTAATATTCGGTAGATATTCATAAAGCTTAGATTTGTTCTTTTCAACCTTTTATGTTAACATGTCAAAGAGCGGTGGTTTGGCCACCCCTGACATATTTCTCCATTTTTCTGATGATTTCCAACCTTTGTTGGATAACTTCATTAACGACAGTTCGATGTTAGGCGTTTTTTTTTTTAGTTGAAAATGCATTATAAACTTCTACCAAAAGTAGCAAAAAACGTTTCACTTTCTTTCTTTTCATTATGATGAAAGATGAAATATGTCACCTGTAAATTATTCAATTCTAATTTTCATTTGCACCTGAAAAACTTTACCTGATCATTTTTCAGCTTTGTGTGAACGCGGGTGTTTCCATGGTGGCAAGTGTGTCGCTGCAAATGTCTGTTCCTGTCCCCATGGTTACGTGGGGAGAAACTGTCGCCGGCGTGAGTTTATTCTTTGTTATACCAATTTATTGCAACTATTCATCCAAGCGACTTTTGTACTCCAATGAACCTATTAAGGATTCAGGTTGAAATGCTTCCTTACATACAGAGTCGGATTTGGGCCAATTGATGCCGTAAGCAGTGGTGTCCCCCAACCTCAGTCAACTCATTG
Source organism: Thysanoteuthis rhombus (assembly GCA_963457665.1). Classification (NCBI taxonomy): domain Eukaryota; kingdom Metazoa; phylum Mollusca; class Cephalopoda; order Oegopsida; family Thysanoteuthidae; genus Thysanoteuthis; species Thysanoteuthis major. The sequence goes on along the minus strand of OY735205.1, from coordinate 69,433,752 downwards.
CTTGACCTTTTCAAGAATAACCTATCAAGCTGCTTCATACCTACCACTTTATTTTGTAAATATAAACTAATTTCATTAACTCTCTTGTTACTTCACCTAGTTCATATTATACCAGAAAATTTAAAAAAAAATTATTTCTTTGATACTGTGGGAGCCTGAATGAGACCTTAAGGGCAAAGGAACGATATTTTGTCAAATTCTCGTCCAAATCGGAGGCTGGAGTTAACTACTGTAGCAATTAATTCAAGGGAGTAAACTATTCATTGTTTGTCTATCCGCCACGTTAAACCAAACCGATGTATTGAAAAAATACCATTTCCCTACAGTGATTTGAAATCACGAAAAGTAATCAGTAGGCAGCTCTCTTACCGACTGAGTCAAACTAAGAACACTGACATATCTACAAAAATTCATATACAATACAAAATTTGTAGAAATCATCTCCAGTCAGAATAGAAGTATGAGTGGAGTTTGACCCTGCAGCAGCCAGGCTCGTTATGATTTTTGACGTTCAGGAATGTTATTGAACGAGTATGAAATAAAGCAATTTTTCATTGTCAAAGGGAGCGATCTCCCACATGCTTAAAAGTATGTTGGAATGAAGAATGGAGGTTTATAAATAAAGGATGTCTACTAGTTAGCTTTCGTAGCCTAATAAGTAAGGCACCGTACGAGTTAGACAGGCCCCCAAGGATGGAAAAATGCTCAGTAAATCTCGTCGGAGGCTTATTCTTCATTTCCAATCCATATCGATTGCTTAACAGTCGTAGAATGTAAAACCAACTTGAGCGTTGAAATAGAATTGTGGCCCCGAGTCAGACCAAGATTAGTTAGTTCAGATAGGGTTATCTTGTCATTCACGCAGATCATTGCTTTTGAAAGGTTGCTCAGGTAGACTGGCCATGGACTAAGCTTAGTAAATTTCCATTAAAGTATAAGCTATATCTAGTTAGAAAGGCAGAAAGCAGGCAATTTCATTGATCATGTCCAGGATATCAAGTTGAGTAGGACTAAATATGGTTTTCTGACTTGTCGTGTACTTATTGGCTCTTTTTTTTTTCTTTTGCAGCCATTTGTTCTCCTGCTTGTCAAAATGGTGGGGTCTGCATCTACCCAAATCGATGTAGATGTCAGCCAGGAACTTACGGTCTTTTCTGCGAAAAATGTAAGTACCCTAGACCCGGGGGACAACGTTGTTAAATACTTTACATTTGAATGTGCTTTATCTACCTTAAAATATTATCTAATCGCTTCGGTAGTAACCTTAAACGTGTTTTACCGTAGCCGATGGAGATTTACTGAGGCTTGGCATTGTTATACGCAGTGGGCCAGGGTTCGTCCGGTAGCCCAGAAAAATTACCTTGCTCTGTCTCGGGGGATCAGTTAGGCTGCACCTTCCCATTGCACTAAAAGGGGAGGTTCTCGGACTCTCCTTTAGGCCTTCGCAGCACTAATTGTAGGTACGAGAGATTTTTAGAAGTGCCAACATGCAAGACCGCACATTAAACCGACTTTCTGTCATATCCTATCCTAGTGAGGAGGCCGGGTAAACAGATACTTTAAATTATCATGCATAGAAAGATGGAGTTTCAGCTGGTATTTTTTTACTGGTAGAATTGATGGAAGCGCTGTTTGATACAGATTTACATAAGTGAAATCGAATTATCGGAGTTGAAAACGATCGTTTACACCTGATACTACTTGACTTTAATCTTAAAGAAACTGATGCACTCGTGTGAACAAGTGTAACTAACCAGAATCGGCCGATGAATGAGTGGCTACTGATGTTTCGAAATGGAAGACGTTCAAAGGAATGGGAAAAGGAGAAGAATAAAAAGGAAATATGGGGTGTCCATAAATTATCTTAACTTTGAAAATTCTATTAAAAATACAAATATTTACATAATTGTATGGAGTTTACAGCAGAAAAAAGACCAAGTAATGAAGTTGTTTTTTACAAACTTAAGTATGCTTCTGCGTGGTCGATATTTGTCGCATGCAAGCGATATCTAAGCGATATCTAAGCGATATTCAATTTCCAGTCAAGTACGCTAGTTAACAAAACGTTTCATAACCGGTGGATCGGAATGGAATTGACTGATTATTATGGGGACTACATTAAAGACAAAACCAAGGATCTGTCAAGCGACGTCCATTATTGATGAAGAGACACTCCTTCGTGACTGGCTGAAAATTGAATCTCGTCTAGACGTGCTACGTGAGACGAATGGCACCCATGCAGAAGGGTATTATTACTGCTGAAAAAACCCCCCAAAACAAACCCAACTTTTTAGTCTATCTTTATTCTGTTGCAAAACCCGTACAGTCATAATAATAATTGTATTTTTAATAGATTTTCAAAGTCGCACAGCTAGTTCTTTGACACCCCATAGTTGATTTGCACATTCTTGGTTCGTCTCATGACCAGAAGACATTGAGATGACGGTCAGGGACTAACTTCCAGTCATCTACGACATTTTAGCGAGGACGGAAAATTTCCTGTGTTCATGATTTTACAAAATGCATTTGTGCAAATATGATATGAGCAGCACCGACTGCAAATTGAACTCTGTTTGTCGAACCCACATTTGTAATTGAAAACTACGGCACTATTTCACCTTTCCATAACTATACATCGAAATCATCTTTAAAAGAAAGAAAAACATATAGTGTGAATGAATTGATGAAATGACGATGATGAAAATAACGCCTAGCTTTATTTTCAACGATTGCATCTCCAGACTGTCTGTCTGTCTGTCCGTCTGTCTGTCTGTCTGTCTGTCTGTCTGTCTCTCTCTCTCTCTATATATATATATATGTAAAGATAAATATTATACCTATTTTTAACATAAAATATCAGTTTGATGCAATATTTTAAGGGGAGACATCGATATATTAGCGACTTTTAATTTAGTTCTTAACATCTACTAAACCATTCGTTCCATCAGGTCACACAGATATATAACATACTATTCTCAACATGCAACCCTTCTTCACTTGAAAGGTGAAAATACACAGACCCTTTGTGAGGAACATATATGAGGAAAGTCGATATTTGTCGGACCAGATCCACTTTTGCTCAGGGTTTGCTTTGTGGAGCATCCAATGAGTGAAGAATCTACTACCAGGATTTCTAAACGTCCTTTGCCGTAAAAGACTAAATTTGTATGATATTAGGAACCAAATTGAGAAGCTTCAGTACCAAAAAATCAAATAACTTAAAATCCACCAGACTAAGCTTGCAGGGAAAATGGATCAAAATACATATTTTATCATGTATAGTTCATGTATATTTATGTGGTAATATATTCCTGGAGGATGGATTGTTATCATTTGTAAATTTCCCTTCGGTACCAAATCTTCATTTTTAGCACCAAATAGCTTCGTTCAGTACCAATTTGATCAAATCTTGGTCAAGAAAAATTCCAAATGGCAACTCTGGGCCTACTTCGTGGACCATGATGAATGAGATTTGAACCTAACAAGCAAATGCGAGACTTACATATACACCATTGCCCTTGAGACTGTCGGCGCTAGTTCCGACTGCCAACCCCGATAATTCTTATAAAGATAATTTCTTAGAGTTTTTACATCAATTTTTTCAAGTAGATTTCTTTATTGGATTTTCCTGGGTTCCTCAGATATTATTGCACCCCGAGCTCTGGCGCCCCAGCAGATGAGTGGATTCTTTCTAATTGTAAACAATAATAGATTTAGCTCCGTACTATTCATGAGCTCAAAGCGAAACTGTCTGTTCTCAAGTTGGTCCAAATGGCTGGCTGGCTATGTATGTAATACGTCTACAGGCCACACCAATGGAGTTGGGGGGCTGGAATTTTCAAAATATTGTCATCATCATGTCTAGAAAAACGTTTTCACCTCCTGAATAGGTTTCAGTAGGGAGTTCTATTTACAATATAAGTTTATGCTGAACCGATTCTTTATTTTACATCCGGCAATATTCACGTTTACCTTTTGAAAATTCAGCCTTTTTTAGTTGTTACAGCCCATCAAAAGACTAGAGGTGTAACTTAATTATGGATCATCCTTTTTCCGAAATGTTTTTCCATTGATCACGCCACACAGTACGCTACAAGAAAAAAAAGTCACCCAGCGATTTCTATCCCGTGACTACCCTTTTCTCTTCAATATTCGATCACCACCGATGTAGAGAGTCGAAATAGAAATAGTTCTAATTGATTAACGACGATCTCGAAAGCTTTATTTGCCCGGGCAAGATTGGTGACCTTACTGGTATTCGCTGCTTTGCTTCTGAATTTCTAATCAAGTATGGGATGAGATTGGAGGAGAGGGGTTGCTGTCTCTTGATCAATCAGACTCGATCAAACGTATCATCTAATCTGGTCAGATATCAATGACATCTTCTGACAGATGGCTCTGGAATCAAATACACATATGCATATAACACACTCACACACACACACACACACACACACACACACACACACACACACACACACACACACACACACTTACAACCAAAAGCATATGCACACACACATTCATGCATAATCGCATATACTCATACACACGTATATATATATATATATATATATATATATATATATATATATATATATATATATATATATATACACATACACACAGACATTGGCATGCGTAAACTTTTGACGCAAACATCACTGCTTATCGGATATTTAATATTTAACGAAACACACCAACGCTACGAGGCCATGCCATTTGTTGATTGAAATAACATAGTGAGTGCTGATCTTCCGACTTAGTTAATAGGCTGGCTTGGAAACAAGCACTTCCGCCATTCGGCTTCACACTCCATGGATAAATGTTATTAAAATTATATAAATGTATATACGTTCTACCTATGGTATCACGGATTATATAAACAGATAGTTTAATAGAGAGGGCTGTCATAAGTGTCGACGCTTGGTTGGTCACCTAGCATTGCAAGATGCAATCTTGGAAACAAAACTATCTCTTGAAAAATAGCTTGAATAATCACAATGGTGAGTCAAAATTGATTAATGATTTGTGAATGTGATAAAAGTGTTTCTTTAACTATTTCATTGCCCTTCACTCTCGATTCTTTATTTAAAAATCTCACTGACCCTCAAGTCTTTAACACTAAATCTCATTTACCCCAAGTTTTTATAGCAAAATTTCTTTGACACTCAAGTTTTTATTACAAAATCTCATTCAGCCATGACTGAATTTCCTTATGTTTTTGATTCTCTTTTGTCTATACTTTTGATTCGTTTTGTATCTTGAGCAAAAAAGCATCAATTAACACATTTCTCAAGGTAATCTAGTCATGTTTTTTGGATACCCTAAAAATCTGCGAAGAAAAGTAAGAGTGCCAAAGAAATTGACCAAACATTCAGAAGACAGTCTTAGACTTTGGAATTTCTTTAGAAATAATATTTTCTTCTTGTTCTCGTTTATCATAAAAATTACTTATATATATATATATATATATATATATATATATATATATATATATATATATATATATATAAGTAAATTAAATCTTTTACCATGACATTTAATTCATCCTTCATTTACCACTGCAGTTTTGTTCAACCCTAAAATAATTTCATTCACCCTAGATTGAATCCTTCACCCAGTATAAGAAATATTGTCCGAGAGCAACACTAATATTAAAAAAGGATGCTGGTATTTTAATTAATTCGGTTCGTTTTATTGAACCACCTTAACCATCAAAGGTGGCGAACGATTATTCCCTTTTCATATGTGCATGTGTTTATGTGTTCATTTGTGAGGTCCAGTAACCCTGGCCATACCATTTTGTCTACAGACTTGGAAATTGGCATCAGCACTCCGCTAGACTCCTTCAAAAATATTTTTTTTCATCTTGAGAAAAAAAAGAGTTTTTTTTTTTTACCTTTTGAGTCTTATTTTGACCAGTATAATTTATTGATAACATCTAGATTATTCCAGTTGTTTCTAGATGTTTCAACATGTTTTCCAGTTTCACTTAACTTTATGAATTTTATGATTAATAAATTCGCACATAAATAAATACAGTTAAACTAAATTGCTGCATAAAATCTTGAAGATTTTCCTGTTTTTATTTCTATTCCATTCTTTAAAATCTTTATTGGATTAAGTATTACGAATCATTAGTATTTCACAGTTTTTGCTAACTACTTTTCGCCTTCATCTCAATTTGGTTAATTGCTTTTTATCACAACATTTTGCACAAGTCCGATTTCACACCAACAGTGAATTAATAGCGTTGATCTGACGATGAAGAATGAGCTCTGGATGGATCCATTGCCTTGGGGCAGCACTGCTCCATTGCACTTAAAGGAGCTGGTCCCAAAGTGAACGCTTTCGTGACGGAGGTTGTTTTAGCTTCCACGGTCGCCTGGCAATCAATGTCGCGTCAGCTGGAGCCATTTTTGGAAGGGTGTCTCCTATTTTCCCCACGTTAGGCCCCGACCTTGTGTCATATTTTGCTGTGGTAGGACAGTGAATAAATAGAAGCTCTAGATGGATTCGAACCTACATTTCTACAGCTGGAGGAAACACTGTTTAGCCCAGCCTACTTTTCCAATTAAGCCACCAATACTTCAAAGTTCGAAAACACTCTTTAACCTATCCCTCATCCCGATGCTTGTTTACATTCTAGTAGTTACAGTATTTATCTGGATACTTTATCATCCGATCAACGCTATTTTCTCACTGCCGGAGGGTAATCGACCTGATCGGAAGAAAGCTGTTACAAAAATCTTAAATTTGTTCATAAGTAACGATTATCAACAATCTAATACAAACTTGAAGTAACAATGACAACATTTATAAACTGTCTTGCTGGTAATTACAACTCTAGCGAATTCGATCCTAAGTAGGTGTCCCCCATCTGAGATCTTGTATCGCTCTAATCTAAACTTGATCGAGAGTATCGAGGTTTGGGTGCCTCACACTTATAAAGACTTATGTAGTGCGTTCGATCCCCGCTGAATGCCTCACGCATGCAGCCTTGTGCCAGACTAAGCTAAGTTTGGTAAATACCAACAGCATTTATGTACCACAATACATAAACTGAACGCTTATCTACAGGGTTTTCAAAAAACGCCCAACTTTCATGAAAATGATTTTTTGATGTGATAAACACACTACGAATCTATCGCTTAACTTGTGAGGTTCAGTGAGACATCCATTTCGATGCATTGATCCAGTCAGAAGGCAAATGATCTGTACACATTCCGATTAAGTTCAACGTCTATGGAAGCCACTTTTCCTCCTGGTCTTGTTTCTGAGTTCTTGTACAGTGGATGGTTTTATACCAGACATCATGTTCTTTAGGACTTCTCACACTGGGGGATCTGGAAGAGTCAAGTCAGGTGATCTCGCCGACCATTCGATAATATCACGTTGTCATAGTCAGCAACCTTCTGAATTATCTCCAGGACAACCTCGCACGATGCGACGGAAATTTCGAGACGAATCGGGCTTTGATTTTGGGACACCCTTTATATTGAAAAATAAGAACGAAAATCAACTAGTCCCTCCCAAAAACATTCTTAATGCTTTCATGGTTTTCATTCTTTTACTGCAGTTTCTTGATATCAAAGGCAGTTTTCATGGCAGCCTATTCTACCATTCTTAAACCTAGGTATATTATGATGATCATGAGAATTTCTGTTTGTTTAGTTTCATATTGTATATGCATGAGTTGAATTCTGAAAAATTCATAACGAGAAACAATAAATTTAATTAACAGTTTCCTTTAAGCAGAACTCTCATGAAGCCAGTTACGCACAATACGACTGTAATTCTAGATAATTGCAATCAAAAAAATATTTGGCCCTATGATTCCAGCAGACATAATCACGTTTGGGACAAATCGGGCGTTACTTTTGTGACTTTTCTGATGTATAACAGAAATGTGAACGAGTGAATTTTGTCCCAGCAAATTCGATTCACATCGTTAGGTTCTTTGGAGATAAGCTTGCATGCCGATGTATATTAGTAAGTAGATTTAGACACACGTTTGACTAGCTTGACCGATAAACGTTTTGATCACGAATAGAGATGAGTAGTACAAAGACAACAATTGTCTTCGATCTCTGAGTTTGATCTGCTTTGTTGGTAATTTTAATGTCTTTCTTTATTTAATACATTTACGCACGAACATGTATCATTACGCCCTGGTAATCGTGGAAATAATTAAATTCCCTGAATATACATGACTTGTAAGCGTGGAAATAACAAAAGTCTTTCTTTCTTTATTTTTTATAATGTTTAAAAACCAGGAAAAATATTATTACAGAAATGCATCGTTCTAAGTGATTATATCATTATGCTTTTGTATAAAAGACTGTGTCACGCTCTCATCAGATTCGTTGGCCACAGAACTGCCCGATATCTCAGAAATTATTAAAGATAGAAGCATGCAGTTTTCAACATTCGATAACATGTGTTTCGAAGGTTCATATCGATGTAGAAAAAACAGTCTGGTTCAACCCGCTTGTCACCCTGTTTGAAGCTCAATAACTCAACCAAATAAACTACTGCAGAGAAAAAACATTACGTTTTTCATAAATCGATAACCCATTATTTTAAGATTTTCTATGTATGCAGCAAATGTGGTGGTTTTCAGTAGTTACGGGAAATACGCCGTTTTTTTTAAGACAGCCAGTTTGCGTAATCCTTGCTTATACGAATGTTTAATACGGTAACTAAACACAACATACAAACAACGTTATTTTACAATTGTATAAGCAAGGAATATCTCTCTCAGAGTATCTCAGGGACTGATAAATATTTCCTAAATATGTCTTTACTAAACGATAGAATATTGACAGCATTCATTATGTGTTATCCTCATTTTTAGGGAAGATTTGTTAATAGTAAATATCTATTAAGAGCCAAAATCATCGTTTCACTGTCTTCAAATCTTCATTGGAATCTATATATTCTCAAGTATTTATGTGTATTTGTCTGTATGCACCTGCA